>JAZKJV010011892.1:0-682054 GCA_037367405.1 Ottelia alismoides | reverse complement strand
TCAAGTCAGCCGTCTTCGTATACTAATTACAGGCGTGATACTCCACAGTTCTCCATAATTTCTGGCTAGAGTAGACGAATCTCATCAGTGCAACTCGATCACAAGAATAGGCGAAAGGCGAGGATCTGATCCCGACCATACCTTCCATCTGTAGCCGATTAGGATCAAAACTTAATTGCTCTGTCTCGGGAGAAATCTACGCGGAGTGTTCAAATCCCAACGAGATCTGCTTAAATGTGCATACCGGATATTTTTAGAGAAGAACACGTTCCTAAATCAAAGAAAGAAAGTCTAATGCGTGAGAATCAATTCTCCAACCAATTACCCATGAAATCACGTCATGATTTATTGTACATTCCTTTTTACAACCGTTAAGACTCTAATCCAATTCATCATGACTCATTGACGTGAGGATTCTGGCGTGCAGAGACATGTTTAAAAGAGGATGACCACTGTCATAGAGAGGAGGCTGGAAACCACGAGGAATCGCTTCGACCCGAGGAGACAGGGCAACACGCTACTTGTGTGCAGTTCGCGACAACTGAAGCGTGCACATACCCTTCTCCTTCGTCCAGATCTCCTGATCCTCCCTCACCATTTGTTTCTTATCAAATTTTTTTCTGCAGTGTGATTCTTATTCAGAAGTTTAGTTTATCTTATTTTGTTGCTTTTGTTTGCAGTTATCGGATGTGGACGAGGATGTCATAGGCAGCAACTTGGACCATACAGATCAAACTATTTCTGCAGAGTATTTTCCAACTCACGCATAGCCATCATTTAGCGATGATCATACAAAGCTACCGAGCAAGCGTGGGCATTGCTGAATCTATGCTTGACATCTAGCCATCACAATTGTTCAGGATTCACGCAAGAAACTTCAGGGATACATCTTTACATATCCATTTTCAATTAAAGTCTAGTTATCATTACTTGGTCTAGAACAACTGGTTTGAATCTCTGCATGTTTGTATTTGCACCTTATGTTCCTCGCACTTGCAATTTTTTTTGCTGATTACAGTTTCTTGTGTTTGATTCGGGATTATTTGCAAGAGATTTTACTTCCTCGATAATAGTTATTTAAATAAAGTGCCGATTCCATCTATCATATCACTCTCTTAAGAAAAGAAAAGAAGTAACTGGATACGTCAAATCTGCCTCCCTGTGTTCGACTCGTTGCTCACTGCTATACGCACACATCTCATGTGTGTTCTGTTAATTTGAGTTTCGGATATAAATTTTATCATTGATTCGTCTTCTATCTTTGTGCACAACGACTCGGTTTTTACATCGATTTACGCACTCCGATTTTCGACGATCAATTTTTGGCGCCGTTGCCGGGGAGGCGACGCGTATGTGTCTGTTTTTCTTTTCATTTGCACTTTGATTCGCAAATTTGACGTCGTTTTTTTTTCAGGTACCCGACGCTCGAAGGAATCTCGATTTGTCCGCGAAGTGACCGGCAGTAGCCCGTCCAACAAGCTAGACAATCATCTTAGATCCGCTGACACCAGGCGTACTTGTCTAAGACCGCACGTCGATTTGACAAAAAAAAAATTTTTTTCTTTGCTATTTCACTTCGTAGTTAAATTAAATTTCCCTGTATTTTTCTGTTGATCTGTAATTTGGACTGGACATTCTTCTCTTCTCAACCCCTCCATATTATTTTTGTAATAACTTAGGTTTTATTTCTTGCACTGCATTTAGATTAGCTTGTTTGTAATCTAGGCGGTTTTCAAAACAAATTAAAAATTTTCAAAAAAAAATACCAAAAACACTTCTGTGCACGCATATTGCTAGACGTATCTAGGATCATAGCATTCTAGGACTGCATGTGCCTGATTAGATTTAAAATTTCTGCGAAGCATATTGCATAGTAGAGTGCGGGAGCCAGGTACGCAATTCTAACCCTGCACGCATCATTTGCATTTCTGTGGTTTTCTCCCCCTGCTTAAAGAACTAAGACCACTAAAATCGCGATTGTTTGAATCAATCTAATCTCATTCGAACCTCTCTTTGAAATCAAAATTAATTCTCAAGTGGTCGCCTTAAAAAAATCATCTCACAAAAATCTGTTTGAAACTTGGTTGATGCACTGTGGTTTGCACACGTGATTGTGATTGAAGCACAACGCAGACTAGGTCACTAGAGCCCAAATCCCATATTTAGAGGCCCATTTTAGGACGCGTAATTGTGTTTTAAAGATTGGATGATAACACCTTAAAATTGAAAAGATAAGCTCATCAGAGCACATCACGTGTTGAGTGTGCAAAAGGTATTGTTTTGTGTTTGATTGTGTATGTACGGTCGTCGGTCCCAACAACCACCATTGTTCAACCCCAACTTCATCACTCCCACAAGATTTTCTACATCATCATCTAGATTTAGGATGGCACAACCACCTCCACCACCTGACTTTGATCAAATCGAAGATGATGAGTTTCAAATCCCAGGACCACCCGACCAAAATACAATTAATCAGCAGCTATTGGCAGGATTCAACATAATGAGAGAGGAATTAGCTGCTATGCGACGAGAAAGAGAGAGAGAGAATGAGAGACCAAAGACCATCCGTGAGTATTATGATCCCGGTCTCCATCATCTCACACCATGGATCCAACTCCCACCCATGGAAAGGAACTTTGAGTTAAAATCGAATACCATCTCTCTTCTCACACACTTTTATGGAAAGAATGCAGAGGACCCCATCCAACACATCCATGAATTTCTATCCATAAGTGACACCTTGGTCTACCATGACATAAGTGAAGACTACATCCGCCTTAAGTTATTCCCATTCTCTCTAAAAGACAAGGCAAGTCAATGGTTGAGAAATTTAGGAAGGATCATAACTACATGGGAAGACTTAAGGAAGACCTTTGTGAACAAATTCTTTCCCATTGGTAGAACAAATGCTTTAAGGAGAGCCATTACGACCTTTACCAAAGAACCAGGAGAATTGTTTCATGAGTCATGGGAAAGGTATAATGACATGCTTAGGAAATGCCCACATCATGATGTTCCTCAGTAGCACCTATGTCAGACATTTTACCAAGGCCTTAGAGATGACTTAAGGAACACAGTTGATGCAAGCTGCGGAGGAAACTTTCTAAGCAAAGATGCAGAGAGTGCGTGGCAACTCTTTGAAAATATGAGCGAAAATTCTCTCAACCACGCCTCAATCAAAACTTTTTGCAGAATCGACCCAACCAAAAATATCAAGACTTACACATCTGAGACTCGGGAGAATCTTTCAAGTTTAGAAATGGAATTAGTCTGCAAAAAGTTAGGCAAAATGGACGTTATTGCTAAACAAGTCGAACAACTTACGAAATTAGTAGAGGGAAATGTTAGCAACGTCCAGGAGCAAACTTCATCTGCTCCACAACCCCCACAACCTGTCGCACTTGTACATACTCCAACCCATCCACCTACTGTAAATACTCCACAATCTTATTCACATTTTTCTCCTAACCAAATGGTCTACTACACTAACCAACCTATTGTACATACTTACACACCCCAAGAAAGTTCGATTGCCTTCCATTGTAACCCACCATACCCTTCTGAGACACCACCTCAACCATATGAGAATGCCAACTGGGTTCAAGGAAATCCACACTCAAATACATACAACCCAGGCTGGCGCTCACATCCAAATTTCTCATGGAGACAACAAGGTCAAGACCAACACCAAGGGCAAGGATTTCAACAACAAAAGCCACCACCCCAACCTGAGTCCCGACATACACAAACCCAAGGAGCACAACCCACTACTTCAGAGGACCGTTTTGATATGCTGGCTAAGATGATGACTGAATTGCAAAGAGAAATACAAGCATTGAAGAGACAGAATGAGACCCAATTGAAAAGTTCAGTCCAACCCACCCAAGGAACTCTACCTTCACAGCCCACTCCGAATCCAAGGAATATGCAAATCGCCCCAACAGGATTTCAATATCCCAACCAAAGACCTCCTCCCAATTTTCAAAATTCAGCACACCAAAATAATGGAGCTGGATCAAGTAGCAATGTTAGTGCCCATGCCGTGACTCTTAGGAGTGGGACTACCACGCAAGACCCACCAATAAAAGGGAAGGAAAAAGAAAGGAAAGACCACACTGAGGACCAAACTGAAGAGATCTTAGGTGAAGACGATTGTATATCTCACCCGCCATCTTCCCACACCATACCAGCTCCCTTCCCTGAGGCACTAAAGAAACTCCATTCCAAAAAGAGCTCAATGGCCTCAAATGAGGAGATCCTCAAAGTGTTTGAGCAAGTTCAGATTAGCATCCCACTATTAGATGCCATCAAACACATTCCAGCTTATGCTAAATTCCTCAAAGAAATCTGCACACCCAAGAGGAATACAAAGGCCAAGAACCAAACACCCGAGCGTCACATTCTAACCCAAGAGACCACCAATGCCATCTTGCATCACTTGCCCCAAAAGCGACGTGATCCCGGAGCCCCAATGATTCGATGTGAAATTGGTGATACCTTATTTGAGAAGGCACTCTTAGACCTCGGAGCATCCATTAACCTTATCCCCACATCATTGATTGACCAATTCCACCTAGGTCAACTAAAGCCCACACCGGTTACACTCCAACTAGCAGACCGCTCGGTTAAGAGACCTAGGGGAGTGTTAGAGGATGTTTTAGTCAAGGTTCAGGATTTTCACTTCCCAGTTGATTTCTTGGTCTTGGACATGGAAGTTCCCGAAAAGCTAAGCCACACTCCAATCATATTAGGAAGACCATTTCTAGCAACTGCTAAGGCTCATGTTGACTGTGAAAAAGGGACCGTTGAATTTTCTGTGGGAGACGAGAAGATAGAAATTGATGTAATGAAACCTTTACAAAAGAAAAAGGAAGAGGAGAATTGTGGATACATTGAATCTTGTCAACAATTGGATTTGATTGAGGAAGAAGTTATCTAAGCATGTCTGAACACTGAACTTATAGAAGGATCTCCAGTTGAAGACCATGACCCATTATTAGAGGAGCTAAGCACTGATCTTGATCAGCTCCTATCCACCCCATGTGATATCGAGAAGGACTTAACTGAATCTGAGAACACTTTACATTTATCTGAAAACTCCCAATTAGAGTTGAAACCTCTCCCTGAGAATTTGAAATATGCCTTCTTAGGTGAGCAACAAACCTTACCAGTAATTATAAGTGCTCACCTAACGAGTGACCAAGAAAATCGATTGTTGGATGTTTTGAGGAAGAATAAGAAGGCAATTGGTTGGACACTTGCTGATCTCCGAGGTATTAGTCCTAGTTACTGCACACACCACATATACCTTGAAGATGGAGCTCGACCTTCACGCGAGATGCAGAGAAGATTGAATCCGAATATGCGGGAGGTCGTAAAGAAAGAGATCATCAAATGGTTGGATAATGGCATCATTTATGCCATCTCAGACAGCCCATGGGTAAGTCCTGTTCAGGTTGTACCCAAGAAAGTGGGGTTGACTGTTGTCACCAATGACAAGGGCGAATTGGTACCAACCAGAACAACAACTTCGTGGAGAATTTGCATAGATTATCGGAGACTGAATACAGCCACGAAGAAAGACCATTTTCCGCTCCCATTCATTGATCAAATAATTGAGCGATTGGCAGGCAAGGAATATTTTTGTTTCCTTGATGGGTACTCGGGCTACAATCAGGTGGCCATTGAACCCATGGATCAAGAAAAGACTACATTTACCTGCCCCTATGGTACGTACGCTTTTAGGAGGATGCCATTCGGACTTTGTAATGCTCCCGCCACTTTTCAAAGATGCATGCTTGCGATTTTCACTGAGATGGTAGGAGATTTTATGGAGATATTTATGGATGATTTCTCAGTATTTGGACACTCTTTTGATTCTTGTTTGGAGTATTTAGATCGAGTCCTCCAGAGATGTGTGGATGTGAATTTGGTTTTATCATGGGAGAAAAGCCATTTTATGGTCACCAGTGGGATTGTACTTGGACACATTGTTTCTAAAAAGGGGATGGAGGTAGACAAGGCTAAAACTGATTTGATTTCAAAAATGCCACCCCCAACAAATGTCAAACAGATTCGATCATTTTTAGGACACGTCGGTTTTTATCGACGTTTCATAAAAGACTTTTCAAAAATTGCAAGACCTCTCACTGAACTTTTGGCCAAAGACCATGATTTTCACTTTGATGACTCATGCCTTGAGGCATACAGTACTCTGAAAAACATGGTGACCCAAGCCCCAATTCTCCAACCACCCAATTGGACCCAAGACTTTGAGATCATGTGTGATGCCTCAGACTATGCAGTAGGGGCTGTGTTGGGGCAAAAGATTGATAAGCTACCTGCCGTGATCCATTATGCTAGTAAGACCCTAGATGATGCTCAAAAGAACTACACCACCACAGAAAAAGAATTACTGGCAATTGTCTTTGCATTGGAAAAATTTCGACCATATCTTTTAGGCTCAAAAGTCATTGTGTACTCAGATCACACAGCACTACGACATCTTTTGGTGAAGAAGGATGCTAAGCCTCGCCTCATTCGATGGATACTCCTCTTACAGGAGTTTGATTTGGAGATCAGGGATAAAGCAGGAAAACAAAATGTCGTAGCTGATCATTTGTCACGACTCACATCTAATGCACAATCACTGTCCCCACCACTAAGTGACACATTCCCAGATGAGAGGTTGTTATCTGTAACCCACCTACCATGGTACGCAAATATTGTCAACTATCTTGCTGCTAACAAGATGCCAGAAGGTTTGAACAAGCAACAACGAGATAAATTGATTTCGGATTCCAAATACTATGTGTGGGAGGACCCTATTCTGTTTAGGATATGTGCTGATCAGATTATCAGACGTTGTATTCCGGAGGATGAGATGCAGAGTGTTCTCAACCTTTGCCATAGTTCAGGATGTGGCGGACACTTTGCTGCCAAGAAAACTGCTGCCAAAGTCTTGCAGAGTGGCTTCTTTTGGCCAAATCTGCATAAGGATGCTCATGTGTACACCTCTGCATGTCAACGATGTCAGACCTTAGGAGGAATGACCAAGAAGGATGCGATGCCTCTAAACCCCATATTGATTGTGGAGATTTTTGATGTTTGGGGTATAGATTTTATGGGACCTTTCAAACCCTCACAAGGATTTCAATATATCTTGGTAGCCGTGGATTATGTGTCCAAATGGGTGGAAGCCATTCCCACAAGAACTGCTGATAACAAGGTTGTTTTGGATTTTGTCAAGAAAAATATCTTTTCACGCTTCGGAGTTCCACGCGCAATCATTAGTGATGGAGGTTCTCATTATACAAATCATCAATTTGGGAAACTGTTACTTGAGTATGGGGTTACACACAAAGTATCCACACCATATCATCCCCAGACCAATGGACAGGCAGAGGTATCCAACAGGGAAATAAAGAAGATCTTACAAAAGACTGTACGGCCAGATAGGAAAGATTGGTCACAGAAGTTGACAGATGCACTATGGGCCTATAGGACGACGTACAAGTCACCGCGTGGCATGTCTCCTTTTCGGTTGGTTTATGGTAAAGCATGCCATCTCCCTGTTGAGATAGAACACAAAGCTATGTGGGCGATTCGAGAATGCAATCTAAACCTAGAGGCTGCGGGAGAAAAGAGAAAATTGCAACTTATTGAGTTAGATGAATTTAGGAATGAGGCGTATGAAAACTCCCGCGTCTATAAGGAGAAAATCAAAGTCTGGCATGATAAACACATCTCTAGGAAGACATTTGAGCCAGGTCAAAAAGTTTGGTTATTTGATGCTCGTCTGAAGCTATTTCCAGGTAAATTGAAATCTAAATGGACCGGCCCATTTATTGTACGTACAGTTTTTCCTTCGGGGGCTGTCGAGATTTGTGATCCTTCTACACAACATACCTTCACTGTTAATGGGCAGAGACTTAAGCTTTGTATTGAGAATATCTACTCTCTACCCACTACTCCATCTGAGTTCTTGACTGACCCTTAGGGGTGTCTCACGTCTGGCTGCAGACGTAAATTGTAGCGCTTCGTGGGAGGCAACCCATGCTTCTCGTTCTCTTCTTTCACTCATTTGTATATTTATCTCCATTCACTTTCATGGCACTCACTTATGCTAACTTATGTCTCTTGGGACTAAGTCACATATAAGCATAAGGGGAGTACCCCCATTCTTCACAAAAAAAAATATAAAATAAAATAAAAATTTACAAAAATCTACCAAAAAAAAGAAGAAGAATTTCTACCCATTGTCGTCCACCCTTGTACATAATGCATATTTTCAAAAAAAAAATCATGTTTTTCAAAGTTTGCATGGAACCTTGGATTTCTGAACCACCTTACCACATCTGCATTCTGAGTCCTCTGATGTGTTTACCTTCCATATAGTTGACCATGAGGACATGGCACATCTCAAGCATAAGGGGGGTAGTTAGGATTCCTCAGGTCCTCCTATCTCTTGTTTCATATTTTGTGTTTTTGCTTAAAAAACCAAAAAAAAATCTTTGCAAAATTTTGAAATTCTTCCAAAACCTTGTCTCTGAAACAAAAAAAAACCTTTCCATTCTGATCTACTTGTTTTCCGTTTGAGCACATTCATCTTCATACTTTTTACCCAAGCATGTGATGAGATTTTGAACCCATGAACTTGTGTTGAGGACCCCGCCTCACCATTATATAGGAGTCTCAGGAGGTTGATGTAACTTAGGCCATTCAGGCTATTTTCGCTTAATTACCCGAGAGATAAATTGGATTAGAAACCAGATGACCTTGATTCTCTTGTTAGACATGAAGATAACCATCTGAACATCATTGTCAAGTACACTTGACACTTCTATCAAATTGAGGGATCCTAGAAAGACAAGTGTTCAGCCCTTACCACCCATGACTCTTGGCCCGTATACTTAGGGAGTTGGGCCCTTCCAAGGGAGAAACATGACCCCAACAGCTATATCTTTAAGTTGGCAAAGCTAAAGTATCCGTACATTGAAGGTATTTTAAAATACCTCCACACATAATGTAAGTACGCTCTACTTTTAATAATAAAGATGCTTCCACTACTCCTGAGCAGTGCCAGAATTGGCAACAAACTAGTGCTAATAGTCGAGGCTGTTTAAGAATCCACAGGAGCAGGTGGATAAAGGGCATCAGTAGGGCCAGAGTCGGCGTATCTCGAACGCAGATGGTCGAACCCTACTCAATAAAGCTTACAAATGCCAACCAAATCATTAATAAAGCTAACGGGGGTGATCCGACTTGGAAGGGAAGTTGTACCTCCTATAGTTAGTATCAGTGCTAAGGTAATATTGGGCTTCCACACGAACCGAGCACTTGGCGAATTGGGAGACTTCAAGTTATAGAACAACATCGTTCACCATGGTCTAAAATAATGTCAGATAAGGTTCATAGGTCAATTGGATTCTAAGCTCAACTTGATACTCAGGTGCTGTTTGACTTAAGTGACATCCATCTTAAGAGAATCCATCACCCTACTATATGTAAATAAATCGTCCTCACTCTTAGTTCAAGATTAAAAATCACATCCATTGCTAGGTAGAGATATATGAAATGGGTTTACTCAATGGAAAACTTCAGAAAATCAGAGTTCCTTCATTCTGGTTGTTCTGTTTTGATTTTGAATAAATTGTCTTGCTCGGGACTAGCAAGAGACAAGCATAAGGGGGTGATGAATCTATGATTCATTACATTAAGAGACCTTAGTAAGGACTTCTCGAGCATTACCACGATGGAATAGATTGATTTCCCATGCATATTTTGGTGGTTGAATTTTCTGGTCGAATGTCAGTATTTAAGCATAATTCCATGAGGTTAGGGTTCGAGACCATTCACGTTTATTATTCTCATCATACTCAACCTTATCTCAGCATAACTCTATCCCATCATTCTTTAAAACAAATAATCCTACAATACTTGTTTATAAAATCTCTGGAACTTTGAGTGCCCTTCCATAAAACCACCCATTCTCTTGGACGTTAGTGTTAATCTCCATGTTTCCCATCAAAACATTTCACGTCCAAAGACCATGCAAACACATCCACATAAATACACATTCTCACATTGGCATTATGAGCAAATTACCCACGTTTGCAAGCATTTCATGAATATACATAGCAAGTCAGCCGTCTTCGTATACTAATTACAGGCGTGATACTCCACAGTTCTCCATAATTTCTGGCTAGAGTAGACGAATCTCATCAGTGCAACTCGATCACAAGAATAGGCGAAAGGCGAGGATCTGATCCCGACCATACCTTCCATCTGTAGCCGATTAGGATCAAAACTTAATTGCTCTGTCTCGGGAGAAATCTACGCGGAGTGTTCAAATCCCAACGAGATCTGCTTAAATGTGCATACCGGATATTTTTAGAGAAGAACACGTTCCTAAATCAAAGAAAGAAAGTCTAATGCGTGAGAATCAATTCTCCACCAATTACCCATGAAATCACGTCATGATTTATTGTACATTCCTTTTTACAACCGTTAAGACTCTAATCCAATTCATCATGACTCATTGACGTGAGGATTCTGGCGTGCAGAGACATGTTTAAAAGAGGATGACCACTGTCATAGAGAGGAGGCTGGAAACCACGAGGAATCGCTTCGACCCGAGGAAGAACAGGGCAGCACGCTACTTGTGTGCAGTTCGCGACAACTGAAGCGTGCACATACCCTTCTCCTTCGTCCAGATCTCCTGATCCTCCCTCACCATTTGTTTCTTATCAATTTTTTTCTGCAGTGTGATTCTTATTCAGAAGTTTAGTTTATCTTATTTTGTTGCTTTTGTTTGCAGTTATCGGATGTGGACGAGGATGTCATAGGCAGCAACTTGGACCATACAGATCAAACTATTTCTGCAGAGTATTTCCAACTCACGCATAGCCATCATTTAGCGATGATCATACAAAGCTACCGAGCAAGCGTGGGCATTGCTGAATCTATGCTTGACATCTAGCCATCACAATTGTTCAGGATTCACGCAAGAACTTCAGGGATACATCTTTACATATCCATTTTCAATTAAAGTCTAGTTATCATTACTTGGTCTAGAACAACTGGTTTGAATCTCTGCATGTTTGTATTTTGCACCTTATGTTCCTCGCACTTGCAATTTTTTTTGCTGATTACAGTTTCTTGGTGTTTGATTCGGGATTATTTGCAAGAGATTTTACTTCCTCGATAATAGTTATTTAAATAAAGTGCCGATTCCATCTATCATATCACTCTCTTAAGAAAAGAAAAGAAGTAACTGGATACGTCAAATCTGCCTCCCTGTGTTCGACTCGTTGCTCACTGCTATACGCACACATCTCATGTGTGTTCTGTTAATTTGAGTTTCGGATATAAATTTTATCATTGATTCGTCTTCTATCTTTGTACACAACGACTCGGTTTTTACATCGATTTACGCACTCCGATTTTCGACGATCAATTTTTGGCGCCGTTGCCGGGGAGGCGACGCGTATGTGTCTGTTTTTCTTTTCATTTGCACTTTGATTCGCAAATTTGACGTCGTTTTTTTTTCAGGTACCCGACGCTCGAAGGAATCTCGATTTGTCCGCGAAGTGACCGGCAGTAGCCCGTCCAACAAGCTAGACAATCATCTTAGATCCGCTGACACCAGGCGTACTTGTCTAAGACCGCACGTCGATTTGACAAAAAAAAATTTTTTTCTTTGCTATTTCACTTCGTAGTTAAATTAAATTTCCCTGTATTTTTCTGTTGATATGTAATTTGGACTGGACATTCTTCTCTTCTCAACCCCTCCATATTATTTTTGTAATAACTTAGGTTTTATTTCTTGCACTGCATTTAGATTAGCTTGTTTGTAATCTAGGCGGTTTTCAAAACAAATTAAAAATTTTCAAAAAAAAATACCAAAAACACTTCTGTGCACGCATATTGCTAGACGTATCTAGGATCATAGCATTCTAGGACTGCATGTGCCTGATTAGATTTAAAATTTCTGCGAAGCATATTGCATAGTAGAGTGCGGGAGCCAGGTACGCAATTCTAACCCTGCACGCATCATTTGCATTTCTGTGGTTTTCTCCCCCTGCTTAAAGAACTAAGACCACTAAAATCGCGATTGTTTGAATCAATCTAATCTCATTCGAACCTCTCTTTGAAATCAAAATTAATTCTCAAGTGGTCGCCTTAAAAAAATCATCTCACAAAAATCTGTTTGAAACTTGGTTGATGCACTGTGGTTTGCACACGTGATTGTGATTGAAGCACAACGCAGACTAGGTCACTAGAGCCCAAATCCCATATTTAGAGGCCCATTTTAGGACGCGTAATTGTGTTTTAAAGATTGGATGATAACACCTTAAAATTGAAAAGATAAGCTCATCAGAGCACATCACGTGTTGAGTGTGCAAAAGGTATTGTTTTGTGTTTGATTGTGTATGTACGGTCGTCGGTCCCAACAACCACCATTGTTCAACCCCAACTTCATCACTCCCACAAGATTTTCTACATCATCATCTAGATTTAGGATGGCACAACCACCTCCACCACCTGACTTTGATCAAATCGAAGATGATGAGTTTCAAATCCCAGGACCACCCGACCAAAATACAATTAATCAGCAGCTATTGGCAGGATTCAAC
This sequence comes from Ottelia alismoides, assembly GCA_037367405.1. Classification (NCBI taxonomy): domain Eukaryota; kingdom Viridiplantae; phylum Streptophyta; class Magnoliopsida; order Alismatales; family Hydrocharitaceae; genus Ottelia; species Ottelia alismoides. Next base: position 669,413 of record JAZKJV010011892.1, on the reverse strand, counting down.
ATAATGAGAGAGGAATTAGCTGCTATGCGACGAGAAAGAGAGAGAGAGAATGAGAGACCAAAGACCATCCGTGAGTATTATGATCCCGGTCTCCATCATCTCACACCATGGATCCAACTCCCACCCATGGAAAGGAACTTTGAGTTAAAACCGAATACCATCTCTCTTCTCCCACACTTTTATGGAAAGAATGCAGAGGACCCCATCCAACACATCCATGAATTTCTATCCATAAGTGACACCTTGGTCTACCATGACATAAGTGAAGACTACATCCGCCTTAAGTTATTCCCATTCTCTCTAAAAGACAAGGCAAGTCAATGGTTGAGAAATTTAGGAAGGATCATAACTACATGGGAAGACTTAAGGAAGACCTTTGTGAACAAATTCTTTCCCATTGGTAGAACAAATGCTTTAAGGAGAGCCATTACGACCTTTACCAAAGAACCAGGAGAATTGTTTCATGAGTCATGGGAAAGGTATAATGACATGCTTAGGAAATGCCCACATCATGATGTTCCTCAGTAGCACCTATGTCAGACATTTTACCAAGGCCTTAGAGATGACTTAAGGAACACAGTTGATGCAAGTTGCGGAGGAAACTTTCTAAGCAAAGATGCAGAGAGTGCGTGGCAACTCTTTGAAAATATGAGCGAAAATTCTCTCAACCACGCCTCAATCAAAACTTTTTGCAGAATCGACCCAACCAAAAATATCAAGACTTACACATCTGAGACTCGGGAGAATCTTTCAAGTTTAGAAATGGAATTAGTCTGCAAAAAGTTAGACAAAATGGACGTTATTGCTAAACAAGTCGAACAACTTACGAAATTAGTAGAGGGAAATGTTAGCAACGTCCAGGAGCAAACTTCATCTGCTCCACAACCCCCACAACCTGTCGCACTTGTACATACTCCAACCCATCCACCTACTGTAAATACTCCACAATCTTATTCACATTTTTCTCCTAACCAAATGGTCTACTACACTAACCAACCTATTGTACATACTTACACACCCCAAGAAAGTTCGATTGCCTTCCATTGTAACCCACCATACCCTTCTGAGACACCACCTCAACCATATGAGAATGCCAACTGGGTTCAAGGAAATCCACACTCAAATACATACAACCCAGGCTGGCGCTCACATCCAAATTTCTCATGGAGACAACAAGGTCAAGACCAACACCAAGGGCAAGGATTTCAACAACAAAAGCCACCACCCCAACCTGAGTCCCGACATACACAAACCCAAGGAGCACAACCCACTACTTCAGAGGACCGTTTTGATATGCTGGCTAAGATGATGACTGAATTGCAAAGAGAAATACAAGCATTGAAGAGACAGAATGAGACCAAATTGAAAAGTTCAGTCCAACCCACCCAAGGAACTCTACCTTCACAGCCCACTCCGAATCCAAGGAATATGCAAATCGCCCCAACAGGATTTCAATATCCCAACCAAAGACCTCCTCCCAATTTTCAAAATTCAGCACACCAAAATAATGGAGCTGGATCAAGTAGCAATGCTAGTGCCCATGCCGTGACTCTTAGGAGTGGGACTACCACGCAAGACCCACCAATAAAAGGGAAGGAAAAAGAAAGGAAAGACCACACTGAGGACCAAACTGAAGAGATCTTAGGTGAAGACGATTGTATATCTCACCCGCCATCTTCCCACACCATACCAGCTCCCTTCCCTGAGGCACTAAAGAAACTCCATTCCAAAAAGAGCTCAATGGCCTCAAATGAGGAAATCCTCAAAGTGTTTGAGCAAGTTCAGATTAGCATCCCACTATTAGATGCCATCAAACACATTCCAGCTTATGCTAAATTCCTCAAAGAAATCTGCACACCCAAGAGGAATACAAAGGCCAAGAACCAAACACCCGAGCGTCACATTCTAACCCAAGAGACCACCAATGCCATCTTGCATCACTTGCCCCAAAAGCGACGTGATCCCGGAGCCCCAATGATTCGATGTGAAATTGGTGATACCTTATTTGAGAAGGCACTCTTAGACCTCGGAGCATCCATTAACCTTATCCCCACATCATTGATTGACCAATTCCACCTAGGTCAACTAAAGCCCACACCGGTTACACTCCAACTAGCAGACCGCTCGGTTAAGAGACCTAGGGGAGTGTTAGAGGATGTTTTAGTCAAGGTTCAGGATTTTCACTTCCCAGTTGATTTCTTGGTCTTGGACATGGAAGTTCCCGAAAAGCTAAGCCACACTCCAATCATATTAGGAAGACCATTTCTAGCAACTGCTAAGGCTCATGTTGACTGTGAAAAAGGGACCGTTGAATTTTCTGTGGGAGACGAGAAGATAGAAATTGGATTTTGTGGAGACCTTTACAAAAGAAAAAGGAAGAGGAGAATTGTGGATACATTGAATCTTGTCAACAATTGGATTTGATTGAGAAAGAAGTTATCTAAGCATGTCTGAACACTGAACTTATAGAAGGATCTCCAGTTGAAGACCATGACCCATTATTAGAGGAGCTAAGCACTGATCTTGATCAGCTCCTATCCACCCCATGTGATATCGAGAAGGACTTAACTGAATCTGAGAACACTTTACATTTATCTGAAAACTCCCAATTAGAGTTGAAACCTCTCCCTGAGAATTTGAAATATGCCTTCTTAGGTGAGCAACAAACCTTACCAGTAATTATAAGTGCTCACCTAACGAGTGACCAAGAAAATCGATTGTTGGATGTTTTGAGGAAGAATAAGAAGGCAATTGGTTGGACACTTGCTGATCTCCGAGGTATTAGTCCTAGTTACTGCACACACCACATATACCTTGAAGATGGAGCTCGACCTTCACGCGAGATGCAGAGAAGATTGAATCCGAATATGCGGGAGGTCGTAAAGAAAGAGATCATCAAATGGTTGGATAATGGCATCATTTATGCCATCTCAGACAGCCCATGGGTAAGTCCTGTTCAGGTTGTACCCAAGAAAGTGGGGTTGACTGTTGTCACCAATGACAAGGGCGAATTGGTACCAACCAGAACAACAACTTCGTGGAGAATTTGCATAGATTATCGGAGACTGAATACAGCCACGAAGAAAGACCATTTTCCGCTCCCATTCATTGATCAAATAATTGAGCGATTGGCAGGCAAGGAATATTTTTGTTTCCTTGATGGGTACTCGGGCTACAATCAGGTGGCCATTGAACCCATGGATCAAGAAAAGACTACATTTACCTGCCCCTATGGTACGTACGCTTTTAGGAGGATGCCATTCGGACTTTGTAATGCTCCCGCCACTTTTCAAAGATGCATGCTTGCGATTTTCACTGAGATGGTAGGAGATTTTATGGAGATATTTATGGATGATCTCTCAGTATTTGGACACTCTTTTGATTCTTGTTTGGAGTATTTAGATCGAGTCCTCCAGAGATGTGTGGATGTGAATTTGGTTTTATCATGGGAGAAAAGCCATTTTATGGTCACCAGTGGGATTGTACTTGGACACATTGTTTCTAAAAAGGGGATGGAGGTAGACAAGGCTAAAACTGATTTGATTTCAAAAATGCCACCCCCAACAAATGTCAAACAGATTCGATCATTTTTAGGACACGTCGGTTTTTATCGACGTTTCATAAAAGACTTTTCAAAAATTGCAAGACCTCTCACTGAACTTTTGGCCAAAGACCATGATTTTCACTTTGATGACTCATGCCTTGAGGCATACAGTACTCTGAAAAACATGGTGACCCAAGCCTCAATTCTCCAACCACCCAATTGGACCCAAGACTTTGAGATCATGTGTGATGCCTCAGACTATGCAGTAGGGGCTGTGTTGGGGCAAAAGATTGATAAGCTACCTGCCGTGATCCATTATGCTAGTAAGACCCTAGATGATGCTCAAAAGAACTACACCACCACAGAAAAAGAATTACTGGCAATTGTCTTTGCATTGGAAAAATTTCGACCATATCTTTTAGGCTCAAAAGTCATTGTGTACTCAGATCACACAACACTACGACATCTTTTGGTGAAGAAGGATGCTAAGCCTCGCCTCATTCGATGGATACTCCTCTTACAGGAGTTTGATTTGGAGATCAGGGATAAAGCAGGAAAACAAAATGTCGTAGCTGATCATTTGTCACGACTCACATCTAATGCACAATCACTGTCCCCACCACTAAGTGACACATTCCCAGATGAGAGGTTGTTATCTGTAACCCACCTACCATGGTACGCAAATATTGTCAACTATCTTGCTGCTAACAAGATGCCAGAAGGTTTGAACAAGCAACAACGAGATAAATTGATTTCGGATTCCAAATACTATGTGTGGGAGGACCCTATTCTGTTTAGGATATGTGCTGATCAGATTATCAGACGTTGTATTCCGGAGGATGAGATGCAGAGTGTTCTCAACCTTTGCCATAGTTCAGGATGTGGCGGACACTTTGCTGCCAAGAAAACTGCTGCCAAAGTCTTGCAGAGTGGCTTCTTTTGGCCAAATATGCATAAGGATGCTCATGTGTACACCTCTGCATGTCAACGATGTCAGACCTTAGGAGGAATGACCAAGAAGGATGCGATGCCTCTAAACCCCATATTGATTGTGGAGATTTTTGATGTTTGGGGTATAGATTTTATGGGACCTTTCAAACCCTCACAAGGATTTCAATATATCTTGGTAGCCGTGGATTATGTGTCCAAATGGGTGGAAGCCATTCCCACAAGAACTGTTGATAACAAGGTTGTTTTGGATTTTGTCAAGAAAAATATCTTTTCACGCTTCGGAGTTCCACGCGCAATCATTAGTGATGGAGGTTCTCATTTTACAAATCATCAATTTGGGAAACTGTTACTTGAGTATGGGGTTACACACAAAGTATCCACACCATATCATCCCCAGACCAATGGACAGGCAGAGGTATCCAACAGGGAAATAAAGAAGATCTTACAAAAGACTGTACGGCCAGATAGGAAAGATTGGTCACAGAAGTTGACAGATGCACTATGGGCCTATAGGACGACGTACAAGTCACCGCGTGGCATGTCTCCTTTTCGGTTGGTTTATGGTAAAGCATGCCATCTCCCTGTTGAGATAGAACACAAAGCTATGTGGGCGATTCGAGAATGCAATCTAAACCTAGAGGCTGCGGGAGAAAAGAGAAAATTGCAACTTATTGAGTTAGATGAATTTAGGAATGAGGCGTATGAAAACTCCCGCGTCTATAAGGAGAAAATCAAAGTCTGGCATGATAAACACATCTCTAGGAAGACATTTGAGCCAGGTCAAAAAGTTTGGTTATTTGATGCTCGTCTGAAGCTATTTCCAGGTAAATTGAAATCTAAATGGACCGGCCCATTTATTGTACGTACAGTTTTTCCTTCGGGGGCTGTCGAGATTTGTGATCCTTCTACACAACATACCTTCACTGTTAATGGGCAGAGACTTAAGCTTTGTATTGAGAATATCTACTCTCTACCCACTACTCCATCTGAGTTCTTGACTGACCCTTAGGGGTGTCTCACGTCTGGCTGCAGACGTAAATTGTAGCGCTTCGTGGGAGGCAACCCATGCTTCTCGTTCTCTTCTTTCACTCATTTGTATATTTATCTCCATTCACTTTCATGGCACTCACTTATGCTAACTTATGTCTCTTGGGACTAAGTCACATATAAGCATAAGGGGAGTACCCCCATTCTTCACAAAAAAAAATATAAAATAAAATAAAAATTTACAAAAATCTACCAAAAAAAAGAAGAAGAATTTCTACCCATTGTCGTCCACCCTTGTACATAATGCATATTTTCAAAAAAAAATCATGTTTTTCAAAGTTTGCATGGAACCTTGGATTTCTGAACCACCTTACCACATCTGCATTCTGAGTCCTCTGATGTGTTTACCTTCCATATAGTTGACCATGAGGACATGGCACATCTCAAGCATAAGGGGGGTAGTTAGGATTCCTCAGGTCCTCCTATCTCTTGTTTCATATTTTGTGTTTTTGCTTAAAAAACCAAAAAAAAAAATCTTTGCAAAATTTTGAAATTCTTCCAAAACCTTGTCTCTGAAACAAAAAAAAAACCTTTCCATTCTGATCTACTTGTTTTCCGTTTGAGCACATTCATCTTCATACTTTTTACCCAAGCATGTGATGAGATTTTGAACCCATGAACTTGTGTTGAGGACCCCGCCTCACCATTATATAGGAGTCTCAGGAGGTTGATGTAACTTAGGCCATTCAGGCTATTTTCGCTTAATTACCCGAGAGATAAATTGGATTAGAAACCAGATGACCTTGATTCTCTTGTTAGACATGAAGATAACCATCTGAACATCATTGTCAAGTACACTTGACACTTCTATCAAATTGAGGGATCCTAGAAAGACAAGTGTTCAGCCCTTACCACCCATGACTCTTGGCCCGTATACTTAGGGAGTTGGGCCCTTACAAGGGAGAAACATGACCCCAACAGCTATATCTTTAAGTTGGCAAAGCTAAAGTATCCGTACATTGAAGGTATTTTAAAATACCTCCACACATAATGTAAGTACGCTCTACTTTTAATAATAAAGATGCTTCCACTACTCCTGAGCAGTGCCAGAATTGGCAACAAACTAGTGCTAATAGTCGAGGCTGTTTAAGAATCCACAGGAGCAGGTGGATAAAGGGCATCAGTAGGGCCAGAGTCGGCGTATCTCGAACGCAGATGGTCGAACCCTACTCAATAAAGCTTACAAATGCCAACCAAATCATTAATAAAGCTAACGGGGGTGATCCGACTTGGAAGGGAAGTTGTACCTCCTATAGTTAGTATCAGTGCTAAGGTAATATTGGGCTTCCACACGAACCGAGCACTTGGCGAATTGGGAGACTTCAAGTTATAGAACAACATCGTTCACCATGGTCTAAAATAATGTCAGATAAGGTTCATAGGTCAATTGGATTCTAAGCTCAACTTGATACTCAGGTGCTGTTTGACTTAAGTGACATCCATCTTAAGAGAATCCATCACCCTACTATATGTAAATAAATCGTCCTCACTCTTAGTTCAAGATTAAAAATCACATCCATTGCTAGGTAGAGATATATGAAATGGGTTTACTCAATGGAAAACTTCAGAAAATCAGAGTTCCTTCATTCTGGTTGTTCTGTTTTGATTTTGAATAAATTGTCTTGCTCGGGACTAGCAAGAGACAAGCATAAGGGGGTGATGAATCTATGATTCATTACATTAAGAGACCTTAGTAAGGACTTCTCGAGCATTACCACGATGGAATAGATTGATTTCCCATGCATATTTTGGTGGTTGAATTTTCTGGTCGAATGTCAGTATTTAAGCATAATTCCATGAGGTTAGGGTTCGAGACCATTCACGTTTATTATTCTCATCATACTCAACCTTATCTCAGCATAACTCTATCCCATCATTCTTTAAAACAAATAATCCTACAATACTTGTTTATAAAATCTCTGGAACTTTGAGTGCCCTTCCATAAAACCACCCATTCTCTTGGACGTTAGTGTTAATCTCCATGTTTCCCATCAAAACATTTCACGTCCAAAGACCATGCAAACACATCCACATAAATACACATTCTCACATTGGCATTATGAGCAAATTACCCACGTTTGCAAGCATTTCATGAATATACATAGCAAGTCAGCCGTCTTCGTATACTAATTACAGGCGTGATACTCCACAGTTCTCCATAATTTCTGGCTAGAGTAGACGAATCTCATCAGTGCAACTCGATCACAAGAATAGGCGAAAGGCGAGGATCTGATCCCGACCATACCTTCCATCTGTAGCCGATTAGGATCAAAACTTAATTGCTCTGTCTCGGGAGAAATCTACGCGGAGTGTTCAAATCCCAACGAGATCTGCTTAAATGTGCATACCGGATATTTTTAGAGAAGAACACGTTCCTAAATCAAAGAAAGAAAGTCTAATGCGTGAGAATCAATTCTCCACCAATTACCCATGAAATCACGTCATGATTTATTGTACATTCCTTTTTACAACCGTTAAGACTCTAATCCAATTCATCATGACTCATTGACGTGAGGATTCTGGCGTGCAGAGACATGTTTAAAAGAGGATGACCACTGTCATAGAGAGGAGGCTGGAAACCACGAGGAATCGCTTCGACCCGAGGAAGAACAGGGCAGCACGCTACTTGTGTGCAGTTCGCGACAACTGAAGCGTGCACATACCCTTCTCCTTCGTCCAGATCTCCTGATCCTCCCTCACCATTTGTTTCTTATCAATTTTTTTCTGCAGTGTGATTCTTATTCAGAAGTTTAGTTTATCTTATTTTGTTGCTTTTGTTTGCAGTTATCGGATGTGGACGAGGATGTCATAGGCAGCAACTTGGACCATACAGATCAAACTATTTCTGCAGAGTATTTCCAACTCACGCATAGCCATCATTTAGCGATGATCATACAAAGCTACCGAGCAAGCGTGGGCATTGCTGAATCTATGCTTGACATCTAGCCATCACAATTGTTCAGGATTCACGCAAGAACTTCAGGGATACATCTTTACATATCCATTTTCAATTAAAGTCTAGTTATCATTACTTGGTCTAGAACAACTGGTTTGAATCTCTGCATGTTTGTATTTTGCACCTTATGTTCCTCGCACTTGCAATTTTTTTTGCTGATTACAGTTTCTTGGTGTTTGATTCGGGATTATTTGCAAGAGATTTTACTTCCTCGATGATAGTTATTTAAATAAAGTGCCGATTCCATCTATCATATCACTCTCTTAAGAAAAGAAAAGAAGTAACTGGATACGTCAAATCTGCCTCCCTGTGTTCGACTCGTTGCTCACTGCTATACGCACACATCTCATGTGTGTTCTGTTAATTTGAGTTTCGGATATAAATTTTATCATTGATTCATCTTCTATCTTTGTGCACAACGACTCGGTTTTTACATCGATTTACGCACTCCGATTTTCGACGATCAATTTTTGGCGCCGTTGCCGGGGAGGCGACGCGTATGTGTCTGTTTTTCTTTTCATTTGCACTTTGATTCGCAAATTTGACGTCGTTTTTTTTTCAGGTACCCGACGCTCGAAGGAATCTCGATTTGTCCGCGAAGTGACCGGCAGTAGCCCGTCCAACAAGCTAGACAATCATCTTAGATCCGCTGACACCAGGCGTACTTGTCTAAGACCGCACGTCGATTTGACAAAAAAAAATTTTTTTCTTTGCTATTTCACTTCGTAGTTAAATTAAATTTCCCTGTATTTTTCTGTTGATCTGTAATTTGGACTGGACATTCTTCTCTTCTCAACCCCTCCATATTATTTTTGTAATAACTTAGGTTTTATTTCTTGCACTGCATTTAGATTAGCTTGTTTGTAATCTAGGCGGTTTTCAAAACAAATTAAAAATTTTCAAAAAAAAATACCAAAAACACTTCTGTGCACGCATATTGCTAGACGTATCTAGGATCATAGCATTCTAGGACTGCATGTGCTTGATTAGATTTAAAATTTCTGCGAAGCATATTGCATAGTAGAGTGCGGGAGCCAGGTACGCAATTCTAACCCTGCACGCATCATTTGCATTTCTGTGGTTTTCTCCCCCTGCTTAAAGAACTAAGACCACTGAAATCGCGATTGTTTGAATCAATCTAATCTCATTCGAACCTCTCTTTGAAATCAAAATTAATTCTCAAGTGGTCGCCTTAAAAAAATCATCTCACAAAAATCTGTTTGAAACTTGGTTGATGCACTGTGGTTTGCACACGTGATTGTGATTGAAGCACAACGCAGACTAGGTCACTAGAGCCCAAATCCCATATTTAGAGGCCCATTTTAGGACGCGTAATTGTGTTTTAAAGATTGGATGATAACACCTTAAAATTGAAAAGATAAGCTCATCAGAGCACATCACGTGTTGAGTGTGCAAAAGGTATTGTTTTGTGTTTGATTGTGTATGTACGGTCGTCGGTCCCAACAACCACCATTGTTCAACCCCAACTTCATCACTCCCACAAGATTTTCTACATCATCATCTAGATTTAGGATGGCACAACCACCTCCACCACCTGACTTTGATCAAATCGAAGATGATGAGTTTCAAATCCCAGGACCACCCGACCAAAATACAATTAATCAGCAGCTATTGGCAGGATTCAACATAATGAGAGAGGAATTAGCTGCTATGCGACGAGAAAGAGAGAGAGAGAATGAGAGACCAAAGACCATCCGTGAGTATTATGATCCCGGTCTCCATCATCTCACACCATGGATCCAACTCCCACCCATGGAAAGGAACTTTGAGTTAAAACCGAATACCATCTCTCTTCTCCCACACTTTTATGGAAAGAATGCAGAGGACCCCATCCAACACATCCATGAATTTCTATCCATAAGTGACACCTTGGTCTACCATGACATAAGTGAAGACTACATCCGCCTTAAGTTATTCCCATTCTCTCTAAAAGACAAGGCAAGTCAATGGTTGAGAAATTTAGGAAGGATCATAACTACATGGGAAGACTTAAGGAAGACCTTTGTGAACAAATTCTTTCCCATTGGTAGAACAAATGCTTTAAGGAGAGCCATTACGACCTTTACCCAAGAACCAGGAGAATTGTTTCATGAGTCATGGGAAAGGTATAATGACATGCTTAGGAAATGCCCACATCATGATGTTCCTCAGTAGCACCTATGTCAGACATTTTACCAAGGCCTTAGAGATGACTTAAGGAACACAGTTGATGCAAGCTGCGGAGGAAACTTTCTAAGCAAAGATGCAGAGAGTGTGTGGCAACTCTTTGAAAATATGAGCGAAAATTCTCTCAACCACGCCTCAATCAAAACTTTTTGCAGAATCGACCCAACCAAAAATATCAAGACTTACACATCTGAGACTCGGGAGAATCTTTCAAGTTTAGAAATGGAATTAGTCTGCAAAAAGTTAGACAAAATGGACGTTATTGCTAAACAAGTCGAACAACTTACGAAATTAGTAGAGGGAAATGTTAGCAACGTCCAGGAGCAAACTTCATCTGCTCCACAACCCCCACAACCTGTCGCACTTGTACATACTCCAACCCATCCACCTACTGTAAATACTCCACAATCTTATTCACATTTTTCTCCTAACCAAATGGTCTACTACACTAACCAACCTATTGTACATACTTACACACCCCAAGAAAGTTCGATTGCCTTCCATTGTAACCCACCATACCCTTCTGAGACACCACCTCAACCATATGAGAATGCCAACTGGGTTCAAGGAAATCCACACTCAAATACATACAACCCAGGCTGGCGCTCACATCCAAATTTCTCATGGAGACAACAAGGTCAAGACCAACACCAAGGGCAAGGATTTTAACAACAAAAGCCACCACCCCAACCTGAGTCCCGACATACACAAACCCAAGGAGCACAACCCGCTACTTCAGAGGACCGTTTTGATATGCTGGCTAAGATGATGACTGAATTGCAAAGAGAAATACAAGCATTGAAGAGACAGAATGAGACCCAATTGAAAAGTTCAGTCCAACCCACCCAAGGAACTCTACCTTCACAGCCCACTCCGAATCCAAGGAATATGCAAATCGCCCCAACAGGATTTCAATATCCCAACCAAAGACCTCCTCCCAATTTTCAAAATTCAGCACACCAAAATAATGGAGCTGGATCAAGTAGCAATGCTAGTGCCCATGCCGTGACTCTTAGGAGTGGGACTACCACGCAAGACCCACCAATAAAAGGGAAGGAAAAAGAAAGGAAAGACCACACTGAGGACCAAACTGAAGAGATCTTAGGTGAAGACGATTGTATATCTCACCCGCCATCTTCCCACACCATACCAGCTCCCTTCCCTGAGGCACTAAAGAAACTCCATTCCAAAAAGAGCTCAATGGCCTCAAATGAGGAAATCCTCAAAGTGTTTGAGCAAGTTCAGATTAGCATCCCACTATTAGATGCCATCAAACACATTCCAGCTTATGCTAAATTCCTCAAAGAAATCTGCACACCCAAGAGGAATACAAAGGCCAAGAACCAAACACCCGAGCGTCACATTCTAACCCAAGAGACCACCAATGCCATCTTGCATCACTTGCCCCAAAAGCGACGTGATCCCGGAGCCCCAATGATTCGATGTGAAATTGGTGATACCTTATTTGAGAAGGCACTCTTAGACCTCGGAGCATCCATTAACCTTATCCCCACATCATTGATTGACCAATTCCACCTAGGTCAACTAAAGCCCACACCGGTTACACTCCAACTAGCAGACCGCTCGGTTAAGAGACCTAGAGGAGTGTTAGAGGATGTTTTAGTCAAGGTTCAGGATTTTCACTTCCCAGTTGATTTCTTGGTCTTGGACATGGAAGTTCCCGAAAAGCTAAGCCACACTCCAATCATATTAGGAAGACCATTTCTAGCAACTGCTAAGGCTCATGTTGACTGTGAAAAAGGGACCGTTGAATTTTCTGTGGGAGACGAGAAGATAGAAATTGATGTAATGAAACCTTTACAAAAGAAAAAGGAAGAGGAGAATTGTGGATACATTGAATCTTGTCAACAATTGGATTTGATTGAGGAAGAAGTTATCTAAGCATGTCTGAACACTGAACTTATAGAAGGATCTCCAGTTGAAGACCATGACCCATTATTAGAGGAGCTAAGCACTGATCTTGATCAGCTCCTATCCACCCCATGTGATATCGAGAAGGACTCAACTGAATCTGAGAACACTTTACATTTATCTGAAAACTCCCAATTAGAGTTGAAACCTCTCCCTGAGAATTTGAAATATGCCTTCTTAGGTGAGCAACAAACCTTACCAGTAATTATAAGTGCTCACCTAACGAGTGACCAAGAAAATCGATTGTTGGATGTTTTGAGGAAGAATAAGAAGGCAATTGGTTGGACACTTGCTGATCTCCGAGGTATTAGTCCTAGTTACTGCACACACCACATATACCTTGAAGATGGAGCTCGACCTTCACGCGAGATGCAGAGAAGATTGAATCCGAATATGCGGGAGGTCGTAAAGAAAGAGATCATCAAATGGTTGGATAATGGCATCATTTATGCCATCTCAGACAGCCCATGGGTAAGTCCTGTTCAGGTTGTACCCAAGAAAGTGGGGTTGACTGTTGTCACCAATGACAAGGGCGAATTGGTACCAACCAGAACAACAACTTCGTGGAGAATTTGCATAGATTATCGGAGACTGAATACAGCCACGAAGAAAGACCATTTTCCGCTCCCATTCATTGATCAAATAATTGAGCGATTGGCAGGCAAGGAATATTTTTGTTTCCTTGATGGGTACTCGGGCTACAATCAGGTGGCCATTGAACCCATGGATCAAGAAAAGACTACATTTACCTACCCCTATGGTACGTACGCTTTTAGGAGGATGCCATTCGGACTTTGTAATGCTCCCGCCACTTTTCAAAGATGCATGCTTGCGATTTTCACTGAGATGGTAGGAGATTTTATGGAGATATTTATGGATGATTTCTCAGTATTTGGACACTCTTTTGATTCTTGTTTGGAGTATTTAGATCGAGTCCTCCAGAGATGTGTGGATGTGAATTTGGTTTTATCATGGGAGAAAAGCCATTTTATGGTCACCAGTGGGATTGTACTTGGACACATTGTTTCTAAAAAGGGGATGGAGGTAGACAAGGCTAAAACTGATTTGATTTCAAAAATGCCACCCCCAACAAATGTCAAACAGATTCGATCATTTTTAGGACACGTCGGTTTTTATCGACGTTTCATAAAAGACTTTTCAAAAATTGCAAGACCTCTCACTGAACTTTTGGCCAAAGACCATGATTTTCACTTTGATGACTCATGCCTTGAGGCATACAGTACTCTGAAAAACATGGTGACCCAAGCCCCAATTCTCCAACCACCCAATTGGACCCAAGACTTTGAGATCATGTGTGATGCCTCAGACTATGCAGTAGGGGCTGTGTTGGGGCAAAAGATTGATAAGCTACCTGCCGTGATCCATTATGCTAGTAAGCCCCTAGATGATGCTCAAAAGAACTACACCACCACAGAAAAAGAATTACTGGCAATTGTCTTTGCATTGGAAAAATTTCGACCATATCTTTTAGGCTCAAAAGTCATTGTGTACTCAGATCACACAGCACTACGACATCTTTTGGTGAAGAAGGATGCTAAGCCTCGCCTCATTCGATGGATACTCCTCTTACAGGAGTTTGATTTGGAGATCAGGGATAAAGCAGGAAAACAAAATGTCGTAGCTGATCATTTGTCACGACTCACATCTAATGCACAATCACTGTCCCCACCACTAAGTGACACATTCCCAGATGAGAGGTTGTTATCTGTAACCCACCTACCATGGTACGCAAATATTGTCAACTATCTTGCTGCTAACAAGATGCCAGAAGGTTTGAACAAGCAACAACGAGATAAATTGATTTCGGATTCCAAATACTATGTGTGGGAGGACCCTATTCTGTTTAGGATATGTGCTGATCAGATTATCAGACGTTGTATTCCGGAGGATGAGATGCAGAGTGTTCTCAACCTTTGCCATAGTTCAGGATGTGGCGGACACTTTGCTGCCAAGAAAACTGCTGCCAAAGTCTTGCAGAGTGGCTTCTTTTGGCCAAATCTGCATAAGGATGCTCATGTGTACACCTCTGCATGTCAACGATGTCAGACCTTAGGAGGAATGACCAAGAAGGATGCGATGCCTCTAAACCCCATATTGATTGTGGAGATTTTTGATGTTTGGGGTATAGATTTTATGGGACCTTTCAAACCCTCACAAGGATTTCAATATATCTTGGTAGCCGTGGATTATGTGTCCAAATGGGTGGAAGCCATTCCCACAAGAACTGCTGATAACAAGGTTGTTTTGGATTTTGTCAAGAAAAATATCTTTTCACGCTTCGGAGTTCCACGCGCAATCATTAGTGATGGAGGTTCTCATTTTACAAATCATCAATTTGGGAAACTGTTACTTGAGTATGGGGTTACACACAAAGTATCCACACCATATCATCCCCAGACCAATGGACAGGCAGAGGTATCCAACAGGGAAATAAAGAAGATCTTACAAAAGACTGTACGGCCAGATAGGAAAGATTGGTCACAGAAGTTGACAGATGCACTATGGGCCTATAGGACGACGTACAAGTCACCGCGTGGCATGTCTCCTTTTCGGTTGGTTTATGGTAAAGCATGCCATCTCCCTGTTGAGATAGAACACAAAGCTATGTGGGCGATTCGAGAATGCAATCTAAACCTAGAGGCTGCGGGAGAAAAGAGAAAATTGCAACTTATTGAGTTAGATGAATTTAGGAATGAGGCGTATGAAAACTCCCGCATCTATAAGGAGAAAATCAAAGTCTGGCATGATAAACACATCTCTAGGAAGACATTTGAGCCAGGTCAAAAAGTTTGGTTATTTGATGCTCGTCTGAAGCTATTTCCAGGTAAATTGAAATCTAAATGGACCGGCCCATTTATTGTACGTACAGTTTTTCCTTCGGGGGCTGTCGAGATTTGTGATCCTTCTACACAACATACCTTCACTGTTAATGGGCAGAGACTTAAGCTTTGTATTGAGAATATCTACTCTCTACCCACTACTCCATCTGAGTTCTTGACTGACCCTTAGGGGTGTCTCACGTCTGGCTGCAGACGTAAATTGTAGCGCTTCGTGGGAGGCAACCCATGCTTCTCGTTCTCTTCTTTCACTCATTTGTATATTTATCTCCATTCACTTTCATGGCACTCGCTTATGCTAACTTATGTCTCTTGGGACTAAGTCACAGATAAGCATAAGGGGAGTACCCCCATTCTTCACAAAAAAAAATATAAAATAAAATAAAAATTTACAAAAATCTACCAAAAAAAAAAGAAGAAGAATTTCTACCCATTGTCGTCCACCCTTGTACATAATGCATATTTTCAAAAAAAAATCATGTTTTTCAAAGTTTGCATGGAACCTTGGATTTCTGAACCACCTTACCACATCTGCATTCTGAGTCCTCTGATGTGTTTACCTTCCATATAGTTGACCATGAGGACATGGCACATCTCAAGCATAAGGGGGGTAGTTAGGATTCCTCAGGTCCTCCTATCTCTTGTTTCATATTTTGTGTTTTTGCTTAAAAAACCAAAAAAAAAAATCTTTGCAAAATTTTGAAATTCTTCCAAAACCTTGTCTCTGAAACAAAAAAAAAACCTTTCCATTCTGATCTACTTGTTTTCCGTTTGAGCACATTCATCTTCATACTTTTTACCCAAGCATGTGATGAGATTTTGAACCCATGAACTTGTGTTGAGGACCCCGCCTCACCATTATATAGGAGTCTCAGGAGGTTGATGTAACTTAGGCCATTCAGGCTATTTTCGCTTAATTACCCGAGAGATAAATTGGATTAGAAACCAGATGACCTTGATTCTCTTGTTAGACATGAAGATAACCATCTGAACATCATTGTCAAGTACACTTGACACTTCTATCAAATTGAGGGATCCTAGAAAGACAAGTGTTCAACCCTTACCACCCATGACTCTTGGCCCGTATACTTAGGGAGTTGGGCCCTTCCAAGGGAGAAACATGACCCCAACAGCTATATCTTTAAGTTGGCAAAGCTAAAGTATCCGTACATTGAAGGTATTTTAAAATACCTCCACACATAATGTAAGTACGCTCTACTTTTAATAATAAAGATGCTTCCACTACTCCTGAGCAGTGCCAGAATTGGCAACAAACTAGTGCTAATAGTCGAGGCTGTTTAAGAATCCACAGGAGCAGGTGGATAAAGGGCATCAGTAGGGCCAGAGTCGGCGTATCTCGAACGCAGATGGTCGAACCCTACTCAATAAAGCTTACAAATGCCAACCAAATCATTAATAAAGCTAACGGGGGTGATCCGACTTGGAAGGGAAGTTGTACCTCCTATAGTTAGTATCAGTGCTAAGGTAATATTGGGCTTCCACACGAACCGAGCACTTGGCGAATTGGGAGACTTCAAGTTATAGAACAACATCGTTCACCATGGTCTAAAATAATGTCAGATAAGGTTCATAGGTCAATTGGATTCTAAGCTCAACTTGATACTCAGGTGCTGTTTGACTTAAGTGACATCCATCTTAAGAGAATCCATCACCCTACTATATGTAAATAAATCGTCCTCACTCTTAGTTCAAGATTAAAAATCACATCCATTGCTAGGTAGAGATATATGAAATGGGTTTACTCAATGGAAAACTTCAGAAAATCAGAGTTCCTTCATTCTGGTTGTTCTGTTTTGATTTTGAATAAATTGTCTTGCTCGGGACTAGCAAGAGACAAGCATAAGGGGGTGATGAATCTATGATTCATTACATTAAGAGACCTTAGTAAGGACTTCTCGAGCATTACCACGATGGAATAGATTGATTTCCCATGCATATTTTGGTGGTTGAATTTTCTGGTCGAATGTCAGTATTTAAGCATAATTCCATGAGGTTAGGGTTCGAGACCATTCACGTTTATTATTCTCATCATACTCAACCTTATCTCAGCATAACTCTATCCCATCATTCTTTAAAACAAATAATCCTACAATACTTGTTTATAAAATCTCTGGAACTTTGAGTGCCCTTCCATAAAACCACCCATTCTCTTGGACGTTAGTGTTAATCTCCATGTTTCCCATCAAAACATTTCACGTCCAAAGACCATGCAAACACATCCACATAAATACACATTCTCACATTGGCATTATGAGCAAATTACCCACGTTTGCAAGCATTTCATGAATATACATAGCAAGTCAGCCGTCTTCGTATACTAATTACAGGCGTGATACTCCACAGTTCTCCATAATTTCTGGCTAGAGTAGACGAATCTCATCAGTGCAACTCGATCACAAGAATAGGCGAAAGGCGAGGATCTGATCCCGACCATACCTTCCATCTGTAGCCGATTAGGATCAAAACTTAATTGCTCTGTCTCGGGAGAAATCTACGCGGAGTGTTCAAATCCCAACGAGATCTGCTTAAATGTGCATACCGGATATTTTTAGAGAAGAACACGTTCCTAAATCAAAGAAAGAAAGTCTAATGCGTGAGAATCAATTCTCCACCAATTACCCATGAAATCACGTCATGATTTATTGTACATTCCTTTTTACAACCGTTAAGACTCTAATCCAATTCATCATGACTCATTGACGTGAGGATTCTGGCGTGCAGAGACATGTTTAAAAGAGGATGACCACTGTCATAGAGAGGAGGCTGGAAACCACGAGGAATCGCTTCGACCCGAGGAAGAACAGGGCAACACGCTACTTGTGTGCAGTTCGCGACAACTGAAGCGTGCACATACCCTTCTCCTTCGTCCAGATCTCCTGATCCTCCCTCACCATTTGTTTCTTATCAATTTTTTTCTGCAGTGTGATTCTTATTCAGAAGTTTAGTTTATCTTATTTTGTTGCTTTTGTTTGCAGTTATCGGATGTGGACGAGGATGTCATAGGCAGCAACTTGGACCATACAGATCAAACTATTTCTGCAGAGTATTTCCAACTCACGCATAGCCATCATTTAGCGATGATCATACAAAGCTACCGAGCAAGCGTGGGCATTGCTGAATCTATGCTTGACATCTAGCCATCACAATTGTTCAGGATTCACGCAAGAACTTCAGGGATACATCTTTACATATCCATTTTCAATTAAAGTCTAGTTATCATTACTTGGTCTAGAACAACTGGTTTGAATCTCTGCATGTTTGTATTTTGCACCTTATGTTCCTCGCACTTGCAATTTTTTTTGCTGATTACAGTTTCTTGGTGTTTGATTCGGGATTATTTGCAAGAGATTTTACTTCCTCGATAATAGTTATTTAAATAAAGTGCCGATTCCATCTATCATATCACTCTCTTAAGAAAAGAAAAGAAGTAACTGGATACGTCAAATCTGCCTCCCTGTGTTCGACTCGTTGCTCACTGCTATACGCACACATCTCATGTGTGTTCTGTTAATTTGAGTTTCGGATATAAATTTTATCATTGATTCGTCTTCTATCTTTGTGCACAACGACTCGGTTTTTACATCGATTTACGCACTCCGATTTTCGACGATCAATTTTTGGCGCCGTTGCCGGGGAGGCGACGCGTATGTGTCTGTTTTTCTTTTCATTTGCACTTTGATTCGCAAATTTGACGTCGTTTTTTTTTCAGGTACCCGACGCTCGAAGGAATCTCGATTTGTCCGCGAAGTGACCGGCAGTAGCCCGTCCAACAAGCTAGACAATCATCTTAGATCCGCTGACACCAGGCGTACTTGTCTAAGACCGCACGTCGATTTGACAAAAAAAAATTTTTTTCTTTGCTATTTCACTTCGTAGTTAAATTAAATTTCCCTGTATTTTTCTGTTGATCTGTAATTTGGACTGGACATTCTTCTCTTCTCAACCCCTCCATATTATTTTTGTAATAACTTAGGTTTTATTTCTTGCACTGCATTTAGATTAGCTTGTTTGTAATCTAGGCGGTTTTCAAAACAAATTAAAAATTTTCAAAAAAAAATACCAAAAACACTTCTGTGCACGCATATTGCTAGACGTATCTAGGATCATAGCATTCTAGGACTGCATGTGCCTGATTAGATTTAAAATTTCTGCGAAGCATATTGCATAGTAGAGTGCGGGAGCCAGGTACGCAATTCTAACCCTGCACGCATCATTTGCATTTCTGTGGTTTTCTCCCCCTGCTTAAAGAACTAAGACCACTAAAATCGCGATTGTTTGAATCAATCTAATCTCATTCGAACCTCTCTTTGAAATCAAAATTAATTCTCAAGTGGTCGCCTTAAAAAAATCATCTCACAAAAATCTGTTTGAAACTTGGTTGATGCACTGTGGTTTGCACACGTGATTGTGATTGAAGCACAACGCAGACTAGGTCACTAGAGCCCAAATCCCATATTTAGAGGCCCATTTTAGGACGCGTAATTGTGTTTTAAAGATTGGATGATAACACCTTAAAATTGAAAAGATAAGCTCATCAGAGCACATCACGTGTTGAGTGTGCAAAAGGTATTGTTTTGTGTTTGATTGTGTATGTACGGTCGTCGGTCCCAACAACCACCATTGTTCAACCCCAACTTCATCACTCCCACAAGATTTTCTACATCATCATCTAGATTTAGGATGGCACAACCACCTCCACCACCTGACTTTGATCAAATCGAAGATGATGAGTTTCAAATCCCAGGACCACCCGACCAAAATACAATTAATCAGCAGCTATTGGCAGGATTCAACATAATGAGAGAGGAATTAGCTGCTATGAGACGAGAAAGAGAGAGAGAGAATGAGAGACCAAAGACCATCCGTGAGTATTATGATCCCGGTCTCCATCATCTCACACCATGGATCCAACTCCCACCCATGGAAAGGAACTTTGAGTTAAAACCGAATACCATCTCTCTTCTCCCACACTTTTATGGAAAGAATGCAGAGGACCCCATCCAACACATCCATGAATTTCTATCCATAAGTGACACCTTGGTCTACCATGACATAAGTGAAGACTACATCCGCCTTAAGTTATTCCCATTCTCTCTAAGAGACAAGGCAAGTCAATGGTTGAGAAATTTAGGAAGGATCATAACTACATGGGAAGACTTAAGGAAGACCTTTGTGAACAAATTCTTTCCCATTGGTAGAACAAATGCTTTAAGGAGAGCCATTACGACCTTTACCAAAGAACCAGGAGAATTGTTTCATGAGTCATGGGAAAGGTATAATGACATGCTTAGGAAATGCCCACATCATGATGTTCCTCAGTAGCACCTATGTCAGACATTTTACCAAGGCCTTAGAGATGACTTAAGGAACACAGTTGATGCAAGCTGCGGAGGAAACTTTTTAAGCAAAGATGCAGAGAGTGCGTGGCAACTCTTTGAAAATATGAGCGAAAATTCTCTCAACCACGCCTCAATCAAAACATTTTGCAGAATCGACCCAACCAAAAATATCAAGACTTACACATCTGAGACTCGGGAGAATCTTTCAAGTTTAGAAATGGAATTAGTCTGCAAAAAGTTAGACAAAATGGACGTTATTGCTAAACAAGTCGAACAACTTACGAAATTAGTAGAGGGAAATGTTAGCAACGTCCAGGAGCAAACTTCATCTGCTCCACAACCCCCACAACCTGTCGCACTTGTACATACTCCAACCCATCCACCTACTGTAAATACTCCACAATCTTATTCACATTTTTCTCCTAACCAAATGGTCTACTACACTAACCAACCTATTGTACATACTTACACACCCCAAGAAAGTTCGATTGCCTTCCATTGTAACCCACCATACCCTTCTGAGACACCACCTCAACCATATGAGAATGCCAACTGGGTTCAAGGAAATCCACACTCAAATACATACAACCCAGGCTGGCGCTCACATCCAAATTTCTCATGGAGACAACAAGGTCAAGACCAACACCAAGGGCAAGGATTTCAACAACAAAAGCCACCACCCCAACCTGAGTCCCGACATACACAAACCCAAGGAGCACAACCCACTACTTCAGAGGACCGTTTTGATATGCTGGCTAAGATGATGACTGAATTGCAAAGAGAAATACAAGCATTGAAGAGACAGAATGAGACCCAATTGAAAAGTTCAGTCCAACCCACCCAAGGAACTCTACCTTCACAGCCCACTCCGAATCCAAGGAATATGCAAATCGCCCCAACAGGATTTCAATATCCCAACCAAAGACCTCCTCCCAATTTTCAAAATTCAGCACACCAAAATAATGGAGCTGGATCAAGTAGCAATGCTAGTGCCCATGCCGTGACTCTTAGGAGTGGGACTACCACGCAAGACCCACCAATAAAAGGGAAGGAAAAAGAAAGGAAAGACCACACTGAGGACCAAACTGAAGAGATCTTAGGTGAAGACGATTGTATATCTCACCCGCCATCTTCCCACACCATACCAGCTCCCTTCCCTGAGGCACTAAAGAAACTCCATTCCAAAAAGAGCTCAATGGCCTCAAATGAGGAAATCCTCAAAGTGTTTGAGCAAGTTCAGATTAGCATCCCACTATTAGATGCCATCAAACACATTCCAGCTTATGCTAAATTCCTCAAAGAAATCTGCACACCCAAGAGGAATACAAAGGCCAAGAACCAAACACCCGAGCGTCACATTCTAACCCAAGAGACCACCAATGCCATCTTGCATCACTTGCCCCAAAAGCGACGTGATCCCGGAGCCCCAATGATTCGATGTGAAATTGGTGATACCTTATTTGAGAAGGCACTCTTAGACCTCGGAGCATCCATTAACCTTATCCCCACATCATTGATTGACCAATTCCACATAGGTCAACTAAAGCCCACACCGGTTACACTCCAACTAGCAGACCGCTCGGTTAAGAGACCTAGAGGAGTGTTAGAGGATGTTTTAGTCAAGGTTCAGGATTTTCACTTCCCAGTTGATTTCTTGGTCTTGGACATGGAAGTTCCCGAAAAGCTAAGCCACACTCCAATCATATTAGGAAGACCATTTCTAGCAACTGCTAAGGCTCATGTTGACTGTGAAAAAGGGACCGTTGAATTTTCTGTGGGAGACGAGAAGATAGAAATTGATGTAATGAAACCTTTACAAAAGAAAAAGGAAGAGGAGAATTGTGGATACATTGAATCTTGTCAACAATTGGATTTGATTGAGGAAGAAGTTATCTAAGCATGTCTGAACACTGAACTTATAGAAGGATCTCCAGTTGAAGACCATGACCCATTATTAGAGGAGCTAAGCACTGATCTTGATCAGCTCCTATCCACCCCATGTGATATCGAGAAGGACTTAACTGAATCTGAGAACACTTTACATTTATCTGAAAACTCCCAATTAGAGTTGAAACCTCTCCCTGAGAATTTGAAATATGCCTTCTTAGGTGAGCAACAAACCTTACCAGTAATTATAAGTGCTCACCTAACGAGTGACCAAGAAAATCGATTGTTGGATGTTTTGAGGAAGAATAAGAAGGCAATTGGTTGGACACTTGCTGATCTCCGAGGTATTAGTCCTAGTTACTGCACACACCACATATACCTTGAAGATGGAGCTAGACCTTCACGCGAGATGCAGAGAAGATTGAATCCGAATATGCGGGAGGTCGTAAAGAAAGAGATCATCAAATGGTTGGATAATGGCATCATTTATGCCATCTCAGACAGCCCATGGGTAAGTCCTGTTCAGGTTGTACCCAAGAAAGTGGGGTTGACTGTTGTCACCAATGACAAGGGCGAATTGGTACCAACCAGAACAACAACTTCGTGGAGAATTTGCATAGATTATCGGAGACTGAATACAGCCACGAAGAAAGACCATTTTCCGCTCCCATTCATTGATCAAATAATTGAGCGATTGGCAGGCAAGGAATATTTTTGTTTCCTTGATGGGTACTCGGGCTACAATCAGGTGGCCATTGAACCCATGGATCAAGAAAAGACTACATTTACCTGCCCCTATGGTACGTACGCTTTTAGGAGGATGCCATTCGGACTTTGTAATGCTCCCGCCACTTTTCAAAGATGCATGCTTGCGATTTTCACTGAGATGGTAGGAGATTTTATGGAGATATTTATGGATGATTTCTCAGTATTTGGACACTCTTTTGATTCTTGTTTGGAGTATTTAGATCGAGTCCTCCAGAGATGTGTGGATGTGAATTTGGTTTTATCATGGGAGAAAAGCCATTTTATGGTCACCAGTGGGATTGTACTTGGACACATTGTTTCTAAAAAGGGGATGGAGGTAGACAAGGCTAAAACTGATTTGATTTCAAAAATGCCACCCCCAACAAATGTCAAACAGATTCGATCATTTTTAGGACACGTCGGTTTTTATCGACGTTTCATAAAAGACTTTTCAAAAATTGCAAGACCTCTCACTGAACTTTTGGTCAAAGACCATGATTTTCACTTTGATGACTCATGCCTTGAGGCATACAGTACTCTGAAAAACATGGTGACCCAAGCCCCAATTCTCCAACCACCCAATTGGACACAAGACTTTGAGATCATGTGTGATGCCTCAGACTATGCAGTAGGGGCTGTGTTGGGGCAAAAGATTGATAAGCTACCTGCCGTGATCCATTATGCTAGTAAGACCCTAGATGATGCTCAAAAGAACTACACCACCACAGAAAAAGAATTACTGGCAATTGTCTTTGCATTGGAAAAATTTCGACCATATCTTTTAGGCTCAAAAGTCATTGTGTACTCAGATCACACAGCACTACGACATCTTTTGGTGAAGAAGGATGCTAAGCCTCGCCTCATTCGATGGATACTCCTCTTACAGGAGTTTGATTTGGAGATCAGGGATAAAGCAGGAAAACAAAATGTCGTAGCTGATCATTTGTCACGACTCACATCTAATGTACAATCACTGTCCCCACCACTAAGTGACACATTCCCAGATGAGAGGTTGTTATCTGTAACCCACCTACCATGGTACGCAAATATTGTCAACTATCTTGCTGCTAACAAGATGCCAGAAGGTTTGAACAAGCAACAACGAGATAATTTGATTTCGGATTCCAAATACTATGTGTGGGAGGACCCTATTCTGTTTAGGATATGTGCTGATCAGATTATCAGACGTTGTATTCCGGAGGATGAGATGCAGAGTGTTCTCAACCTTTGCCATAGTTCAGGATGTGGCGGACACTTTGCTGCCAAGAAAACTGCTGCCAAAGTCTTGCAGAGTGGCTTCTTTTGGCCAAATCTGCATAAGGATGCTCATGTGTACACCTCTGCATGTCAACGATGTCAGACCTTAGGAGGAATGACCAAGAAGGATGCGATGCCTCTAAACCCCATATTGATTGTGGAGATTTTTGATGTTTGGGGTATAGATTTTATGGGACCTTTCAAACCCTCACAAGGATTTCAATATATCTTGGTAGCCGTGGATTATGTGTCCAAATGGGTGGAAGCCATTCCCACAAGAACTGCTGATAACAAGGTTGTTTTGGATTTTGTCAAGAAAAATATCTTTTCACGCTTCGGAGTTCCACGCGCAATCATTAGTGATGGAGGTTCTCATTTTACAAATCATCAATTTGGGAAACTGTTACTTGAGTATGGGGTTACACACAAAGTATCCACACCATATCATCCCCAGACCAATGGACAGGCAGAGGTATCCAACAGGGAAATAAAGAAGATCTTACAAAAGACTGTACGGCCAGATAGGAAAGATTGGTCACAGAAGTTGACAGATGCACTATGGGCCTATAGGACGGCGTACAAGTCACCGCTTGGCATGTCTCCTTTTTGGTTGGTTTATGGTAAAGCATGCCATCTCCCTGTTGAGATAGAACACAAAGCTATGTGGGCGATTCGAGAATGCAATCTAAACCTAGAGGCTGCGGGAGAAAAGAGAAAATTGCAACTTATTGAGTTAGATGAATTTAGGAATGAGGCGTATGAAAACTCCCGCATCTATAAGGAGAAAATCAAAGTCTGGCATGATAAACACATCTCTAGGAAGACATTTGAGCCAGGTTAAAAAGTTTGGTTATTTGATGCTCGTCTGAAGCTATTTCCAGGTAAATTGAAATCTAAATGGACCAGCCCATTTATTGTACGTACAGTTTTTCCTTCGGGGGCTGTCGAGATTTGTGATCCTTCTACACAACATACCTTCACTGTTAATGGGCAGAGACTTAAGCTTTGTATTGAGAATATCTACTCTCTACCCACTACTCCATCTGAGTTCTTGACTGACCCTTAGGGGTGTCTCACGTCTGGCTGCAGACGTAAATTGTAGCGCTTCGTGGGAGGCAACCCATGCTTCTCGTTCTCTTCTTTCACTCATTTGTATATTTATCTCCATTCACTTTCATGGCACTCACTTATGCTAACTTATGTCTCTTGGGACTAAGTCACAGATAAGCATAAGGGGAGTACCCCCATTCTTTACAAAAAAAATATAAAATAAAATAAAAATTTACAAAAATCTACCAAAAAAAAAGAAGAAGAATTTCTACCCATTGTCGTCCACCCTTGTACATAATGCATATTTTCAAAAAAAAATCATGTTTTTCAAAGTTTGCATGGAACCTTGGATTTCTGAACCACCTTACCACATCTGCATTCTGAGTCCTCTGATGTGTTTACCTTCCATATAGTTGACCATGAGGACATGGCACATCTCAAGCACAAGGGGGGTAGTTAGGATTCCTCAGGTCCTCCTATCTCTTGTTTCATATTTTGTGTTTTTGCTTAAAAAACCAAAAAAAAAAAATCTTTGCAAAATTTTGAAATTCTTCCAAAACCTTGTCTCTGAAACAAAAAAAAAACCTTTCCATTCTGATCTACTTGTTTTCCGTTTGAGCACATTCATCTTCATACTTTTTACCCAAGCATGTGATGAGATTTTGAACCCATGAACTTGTGTTGAGGACCCCGCCTCACCATTATATAGGAGTCTCAGGAGGTTGATGTAACTTAGGCCATTCAGGCTATTTTCGCTTAATTACCCGAGAGATAAATTGGATTAGAAACCAGATGACCTTGATTCTCTTGTTAGACATGAAGATAACCATCTGAACATCATTGTCAAGTACACTTGACACTTCTATCAAATTGAGGGATCCTAGAAAGACAAGTGTTCAGCCCTTACCACCCATGACTCTTGGCCCGTATACTTAGGGAGTTGGGCCCTTCCAAGGGAGAAACATGACCCCAACAGCTATATCTTTAAGTTGGCAAAGCTAAAGTATCCGTACATTGAAGGTATTTTAAAATACCTCCACACATAATGTAAGTACGCTCTACTTTTAATAATAAAGATGCTTCCACTACTCCTGAGCAGTGCCAGAATTGGCAACAAACTAGTGCTAATAGTCGAGGCTGTTTAAGAATCCACAGGAGCAGGTGGATAAAGGGCATCAATAGGGCCAGAGTCGGCGTATCTCGAACGCAGATGGTCGAACCCTACTCAATAAAGCTTACAAATGCCAACCAAATCATTAATAAAGCTAACGGGGGTGATCCGACTTGGAAGGGAAGTTGTACCTCCTATAGTTAGTATCAGTGCTAAGGTAATATTGGGCTTCCACACGAACCGAGCACTTGGCGAATTGGGAGACTTCAAGTTATAGAACAACATCGTTCACCATGGTCTAAAATAATGTCAGATAAGGTTCATAGGTCAATTGGATTCTAAGCTCAACTTGATACTCAGGTGCTGTTTGACTTAAGTGACATCCATCTTAAGAGAATCCATCACCCTACTATATGTAAATAAATCGTCCTCACTCTTAGTTCAAGATTAAAAATCACATCCATTGCTAGGTAGAGATATATGAAATGGGTTTACTCAATGGAAAACTTCAGAAAATCAGAGTTCCTTCATTCTGGTTGTTCTGTTTTGATTTTGAATAAATTGTCTTGCTCGGGACTAGCAAGAGACAAGCATAAGGGGGTGATGAATCTATGATTCATTACATTAAGAGACCTTAGTAAGGACTTCTCGAGCATTACCACGATGGAATAGATTGATTTCCCATGCATATTTTGGTGGTTGAATTTTCTGGTCGAATGTCAGTATTTAAGCATAATTCCATGAGGTTAGGGTTCGAGACCATTCACGTTTATTATTCTCATCATACTCAACCTTATCTCAGCATAACTCTATCCCATCATTCTTTAAAACAAATAATCCTACAATACTTGTTTATAAAATCTCTGGAACTTTGAGTGCCCTTCCATAAAACCACCCATTCTCTTGGACGTTAGTGTTAATCTCCATGTTTCCCATCAAAACATTTCACGTCCAAAGACCATGCAAACACATCCACATAAATACACATTCTCACATTGGCATTATGAGCAAATTACCCACGTTTGCAAGCATTTCATGAATATACATAGCAAGTCAGCCGTCTTCGTATACTAATTACAGGCGTGATACTCCACAGTTCTCCATAATTTCTGGCTAGAGTAGACGAATCTCATCAGTGCAACTCGATCACAAGAATAGGCGAAAGGCGAGGATCTGATCCCGACCATACCTTCCATCTGTAGCCGATTAGGATCAAAACTTAATTGCTCTGTCTCGGGAGAAATCTACGCGGAGTGTTCAAATCCCAACGAGATCTGCTTAAATGTGCATACCGGATATTTTTAGAGAAGAACACGTTCCTAAATCAAAGAAAGAAAGTCTAATGCGTGAGAATCAATTCTCCACCAATTACCCATGAAATCACGTCATGATTTATTGTACATTCCTTTTTACAACCGTTAAGACTCTAATCCAATTCATCATGACTCATTGACGTGAGGATTCTGGCGTGCAGAGACATGTTTAAAAGAGGATGACCACTGTCATAGAGAGGAGGTTGGAAACCACGAGGAATCGCTTCGACCCGAGGAAGAACAGGGCAGCACGCTACTTGTGTGCAGTTCGCGACAACTGAAGCGTGCACATACCCTTCTCCTTCGTCCAGATCTCCTGATCCTCCCTCACCATTTGTTTCTTATCAATTTTTTTCTGCAGTGTGATTCTTATTCAGAAGTTTAGTTTATCTTATTTTGTTGCTTTTGTTTGCAGTTATCGGATGTGGACGAGGATGTCATAGGCAGCAACTTGGACCATACAGATCAAACTATTTCTGCAGAGTATTGCCAACTCACGCATAGCCATCATTTAGCGATGATCATACAAAGCTACCGAGCAAGCGTGGGCATTGCTGAATCTATGCTTGACATCTAGCCATCACAATTGTTCAGGATTCACGCAAGAACTTCAGGGATACATCTTTACATATCCATTTTCAATTAAAGTCTAGTTATCATTACTTGGTCTAGAACAACTGGTTTGAATCTCTGCATGTTTGTATTTTGCACCTTATGTTCCTCGCACTTGCAATTTTTTTGCTGATTACAGTTTCTTGGTGTTTGATTCGGGATTATTTGCAAGAGATTTTACTTCCTCGATAATAGTTATTTAAATAAAGTGCCGATTCCATCTATCATATCACTCTCTTAAGAAAAGAAAAGAAGTAACTGGATACGTCAAATCTGCCTCCCTGTGTTCGACTCGTTGCTCACTGCTATACGCACACATCTCATGTGTGTTCTGTTAATTTGAGTTTCGGATATAAATTTTATCATTGATTCGTCTTCTATCTTTGTGCACAACGACTCGGTTTTTACATCGATTTACGCACTCCGATTTTCGACGATCAGCGCTCCACCGATAGAATCCAAAAGACGGAGCAAACCGTGGAACTGTTGGTCGGAGAGGTTGCTAGGAAGGATGGGGAACCAACCATCCCCAGACCAAAAAGAGGCAACGGACGCATGCTCATTAGCCGCCAAAGCAAATAACCGCGGAAAACATCTCGCCAAGAGGCACCCCACCGGCCAACTATTCGTCCAGAATCTGAAGATCTGCCCGACACCAAGCCTCGGGTCAAAAAGATTAGAGTACTTTTGGCCCACCGCCATCACCCCGCGCCAGAAAGGCGTCCACGGCCCAATATAATTCTCCGTACAAGGCAACATTCCGCGCAAGTCATGAATCTCGCGCAATACGACAGAGCAGAAATCCTCGCAATCACCCCACAACCTGTTCACCCATTTCAGGAGAAGAGCATCATTGACATGGTCCAGACGACGAATGCCAAGACTACTATCGTACTTACGCTTCGTCATTTCCTCCCAACCCACCAAATGCGGCCCACACGCAGACGACCCATTCCTCCCCCACAAGAACCTCCGCATCAGCTTCTCAATACGCCTGCGAACTCCCGAAGGCAACTGCCAATTGGATAGATAATAAACGATGATAGAAGATAAGTCCGATTTGATGAGGACGAGGCGACTACCCCTCGAAATCATAGCCGAGCTCCAACCGGAGAGCCGCATCTCCACCTTCTCTACCATCTTGGACCAGTCACTCAGACGAGTCCTGCCCGTGCCCAGAGGCATGCCCATATAATCAATAGGAAGAGGGCCCGGCAGCGAGCCCAAAATCAAACTGCAGTCAATCGCCTCCTCCTCATCCAAACCAAATGACCTTAGACTTGTTTACATTCTTGAACAGGCCCGGCATCTCACTGAAAACGTCCAGAGTTGCCACCATGACCAAGACCTCGTCCCGCCCCCCACCAATTAATAAAATTGTGTCATCGACGTACTGAAAGGAGAGGGATCATCCTCTCGCCATAGGAAAAGCCTTTCAAGAGACCACTTTCAACCACCCGAGACATCATCCGAGCAAGCACATCAACCGCCACCACAAACAGGAGAGGCGCTAGAGGGCAACCTTGCCGCACTCCCCTTCGCGGCTGGAAAAGATCACCCACCAAGATGCCATTAACCATCACTGAGAAGGAGGCCGTAGAGAAACAGCGGTGCATCCACAAAATCCAAATCTCCGGGAATCTCCGAGTCCTTAACACCGACCAAATGAAGTTCCACTCGAGACAGTCA
Organism: Ottelia alismoides; assembly: GCA_037367405.1. Taxonomy (NCBI): domain Eukaryota; kingdom Viridiplantae; phylum Streptophyta; class Magnoliopsida; order Alismatales; family Hydrocharitaceae; genus Ottelia; species Ottelia alismoides. The sequence continues at coordinate 638,912 of JAZKJV010011892.1, read as the reverse complement.
TATGCCTTCGCAAAGTCGACTTTCCATAGCACACCACGGGTCCCCTCCCTGGCCCACTTCACAACCATCTCCGAAGCCAAAGCCATAGCATCGGCAATCTGTCTACCACGGATGAACACCGCATGTAACGGGGCGATGATTCCATCAAGCACTGGGGCCAGTCTACGTGCGAAAACCTTTGCCACAATCAAATAGAGACCATTCGAGATGGCAATAGGACGGAAATCCTCGATACGGTCGGCGGAGGAGAACTTCAGCAACAATATAATGAGAGCCCTATTGATCTTGTCAAACCCAACGTTACCCTCACAGAATTCGATAATGACCTCCAAAACCTCCCACCCCACCAGCTCCCAAAAGTCTCTGTAGAAAGCCACCGGGAACCTGTCCGGTCCCGACGAGCCATCAACGTTAAGATCCCACACGACCTCCTTAACCTCTTCAAGCTTCACCTCCCTCGTCAAATCTTCGCAGAGTAGAGGCGAGAGCATCTGGGCCCCAACCCCCGTCCATCGCCATCGCCTTGGTGTGCGCCTCGAAGAGAATTCCTTGAAATATTCCACGATCTCCCTCCCCATGCCCTCCTCCCCCACCACAAACCTTTCAACGATCGAAATGGACCGAAGGAAGTTCGATCGCCGCCTCCCGCTAGCCACCCGATGGAAGTATGCCGTGTTGGCATCACCCCCCTCAACCAAGCAATCCTTGACCGCTGACGCCACTCCGCAACCCTCTTCCGGTCCTCCACTTCCACCCTCCCCTGGGCAGCCGATCGGGTGGCCAACTCCTCCTCCCGAAGGTCCCTGACCCCCTCCAAAGCATCCAAGGAGCTCACAACCTCCTCCGCCTCTTTTCTGGCCGCCACCCAAGCAACCCTCGACTTCCTTTTGAAGATAGCCAAATTTTTCCGTAAAAGATCGAGCTTCCGAGCAAATCTCGCCACAACAGACCCCCACCCTGCTCTCGATCCCAAATATCCGTCACAAAGTTCTTGAACTTGTCGACATGGATTATGTAATGAATAATGGATATGATATGAATGGACAAAAATTTAAATTCCAATCTTTTATGCAAATTCCTCCTTATATTATATTGTATATTTCGAACGTGGAAATGTATGTGCGTGCAATCAGTTTACCACGTACCCATAATTCTCGAGGTCGTCAAATTATTATCATCGAAGAGTCCCACAAAGAATGATGCACATTTCAATGCGATTTTCCATCTCAGATCTGTTGTCATGTCTCGTTATACAAATCATGTTATCAATTACGATTAGAAGAATCCTTCGTGACTTCAAACTCTGTCCACCTTTGCTTTGTATCTTCTCATATATGTCAAACCTCGGATTGAAATTAACAATGCATCCATCATTTCCTCTCCCCGGGACATCATTTCAAAACAGCCACCAGATTCCTCGACTCCGCTAAAACCCCGAAGGCGCGCGCTTCTTTACCGTCCCCTCCATCGAACACTGCCTCGTTTCCGGGAAATTCTATAAAAGCCGACCCTCCCCCGTCCCCCACACTGTTCGACCAATGGCGTGAGCTCCACCACCGCCCTCATGTCGTCCTCCACCGCCGCCGCCTCCGTCCGGTCTTGGCGGGCGGCCTTCCTCACCCTCCGCGACGAAACCCTAAGCCCTCCGGCCCCTTCCGGCGCCCTCCGCCTCCTTCGCTCGCTCCTTATCTCCCCCGATCCCCTCCTCGCCGCCGCTCCCCACGTTCCCTCACACGAGGTAAGCAAGCGCCTGCCAGCCGCCAACTTTCTCCGATCTGCTCAAGGACTGAGTGCAACTCCTTTCGATTGATCGCGTGCAGGTGACGTCGGATCTCACTCTCTTATCGGAGCTCGCATGTTTGGTCATGCCGCAATCGCCCGAAGCGGATGGCGTCTCCGTATCCGTCTGTCGTTTCGTGAGTTAGCGTCAATTATCGTTAATTTAGCTCACTATGAAGCAGTAGAACGCGTTAATTTAGCTCGCTGTGAAGCAGTAGAACTGCGGAGCATGCTTCACTCAACTTGTATTAGCTCTCTTTGTTGCTTGATTAGAATGTGGAATAAATATAAACGAATCGGGGGATTTGTCATTCAGCCGTAGCACAGTGTAACTATTACTGAACCGGGGTTTCCTTAATGGAGCTTAACAATTTAATGGAGCTTAACCGTTATAAGGATTGGTTTGGGGAATGAGAACCTGGATAGCTAATGCTATCTAATGGCTGTTCTTTTCAGCTTTACTCTGTTAGCTGCAAAGCTCGCATTGAAGTGAATCCATCTTCTTGGAAATCGTTTTTGAATTTCGCCGAGAATATGGCGAACTGTTTGTTGGGCGAAGCGGAGAAAAGGAAACTATTCATCGGGGACTCTGTGAGAATGGAATCTATGTTCGAGATGACCGAGTTTCTCAGGTTAGCAGATGGGTCCTTTTCCTGCTATTGCAATAATTCATGGAAATTTAATCTTGTCTTCTAATCCCTGCTTACCTTTACGGAGTGCACGCATAACTCATTACATAATGTAACCTTGATACATGTCATTTATTGTATTTCAACACTTTCAGTTTACGGGTAATAACATGTTTACCGTTTCAGATTTTTGACAAGGGTGTACGGTAGAAGCTGTACAATGTCTGAGAATATACATCTAGTCAAGACTCTTCTTCAGTTGGTTTGGTCCCTGCCAACTGAGTTTCTCATCAATTTTAATCCAGATTTTCTATCTCGGAGCACGGCAGATATTGGGATCAAAGTTCTGTTATTTGCAATTACAGGGATCAGTGATGCTCTGTCTAGAATAGGCCCATCTCTTCCAGTTGATGTTTGGCAATCCTTACTTGAGGTAATTTTCGTCTTGCCTAGACCCCAGCTTTTTATCACATGCACCATTGATGTCATAATGGTATTTTGAAGCAAGGCACTAAATGTCGATTTTGGTCACCATTTCGGTGACCGACTGAAGCAGAATTTCGGTGGAATTTCCGTCGAATTTCGACCGAAATTTCGGTCATTTTGGTCATTTTTTGTACTAGCACCCCAATATTTCGGTCATTTCGGTCAAATTTCGATTTCGACTGGATATCGATATTCGGCAGAAATTCGACCGAATTCCGCTGAAATTTGAGGCCATGTTTTGAAGACATGTCTTCTTTAGTTTGATAAGCATAATAAGTTAGCACGCGTAAATGCTAAGTTAAATCAGTGGATGCTTTGAAAAGCACTGCATTTATGGATTGTGGCACTTTTTTCAAACATTATACAATTGTGTGCAGCCATTTTGAGACGTGTTTTTATGATCAGGCTCTTAGGAAATGTTTGGATGCTTTTACTTTCAAAAACTCACTCATTGAAAGCCTTGCCATGTCCAGGTATGCCATATTTTATAGGTTTTCCATTTCTCATCTTCCTATGTGGTTGAAATTGGAAACTAAAGTTTTTAGCTATTTCTGGCAGGTTTTATGCCTCCTGTTTGCAATGCTTACATTTAGTTTTGTCAGCTCCAAAAGCTTCATTTTCAGAACATGTATGCTTTTCATGCTGTTGCTATCTATGCACACTGTAATCCTTTTCATTTCAAGAAGCAGAATCTGTTTGAATGTTCTGTAGCTGATCTTACTTTCCATCTTCCAAGGTGTCAGGTTTTGTGGTTGCACTACAAATGTTTTTCACGTATGGGATTTCTTTTAGACCATCCATGCTTCCTGCAAATGGGGCCATGAAGAATGCACTTGGTTCTTCAAGCATGACTCCTGCATTAGCAAGGAAAGCTGTGGATGGTGTCTACAGACCTCCACATCTTCGTAAAAGAGAAGTCCATCAAGCACAAGATGCTCAAACCTCCTCTTCCACCGATTCCTTAAATTGTGGTTTCACATCTTCTGATTCGGAGAAGAGCGACAGTGATGGGTTTCTAAATGAAGATGACCGTTTCAAGAGCTCTAAAGTTAGACTTGCAGCATTTCTTTGCATTCAGGTAAACCTTATGTTGTATCATCTTTTTTTTTAAATCTGATTTTTTCTGGACAAAGGAACATACTTTTTTTTAAATGATAGATGGTGCGGCGTCGAGGAGATGCCCACCCGTAAAATTATATATATTCACATTATCACAAAAAATGTATTTTTTGAAAGGAAAAGATCCTCCACCATATAGGTGTGTGCCCAAAAACTTCATCGCTAAACCACAAAAAAATGTACATGGCTATTACAAGCTACAAGGAAGCGAATAACTTTAGAGGATCCAACTTTTAACCAGCGCCTTAGCATGTGCAATTACATTTTAACCATAACAATGGTATTGATGAAATACCACCCCATTTTTGGCTTGCCACAAGGCCCAAATCACGATCACACATCTTAATCTTTCCTCCTCATTGTCACATCGATCTGCACCAATGGATCCCAGAAATTGGTTACCTCATCTGTAGCCACCGAAGATCTCCCGAAAAATTTCCCAAGCTTCCAAGGAGTTTCCACATTTGAAGAAGAGATGATCTGCATCTTTGATAGCATCTTGACAACAAGGATTTGACAGCATCTTGACAACAAGGACACCCGAGGTCAGCCACCTGGAAGAACCCACAAATTTATCACTAGTTAACAACTGTCTCCTCCTAAAAAGCCACATAAAGACTTTCACTCGTGTGTGAATTTTTTATTTCCATATCCTTCTACAGTCCGTCACATGCCCTCCCAGGTCAAAAGTCATTGGTCCCTTCAAAATCCCGTATACCTTATCCACATAAAATCCTCTATCAAACTAGCTCCTACAATCACGCCCCACAGTAGGCCCTTCCATGTTAGCTAACTCCAACATCTCCAGAAGTTCGCCATCCATTGATCCGAGAGCTCAAATCCAACCGAGGGAAAAAAATGTCCGTCCCAAACATCCGCTACAGAACAATCACAATCAGATGTCAAAGCTATCAAACATGGGAATCTCACGCAAGCACTCCACCCTCATTCCAATTATCATGCTAGAATTTAAATCCGGTACCGCCATCACTGCATGTCTTAAAAAGGGATGTACTTCTTGCAACACCCCACAAATCCCTCCTCGAAAGTGTGAAAGGGGCATGCCCAAGATCTCTGGAGCCTGGTAGAGAAGAACAAGAACCATACCTATTACGGATCAGAACAAGAACTATGCAAACCAAACTGTCACAATCCCCCAAAATTAAGTGATCAAGTTACAGAGTTGGGCTTTGTTCATTTGCTTCAAGCTTCGCACCCCTAGACAACCATCATCTTTTAAGCTAGATACTGTCTTCTAGTCGACTAAAGTTAAACCATTTAGTTTTCCGAACGACCAGAAAAAACATCTCATAATGCTCTCAAGCGTCTTCCTTACCCCAACAGGTAGAATACTAGATGAATGGAATAAAATAGGGATCATTGAAAGAATCGACTTCAGAAGCACCAATCCCCCTCCTCTAGACAAGCAAATAGATTTCCACCCCACAAACCTCTTCTTCATCTTCTCAATCGTTTGTAACCAATCAACCAGACTTATCCTCCCAACTACCAATGGCACCCCAAGATAACACAAAGGCATGTCCTTACGCGGGGACCTCAACCAGCTCGCATAAGAAATGGTTTCCTCATCCAAACCAAAATACACAAATTCTGACTTGTCTCTTTTAAGCCTCAAACCAGACACATCACCAAAGATGTCAAGCACCACAGGCAACCCTTTACAATTGTTTGGTCCTTCAGTAAAAAGAATGGTGTCATGAGCATACTGAAGAATATATGAGTGAATCTCCTCCCTCAAGTAGCCACAACAAAAGCCTCCAATCCAATGTTTCAAAAATTGAACCGTACATTAAACCACACATGTATTGATTTTTGGATTTTTATGGTTGGACCAATTGGATCGAGTGGTTAAACCGCTGTTGGCGTCAACAATTCATAAGAATCGGAAAAAACAAACCGTTGTATTGCTGGTTTAGTTTGCATGGTCCAACCGGGTCAAACTGAGTTAGACCAATATGTGCAAACAAACACGATTAATCTTGTTATATATTTAAAGTATTTTTACACTTGTTCCTCTAATGTTTTTCCAACATCACTTATACCTTAATTTTTGTTACATAAATGCTCCTATATTTTTACAGAACTCATAGTAGTAGCCTTTTATTAGTATATTTGTGCTTCTATATTATACCAACATACGGGCACTATTGTGATTTTTTTCATGATATAGAGGTACAAGTATAATTGCTAAAAAGTTTGGGGTATGCTATTAGAAAAACTCAAAAGAGAATAATAAATATATTTGGTCAAATTCATGCAAATACGTATATACCATGTCTAAATTAATTATTTTAAAACTATTCAAATTCTAATTGATGACAAGTGTTGTTAATTTACTGCTTCTCATAGTACGACTATTAATTTCTTCTTTACGTTGAGGATTGTGGTTTGGGAGGACAACCTCATGCACAATGTGGGAAGAGAGAGGTAATGCCCATAAGATTGGAATGGAGATGCTATATTGGGTCATTAAAACACATGGAAGGAGAAGAGACAAAGGAGTACCGTGATACGTTTTAGAATGAAACTAGATAATGAATAGTTATTAAAAAATACATTTATTAAATAATTAAAAAATATTTTTTGTCAAAAAATGAATGGTTGAACCGATGGTTTGGTTCTATTGGTTCAACCGAGTTAGGCGGTCCAATCGAATTCTGATCGATTTTTATTTTCTGACTAAAAATCAGGTGGTTGGATCGTTTTTCTTTCGATTCTTGGTTTAATCGGTTCAACTAATCGGTTCAGTTTTTAAAACCTTGATCCCGTCATTGTACGATCTACCATAACTGACAGAGCATCCCCTGCCATATAAAATAAGAGAGGGGTCAGAGGCAACCCTGATAGACCATACGTTGTGGCTGGAAATACCCCTTAGACTGTCCATTCACCAGGCCAACAAGATGCAGTCGTGACGTACCTCTTCATCCACGCAATCCACTTATCAGGAAAACCTCTTTTATAAAGTGACACTTACATGAATCGCCAATCCACACTATTACAAGCTTTTGAAAAATCAACCTTCCACAAAACTCCCCTTTACTTCCTCTAGTCTGCCATATTCTCAAATGCCATAACGACATTGTCTGCCAACAGTTTGCTAGGCGACAACGTACTCTTAGCGAGAAGAATGATATTGCTTAAAATCCCCTGTTACCAGTTTGCCAATACTTTAGTCACAATAAGTTAAATCGCATTTGGCAGCGCAATTGGACGAAAATCCTCCACCCTAGTGGCAACATCTTTCATGGGCAACGGAAAAATAAATGATCGATTCAATCAATCCAAGCCAGAGTTCCCATCAACAAATTCATATACCAACCCCATCAACTCCTCAAAGACCAATTCCCAAAATTCCCTGAAAAAGAAAACAGGAAAACCATCCGAACTCGAGCATCTGCTGGATGCAGCGCAAACATTGCCTCTCGAACCTTTTGTGAATTAATAACCCCTGTCCACAACTCCGCGTCATCCTCAATAATGTGCCTGACTCCCGAGTCTAGTCATCTGGACCTATATTATGGGGAAAGCATTGGCTCATGTTTATGAAGTAACTTATGGCCGCTCTCTCTACTGCTTCCTCCCCATTAAACACTTCACTCCCAACTTCAATTGCGCGAATCAAGTTTCTCCTCCTTTGACCATTTGTCATCGCATGCAAGAATCTAGTATTTGCATCTCCCTCTTTTAGCCATTTCTGACACGACCTCTGCCTGCACTCCAACTCCGCTTCCGACCTTCTTCTTCAACGATCCTCTATACAACTCCTCGGCTCAGAAGCTCCTCCTCATCCAACTCCCTGCAATCCTCCAACGAGTCCAATCTTTCCATTTCATCTTGCTCTTGGTTCCTTCTTTACTCAGGCATATGACGGGAATCCTTTTTGAAGGCAATTAGCCTTTGGCATAACACAACCGGCTTCAAAGCGAACCTCATAGTACCTGACCCTTCCACCTCTAAATTAGACCAAAAAGAAATCACAACTTCTTTAAAACTCTCATCCAGCAACCAACAACGCTTAAATCTAAAGTAGGAAGACGAGCCTTCGTCGTTGCACGCATCCAAGCACAAATGTGCTCGATCCGAACTCGATCGAGGAATAGAGGTAACATAAGCCAAATTGAATATTTCCAGAGCCTCAACAAACAAGAGGAATTGATCTCCACAATCTTGAGGAAGAGCTTCACCATGTATACTTGCAATTGGTCGTATCAAGAACCTCTAAAGCAAAGCTCCTCCACCACCTCAACAAAAGAACCAAAACCAGGATCTTGTGCTCCTCTCCCTTATCCTTGTAGAGATATATTTTAGTCTATAACATTCTCGTCTGTACCTCTTCGCATTTTTTCCCGTTGGACTCTTTATGTATTTTACCCATAGGCTACTCTCCTATATAAGAGAGCCTAGGGCATATGGAATAAATAAGTTTTCTCATTTTCCCAACATGGTATCAGAGTGACGGTCCTAGATCGGAGTTCTCGAACCAAAACCTTGACCCTAGCTTCCACCCTCAAGTCCTCCGCGCGCCGCCGCAAGCTGCCTCGCTCCGCCCCGATGTCGGCGCTCCTGTGCACGCCTCCTCACGCACGTTCACGCGCCTGTGCACGCATCTGTGCACGCGCTTGTGTGCATCTGTGCTCGCCTTCTCGCACATGTGCGTGCCTGTGCACGCGTCTGTGCACGCTCCTCGTGCACGCGTCTGTGCACGCGCCTGTGCGCACCTGCTCGATCGCTTGCGCCTGTGCGTAGGAGCACGCACCTGTGCACTTGTGCACTGGTGCATGTGAAGGTGTGCCGTGCACGCCTTGGTGCGTGCCCCTGTTCGTGATCCTGCACGCGCATTTGCACGCACATCTGTGCGTGTGATTTCCGCGCGTGTGCAATCCTAGGCCAATGCACGTGCGGCTCCAGCCTCGTTCCGGGCGCGCGTTTTTAGAATAATGGGTTTGGTTGCTTGCGTCTACACATGCAACTAAACCCGTTAATATCAGTGTAGACAATCATCTCTTTAGTCTACTCCCCTAGTCTTCCAATATCATAACGTCAGAAGGCAAGGTAGATATTTCATCTACAGGTACCTTCAGAGGTCCAGTGCCTATTGTGAAGATGGGTGGTTCAAATTATGAACTTTAGGCCATGCAGTTCATGAGCATGATGAAGTCAACCGGTAAGAAGCACATTCTTACTGAGGAAGAACCTGCTGAGAAGACAGGGGTTAATGCCTCTTGGGAGGGAGATGACACATATGCAAAAGGTTGGCTTTTCGGAACATTAGCAATTGAGATTGCTAACGATATTCTCCATCAGCCCACTATCAAAGCAATGAGGGACATTCTGGCTGCTACCTATTCACATGCAAAGAATGAGACGAAGATTCTGCAACTTCAGCATGACATCTTTACAATCAAGCAGAATGGACGGCCTCTACACTCATTGTACACGTCTTTACGTGGAATGTTTGAAAAGCTTTATAGCTTCATGCCTCTCACAACCACTCCAGAGCAACAAAAGACCTATCGGAATGCCACTATGGTGGGTGTTTTTCTGGCTGCCCTTGATCTAGAGTACGAGGCAACACGTTCCCAGATCTTGGCAGATTCCACTATTCCTCCTATAGAGGAAGCTTTTCATAGGCTGAGTTGTATCACTGTTCCTTCGTCTACTGCAAATCAGACCGCCTCAGCCATGGCGGCCAATCGAGGTCATGGGGTTCATCATCTGTTTCGTGGCCGTGGACCTCGAGGCAGAGGAGACCATGTTCGGCCATCATGTACTTTTTGCCATCGTTCTGGACATACCGAAGACACGTGCTATTCTAAACATGGGTTTCCCGCTTTTGCACGAGTAGCTGAACAGATTGAGCCACCATCTGCTTCATCTATGATCAACGCTTTGGTGACCTTGTAGCCCGTCTGAGGGGGCATTATTCCTCCTCCTGGTCCTACTGCATCAACGCCTACTTCTGAGAGTCACTTCGACGTTGCTGCGTCTGCGTCCACTAGTACATCAGGTAGCACTTATGCATTCACCAACAATAGTGGATCAGATACGTTAGAGTGGATTATGGATTCTGATGCCACACATCATCTGTGTGGTGATCAAGATCTGACAGGATACCGACAGGTTCCTCCAGGCCGTACTGTGATTATTGCTAATGGGACACATTCCCTGATTACTGGTCAGGGGGAGATTAGACTGGCACCATCCATGCATCTCAAGAACGTGTTACATGCGCCTGATTTTTCGATGAATTTGTTGTCCATTATCCAACTTACAAAGGATTTACATTGTCGAGCAATTTTTGATCCATCTTTTTCATTTTCTAGGACATCCTTACGAGCAACGTGATTGGACGTGGCTATGATCAAGGCGGCTTCTATCGCCTTAGTCGGACCCCTTATGTTGGAGCCTCCATGGCCTTAAATTTCGCCGAAATTCGGCCGAATTTCGGTCGAATTTCGGTTTCGGTAGGTGACCAAAATTCGACCGAAATGGTTATATCGGTCGAAATTTGGGGGGTCTAGTTCAAAAAACCACCGAAATGATCGAAATTTCGGTCGCCGAAATTTCGTTTCGGTCCCTCACCGAAACGAAACCGAAATCCGACTTTTAAGGCCTTGGGAGCCTCATCTCTACCTGCTGGATCCATCTAACCATTACTGTGGCACTTGCGCTTTGGACATCTACCGCTTCAGAAACTGCGTCATGTGTTACCTCAGGTTTCACCTCACACGTCCATCCAATGTGAGGCTTGTCAGTTGGGAAAGCTTCATCGGTCTACCTTTCCCAATCGTCTGTGTCGGAGTAGTACCTCCAAGTTTGAGGTGTTTCACGTTGATTTCTAGGATCCTAGTCGTGTTCCTGATCATCAGGGACACATGTTTTATATAGTTATTGTGGATGATTTCTCTCATGTGTCATGGGTCTTTCTGTTAAAGAATAAATCTGAAGCAGGGAATATTATCATCAATTTCATTAATGAAGTTCGTAATGTTTTTTCTGCGTCTGTTAAAATTGTGAGAAGTGATAATGCCATGGAATTTTGTACCCGTAACCTCTTCAATTACTTTTCATCTCAAGGAATTATCCACCAAACATCCTGCGCCTATACTTCCCAACAGAATGGGGTCGTTGAAAGGAAACATCGTCATTTACTTGATGTCACCAGGTCACTTCTTATACAGAGTCATGTTCCTCATTCTTTCTGGGGCGGTGCTGTTCTTACGGCATGTTATCTCATTAATCGTATGCCGTTATCTGTCCTAGGTGAGAAGATTCCTTTCTCTCTTATTCTTCCTGACAAAGAACTGTTCTCCCTTACTCCTCGTGTGTTTGGCTCGGTTGCCTTTGTCCACCAGTTGTCTCCAGGGATTGACAAGCTCTCTCATAGGGCTGTTAAGTGTGTCTTCGTTGGGTACTCAAGAACACAGAAGGGGTACAAGTGTTATGATCCATTGCGCAGGAGGTATCTCGTTAGTGCTGATGTTACCTTTTTTGAATATGCTATGTACTTCTCATCTATAGGTGATCAGTTGGTATTCTCTGACACTAGTAATGCTATATACATGCCTCCTCCACCACAACCATCACCTCTACCACCTCCACCGCTACCGTCTCCTACACCTCCTGTTACTGTGCTTGTTTTACCATTGCCATTCCACTATACCCATCAACCTGCTTCTGCTCATGGTCACCGCTCATCATCTAGCTCGCCTGAGTTATGTTATGAGAATATTAATATTGATGGATCTGATGATTTCCCTGAGCAGGATGTGTTACAAAAGCCAGATGAGGAGGCAGGTGATTTAGATCTACCTATTGCTCTTCGAAAGCAGAAGCGCAGCTGCGCATCATATCCTATTGCATCCTCAGTGTCTTTTGATCACCTAACTGGAGAATTCAGGAACTTTGTCATTACACTATCAACGGTGGATATTCCACGGAATTACCAAGATGCGTTGAAGGATAGTCGATGGCGTTTAGCCATGGAGGAAGAAATGGTCTCTCTTCAGTCCAGAGGCACCTGGAGTCTTGTTACTGCACCTACTGATGTGTCTATAGTTAGCTGCAAGTGGGTCTTTACAGTTAAGCAGAATGCAGATGGTAGCATTGATAGATACAAGGCACGCCTGGTGGCTCGTGACTTTATACAGACATATGGGGTGGATTATCTTGATACATTCTCACTGTTTGCTCGCCATTCCACCCTACGGATCTTCCTCTCTGTTGCGGTTACTCGTAATTGGCCACTATATCAATTAGATGTGAAGAATGCATTTTTATATGGCGACTTACAGGAGGAAGTCTACATGCAACAACCACCTGGTTTTGCTGTTGAGGGGGAGTATCCTAAGGTGTGCATACTTCATAAGGCTATCTATGGCCTTAAGCAGAGCCCCAGAGCTTGGTTCCAGAAGCTCTCAGACATGTTTGAGAAATAGGGGTACAAACGTTCTAATGCAGATCATTCCTTGTTCGTATAGAAGACACTCAGAGGTATTATTGCAATTATGGTGCATGTAGACGATATCTTGATTACAGGTGATGATGAACAAGGAATTCAGGGGGCAAAAGAAATGCTGGGTCGTGAATTCGTCACTAAGGACCTTGGAGTTCTTAGATATTTTCTGGGACTGGAATTCGCTAGAAATCCTCATGGGTTGGTAATGACCCAGAGGAAATATGTCATTGACCTGTTGAGTGAAACAAGGATGCTTGGTTGCCGACCTGCTACTACACCTATGGATCCCAGTATGAAATTATATGACGATGACACTGTTGAGGTGGATAGGAGAAGGTACAGAGAACTGGTGGGCAAGCTTCTCTATGTTACTATTACAGACCCGATATCTCCTTTGCTGTGAGTCGAGTAAGCCTGTTCATGGAGCAACCACGTCAGGTATACATGGATGCTATACATATGATACTCAAGTACCTTAAGTTATCTCCAGGTGCAAGTTTGCTGTTTAAGAAAGGCAATGAGGTTACTATCTCAGCATGTGCAGATGCTGATTACGTAGGATGTCCTAAGGATAGGAAGTCCACCACTGGGTTTGCTGTGTATGTTGGAGATTCTCTAGTCTCGTGGAGGAGCAAGAAGCAAACGGTTGTAGCAAGGTCCAGTGCTGAGTCTGAATATAGGACTATGACCCAGGCCAGTACAGAAATGATGTGGGTAAAGGTTATGCTTACAGATCTATATATAGAAGTCCTCCTTCCTATGGCTCTGTAATGTGACAATCAGGCTGCTCTATTCATTGCAAATAATCCAGCATTTCATGAACGAACCAAGCACATTGAGGTTGATTGTCACTTCATACGTGATATGATTCAGAAGGGGTTTATTGTTACATCCCATGTTAGCTCAGAGGACCAAACTGCTGACATCTTCACCAAGGCATTACTTTGAGGACCATTCCAAAAGTGTTCGTCCAAGCTGAGCACGATTGATATCTATGCTCCACCTTGAGGGGGAGTGTAGAGATATATTTTAGTTTATAACATTCTCGTCTGTACCTCTTCGCATTTTTTTCCCCGTTGGACTCTTTATGTATTTTACCCATAGGCTACTCTCCTATATAAAAGAGCCTAGGGCGTATGGAATAAACAAGTTTTCTCATTTTCCCATCAATCTTTAGTATGGAAGTGATGTTGAGATCTCCACCCACAACCCAAGCCATCTCCAAGAATCTAGCCTTCTAGCAATTCGGCATACACGAGCGCATTTGGAGATGCTCCAAGAATACCATTAAGGCGTAGACAGAAGTTACCAAAACTCTTTCCTGGTCCTTTCTGCTAATCAAGGCAACAAACACCGAATGCACCAATACCATTTCTTTCATGAAGCAAAATGACTCTTCGTTCCAAGCAACTCGAAGCCACTTGGAGCTTCCATTCGCCGACACTGCTTTGATTCAGTGAGATGACAACTAGAAATGGAACATTATCTCGTAGAATCCCAAAAGTCAATTTCAATCTCTTGCATACACACAACATCTACCTTCCACACACCAAGCAATGATCCAACTGCTATCCTTTTCTTCGGTTGACCCAACCCTCTCACATTCTACGTTGCTCACTTCATTGAGTCACTAAGGGGGACCTCCCCGCCACCTGAATCCCTACTCTCTGCGCAACAACGAGCTCAATTAACACCTCTGCCTGGCTACTTTCTTCCAACTTTCTTCATCAACGAACCCCCCTCTTTAGTCCCCACTGCGACATCTAGCACTAACCCCCTTTTCATGTCTCCCCTTACTGCACTATGCCATACGCCTCCGCTGGTCTCACCTCCTCATCTTCAATATGATCAGGAGTCTTATTTTCGTAGTTATGCTTGACTTGCCTCATCGCCCCGTCTAATGTATCTGCTTGACGCCTCTTTCGAGAGAAGATCATCATCTCTTGCTGCGAGCTAACAACCTCTTGCGACGGCCTTGTGGAATCTTTTCACTCCAAATCCCCTTTCCTATTGGAACGATGAGGTGCCACCCCGTCCTCCTCGATCGAGTGATACCTAGGCCCGGCATAAATGCTTTACCTTGAATCACATTCTTATTAAACCCACCCTCCACTTCCAAAAGGATTCCAACTCCATTACCATCAACGCCCCCTCTTGTTTTTTTTGGAAGGCCAAAGGTAGGGGGAGACACTCTTCGGTGTTCACCCCAATTACCAATATATTAAAGCAAAAGAAACGAAAATACAAAAACAAAGAAAAAAGCTGTTCAGAGAGGAAAGAACACCTCCAACACGCCCACAACCAAAAAGCAACACCAAATCCTAAAACACGTCCCAGTCCTCCACCAATCTTGCGCTTTGTAAAATCATGTTCTCCTTGTAGAATCTCTGGCCCGAGAAGACAACCTCATTACGACCTCGCCAAATCGCCCATAATCTCGCCACTGGCAGCAAAAGATCTTTCCTCGCCCTGTTCCTGTTACGAACCATGGAGTTACAGAATGCGTCCACGATCTCCGTATTCACCCAATCCAATCTAGCATCATCGCACACCCCTCTTACCGTGGGGCAATCAAAGAACAAGTGCTGTAAGGATTCCACCGTTGAATTACAAAGGCCACAGAGATTGGAGACATTAGCAATAAATTTCGAGCATCGATCTCGCGTCAAAAGCCTCCCCCTGCGAAAGAGCCATAAGAAGAGACCGAGGCGCTCAGGAAGCCTTAGTCCCCAGAAGAACCTGCAGTCCCTCACCAACAAATCCGGGTCCCCGCTCGAAGGCAAGGCCAGCGCACCATAGGCCTTGCGTGTGGAGAAAATGCCGTCCTTCCACTCCCATTGGTTACGCCCATCAGAGGGCCTACCAACATAATTGAGGATGTTGAGAAGAGAGATAAAGTCCTCAAGCCTTTGGTCCGAGAAGCTCGCCACAAAACGCATACACCAAGACCCCTCCGCCCAACAAGAGGCGACGGAGGCAACCTTGTCAGCCGCCAAAGCAAACAACCGCGGGAATCGAACAAACAGAGGATCCCCTCCCAACTACTTGTCATTCCAAAAGCTAAACGAGTCCCCATTCCCCAGCACTGGCTTAAATAGCGATCTATGTCTTTCAAAGGTCTCCCGCACCCCACGCCAGAAAAAGGTATCAGCACCAACCACCCTCTCCTCCCCCCCCACTGCCCACTCCATGGATCTCCAGAAGCACATCCGTAAAGAAGGTCCCACCCTTTCCCCAAATCCTGTTAGCCCACTTGAGGAAAAAGGCCTCATTAACAAGATCCAAACGTCTCACTCCCAAACCCCCCTCCTGCTTCCCCCTGACCACCTCATCCCATGCCACAAGGTGGATTCCACCCCCTATCACCCCACTTCTTTCCCATAGAAATCTACGCATACAACCCTCAATACGCTTTCGAATCCCAACCGGCACACGGCGATTCGAAAGGAAAAAAATTGGGATAGAAGAAAGCACCACTTTGAGAGAACCAGCCGCCCCCCCTCGACAAAAGCACCGCACGCCACCCAGCAAGGCGCGCCTCGACCCGCTCGACGAGCGGAAGCCAATCCCGAAGCCTGACCCTCCCAAGCACCAGTGGAAGACTAAGGTAATCAATAGGAAGCTCGCCCGGGGGGGAACCCAAAATCCTGCTGCAGTCAGCCGCCATTATCTTCGACAACCCAAAGGGAACAACCTTGGACTTGTCCGCATTCACAGCCAAGACCGACATCTCACTGAACAGATCAAGGGTCATCGCCATACCAGAGACCTCGGAGGCGCCACCCTCAATGAAGCAAATGGTGTCATCTGCAAATTGAATCAAGGGCACAGAAAGGTCCCCCTCCGAGAAGCCCTTCGAAAGACCAACCTCAATGAGACTGATCGCCATACGAGCCAAGACGTCCGCCACCACTACAAATAGAAGAGGGGCCAGGGGACACCCCTGCCGCATCCCCCTCCTTGGCTGGAAGGATCCCCCCTCCAAGCGCCCATTAATCAAGACCGAGAAAGACACAGTGGTGACGCATCGCCGCATCCAAGAAATCCAAGGCGCAGGGAAACCACGCCTACGCATAACCGCCCACAAAAAGCTCCAGTCAAGGCTGTCATAAGCCTTAGCAAAATCGATCTTCCAAAGCACCCCCTGCTTCCCCGAGCTCTTCCAATCCGCCACCAGTTCCGCAGCCATCGCAACACAATCAGAAATTCGTCTCCCACGAATAAAAGAAGCCTGAAACGGAGATACTATCAAATGAAGGACTAGCGCTAGCCTCCTAGCCAATACCTTGGTCACAATAAGATAAATGGCGTTCGAAATCGAAATTGGCCGAAAGTCCCCAATATTAACAGCCGCGGGGAACTTAGGGATAAGCATCAAGATGACCCTATTAATCCGATCGAACCCCTCTTTCCCATTGCAGAACTCAGACACAACCTCAAAGACATCCGCGACCACAATCTCCCAGAAGTCGCGAAGGCCACGGAGAAGCCATCAGTCCCCGGGGAGGCATCAGCATTTAAATCCCACACGGCCGCTTTAGTTTCTTCTATGGAAATTGGTCTAGTCAACATCTCACAATCTGCCCCAGAGACCGATGGAGCCCCACTCCCTTGCCAACGCCACGATCGCGGGGACCGCTTCGCCATGAAGCTCTTGAAGTAATTAGCAATTGCTTTCCCCATTTCTCTGTCCCCCTCAAAAGACACCCCATTAATGGAAATCGAGCGAAGCACATTTCTACGCTTCCTTCCGCTAGCCACACGATGAAAGAAAACCGTGTTAGCATCACCTTCCTTGATCCACTTCAACCTCGAGCGCTGCCTCCATTCCGAAGCCCTCTTCCTGTCCTCTTCCGCAATACGCCTCTGCGCAAGATCCCGCGCACCAAGCTCGTCCACCAGAAGCTCACGGTCGTTCTCCAACAGATCTAGACGCGCAATAACCGCCTCAGCCTCAGTCCTGATCACAACCCGCTCCCGCCTCGACTCCCTCTTGAAAAGAGCCAGCCTCCGCCGCAAAGAGATAAGCTTTTGATTCAACCTGGAGGCCGCAAACCCCAAGCAACTGAACCGAGCCCAGTGCTCCGCCACCAAAGTTAGGCCCCCTCTTGTTACTTTCGGATCAGGCACATATGCATCAACATTAGGAGAGAACAGAGCCTTGCTAATTGGTGCAACCACAATCCCCTCTACACCCTGACTTAGTGCTGATTGGAGCCCAGAGTTAGGCTCAGGAACAAGCTCTAAGACCCTCATGAGCGGCCTCCTTCGAAATAACCAGATGTAGATCTCTAATCGGGTTAAAAGGTGCACCCAAACACGATGCCACATCTGAAGATCCGAACACCACCACATCCAGGAACGACCTCACAGTGCTAGGGTTTCTAGCATGATCATTGGCTATATCCTCTCACCTTCCCACAAAATCCTTGACTTTTGGATTCATCGTCGCAAACTTCTCTCGGGATCTCTCGACAGTCGTCGGAACACTCACCTATGAACCATCGATCCTGCCGCCATCGTTGTCGATCGGTATGTTACTTAGCAACACTAGCCACAAAGGCACGGATCTCTGCCCAAACCTTAGTTTTGCATGCATGGGCGACATTGGCCTGATGCCCTCAAAAGCTCCTCAACCTCCATGCCTTCTCCAACTCTTAAACCCGTACAATAGACCTCTATTACCTCCCCGACGTGCATTAAAGCTTCGCGAAGAATCCCCAACCTTCGATAACGCAGGGGGATCCCTGCCACCTTCGACTCTAGAACGACCCCTTGCTTCCCAAAACTCCATCCAAAATTCGTGGTTTCCACAATGGATGTTGCCTTTTGCCTGCAATGGAAGACACCTGTCGAGGACACCATCAATAACCTCCCTCACCCCCATTTCTGATAAGCCCCGCATGTACAACAAATCTCCCAGCAACCAACTATCATCAATCGAGGCATCATATACCTTCAGCAATCACCATGCCCAACTGTTCCCAAAGTCTTCTCAAATCCTCCATGCATCCTTCACCAACGGCGACACCATCAAGTGACAGTTCCAAAACTACGCTTTGATAACCGTTTTAACAATGAAATAACTCCCACATCAGATTTAGCCTCTCTTGAATCCTTCTTCTTCGCCTACACACCTGACTCCAGATAGTCCTGCCTCCTGTGGCCCAAGCGACCGCATCAGAAGCACAACTACTATGGAGCAGTGCAATTCTTGGACATATGGTCCTTGGTGCTGTCTCGGAAATGCCATGAGCCGACCATGATCTCATCCTTGGCTCTAAATCCCCCTCTTGGAGTGCTCCAGGTGCACTCCTTTGCCAGCTCCATCGGCACATCTTCGAGTCTTTTGCTTTCGTCCTCACGAACCCCTTCGGAAACTCCTTCGTTATCTGTGGCCTTTTTCTCTCTGCTCCTGCTCTTCATTGTCTGTTGGCTTGATCGGCCCCAAAAAACAGTTACAAATATCAAAAGGTTTGCAAGCTTTTTGCATGCACTTATATATTATCCATGTGCATTCTCTCGCCTCAGAAAATGGACCCATAATGTGTGGGCCACAAATATCGAAGGATAGCCGCCACCTGATCCTTGGTATCATATCTCCCATGTCTCAACCTGGCCATGGACTCCAAGATCCCAGCCAAGTCAAAAGTTGAAATCAAATCCAGGACCTCCCTCGCAATAGAGAAACCAAACATGAGATGCTCGACATCCTCCTGCATGGACCAACAATGGTGACACGTCCATCCAGTGTTAGTGAAAAATCTGTCTTCGCTCGCCAATCATCATCCGATCTCTTCTCAACAATCCTATGAAAAGCCGAACTTGCAACAGGACCTTCCATCTCCATATGTCCTTGAACCGATTCGAAAATCACATAATCGAAGATCTTATCCAAATGGAAGGCCTAGTATGCCTTATGCATTGGGAAGTGTTCATCAACCCATGACGAATGGCCTGTAGTATCATAAAGGCCCTCTATCCACCCATCATCTGATCTCCATTTGGTTACCAGGTTACCTCAGGGTAACATGGTGCATCCCCTGCATTCATGGGTTGAAATTCCATTACAAATAATTGTGACATCACACCACATTCCTTATTCCAAACCCTCTTCAACCCTCAACCATCCAAACAACTACTATTTATAGGATGCTACCCCAACCCACCTCTCCCTAGTAACCAAACAGTCCCCAAGAGATGAAGGAAGTCCAAAAAGCGTTGATACGAAAGATCGGTGCGAAAGAGAGGAAACTAACCACCATCCTCTTTGCAAGTTTGCAATCCCCCACTACTCTATTGAAAGCATCACATATTTACATGTCAAAGCTAAAAGTCGAGTGAAGCGATATCCAAGTACCCCATGTTCCGTCCCATCATCAGTCCAAAAAACAAAAACTAGAGCCATCACCTATTATAGGTTTCATGAGTGGAATCACATACGTGGGAACATAACAAATGCCCCTCTATAAGTTGGAAGGCTTATTGACATCTACAACATGTGCACATGGATCCATAGAAACCTGATAGATTGAGTGTATTGTCTCGCACAACAAATTGGTCCGACCACCCAAATGTGGGTTACCCACTTCACCAACAATGCTATATTCATTACCTTTAAGTTTACGATCCCCAAACCCCCATCGTCCTCCCGTTGCTTTATGGTCTTCCATCTCATCAAAGGTATCCCTTGCACTACCTCTGAAGAAGCCCATAAGAAATGTTTCATGAGCAACTCTAGCTTCCCTTGAGCACTAGATGGCCACCTCTAGATAGACATGTTGCATGCTGACCTGCCAACTTTCGCCACGTCTTCTCAATCATGACAACTAATCCGCCTGCCACAACCTACCAACCACAAACGACAACCCAAGGTGAAGTAAAGAAGGCCCCCCTCGGTTGACTTGAGTTTGAAGTGCATCCAACAGACCTCGATCTCCTCCTTACACATCCCAAAAGGTAAAAAATCAGACTTGGCATGATTGATCCTTTAGATGGACATGCTGCATGCAAAATTGCCAACTTCTACTCCATCTTATCAATCGTGGGCAACTAATCAGACTGCTGTAGTCTACCAACCACGAACGACAACCCAAGGCAAAATAAAGGGAAGCTCCTCCACTTAGTTCAAAGTGTACTCATAGACCTCCATCTCCTCCTCACACATCCAAAAGGTATAAAAGCAGACTTGGCATGATCGATCCTCATGCCATAGACCACTCTAAATAACTCTAGAACAATGGCCACACTTTCCACCCGGGCTTCCATTTCTTCCATAAAAGTGTCATGAGCATACTATAATATGTGCACAGTTATGTCAACAGTGTGGAACCCGACTAAGAAACCTTTCTCCTTTGCCTTATTGACCGTTCTCCGCTAAGGCATTGGCAACAAGAACGGGAATCAACAACAACAATAAAGAATCCTGCCTAACCCAATGCTACGACTGGAAAAAAATCACTGTCCCGCCTATCGTTCACCAAACCACAGAAATATGTCGCACCTATTTTCATCAAATCGATCGACACCGACGAGAAACCTCTACCTTGCAAGAGTTCTCAGATGAATTTCTAGTCAATGCAATCATATACCTTGGATAAATCAATTTTCTCAAAAAATCCTTCATCTTCTTTCTTCTCCGGTTGCAATAATCTTAGAAGCCAAATTAACCCCATCTATTCTGAGATAAAGGTCGTTTGGGAGGGTTAATGATTGATCTAAGAACCTATGCAATTTGTTGGCTAGCACATTCGTGATGATGAGATGTATAGCGTTAGACAACACAAATATGGCATTGGTCGTCCATCCACCATACCCTATCCTTCTTAGGCAGAAGGAACAACAAGGACTGATTTAGCCGCTTGAACTCATGATTCGCTTAACATAACTCCACCAAGTTTAATATCTTCTGGCCTACCAATTGCCAAAACTCCATTTTGGAAAAAAATCAGAAAACAGTCCGAGCTAGGGGACCCATCACATTTAGGTCAAATGCTGTCTGTTTTTTTTGAGGCTCAAAAAAAGGGGGACGCACTCAACGGTGCTCGCCCCAATGCATTTAAAGGAAAAGATAGAGAAATACTTACAAGTGGTGAGCAGCTAACAAGAAAACAAAAAGGACAGAAAACAAAGGGAATCGAGAAGGGATACCCCCATTACACAAGCATTAAACTAGCTAGAGGACCAATCAAGGAGGAATCTCGAGGCCGAACAACGAATACTCCAAGTAGAACCGCTGCCGCTTGAAAAGAGCTTCATTCCTTCCCTGCCAGATGCTCCAAAGACGCGCAATAGGCTCCAGCAAGATCTCCCGAGGCTGACTCCTAGCGCTGAACAGGCTATCGCAGAAGGATGCATAGGAGGACAAATTTAGCCAATCCAGGTCATTCCACAGGTCACATACACAACCACAACTAAAGAAAAGATGATCAATCGTCTCCGCCACCAAACCGCAAAGACCACAGGTGTCCGAAGAGTTGGGAAACATAGAGGCACAACGATCACGAGTCAACAGGCGCCCGCGGCGCAAGATCCACAGGAATATACCGATACGCTCCGGGAGCTTGAGGCCCCACAAGAAACGACAATCCCGCAAGAAGGTACCATCCACCACAGGAAAACGGGGTAAAAGAGCCATGTATGCCTTACGGGTAGAGAACATGCCATCTTTCCACACCAAATGGTCACGACCAAGAGAAGGCCTGGGAGCATCATCGAGAAAAGTCAGGAGCGAAGTGAGGTCCTCCAGCCGCTGGTCCAACAAAATGTCAGCAATAGAAGGGCACCAATAAGAACCATCCCAGCAGGAAGCCACCGTGACATCTTTGTCGACCACCAAGGCGAAAAGCCGTGGGAACAGGGTCCGAAGGGCACCCTTCCCAGACCAATCATCTCCCAAAAACGAAGAGAACAACCATCACCAAGCTTCGGAGCAAAAAAAGGCCGGCTCCGATTTAGAGCATTCATCACCCCACGCCAAAAAAAAGATAGGTGCCCGACGATACCCCCCCGATAAGCCGAGGTGACCTCAACGTCCGCCGCCTCCCTCAAGCAATTCAGCAAGAAATTCTCCTCCCTTCCCCACACCCTCGCCGCCTATCTGAGCAAAAGGACGTCGTTCACCGACTCCAGCCGCCTCATGCCCAGCCCGCCCTCCCACTTGGGCCTCGTAACCTCGTCCCACCCCACCAAATGCACCCCCTCCCTCCGCCCCCTTCTTCCCCCATAAGAACCCCCGCATACATTTCTCCAAACGAGCACGCACCCCCCTCGGCAACCCGCGCACAGAGGAGAAGTAGATTGGAATGGAAGATAGCACAGATTTGAGCAAGACCAACCGACCTCCGCGAGAGAGAAGGGCCGCACGCCACCCCACCAAACGGGCCTCCATCTTTTCCACCACCACCCGCCAGTCACGAATGCGGGCGCGACCCACAGTCAATGGAAGACCCAAATAATCAAAGGGGAGAGTAGCGGGAGGAGAACCCAACAGCCGCATGCACTCCCCCGCCTCCTCAGCAGACATAGAGAAGGGGACAACCTTGGAGTTATGCCCGTTGATTTGGAGACCCGAAAGCTCGCTGAACAATTGAAGCGTGGTAGCCATACTGGAAACACTCGAGGAACCACCCTCGATAAAGCACAATGTGTCATGAGCAAATTGTAGAAGAGGCAAATGATGCGTGCCAAAATAGCATCCGCGAGAAAGACCAGCTGCGACCACCCCATCAATCATGCGTGGCAAGACATCCACCGCCAAAACAAACAATAGGGGAGCAAGAGGACATCCCTGCCGAACCCCCCTACGGGGTTGGAAAGAACCCTCAGTCAAACAACCATTAAGGAGAATGGAAAAGGACGCCGCGGTCACACATCGCCTCATCCACGAAATCCAAATCGGAGGGAAGCCCCTCTTCGCAAGCACGGACCAGAGAAACCACCAATCAAGGGAATCGTAGGCCTTCGCAAAATTGATCTTCCATAGGATCCCCTTCGAACCATTTGAGCGCCACTTGTGGATAATCTCTGAGGCCACGACATGACAATCTGCAATTTGCCGCCCGCGGATAAAGGCAACCTGATAGGGCGAAATAAGCGAGTCAAGAAGTGGAGTCAGCCGCCTAGCCAGAGCCTTAGCAATGATTAAGTAAATCGCATTCGAGATGGAGATTGGCCGAAGGTCCTCAATTCGGCTGGCCGGATGCGACTTAGGGATAAGAACAAGAAGGGACCTGTTAAGAACATCAAAGCCACGGTTCCCCCCGCAGAACTCCACAGCAACCTCCAAAACATCATGAGCAACAACATCCCAGAAATCCCGATAGAAAGACACCGGGAAGCCATCGGGCCCCGGCACGGCGTCGGAGTTGAGGTCCCAGACAGCCCCCCGGAGATCGTCCATCGACAACGGACGAGAAAGAGCCGCCGCAACATCAGCAGAAAGAGAGGACGCCCCATGGCCCAACCACCGCCATCGCCGCGGCTCAGAGCACCCAAACACCTCCCGATAGTAACCCCCCACCGCCACCCCCAGCTCCCTTTCCCCTGAATGTAAGAGCCATTAATTATCAGAGAGGAGATAGAGTTGGATCGTCGCCGACCGCTCGCCACCCGGTGAAAATACACAGTGTTGGCATCCCCCTCCTTAAGCCAACGAACGCGCGAGCGTTGACGCCACTCAATCGATCGCTTCCGATCCTCCAGCCTCGCCTGTTCCACTGCCGCCGCACGCACGACCAGCTCATCCGGATAAAGATCCCACTCGTTCTCAAGAATGTCCATCCTCATAATAACTTCATCAGCGTCCTTGCGAGCAACAACACGAGCCAAGCGCGAGTCCCTTTTGAAAGTAGCCAAAACCTTCTTGAGGGAACTTAGTTTTTGATCAAAACGACGCACCGCCGAGCCCGCAGAGAAAGCCTGCTCCCAATGGGTGCGCACAAGGTCCTTGAAGCCCGGCTCAATAAGCCAGCACCGCTCATAATGAAATAAGGCACGAGGACGCTGATCATCCCCGGACTCCCAAATAATTGGGCTGTGGTCAGAGAAAGACCTCGGGCGAGAGGTGACCGCGCAAAGAGGAAAAGCCTCCATCAAACTCGAATTCGCAAGGAAACGATCAATCCGCGATCTGGACGAATTAGTCCTCCAAGTGTAGGAGATATCACTTGGCACGATCCCCTCCAGAGCCAGGTCGCTAATGAACTCCATAAAGTCGCCAGAACCAGGATCATTACCCCCGCGCCCGCGTGGGCGGTCCTGGGAGTGTAACGTGACATTGAAATCGCCACCCAACAGCCAAGGCAATCCATCAAAGGCCAGCGCATCCTCCCGCAAATCCTCCCAAAGCTCCCGACGAATGGTATGGGAATTATTAGCGTAGACACAAGTAACAGCAAGACGCATATCAGAGTTATTCATAGTCAACACCACGGAGAGGGAGTGCCGTCCCATCCGCATAGAAGAAAAAGAAAAGCGCGCCGACCGCCACGCCAGGAAGAGCCCTCCGCTCGCGCCGATCGCGTCCAACGAACGAAAATCATCAAAATGCGAGCGCCGAAAGACCTGCATAAATCGACATCCATGAATGGTAGCTTGGTTTCTTGAATAAAGGCAATGTCGCATTCCCATTCCACAAAACGAGAACCCAAAGAGCTTAGACGGTGGAGATCACCGAGACCACGCACATTCCAAGACAAAATCTTCATTAACAACAGAGGTGTCCCCGAAAGCAAGACCACCCGAGATGCTACACTCATAAAGAGGCAGGCCAACGCCCACCACCCGAGTAATACCAGCCGCGTCCGCCACGACCTCGCGCGACACCGGAGAAGAAGTTGCATCAGAGGCAGAAGGAGGGAAAGGATCCCGGAGACGAGAGAATCGCCTTCGCCTGTAGCTTCGACCAAACCTTGAAGGAGGGGAGTTGAGCACCAGCACCTCGAAGGAGGCGCCATCCTCGATATTAACAGCTGCAAAGCCCGAAGACCCGGAGCCATCCGGGGAGCCCCGCAAAGAGGGGCCACCACGAAGAGGCATAAGAAGGACAGAAGAGTTGTGCCGTAGAGAAGGAGCTGCGTTCTCCAGGAAGAAAGAATTGTAACTTAGGTCATCCAAGAAGGCCATCGGGCTGGAGGGCACCGCATTAATGGGCTGGGGGCAAATAACTTCAGAAGACCAAGAAAGGGGCTCCGACGCCTCGCCCGAATCCCAAGAGACCCGAGAAGAGGCCCCATCCGAAATAGCAAAGGGTCCGGAAGAAGATCCGAGAGATGGACCCAAAGGGAGCCTTGCCACGCGTGAAGAGGAGGCCGAGCGCCAAGAGCCCTCCGACAGAAAGGAAGAATTTGAAGGGGTCATATCAACCTCGGAAATAACAAGTGCCCCCAAATCACAGGCACCGGGATGTGCACGCGCGGCCCCAGGGGTCGCAGACGAAGGCCCCGAACCGTTGTCCTCTCCAGGCGGCGCTTCGAACATATCACGGGAAGATGACACGTGGCCATGAGAAGCCCAAGCGTCCCTCCCAGGCCAAGAGTCCGACCAGCCACCGCACACGGCCGGGGAAGACGTTGACGGATCCACCGTCGGCGAGGTCGGCAAAATAGAAACCTCGACCTTGAAGGACTAGGGGCCCAGAAGTAACCTCTCGAAGAGAACCTTGCCAGCCATATCTTGAATAAACCTCGGAGAGCCCTCCATAAGGATCGTCGCAGATGACCAAACGGCGCCTGGCGCCAAGCCATCATCCAAAACAGCAAGAACCTTCCCTTAACGAGCAACCACCTTGGACAAAGCGTGCACCGTGCGGGAGAGAAAAGGCACCCCCCGAACCTCCGCAACGCAAACCTCCGAGGGAGAAAGCGCGCCATCCGCCACCCGCAGAAGGCGCCACATGACGTCCAAATCACCATAACGACGAAGAAGACTCTTCCGCTGCATCGGGGAGAGGCCACGAAGACAGCATCGAGAGTCGTCCAGCACAACGAAGTCCCCGGCGAAGGCATTCCCCAGAAGGCCCGTAGTAGACGAACGAATGGCATCCCACGATATATCTGGCCTTAGCCTGACACCCACCGCGGCAAGGCGCGCTACGGGAGCAACCTCCACGTCCGGGGGCCGCGCCTCGAACACCCCTCCCCCACGAACGGCACCCTCGCCAGCGAGGCTCGCCACCAACCGCCCCGCGCGCGGCGATGCAGCTGCGCATGCATGCAGCTCTCCGCCCTCGTTGGACCCGACACCGGAGCCACGCTCATCCCCCCCCACAGGAGCAGGACCCTCACACGCATCCCCCCCACAGGTGCAGGAACCCCACCCACAGGTGCAGGTACCCCACCCGCACCGCCACCGAGCTCCCCCACCGCTGCACTGCTACCACCAACGACTTGCGCAAAAGAGCGAGAATCACATACACCAAGCGAAGCACCGCCATGACCACGCGAGGCAGAGCGCCGCGAGCCCGGTCGATGACCATCGAAACGATCTCGGAGGCGGCCGCTCGCCGCCGAAAACCTGCACGACGCCATGCGATGCCCCACACGGCCACAAAGAAAGCAACGCGGTGGAGCACTACATGCAGACGCAAGGTGACCACGCGCGTCACAGCGGAAGCACCATCGACCAGGCTTAGCATAAGAAACCTTCCTCCAGCCACCCTCGTCAACTACCTGCTCGCCACCAGCTCCAGCATCCCGCATGACGCCCCCCTGAGCCAATGGAGGTTTCGTCTTAATGAATGATAATTTCATCAAAGAAATAACTTTCGTCAAATGCTGTCTGTTGAACATCTTTAAGCAGAAAAGGTCTCGTTGGCTCCTCAGATTGTAAGTTGGGCTTGAAAATCTCTTCCCTCCCATATGACATCGCTGTTTGGTAATACACCGACTGAGCTCAAGGTATTTCCGCCTTACTGCATCTCCAATTACTCGATTACCCATTTCCTCCTCACCATCCACCTTAATAAAGAGAAGCAAGTTACGTTTTCCACGTCTACTTGCCACCTATGAAAGAAGCTTGTGTTTGCATCTCTCTCCTTTAACACTTCTGCTTTGAATATTGCCTCATTCAGTCTCCCTTTTCGTATCCTCCTCCATAAGAACTAGGTTACTCGCATCTCGCAACCTTCTCCTTCAACAACTCCTCAGATTTGTCCAGGTGATCAAGTCCTACAAACATGCATGCGACGAAGGGTACAAAGTTTCTCTTCCATCCTTGTCTTGAAAACCCTCATGCAACTAAGACCCCTCAAAGCTGAAAATACTACATGAACAATGGACACCTCCCGAGTTCCAACTAATCGGTATATGGTTAGAATACGATTGTGGCAAGGTCAACACAAATCTCAAAGGAAGACTCTCCACCAGGCCAATCAAGCCAATGAAATGGTCCAGGCGAGATCTAGAAGAGCTATTTCGTCAGGTACACCTCAAGTTTGTGTCATTTATATCCTCTATCGCTAAATCGCCAACAAAGGTTGCAAACATGGATGATCCATGGTTCAAATTCCCTATCTTGCAAGCGATCAACAACAAGGAGATTTACGTTGAAATCGCAACATACAATCCATGCCAGGACAGGAAAATGAGATGCACCAATCTTAATTTATCCACATATTAGCACATGCTTGGACCCCATGGGGCCATAAACCATGGAGATAAGCAAAAGGAAACCATTCGAGATCTTTTGAAGGATAAATGAAGGGGCCTGAGTGTTGCACACTGAGTCTGCAAATTCCGTTACATCACCATTGCACCCTACAAGCATGCCTCATGAGGCACCAAACGATGACATCGCTCTAAACTCAGAGAAACACAAATCGACCAGTTCTTGACATGGTAACAGGAAATGCTTTAGCCTATTGCGCTAATTTGGGCAATTTGGTTTGCTTAGAAATATTGTCATCTTTGGCTTTAACTATTTCTATATTGGGAATGTAATCTACAATGTCATGACTCTCCTCTAGTCATGGTTCCACGGTCGCGGGCTGGGACCAAAGGTCGGTCACGAAGATGGGTCACGTCTCGTTCGGGGCATAGGTCGCTGTTCTTTTTGCAAGGTGACTTCCGACGGCGCTTCAAATGTGGCAAAATGGGCCATTTGGCGACAAGGTTCTAAAAATGCAGTAGTTTGCTTTCAGTGCGGAGGGATGGGCCATCGAAGGAAACATTGTCCAAGTCTGGCGTGCAGGTAGGGCAGTGCATGGGGGGTAGTAGAGGGTTGGATGCAGGGGTCTTCGGTCACGAGGTGGCCCTGCAACGTCCACTAGAGGTGGACTCATTAGCGGGAGTCCTGGTGGGGGATTGTTTTGGGTCGGCGGCAGATTGGTTGCAGGAGGCGATGGCAGAGATTGGGCAGCAGGCGGGTTCGGAATTTAGGGGAGATGTTGTCCAACTGCAGAAAGGCATGATGTTTGCTCGTGGATTGTCCGTCGGGGAGGTGTCCAGCTTGCTTAAGAAGATGCCATATGGGCTGTTGAGTTGGAGGTGCCTGTCGCTCCGAGATGGCACCTAACACGCGTGGTTTTATACGATCCTGAGTTTGAGGGGTGTGCCGTTGTGGGTGAGGGACATGCTTTCGCTGGAGGCGTTGCTTCGAGATTTCATGGCAGTGATTTCCATCCTGTGCTCGGGCCTTTATAAGGGGGAGGACGCGCATGTGAAGGTGGAGTTCGCTGCGAGGATGGCCGTTCTTCTTACGGAGCTATTCATGAAGATTGAGAATGCATCCTTCAGAGTGGAGGTGGAGGAATACGTGCATGAAGAGGCGTACAAGGCTTGCAATAGTTCGAGGGTGGGGAGTTTAAGGAGGGGGTAGGTAGGGGATACCGACCGCGAACTGTGTGAGGGGATGTTCGATGCGCAGATGGTTTGCCGTCAAGACTTGGAGGAGGACCTGCGGTCGGGTTCGAGGGGCAAGCCTGGTATTTGATTACATATGAGTCACAGTTGCTCTGGAGCATTCTCCGCAACGTGGATCATGACGAATGGTGCTCCTGGGAGGGAGTGCGGGGTGGTCGGATGCGGAGGTTGTGATCTGAGTGGATAGGAGTGAAAGCAACGACAAGGAGGGAGGCGGTAAAAGAGTTGTCGGTAGTGTCGGGGCAGGAGATTCGTGGTGCATATCTTGCTGTGAAGGCAGGGGAGTCCAAGTTGATTTCTTTGGGTGGGACCTCCTCATGGCTCGGAAGGGATTTTCTGTTTAGTACGTTTACCTATGGGCGATTTGGAAAGAGGTATTGGCAGCTTTCCTTTGTCGAGAGTAGGAGGTGGAGGGCGGTTGTTGACGCAATGGAACATGTTGAGGGATCATAGTTTACGACATCGTAGTAGGAACTGATTGGGCACGAGAGGGATGAAGGGGAACCAGAGATGGGACCATTTGGCATTGAGCTGTCGGTCGCGAGCAACGAGGGCCAACTGGGGTTGGTGGCGAGTTAGGCGTTGTTGAACTGCCTAGGGGTTGTGCCACCATCGAGAGTTACGAAGGTTGACATATGAAGATTCTATCCTGGAATATTAGGGGTGCGAGGAGGGTGGAAAAAATAATGGCGATCCGGGACCTGGTAGCAGAGGAGGTGGCGCCATGGCGGATGTGATATTGCTACAAGAAACGAAGATGTCACAAGGTTTTCACGATGTTTGTGGTTCGATGGGTGAGGCGTTGGATGCGTCGGGAGCTTCATGTGGGGTGACGGTGGGCTGGAGCAGGGACAATTTGGATCTGGTTGAGGAGGTGTGCAAGGGGCGGCACTCCCTTTCGCTCCTCCTATAACGAAAGACGGATGGGATCCGGATGTAGGTACCCTGAGTGATGTGGATCGTAGATAGGGATTTCAGTATGATGCTGCGGCCGGAGGACAGATCTCGACTACGATGGGGGGGATATATGCTCGGCGGAGTTGAGGCAGTTCATATATGCTGCGGAGCTGCAAATCTTTGATGCTGGTGGGTGCTACTACTCTTGGAGAAATACCAGATCGAGGTCGCGGACTGACCGGTTCCTGTTGTCTCAGGAAGCGACATTGTCCTTTCTTTTGGCGGTCACGTGGGCTCTGCGTCGAGCTCACTCCGATCACAACTCGATTATTTGGTCCTCCGTGGAGGAAGTAAGATCGAGATATTTCTTCTGGTTTGGGCATACTTGGCTGATAGAGGAGGGTTTCTGCGACATGGTTGTGGGTTTTTGATAGAGCGTGCAACTGGAGGGGTCAACTTCGGTGGTTTTGGCTGAGAAGCTTACGTTACTGTGGAAGCGACTGATTGAGTTCAAGAAGGACAACCGTGAGCAGAGGCAACAAGTGAGGGCAACAACACAGGACAACATCTCTTGCCTTGATGCGGAGGAGGACTCGCTGGAGCTGCATCCTCATGTGGTTGACGAGTGATGGGCTGTGTTTAACCAGGTGTTGCTAGAGGATAATGAAAAGGAGGTCGAGTGGAGGCAGGGATCAACACAGACGTGGCTGAAGGAGGGGGACAATAATACACGATGCTTTCAAGTGACGTGAGGCGAGAAGATAGGGATGTGATTAAGGTCGCACTTCGTCGCTTTCTCCAAAAGAGCGAGAGGGGTGGCGAGGGCGGGGGGTTGGGTGTATTTCCCCCTTGAGACCGAGGCTTTCATGGTGCCAATCTTGGAGGAGGCCCGAGGGGGACTCTGTGGCGGCTTAATACTTGATGTAGCCACGGGACCTGATGGTTTCTTGATGCACTTCTTCAGGGAATTCTTGGAGGGTATCAAGCTGGAAGTGTTGACGGTTTTGCGAGAGTTCGAAGAGGGCAACTGAGGATTTGAGCGCCTAAGCAGGGCACTAATTTTCTTGCTGCCCAAGCAAGAGAGGGCTGCAAGAGTGGAGGATTTTAGGCCGATCACATTGTCCAATACCATCTATTTGATTGTTGCCAAGGTACTGACGAACCGTTTGCGAGGTGTCCTTGGGGGAATCATCTCCCCAGAGCAGGTTGCCTTTGTTTCGGACAGGCAAATGGCGGACTCTTGGGTGCTGGCATCGGAGCTGGTGCTGGATTGGAAGAGGGAGAAGTAGAAAGTGGTCTTTTGGAAGGTAGATTTCTCGAAGGCGTACGATTGCGTTGATTGGTGCTTCCTGCGGCGGTCGCTACAAAAGGGAGGGTTCTCAGACAAGTGGATTGGTTGGGTGTAGAGATGCATCACTATGACATGCTATTCGGTGCTGGTGAATGGAAGACCGGAAGGGGGGGTTCTTCCAACTGTAGGGGGGGGGGAGTACGACAGGGGTGCCCTCTGGCGCCTATACTCTTTGTTATTGTGGTGGATGCACTGACGGTGATGATGAGACTGGTGTTGAGGGATGGGTTTTGTGCTGGGTACATGAGGGACGGTGTTTCAATCCCCATTCTGCAGTACGCTGATGACACAGTCTTGTTCATTGATGGGGACTCAGAGCATGCAAGGAATGCCTTTTGCATTATGGATATCTTTGGGGAGATCTCTGGCTTATAGCTGGACAGAGACAAGCCCAAGGTCTTCATGTTCGGGGCGACGCAGGTGGAGACCCATGAGCTCTGTAGTGTTTTTCGTTGTTCGGAGGGGTCGATTCCATTTTGACCACATATTTAGGGCTACCTCTGGTTGCGAGACGACTGCAGGTGGCGGATTGGAGGGTGGTGTTTGACAGGCTGGAGAGTAAATTGGCGGGTTGGAAGAACAGAACGCTCTCAAAGGGGGGAAGGCTGGAGAATAAGTTAGCGGGTGGGAGGCGATAGAGGACAATCAGTGGCGTCTTGCCATGGAGGAGGAGATGGTTGCATTACAGTCACGTGGCATGTGGAGCATTGTTACAACTCCTACAAGAGCATTTGTAGTGGGATGCAAATGGGTGTTCATGGTGAGGCATCGAACAGATGACAACGTTGATCGCTACAAGGCAAGGTTTGTGGCTCGTGCGTTCACCCATATATATATATATGTGTTGCAGACTATCAGGATACTTTTTCTAGTGGCTTGGCATTCTACACTGTGTATCCTTCTCATTATTGCGGTGACATGGGACTGGCCTCTATATTAGCTTGATGTGAAGAACGCTTTTCTCTATGGCGACTTATAGGAGGAAGTCTACATGCAACAACCACCTGGATTCACTACTGATGGGAGTGTAAGAATGTTTGCTGATTTCATAAGGTTATCTATGTCCTTATGCATCGTTTCAGATTTCGCAAAATTTCGGCAAAATTTCGATGAAATTTCAGTTTCGACAAGGAACTGAAATCTCGAGCGAAATAGCGATATGAGGCCAGTTTCCGGTCATTTCTTCACAAAAGTGGTCGATATGGGCGAAATATCGACGAAATTTCATCGAATTTCGACGAAATTTCGTATTGACAGGGTATCGATACGATATCTGAAATCGATATTTAAACCCTTGTCCTTATGTAGTGTCCAAGAGCATGGTTTCAGAAGTTCTCGAATTTGATAGAACACCTTGGATCCATGACATTGGCTGCAGATCATTTACTGTTTGTTTAGAGGTCTCGGAGAGACACCATTGCCATACTACTTTATTTTGATGATATCATTGTTACATGGGATGATGTGTAGAATATCCAAGTAGCGGGGACACTGACTAAGGATTAATCGACAGTCGGGCGACTAATCGGATTTAGTCGACCATTAGTCGGTTTTGAATTTTTTTAAATTATTTTAAATATATAAATCCCCTTTTATACATATATTTTTATATATTTGCAATATAAATAATTTTTATACATATATTTTTATATATTTGCATAGAGTTGTACATTTTCTATACTATCATAATGAAACAAAATGAGTAATTGACTTTAAATACAACATTACGCACATTAGAATAAGTTTGATTTTAAAAAAGCAAAAACCAAAAAAATAATAAAACTCTATGTAAAAGTCGGACGAGTAGTCGGCCGACTAGGTCGACTAGTCGGCCCGATTAGTTGGGTTGATCGACTAATGGGGCCAACAACCCAACCTTCCAGGAGGTGACCAAACATATTGAGGTAGACCATTACTACACTCATGACATGATTCAGAAGGGTTTAGAACATCACTAGACATGATTCAGAAGGATTTCATTTCCACCTCTCATGTCAGCTCAGGAGAACAAAAACAATCGTGTTCACCAAGGCCCTAGCCAGATGGTCATGCTAGATTTGCTGTTCCAAGCAGAGCATGATTGATATTGATGCTCCAGCTTGAGGGGGAGTGTTGAGATATTAGTTATCTTTTATACTTTTTCTGTATTCTGCTCTTTTCTTTCTGTCTACATTATGTAATTTGCTCAACATGTTTCTCCTCTCCTCTATATAAGAGAACCCTAGGGCCTCTTGAATAAGTTGCTCATTATTTTCTCTCATCAATGCTCAATCTTATTTTGATTAGTTTCATATGCCCGCCTTCGTAAGTGGCTTCAGAAGTGGTTTCAAAACAAGATAAAATACACTTAAGGAGTTAAACACCTCAATAAAACTACATTAACAAGTACTATGATTAAACAAGAACTTAAAGCCATTATATCAAAAACCAAAAAAAGAGTGAACATAAGAAACACATATGGGGTGAAAACTGTATGCACAATGAGCGAGACGTCGACAAGAGATGTTGGAGAATAGATTGGTCGCATGTAGAGGAGTGATCTGCTAGGGTGGAGTCACGTGGCGGTGGAGCATGGGATTGGGGGCAGTGATATCAAGGGCATGAGCTTAGAAAATGGTAGTGGGCTGTGGAGAAGAGGTCTGTTGGCATGGGTCGGGGCTGGGGCATGGGGGACCCTTTATTCGAGCCCTAGCCATTGCCTTCAGCAATGATTCCTGTTATATGGTGGAACTGCTGCCCTCAGCAACGACTCCCTTCTAAAGGTAGCGGTTGCCAAAAGCAACGACTTCCTTACGGCATTAATCAAAAAGAAGTTTGCTGACTGTATATGGTGATTTAATTTTCCCATATATGACCTGGGCGAATTTTCCTCTCAACCGTCAATTGACCATAATCATCCCTAGGTCAACCTACTAGATGAGTGATCATTTTAACCAGCTGACCCAGCTTTCAGCTGACCTAGCTTTAAGTTTCAGTTGACTAATTTTCTCCGGAGTACTCTATTTGAATGGTAACTTTTACTTTGGCCTACTAACACATCCGCTCACTCTTCAATGTTGCATAACTACCTAAAACAATTATAAGTCCTATATAAGAGACCTGAGGCATTCATTCTCTAGGCTCTTCCTACACCTTCATACTCTACACTCTCTACATCCTTTCTAAGTGCTAAAAAAGTCTCTCATTGTAGGCTTCAAAAAAAAAGGTCTCTCATTGTGCTCATCCATTCCTTGTGAGAGAAGAGTAAGAAGAAAAAGCTCTGTATAATTGTTGTTCAAGCCATTGTCCTTTCCCATCCAGTCTGTAAGACCATATCTATTTTACCTAAATCTGACTTGCA
This sequence comes from Ottelia alismoides, assembly GCA_037367405.1. NCBI lineage: Eukaryota > Viridiplantae > Streptophyta > Magnoliopsida > Alismatales > Hydrocharitaceae > Ottelia > Ottelia alismoides. The sequence goes on along the minus strand of JAZKJV010011892.1, from coordinate 603,970 downwards.
CACATATTGAGGTTATGAGGATTTTATTTCTATCTTTATTGTACAGGTTGCTTGGATGTGAGAGCCACTAATTCGGTTCGGAGGAGAGGTTTGACAATAGTAGTTTCTGGTGTTGTCATAATTGCGGAGTAGTTGCCCTTGTTTCAAAGTAATTTGATAGTGGAAAGGACCAAGGTTTTAAAAAACACGCCTCGAGGCGCTGAGGCGTACACCTCGAGTCTTTTTTCACCAAAAACCGCCTCGAGGCGCAAGAGGCATATGTGAAATCGGCAACTTACGCCTCGAGTCTATGAGGCGCTCATCGAGGCGTTGAGGCGCTGAGGCGCTTCTGAGGCGTACACCTTATCTGGAATATATTTAAACCATAAAAAACCCCAAAATAATTTGAACTTGAAACACTAAATGTCAATGGAGGATGTCCTGGGCTTGTGAAACTTGAGATTCTTTCCTCTTCTTCCCCCAAGTAGCATATTCTAGCCTCTCTTGTATATTTCAGCAAATGCTCTTCTCCCTGAGCAGTGGTGCTGCAGCCATTGAAGGTCTTGGGTTTTCTTCTGGACTTAGTAACTTTCTTTTCCCGTTTGCAATCTTAAAACCTATATAGAATACGAAATTAGATCACCAAATGATCAAAAATTGCTCAAAATCTGCTGCTGTGTATTCTTATTTCATGGATAGAGAAAAACAAACCAACTTCATTCCTTATTACTCTTGGTTTAAGGAGCAAAATTTGCTCAAAATCTGCTGCTGTGTATTCTTCTTCCACCTTAAAGTCTCTACTTTTGTACTTGTTTAAAGTTTCAAAATCTGCTACTGTTTGTATTTGCTTGAAGTCTTAAAATTTGTTTGTACTGTAGGAGCCTTATTAGAGTACTTTAATGCTACTGTTTGTACTGGACACTAGAAACTTTTTTATTTTGTCAATCAATGTTATAACTTTCATGCCAGAGACTATAATGCATTCTTATTTCTAGCATTTTTCTACGAAGTTGTATATTTGTATAGTTTTTAACCTAAAATTGAGGCTTACGCCTTGACCGCCTCGAGGCTTACGCCTCGCCTCATTTACGGGAAACCGCCTCGATCCGCCTCACGTTTTTTAAAACCATGGAAAGGACTGAGAGATTCGATCGGTCAAAATCCTGAGGTGGAAAAACTTGATTCAATGTTTTATCTGGCTTGGGTTTCCTCGTAAAAATACCCATGTCCAGTTGTGATGGCTTTATTATATTTGTCATTGGACAAAATTATGTTATTGTTTGTTTGTGTTTATCTGCATGCCTGGGAGGATCTTCATAATTAGTCTGCATGACTAGGAGGATCTTCATAGTTAATCAATCCTGTTTATCGCTACTATTCCACGGTATGTAAACTGTTGTGAGTGGTATGCTATAAATGGGAAATGGATTGAGAAGATAAATGATAAATGACAGAGTTGGTTATGCTTTGGAACAAAATGGTGTACTGAGGAGGTTTGAGTTATAATTAGATTGAAATTATTGTGGATTCTAAGGCTCTTGAGGATAATGGTAAAATTTTTGAAGTAAACTTTCATAAAGTTGAAAAGGTCAATACTTTAACTAATTATTTTTTGCGTATAAATGGGAAGTGGTCTGGTGATAGTGCAGCGTGTCTACCACCCAAAAGACCAAGGTTCAAATCCCTTTTGTGGGGTTGCGTTAGGTTGCTGACAACCAGCGTAAAAAATAGTCATATCTTTCAACATGGATTTGAGCAAGAATCCGTGTAGCCGATCCTACTTAGAGTGGAAGAAGGCTTCGCCATTTTTTCAATTTGAAAGTGGTGAATGTTCTAAATAAGCTCATTTCTTTCTTATTTTGATAAATGCATTTTATCCACATTAATTACGAATGATTAATTTAGGCTTTACTCGTGTTATATATTATCTGAAAACTGCAAAGCCTGAGCAACAGTGTTATTGATTTTGTTTCTTTATATGGGTTGGACTTATTGAAGGATATTTGTCAAGTTGCTCCTGGCTCACTCGCATCCCTGTTGTCGATTCTTCTTCCCACAAATGACGTGCTTCAACCACGGTATTTTTGAGTCTTTATATTTAACACATTTTCTTTTGGTATCTTTTCTTCTTACATGATTGTTTTCAAGCCACAGGAAGAACCAGGCCACAATTATGACATCTTTGTTATTTGATCCAGTATTAAAGGTACCCACGTTTCAGGTTCCCTACTATTCACATGATTGAATTTGGTGTTCATTTTTTTCTCAAAAAATGTTGAAGATCAATTTTTTGTTTTAATCTGGGCTTTCTCTGTCAGTAAGTTGTGTTACCGGTCCATTGTTTTGGACTGGTTCTCCCAGTTCCTCATTTTTATTTGTTTTGTGCACTTAAGAATAAACTCTGCAATTTATATTTGTATTTAATGAAGGTTCGGATTTCTTCCGCATCAACTTTAGCCTCCATAATAGAAGGAAATTCAACAGTTCTCTTACAAGTATCAGAATACAAGGAATCCATCAAATGCGGCTCATATACGACTCTTTCCAGTTCTCTGGGTCAAATACTGATGCAAGTACATAAAGGTAGTAGTAGTTGGTGTTATTATTATTCAACACAAAAATGCTATTCACATTTATTAACTACATCTCGGCTCTTTATTAGGTGCTCATTATTGTCAAAATTTAGTGTGTTGTAGTATGCTACTCGTTTGATTTCAATTTAAATTCGTATTGACATTTAGCTAGAGCTTATGCTAAGAATTAATACTTTTGAAAAGCATATTGGGCTTACAATGGGAAATAAAAAATACAATTATTTTTGTGAGTGTGTATGAGTCATCTCATTACTACAATAAGTGCTTAGGGGGTGCACGATGCGAAGGTGCACATTCTAAGTCTTGGTTTTATTGAAAGCAAATAGGGTACATAGTTTACAAAGACTTGCTTTATAGCATTTTCTATGTAAAAACTTTTCTATCTGAAAATGACCCATTTCTTATTAACCAAATAACATGGTGATAGCCCTCAATTGGCATCTCTGACCTCCATCAATTACCGCCAATCAACTTCGTAAAGGAGTAGACATCCTCAATGTTTAATAACACGCCAATAAGTTGCGCTTCCTCCCATGCTCACCTCAAACTACAACAACAACAACAACAACAAAGCCTTTTCCCACAATTAAGTAGGGTCGGCTACACGGATTCTTCGCCTCCATTCAGATCTATCTTGGGTCAATTTCGGACTTAACTCACCTCAAACTAGCACAAGCAAAAAATGTTGTTGACGTCCTTCAGATCTTCCTCACATCATATGCAGCTTGCACTTACTCCTTATAAGAACATTGCTGTTTGCCACATAGAATACTTCACCAACATCCTAAAACCAAAGAAAAACCTTAACTCATAAGGGAATATTTCACCTCTATAAAATGCACAATCATGCGCATATATGCATGGTTTAAACACCATAGGTTCGCACATAACCTTTAAAGCTTCACTAATAAGTGTCCCATTGTGCCAGATCTACGAATCTCTATCATTAGTTGGAACCTTTGTGAAGCAAAAGAACTTAACATATGTAGAAACTCCTCCAACCTCTGTTCGGAGAGGCATGTTCGAAATAGTGGGGTCCACATATCGCTTGATCATGTATTTGAGATGAGAGCATCCTGATGATCTGATCTGCATCCAAGGCAAAAAGATGTGAGAAGTGAACATACAAAGTACCGTTCTCCATCCAATTATTTGTCCAGTAATAGAATCCTCTCCCATTATCTATTACTACTCTCAATACTGGAATGATCTTGCGAGCACATAGTAAATGCTCCTCCAGAAAGTCGATGGTGAAGGGATACCATCACCATCACACAGAGAGCCTAGAAGTGAGCCCATAAATTATTCGAATAAATCAAGTAACAAATCATAACCATATCCCTAGATCCATATATTCTTTTTCATAGTGAGGCATTATCCATCTTCTTGAGCTTTAAGACCATCAAATCGACATCCTTGACATGTTTTTTTTTGAAAAGAAAAGGGTGGTATCCCAAGACAGGATCCACCGTATGCAATATATATATATATATATATACGCACATATATGGGGTTGATGGGGCTGCCCCCTGGGGGCAGCCAACATGGCTGCCGCGCCCCATTTTTGGGCAAATTTTTTATTTTTTTGAAAAATATTGTCATGTATATTCATCCCTATATTCCTCCTATATGCCATTCGAATTTCGTCAGAAACAGAGACTCCTACGGCCTCCATCCAGACATGGTCGATTTAAAAAATCCTGCGGTCGTTAAAAAATGAATTCTGGATGGAGGCCGTAGGAGTCTCTGTTTCTGACGAAATTCGAATGACTTATAGGAGGGATATAGGGATTAATATACATGGTGATATTTTTCCAAAAAGATAAAAATTTTTTGCGAAAAATAGGGTGGGGGCAGCCATGTTGGCTACCCCTAGGGGGCAGCCCCATTTTTCCCTACATACATACATACATACATACATATATATTTATATATATCAAAAAAATCAAGTTACAACATTACAGGATGAACACAATACCCTACAATGCTCAACAACATTCTTCGAATAGAAACATTGGCCACGAAAAATGACCTCATTTCTCCCACACCAGATAGCCCACATAATCACGAATGGATACAAGTTGTCTTTACGTCAAATTACCGCAAACCGCTCGAATGGATCTCCAAAAGCTTGTTACAGTCTGTCCTGAGCCAAAATATATCAACCATCCTCCATACCTTCGCGGAGTGGCAGCATGTATAAATCGGATGATCCAAATCTTTTGGCACCAACCCACACCTGTCACATATAAGTTCCTCTACCAACAACAGCTGGCCCCTTTGCTTCTTTGTAAGCAATCTGCTAAGTCTGTTAAGCCTCAAGAACACCTTAACTCTATTTGGTATTCTACTCCTCCAGATTAATCTGGCATCATGTCTAACATCATCTTGCACTTCAATACTATCCTCCACGAAGAAGTGATTTGCCTTTTTCACCATGAGTCGACCATCTCCCTAAATGAAATGACCCCTCCCATTCAATGGAGCCCCCACTTGTGGCAACTCACACTGCAGTCTCATGAACTCATCAAGCCTCTGATCCGACAACTCTGTAGTGAAGGTAGGTATCCAAGACCCATGTTCCCACACCTGTTGAACTGACACCTCTCTATTGCCTGCAATGGCAAAAAGGCGAGGAATTTGTTCCCCCCAAACACCCATTACCCCTCCAATCATCACTCTAGAATATGAACTCCTCTCCATCTCCAAGTATTGGTTGCATCTTCACCGCCTTCATCGAGAGGATGCTTGTGGTACTCAACCGTAACGACAACGAAGCACACACCTGTTTGGTCACTAAGGATCCCGAGATCTCATATATTTTCCTCAGATGGCGTCATACAAGATCATTAGAGCTGTCCCAAGTTCTCATGACCCACATTGCCATCAGTGCTTTATTCATCCTTCCACTCTCAACACCCCTAAACTCCCTTCATCTTTGGGCACACAATTTTGCCCCAATCAACCAAATGAATACTCCTCTTCTCCTAATGAATACTCCTCTTCTCCTGCTTTCCATCCGTCCAGAAAAATCTTCTCATTATTGATTCCATCTTCTTGCGAATTCCAAGGGAAAGCGGCCTCGTGGAGCAGAAAAAAATCGGCATAGCTGATAGCACATGCTTCGGGAGTGTCATTGCTTTCCAACCTGCCAACTGCTCCTCCAGTCTGTTAAGAATTGGCTTCCGGTTCATAGCCTTCAACGACCTGCTACCAATGGCATGCCCATGTAAGTGATGGGCAAACTTCCAACATGGGCACCTCAATACCATTGCTGCCTCCTGTGTTGTCTGTAGGGATTTAGACCAAAAGGTACCACCATTGACTTCTCCCTATTTATGTGCAATCATGACACATCTACAAAAATATCCATAGTGAGTGATGCACGTCGAATCTTCTCTGTGTTCTCTCTTAGAAAGATCATAGTGTTGTCAACATATTGCAGCATATGAATCGATATATCCTAGTTCCTGTATCTAGAGCACCGGTCCGCATCCGATGCCAATCGCATCATAATGGTCAACGCATCTACGACGATAACAAAAAGTAACGGAGCCAATGGACGTCCCGTCTAACTCCCCGCTGCAGTTGAAAGAAACCTCTTTCTAGCTTCCCATTAGTGATCACGTCAGAGGAAGCGGTCATAGCATACCTCTTGATCCATGAGATCCATAGGCTAGGGAAACTCCTTTTCTCTAGCGATGCCCAAAGGAATTGCCGATCCACGCAGTTGGGGATCCTTGACATGTTGAGTATAGAATCCCATACTAGTGTCTAGTGAGATACTAAGTGATTTGCAGTAGAGGACCAAAAGAACCACCCTATTAACTACTCAAGCCTCTTTTGAATTCTTGACACAAAAAGACATGACGAAAGGTAAGATGCTTTCGGCACCAACTGCCCACTGTAAAATGGTAAGATGCTTTCGACACCAACTGCCCCCTCTAGAATGGTAAGATGTTTTCTATAACGGAAGCTTCTTCTGTAGGTAATTTATAAGAGGTCACCAATCCGTCTGCCGCAACCTACCACTGACCAATGGGAAGCCAAGATAAGTAAAAAGCAAGACTCTCGGGTTTCGGTGAATATCTCCACACTTGCCTACCATGTCGCTGGTGTACGAAAGGGGACAAAAGCAGCGTTTCCCCATTCACTCAATGGTTGGAGACCTACCCAAAGTTATCTAAAACATCTATTATTCCTTCCCACTTAGATTGACCACCCTCAACAAAGAATTCAGTATCATCAGTGCATTGAAGCACTTGGATGGAAATATTACCATTGGAGAAACCTCTATAAAACTCTTTATGAGCAACCAAGTTCACCATGATGGAGGCATAACACATCTGTCACAATGACGAAAAGATGTGAGGCTCCATGACATTCGTGTTTAACCCTCTATGTGATTGAAAAAAAGCCCCCACGTGTATACCATTTACCAACCCTGATGATGAGTTGGCATTGGCGATTTTGGAATTTGGTCAATTATCCTCATGTTTAACTAAGTATGAAAGAATTGGAATATGAGGATGGAGGCTCAAGGTTGGAAGATTGTTCGGGGAAGGAGGTGCAAGTCGGCATTGACAATGCACAATGACAAAGGGAAGTCGGAGGTGATTGTTTGGAATCAACCTCATACTAGAGTGTTTTTTTTTGAAGCTCCCTCATACTAGAGTGTTGTCGAGTTTTGCTTTTGTCGAGACCTTATGAGATGCTTCGCTTATGGCAAAAGTGATCATTGTCAAAAGAGTTGCTCCGGAGGCAAGGTCTGGTGATGGGCGAGAGATAAGTATTGTAGTCCATCCTTGTGGGCATGTACATGACGATGGGATGCCATGTCCAACATTGGTGAGGTTCTTGAAAATGTCTTTGCGAGGGACGCTGCTCAGATTGGGGAATCGGTGGTTTGTACAAGAGGGCTCTCTACAAGTGAGATGAGAAAGTTAGCATATAGCAACTCAACAATCAGTAGAGTACATTGGATGAGACCTTGCCCGAGAGATGGTGTGCTAGACATCTCTGCTCCGAAAACTCTCTAGGTGAGAGGTTTTCCTCTCCTCTCTCGGTCCTTTGAATTTGTTAGAGATGTTTTGCAGTCGATTGGTACAACATAGAATATCACCTTGGATGGTATGTCTTGTGGTCAACCACCGACATCCTGATATCCATTACATGGGTTAAAACTAAGATTCTGTTGATATGCGTGCTGAATATTAGGGGTCGGCTGCTATACTTGGAGATTGATGAAGTATTATCCCCACTATTTGACACATATGGCCCTTCTTCTCCTTTGGGTTCCTCGACAACTATCGGAGGGCTTGCATCGCCTATGATGGAAGCTGAAGCTTTATTGGCAAGGGAAATCGAACAATAGATGGTGATGGCTGGGCTCGAAACTTCCAAAAACTTATTAGCGTTGGAGTGCGCACTCTGCAACGAATCTCTTGGAAAAGGGCTCCTCAACCACCCTGATAGTGGATCCGTTTTTTCTGCACGGTCTCTAACATTTGCTTATATCGTCTCAAGGCAATCGAGATGTCTCTACGATTGATGCCCATTGTTTTAATGGTTCGGGCTCTCAGGTCTCGTTGGATGCTCCTCCCTTCTCACTATTGTACCTACTAAGGGGGATCCATTTTGAGCGTCCATATCTGGAAAAAGATAAGGTGTACCCTCTATTTGTTCTTGGGGCCAGTCCCATTAGTACAGACTACGGAAAAATTAGAAGACCTTCAACATTTTATGTTCGAGTAGGGGGTTTTAGTAGGGGGTTTTACACCGAGGCCGTATGTGGACCAACATGTAGAACGAAGACACAAGGGTGATGGAGTGCTCCCAATCTCTCAAGTTGTTGCGCCTTTTGGGTTAGGTGGTTGGTCTGCATTCGGTGGTCGGTAGTAGTGAGTTGGCTGAGAAGGTTGGTGATGCTGGAGGATGCCTTGAGGCTCCCCGAACCTTTGTTATCGAGAAACCTGCTGTGGGTGAGGGTGTTTCATTATCGTTGGTCAGAGGGGAGTATGACATCAAGACACACCTCTCTATTGGAAAGTTATGCCCGCTTAGTGCGATTCACAAGCATCATCATGGTCGGTTTTCCCCCGAGGATTGAGTCTTCAGGCCTACTTGGAGATGGTTGTGTGGCGAGGGAATATTTGTTTGGACTTGTGAGAGAGAACTAGATGCAGTTCTAATGGTTCCGAATGCACAAAATAACCTGCCGTTGTACGTTTGCAAGAAATTGTGCCGTTCAGAGTTGAACACCACCCTTGACTGTCATGGTCCCGGAGATTGAGATTGCTAGTCAAATGTCAGGAGGATTAAGATGCTCTTAAGTCTTAAGTACCGACCTGGATGGAGGGGGGAATCGATGAAACATATGCTCAGTCAGATATTAAAACAGAGGAGTTTATGAACGTTTGGGGATCATTCCACCACGTTGTTTTAGCTCTTGCTTTTGCTATCAAGGGGAGAGTATCCTTGGTAGCTATTGACATCCTCGACTCGTTCAATATGCTGGAGGGCTTGGGGTCCAAGATCGGGACCGAAGATGCAGAGGAAGAGCACTCTTCAAGCTTAAGCCGAACCCCAATTAATGATTATCCAGATCCAACAACGAAGAAGCCACCATCGTTTTAAATGGATCAACCTCTTGAATGTTATGATACAACAAAAAGAGAATTAGGTCCTTGAACACCGAACTACTCAGAGAAAACCCGCTTACCACCAATGAGAGATAAATAGTAGAAAGCAGTCAAGAAGAGCGGTGGTCATTCCATAGTTCCCTGAGATCTACATGTTTCCAACTCTCCTCAAATTTGAGATTTTGAATCAACGGCCTTCGCCTAGGTTGTCTCCATCGTGGAATTTGCTCCATCGAGCTCTAGGTAAGGGCTCGTCGTTCTACCTTCTGGAGACGGTGGGGGCGATAATACTAATGCTAAGAGCATGAAGGACATTCCTTGAGAAGTGACAACCGTGCTTGTCACTTCAGAATGACATTCCTTGAGCCTCTGATCTAATAATGTTCACACTGATTTTAGATTGTGGACTCAGACCGTCCACAATAATCTCAGTGACGTCTCCAAAGTCTTAGAGGATCGAATGAAGGACCTCCACTGTTCTGGAAAGCAATGGAACACCCAAAACTCGAACAACCAAAGGCATCAAGCACTCTTCCTCTCCGTTCGTAAACTGCAATAAGCGCCAACACACCCTTTTTGCCACATTCTTCTTGGACAGAAGGGTCTCCCTCTCGCCCAGGGACAAACCTTATGCACAAACCACAACTTCATGGATCATGACCACATCATTGGAGAAGGTGGTCCCTAACTCTAGGGCTAACTCTGAAGTTATAACTTTTGCATGTCTACCATCTCACCCAAGCATGTACCAATTAACAACTTCGATGGAGAACCTCCGTGGCTAGAGGAAACACCCTTAACAAGATCCTGCAAAGGAGCATCCATCCGTCCTCAATCGAGATCTTGTCCCACCGTTTTACTGGCACCTTTGAACAAAAAGTTGAGCCAATCTCTTGGCGTCGAGGACCCAGACCAAGGAATGCCTTGCATTCGATATGGTGATGGCCCTTCAAGCTGCATTGAAACCTTCTTGGAGGAGAGGGGCAAACAAAAGCCTAATAACTAAAAGTGCCCCCACAGAAGCAACATGGTCCCCTTTTTCGGTGAGTCACCACTCACCCCTACGCTTCAATAGGGAAGGCCTTCCTCGTCCTTACCTCTCCAAGATCGTTGGCCCTCTCTGTCCTCGCCTCCCCGCCATAGAGACGTGCCTCTCGTCCTCTCTCTCTCTCTCTCGCTCGGCTCTCGACTCTCATGGTACTTTTTCTTCGAGTATCTTGGATAACGGGAATGGACCAATAGGATCGTTATCCGAAAAGGACAAAAAGCTAACAAGTCCATGTTCAATAATTAAAATACACTATAAATTAGTAAATAAAAGTAAATTAATATAAATAAATAATATAAATAACAATGTTTATAAATTGATAAATTATTTTATTGTGAATTAGTAAATTAAATACTTTAATTTAAATGATTAAATTAATTAAAAATTATTATTTATACTCGTAAAATACTTTTATACAAGGTATACAATTTTTATATTTTTATTTTATTACAAAAACACATTTATTTTGTATTTTATTAATTTAACGAATAAATCAAGGTTTATTTGGATTTTTATCAGTTGCGCCCTCAGATATTGTCATATCAGTTTTGCCCCTCTTTTTTGGAATGTCAGTTGTGCCCCCTGACTTCTTCTAGAGTTATCACTTGTGCCCTTCCGTTAGTTTGGCCATCTATTAGTTTAATTAAACCATGGTTTATTCAAACCATGGTATAATCAAGAGGGGCACAACTGTCCAAACTCCTCCCTCCCTCCTTCTAATCTTTCCCAAATTTTCTTCTTTTATCTTCTACGGTGATCGAACCCAACACCTGGTTACTGAATCCATGCTGGCTATTTCCTCGATGACAGTCATCCTCTTGGTGATGCCCCCCTGCTCCAACAATCGGAATCGTCACAGAGAGCATGGTTGGCATCACGATGGGGATCCCATCGATAAGGAACATGAGGAGGTTGTCGATGCCGTCTTTGTGCCTTCGTTGCTGAATGGGATTTCATTCGATGACAATACTCTTACTGCATATTCTTTTAATTCACTATGGGATTGGATCAGGCTCCAGTATTCTTGTATAATATATTTTTAAGGGTTTTAGGGAAGTGTTATACATTCCACCTTTAATTTGATATATGAAATTCCTTATGAATCTGGGGTTTGCTCAATACAACATAATATATTCACATTAACCTCACTTTGCTCATCCCTAATTGCCACCACGACTCCACCAACTTTACTATCGTTAATGAATTAACCTCACTTTGCTCATCCCTAATTGCCACCATGGCACCACCAACTGTACTATCGCTAATGAACTGTCTGTTCCCCACTGAGATGGAACGAATGAAGTTTATGCAAAGATAGCCGTTTACCTAAGCATGAAAGAATATAGTGTTCACATTTCCCTTATTGAATCATTTCTGCCTTGACCACTGCCTTTACTTGACTTGCCTCTTTCTATCATCATTTGCAATGACCATATGCACCACCTCTTCCTTGGAAGGTCTCTCTCGTCCTTTGTATCATCGAGCCTTGCCAACTCCTCCAATGCTTATATTTCTCAACTCCAAGCGCTTTTCGCGGAGGTTGCCTTTGTATTGTATGAAACCAATAGCTTCTGCAAATCCACCAACTTTTGCTCCACCCTGTGAGCAACAAACTTGCCAATCTACTGATGTGACCAAAAGGCAACTACCATGTCGCTAATGTTATCCTCCAACAACTAAGCTAGTCCAAAGAGGAAGACATATTTCACACGTCCTTCCCCATGTTCCCAACACATATATGTATGGAACAGTCACGGTCGAGGAAGAGCGTTCACAGACCTCAAACGAAAACTTTTTAAAATATTCATCGAGACAAGGAACTGAACTATGTAGGAGCAGAGCAAGAGAAGCTGCTGTGCTAGGTTTACCCATCGTTCGATGCTTGCATGTACATGAGTTAAAAGAGCCAATTCATCGACCCGGTCCAATAAAGCTCTAGATCCAAGGTCTAGACCTCCCTCGCTTGTAGCTGATTATTTGAAAACAAGGTGACAATGAAGCCCCCGCCATTATACAAGGAAAGAAAGTAAGCTTACACCCACCCCAAACAACATCACTAGTAGAGTGTTGGACCATACACCAAGGAGACATCCCCTTGTATCCAACCTGCTGCAAAGTCAGTGTAACTGATAGGAACCCATCACTCTATCAACTTGCCTAAACACATCACCGTTCATCCTGTGAAGGATCCATCCTGTTGAACTAAAATTTGATAATCGAGTACTAGCATTCATTTCCATAAAACTTGGATCCGGCATCTTATCTATCTCTTGCATACACACTACATCTAATTTGTCGGTGCATTCAAGCTCATCCAAGATTTATCTTCAACCTCACATTCCAACCAGCCTACAACACCATGCTTACGTCTTTTTCATGAGAATACCGATAAAGTTAAATCGAGACTGTTGTCATCACTTTCCCCCGCCGTCGCCTCTTGCAAGAGACGAACAATGGAGGGCCCTACGAACAGTTAAACATAATGGACACTCATAGAGAGTCCCAACATGCCCATAAGAGGACCCATCTCGAGAGGTCAGGTGGATGGTCCTCCACCAATCTTCATTACACCATCAATGACTTCATGACCTCCAACAATCCTCACCTCAAAATTCGAGTTCAGGAGTTTCAGATCCATGCAAGAGGAAGATGATGGGGTTGCGGCCCCATAGATTACGTCCACCGGACCTCGGGACAAGTTAGTAACCTGCCACAAGTGACCCTGAGTCGTACTTTGAGCTCGCCTCAAGGGATCCAAACTTGGGGCATGATCCAACCTTGAAGGATCTGGATCCAGGGGAGTGATATGTTTTTGGTGAAGTAGACTCCTGTCCACTTGTATAATAAAGGATCCACCTGCCAAGACTTGTAAACCTACTTAAATGGTCTGTTGTAGTGCAGTGTGCTTCCCACCCAAAAGACCAATGTTCATATCTTGGGGCAGGAACCTATGCGTGTTTCCTCTTGTTTTTAATAAGGGCTTCCTTGTAAGTGCATGCTCCAAACCCTCGTGCCGCACGCTTTGGTTCATGCCTCATATCCTCCGCAACCTTTAAAGAAGCCACCACGGAATTAGAGGGGGAGATTGAAGATGCCCTAGTTAGCAACACCCTCGTGATCTTCAGCCCACCACTCTCCACAACTACCACGAAGTGTTAATAGTATAAATGTCATGGTTTATCTGTAGTTAGCAGTTGGCTATATTTGTTTTATTAGAAATAATATGGAGAATTGACCTTAGTATTTGATCTGTTTTGTTTTCTCGTCTTTCCTTTACTAATGGATTATGATGAACTTCATAGCTAAAGCTAGCTCCTGTTTTCAATTTGTTAAGTCAATATAGCATTCATGCCTTCCTGTATTGTCGAAGCATAGTTAGTATTTCAGGGGAGTCGGGTTGGAATGATCTTTTCTGTTATGCTGATTGTTTGTTCTATTTTTTTTTCCAAATGCCTCCTTGTCATTGTCTTCTTCGCTTCTGATGACGAAGATGTAGGGTGCAAACGGACGGATACGGATATAGGTATTACCATATCCTTATTCGTTTTAAAATATGGATACGGATACGGAAACGGATGGATATCGAAAATTGAATACCGTATTCTTAAATACGGATACGGATTCGGAATCGGATAATCATGATTCAGATACGGATATTTAAGAAACGGATACGGATTATCCTATAAATAATAAGTGTCTCCTCATACTTTTAATTAGAAATGATGTCTCTACGAACTTGTAATTGACGGATGATTAATCCTAAATTCAATAAACTTACAATGTTACATAATAAATAAGAAAATAAATTAAAATATTTAATGAAATATTGAATAGCATATAGTAAAATTGTACGATGACGTACCTCTGTCTTGCTTCATTTGAAATGTTTCCAAAATATAGGTAATACTGTAATATTCTAACCAACTAATAAGATAAAGGTGATACGGTATATTTTGTGAAACGACATTATGATAAATTATTTTTTTTGAGGCTCAAAAGAGGGGGAGACACTCGTTGGTGTTCGCCCCTGCAAAATTTATAAAGTAAAGTTGAAAAAGAGAGATACTTACAGGGGGTAAGAGGGGAGGGAAGAGAGAGGGGGAATAAAAATACAAAGTAAACAAGCGACAAACAAATGTCGTGACCCAACTAATTACACCAGTCTGAAATAAATATGTTAGCAGCGGTCGTCACGTTCTCCCTATAAAAACGCATCCCCGAGAAGATAGCCTCATTACGAGCGCGCCAGATGGACCAAAGCCGCGCAATGGGGCCCAGCATATCAGATCGATCCCTCGTCCTGTTGGACCACAGGATGCCGCAAAGGTCCTCAGTATTGTCCGCACGAGCCCATGCAACGTCGTCCCATACCCGCGTAACCGACAGACATTGAAAGAAGAGGTGATCGGCCGTTTCGTCCTCCTCCCCGCAGAGATGGCATCGGACGATAGAGTGAGGAAGAAACTTGGCGCGACGGTCCCGTGTCATCAGACGCTGATGACGAAAGACCCATAAGAAGAAGGCGATCCGCGCCGGCAAGCGCAACCCCCAGAAGAATGCGCAGTCGCGCACCAGAGGAGCGGCCAGAGCAGGGGGGAGAGAGCAGAGCCATGAATGCCTTGCGAGACGAGAAGGCCCCATCCTTCTAATCCCAATGGTCCCGCAGAGCAACGAGAGAAGCCGTAAAGGAAAGAGCCTCCAGAAGGGAGGCTAATTCAATCGCGTGCTGATCCGATAGAACACCCGAGAATGATGGGCACCAACAACCATTGATCCAATAATCCGCCACAGAGGCCAGCCGATTCGACGCCAGAGCAAACAACCTCGGAAAGCGCGTCTGAAAGGGACCTCCGCTCGACCAGTCGTCCTGTCAAAACCTGAGAACGGCACCCGAGCCAAGCACCGGGGTGAACAACGAACGGTTACTCCTTAACGTATCAAACACACAACGCCAGAAATGAGAGGAGTGGACCGCCCAAACCCCGCGCATAAAGCCGCTCCAGTCAACGCCCAAAATCGCCCGCAGCACATTACACAGAAAAGAATCATCCTTGCCCCAGATCTTATTCACCCATTTCAGAAGTAGGGCCTCATTGACGCGATCCAAACTTCGGACGCCAGGACCGCCGGAGCTCTTAGGCAAGGTCACCATATCTCAGGCGACCAGATGAACACCTCTACCGCTGCCGTCCGAGCGACCCCATAAGAATCGCCGCATGCATTTCTCCAGTCGAATGCGAACACCCACGGGCATTTTACGAACCGATAGGAAGTAAATCGGTATAGCAGAGAGGACGGATTTAAGGACAAGGCGACCTCCCCGGGAAAGCAAGGCGTTCCTCCATCCTGCCAAACGCGCCTTCATCCGCTCCAGAATAGCCCGCCAATCATTAGAATGGGCCCGCCCAACCGAAAGAGGAACACCAAGGTACGGGAGAGGAAGCTCCCCAAGCCGAGAGCCAAGCAAGCGGCAGTAGTCCTCCGCCTCCGACGTCGACAAACCAAAGGGCACCACGATACACTTAGCAGCGTTAGTCGACATCCCCGAAAGCTCACAGAAAATAGAGATAGTATGGGCCATCCCCGCCACCGCCTCCGGACCCCCTTCAATGAAGCAGATCGTGTCGTCCGTGAACTGGATTAGAGGCACGCAAAGATCCCCCTTGCGGAATCCCGACGTGAGACCCGCGTCAATGACGTCGTGCACCATACGAGTCAAAACATCCGAGGCAAGAACGAAGAGGAGAGGCGCCAGGGGGCAGCCTTGCCGCACCCCCCTGCGAGGCTGAAAAGAACCGCCGACCGACCGGCCATTGATAAGCACGGAAAGTGAGACCGTGGAGATACATCTGCGTATCCAAGCAATCCAGATATTCGGGAATCCCCGCCTACGCAATGCGGATCAGAGGAAGCGCCAGTCAATAAAGTCGTACGCTTTTGCAAAGTCGATCTTCCAAAGAATGCCCTTTTTCTTCACCCTCTTCCAATCAGCCACAATTTCCGAAGCGACGAGAATGCAATTGTAGCATCCGGTTTCCAATCAAACCCGAAGTCGTCCGATTTTGGGTCTAACGAACCCAAAAACATTGTCGGTCAATACAAACCAACCTAAAACGACCAATTGGTAGTGAATCAAAAGTTGCTCGGGTGAAATCGATCAAAAATCGGTCGTTTCGTAATGCGTGCCGCAAAAAGCCGCGACGCAAATTCGGAAACCGTAAAACGAACCGAGACCGTCATTAGATCCGATTCGACGACACGAGACCAACGGAATCGACCGTTCGTCAATCGGAGGTCATATGGTAATTTAAATTACAAAATTTAGTCTTAGACAAAAGCCGTATCCGAAAATTTCGGGTATTCGAAACTCGACCGAAAGTATTTCAACATTATACTCATTTTGATCGTCGTTGAAAGACGACCAAATCGAGACATTTCACATCGAAATCCGAGGTCCGAGGAGTGAATACGGTCATAATTTAACCTTTCAAATAAATGAATTAAAATAAAATGAAATTTTTTTCTGTCTGCTGTCCAGACTGCAGAGGCGTGAGTTATATTCCTCTTCTCCTTTTTGTTTTTTTTTCCTCTCTCCTCTTATTCCACTTGGCACATTCTTCTCCACATGTCAATAGCAAGTTCATTTACTCCCTCAATATATACTACCCCAATTCTCCCAACGAGATCCCCAACTCTCCTTCTTTTCCTAAATTCCTAAAAAAATTCCAACTCTTCCTCTCTCGTTTCTTGTTTCCCCCTTCCAACTTTCCCCCAAACTTTCAATTATTCATCCATATTCTCATTATTCTCCCATTTCCAGCCATGTGAGAAGCCAAATCACTCCAAGCTGCCGTTGTCCCTTCTCCTATTAAAGCTTCTTCCGCCATCTCTGCAGCTCCAGATCAGTAGAATTAGCTCCTGCATGCTCTGAAGAGATAGGGCTGGAGCTCCTGCATGTAGTTGATCTTCATGTGGAAAACTTAGGTACCATCCTTGGCCTCTTTTGCTGCCATGCATGTTTTGGCTCCTCTTGAATATCCATATGTGCTGCATGATTAGGCATTTGGGTATGATTATTTATTTTTGATGAAAGAAGGCAATCAACATTGATGTTTATAAAGTAGGTGCCTATAATAAGAAATAAAATAAGATATTATGGAGGATTAGGTACTCTATCAAAAAGTTTCTCTTGAGGTTTCTTTTCATTAAGATAGCTCCAGTAACTTCCGATCTTTTGATGCATTGTTTTTGGGGGTTTCTTGGTAATATAGAAACTAATAGTAAATCCACCTGTTGATTTTACTCTCTGATTAACTTACACAGTGATTAAATAATGCTGGAAAAAAAAATATTTATTAATTGGTGTTGAAAATAAATTAAATGGTGCTGGAAAGTACCGTTAACGGAAATTTTAAGAAGACATGAAGGAGTCCTCGCTGTTATGTTGAATATAAATAGTGTTCAAGATCAGTCCATTAATATTTAAATTTTGTTCTTCTGTTGTAACTAAATTATTAAGTTCTGTTTGCTGATTAACTAATAATATTGGGTAATTAGACATGACAAATAATGATTAAACATTTTGTTTTTCTTTTTTATCTCATGCTCGTTCTCTACTTTTCAATGAAAAGATGTCAGCTCTATTCTCTATAAATCATTATGTTCACATTATAAGTCCTGCATGTGACTTGATTTGAAGATTTAAATCATTATGTTCACATTATAAGTCCTGCATGTGACTTGATTTGAAGATGATACTGTGAAAGGGATGATAACTGATGTCCTTGAAAATACGAAAACAAATATATATATATATATGATTTGATAATTTAAAAATAAAAATATTGGTTCTGAATTAATAATGGATAAATTTGTTAACAACAGTAACTAAGTTCTCCTTTCTTTTTACACTATCTCTACTTAAGTGTAGAAGACAACATATGAAAATAGCCTTTCTCCCTGTTATGATGGGATATTCAATCAACTCTGGAATTCAATTATAAGATCACTATATGTCAAGATAGACTAACTGATTAAACGCTATTGAAGCATGATGGGCCAAGACTCATAGGTCCCAGGACACCCACCTTACATGTCGTGAATCGAAGTAATCATTTAATTTACAACGATGAGAATCTAAAAAGGGCATTCGAATTATAACCATAAAATGGTTCACGTCCTAATAGATACTTAGGTGATTATAAGTATTAGGAATAGAAATCCCAAATCAAATACTCCTTGAATATAATCATCATCACGAGTTAATCCTTTAGGTATAATCTATTACCTATTGATCACTATTGATAAGATCATGGACTAAAAGACCTAGATCTGTATCATTAACCAGAGAAAGGACTGAAAATAAGATGAAAAGTCAGGGAAGAAAAGATAATGGTGAATCAATAACTTATAATTAATTATGCCGGTCAGGACGACCTTAGGCCTGACCGTGCGAGGGCGCGGTGACCCTCAACTGGGCGGGAGAATAGGAAGCCCAGTTAGGGCAGTGGCCGCTTAATGCGCGGGTCTAGGATCCCAGTCTCCTTTCGTTTTACGCGAGCTCGCAGTGTTTTTACGCCCTCGTTGGGATCCAGACTTTAGACCAGTTCCACTGACCCTGTTTTAGGACGCCCAGGCGGGGGATCCTGGTTTTTCAGCTTTACGTACGAGCTCGGTTGCCCGTACTAGTCGGGCTGTGTTTCTCTAGAGCGACTTTTCTAGGGAGTCTCTCTCACCCGTCTCAGTGGCGTAGTTGGAGAATAGACCTATCCCTCTATTGGACCGCACTTCCAATTAGAGGGCGAGACGGAAGAGCCATTTGCAGGCTTCTTCACCGCTTGAGTTACTTCGCCAACAGACTGGCGATTATATATCTAGATCATTCATATCTATATCTAAATTACCTGGAGTTATATCTGAATCATTGAAGTTAAGAATTGGAGAAGTTACGATCAAAAGACCATTCTCTCTACCCAAGAATTTAAATAAATCAATAGATCTCTACAATCTCAACTTTTCCATTTTTCACTAAACAACATGATCTCTAAGGAAAATGATATATGCATTCCCCCTCACACACTCATGATTACACAACTGCTATCGAAATAAGGTTACATATGGGAAATGCCGGGTTCAGGGGAAAGTTATTAGAAATGCATTACGAACATTTGAGATGCTTACAAGTAACCTGAAAAACCGTTTTCATTTGCAAGTAGAATTAAATTTTAATTTGAGTTGCTCTCGCCTTTCTGCTTGTTTCTTTTGTAAATAATAAATGCCCGTTAATTTATATAAGTTTTTGGGAGGTACCAGCAACCGCTGACGCCTTTTCTTCCTATTGTGCGTGGCAGGCAAACAGCCTGCAGTTTAGTAGCCGCTCAGTATATACATGCTTCCAGGAGATATAGTGTACACCCGACGGTATGATTTACTTTGTCTTAGTTTTTGTTCAGATGATGATGTAAATGCTATCTCTTTTGTCACATTTTGGGATATATGTTGTAACATGGAATATGCTTGTACATGTTGTAAATGGATATGAATATTAATGAAAAGAAATTTTGATGATGTCTGTCTTTTTTTTACTTGTGGTCATGTGTTGAGGATGAATGTCATAGTCGCGAAAATTTTTTTTCCTGTTTTTCTGCGACAAGTGCGATCAAATTGTGAATGAAATATTGCGAATTGCGCGTAAACGGGTACCCGGATCCTGAGGGGTTCACAGCAATCCGCAATATGCCTACCCTTAATGAACCCCCCTTGGACTGACGAGATAAGGCCATCCAAGATCCGAGATAACCGGTTTGCCAAAGTTCTTGCCACAATAAGATAAATAGCATTGGAAACTGCGATAGGCCGAAAGTCGTCAAAGCGAAGCGCTGGGGACTTCTTTTGAATAAGCACAATGTTAGCCCGGTTGATACGGTCAAAGCCGAGGTTGCCAGAACAGAATTCGGAGACCACCGCAAAGACGTCCCCCGAAACCACGTCCCGGAAGTCCCTGTAAAAAGCGACGGGAAAACCGTCTGGACCCGGGGATGAATCAAGATTCAGGCCCCAGACAGCAGCCTTAATCTCCGCCAAGGAGATAGAGCGAGTAAGGAAAGCGAAATCCTCGTCCGAAATATGGGGGGCCCCCGTCCCGAGCCAACGCCACCGCCGAGAAGGGAGAGCAGACGAAATACGTCTGAAATGGCCGGTGATGGCGTTTCCCATCTCCCGATCCCCCATGAACACCTCATCATTGATGGAGATAGACCGAATGGAATTAATGCGTCGACGGTTGCTAGCCACCCGATGGAAGTAATCCGTGTTGGCGTCGCCTTCTTTGATCCATTTTTCCCTTGAGCGCTGACGCCATTCAATAGATCTCTTCTTATCCTCCTCCCGAACCCGAGCAATTGCATTAGAACGTTCCCGAAGCTCGTCCATAGTAAGCTCGCGCTCATTCTCAGCGGAATCGAGATGCAAGATAAGATCCTCCGCCGCGACGCGAACAACATGTCGCATATGTCTGGTGGTAGCCTTGAAGTCAGCGAGGACCCGACGAAGGGAAGAAAGCTTCTGAGAAAGCTTGGATGCCGCCGAGTCCGAGACCGGGACCTGGGACCAATGATTAATGACGATATCTTTGAAGTTTGGTTCCAATAGCCAGCTTTTTTCGTAGCGAAACAACCCCCGAGGATTAATTCCAACACCAGCGTCCCATATAATAGGCGAATGATCCGAGAATGCTCGGGGTCGCGAGCCAACAGAACAAAGAGGGAATGAGTCCATTGCCAGGCCATTAGCGAGAAAGCGGTCAATCCGGGAGCGAGACGAGGTGTTCCTCCATGTGTAAGAGATATCGTTCGGAACCAAGTTCACAAGCGCCCATTCATTAATTAAGTCCAAAAATTCTTGCGAGCCCGGATCGCGACCTCCCCGCCCGCGAGGTCGATCGGATGAGTGGATGGTAACATTGAAGTCACCCCCCACAATCCACGGAATCCCCGAGAAGGTATTAGCGGCTTCACGTAAATCATCCCAAAGTTCCCGCCGTAAAATATGGCAAGTTGGCGCGTAAACGCATGAAACAACGAGGGGAGCAGCAGAGCCGACAGTTTCCAAAACGATCGAGAGGACGTGACGACCAACAAGCATAGATCTAAAAGTGAACGAGCGAGATCGCCCCGTGACCAGTAATCCCCCAGCAGAGCCGACCGCATTAATCGCACGGAAATGATCAAAAGAACCGGCACCAAATGAACGCCACGTATAGTCGTCAATAGCCGCGATTTTTGATTCTTGGATACAAGCAACATCACAGCCCCATTCAGAGAGACGGGATCCTAGAGTCCGACGTTTGACCATGTCCCCAAGACCACGAACATTCCATGACAGTACCTTCATTAAGATAACTAAAGAAAAGGCCCCAAAAAGAGAGAACCGTGAGTATTCACCAATCAGCAACTGTCGACAGTCGATCCCTGTGCATTCACCTCCTGTGCATTCACCTCCTGAGCATCAACAACCGCAGTGCCCTCGCCGCCCTCAATGCCGCAGACGCCCGCGACCTCAGCCACAACCTGCCGAAGAGTAGAGCATGATTGCATCACCCGAGGCGCGCGGATAGCGGGGTTGCGCCTGTTGTATATATATCCAAAACGTCTGAAGGAAGAGTCCAATCCTGTACTTGGAAAGAGAGCTCCCGGGTCCTGAGGAGAGAAAGCATTAAACGAGATAGGGGGAGTACGTATCGGAGTCGAAGGAACCAGAGGGGGGATAGCATCCACGCGAAGGGCTTCGATTTGAATCACAAAGGAATTGGTGCGAGACACCCGAAAATCCTTAAAAGCGGGTCGCGGCCACGATCCGTGTTGAACCGAAGAATCACCTCGCGTAAATGGAGGATCCGCGTAAAGATCCGAAAAGCCATACCGCATATCAGGGGCCGAACCGAACCGAGGGGGCGCAGAAGCCGAATCGGTATCGGGAACCCTCACGACAGGGAGTTCAGAAGATACATGCGTCAGAAGCGGGACCTGAAAGGGCGTCTCGAAGAAGCCCACCACATCATGAGTGCATGGCGCCTCCTCGGAAAGAGCCACCGAAGCCTCCACGTGGCAAGAACTAAGTGAAGCGTCACGTGCCACGAGAGGCGGCGAAGACGAAGCGTCAAAGCGGACCGGAGCGTCGTCGGCCGGCGAGGCCGGAAGGAGCTGATCGCTGCTCAACGGCTGAGCATCAGAATCCGACGAAGGAGGAGGGATAACAGTAAGTTCATGCTTAAATCTCCAGGTGCCGATCTTGAGAGACCAAAGAACGAGCGCCCATTCGCCTCGCGGAGGAAACCCGGGCTGCATTCGAACAAGACCTTCACGGACTGCCAGTCGGCCAAAATTATAAAAGTTTATTACCTTTTTTTTGACATTTTATGATGAGGTACAATTTCGTGTCAGGGCTACATTGAGGCATGCAAAATATTTGTGAAGCTGAAATATTGCATATCTTGTTGATCCAAAATATAAACAGACAACCATAAACTAAAGTTTTTTCATGAGTAGATGGTCTAACAACAAAGTTACATAAAAGAAAAAAGATGATTTAAAGTAGTTCCACAATAGTTCAAAGACCAGATTCTACAAACTCAAAATAAACTGGATAAGATTCAACTCAAAATAAACTGGATAAGATGTACATGTCATAAGTGACTCGATAATACGGATATCCGTATCTGTATCCGCGAAAAATATATACATCCGTATCCGTATCCGAAAAAAATGTATAATGGTATCCGTATCCGAATCCATATCCGCAAAAAAAATTAAAACTAGTATCCGTATCCGTATCTGCTAAAATCCGAAAATGTATATCCGTATCCGCTTAAAAGCGAATACAGTAGCGGACGGTTACAGATATATCCGCATCCGGTTGCATCCCTACGAAGATGTCATGCTTAAGGATCGTGCCCTTAACGATAATCAAGGAAATCAGTTCTTGGTGTTTCTGTCCATGATTGATCACTGTGTGCGTGTGGCGGAGGGTGGTAACTGAATTGTGAAGGGAAATGGATGGCAAGCAAGGGATGCTTGATTAAACAAGGATGAAACCAGTTAATCTCGAGAAATTCATATTACCTGATCCGACTATTTGCTGTGGAAATATGATATCAAAACATACGTGTTACGTAATGCACGGAAATTACAAAATCGTTTCATTTGATTATGACATAAATAGCTAAACATGAAGTTATCAAAGGGAAATAGGTGGAATTTGAACCTTGGTTTATTGTATAGAATACTTGCTGCTCAAACACCTAACTGTTGAAGCTAGTATTGGATTCTCAATTTGAGTTGTTCTAATCCTCCTAACCTGAAGTAAAGGAGAAGATATGGCTGCTAGAAAAGGTTTTTATGTGGGGACATTGATATTTTTTAAATTGCTCTAACAGAAGTTGTTCAATTTCCAATCACTGCAAAAAACCATCCTATACCAGGGAAGGAAAACAAAATGCAGTATACCTCCACTCTTTGTCAGATACACTGACAACTTTGTATTGGATATTGTATCAATCACTTGGTTATTTAATATAACATTGACCTTATCCTGTTTTCTCTGCTTCCGTTTAGTGACCGGTGATATGCTTAAAATAAACTCTATTTTTTTTACTTCTGTAGCTTTGCTATATGTTTTTTCACCCTTTCGTTGTTGGGCCTGTGCAGGTATCATGTACTTGATTCAGCATGAAACTCATAGCGCTTTGCTTGCACCCATATTCAAGGTTCTATTGCCTCTTATCTCAGCAACTCCGTATGGTTCCTAACTTGAACCATTTATTTGTTATGATATATTTTCATATGTAGCAGAGTTGGGTAAAGATTTATGCCTTCATTAATATGTATAAATTGAACTTGGTTGGAAAGGAACCCGTGCATGTGAAATGTTGATGGGTCGAAACATTTCTTTTCATTGAAGTTCGGCGTATAAATTCCCTATTTTTATCACTGAGTTTTTTAGATATTTTTTCAATTTTATTTTTTATCTGTTTTTGGAGTAATTAGTTTTTTTTGAATATTAATTGTTTAGGACAATATGTGTAAGCATGTTTAAAGGTTACTTTGGTTAATAAAGGAAATCAAAAGTTGGGGTTTATGTCTATTATCTCGCTTCCTTTTCCTCTCCCTTTGCGTAACATGCCTTACCAACCAAAATTGTATTTACATGCACGTTTTTCTCTTCTTCCTTGACTCTCCATATTTTTCTCTCATCATATTTTCCGGCCCGCATTAAATGATACTAAAGAATGGCATGCAATACATGATTTGAGGAACCAATGAGGTACACAAGGAAGATCGAAAAGAGAAGTAGAATTAGTTGATCATCTTCTTATCACCATAAATTGGGAAGAAGAGATAAGAACCCATGTGAAGAAAGCGATCGCTTCGGTGGAGAAGCGGTTCCAGGGAGTATGTCTGTGGTGCGGTGGTTGGGGCTATGGAGCTGCTGGCTGCAGGGACTCAGTCAAGTACTTAGCATGTGTAAGAAATGGTCACCATTGGTTTTAGTGTGACATAGTTCGGGCTTGGAGACTTAGAACCCTAAGCGACGCTGCTAGGGGTGGTGGCGAATCTCAGGTGCTTGTTGGGGTTTGCAGAAGAGTGGAGAGGTGCCTGGCTGATGCAATGGAAGATATAGGTTGCACCTTAGGGTGCAAGTTTGCTATGGACGTGGTTAAGATGGAGGGCCTTTTGGTCTATGTGCGAGTTCTTGCAGCCACTAATGCAGAGAAGCTGCTTGTTAACACGAAGAGGGCGAAAGGATGGTGCACTGGAGGCACCCGCATGGAGTTTTTTTTGGAAAAGGTGCGTGAAAAAATCGTACGTGGAAAAAAATGAGGCGGCTATAAAAAAGGTAACATCGAAAAAAAATGATTGAAAAAAGAAGAAGGCTGATTTTTTTCAAAGAATAGCTTATGCCATTTATTCGTTTCCCCTCATCTTCTTGTCTTCTCCCAACATGATCGATGTCTTCTATTCCAACCAGTATGGGAGAAAGGGGGAGTATTATGTAGAGTTATACGGCTCTGATTTAGATTTCAGATTCTCCAGTGCAGATGCCATGCCAGTTTTTAAACTCTACAATTCATATTTAGACTCGACGTTCGGATTTGTTCCGAGTTTAAAGTTTGACGCGCACATGTATGTACTCAGTTGAGAGGTTCCCATCTTCAATTTGGTGTTTTCATATGATCCATATGGACTCCAAAGTAGAGATCCCATTCTCTAGGCCATTGTGGGCTAGGGTTTTCATGTGGTTTCATAGGAACTCTAGAGCATAGATCGCCATATCGCGATATATCGTCGATATATCGGCGATATATCGGTATCGACAGGTCACCGATATATCGCCGATATGGACGATATCGGATATCGACAGGAGAAAATGCCTTGGTGGATACCGGGTTTCGGCGATATGCGTCTATCGACATTGTATCGAAACGATATCGATACCGATATTTCCTTCCTTGCTCCAGAGTAGAGATCCCATTCTCTGAGCTAGTATAGGAGAGACTTAGGTCTCCGACGAGGAGCATTTCAGACTCCATTCTCTAGTGATCGTAAACTCCGACAAGGATGTTTTCACAGTTTTTTTCCAGTTTCGGTCCTTCAGAGAGATGGAGTAGTTGCGTGCCAGTGTTCTCCAAGTGGAGTCTCAGTTCAGTTTCAGTGACTCTGACATGCACAATACAAAGCACGTGTTCTCCAACGAGGAGACCCAGTTCAACTCACACTCCAACCCTTTGGTTCCTCCTCACCAGCACGACATGAGAAGCAACATCCTCGATAGCAACTGATGGTAGAGTATGCGTTGAGTTGATGTTGTATATAGTGCCTTGTATCGTGAGTTTGATATTTCTTTCTATTTGTCCAAGCTGAGCATTGCATGCTCCAGCTTAAGTGGGAGTGTTGGAATGTATGCGTCACTTGTAGTGATGGGTAATTGGATCCCTTCAAGGCACAATTACTACATCCAATGGTTTAGTCTCACATCTACTTTTTGTGGAACTTGGTGAGTCAATGAGGGTTATATATGAAGCCCCACATCAATTATATCAAATGAGAAACTTTAATAAAAGAATAAACCCTTTGACGTTCTCTTGTGGTTTCATCCCGCTCCTTTGGGAATAGAGTTCCACGTAAAAAATCCCTATGTTCTTCATTGTTCTTATTCTTTATCTTTGATTACTCTTCCACATTCTAGTTTTCTAACAGAACATATGTCATTGGCCTGAATATCAATGGCTATGTCGCCGATATATCGGGATGTCGATGGGTATCGATTAAAACTTGAAGTTTTGAATGCAACTTTCTCTCTTATCGACCAATATCGCCAATATCGGTTTCCATCTCACCATATTGAACTGTTATTTCCTGCAACTTCTTAGCTTTAGATAAGGCTTCCCCAAGTTGATTTTCATCATTTCAAAATCAAGTTGAAGGTGGATTTCTTAGGGGTTTTGTATATTTTGTGTTGTATTATTTGGTCTCTAGTTTTTTCTACTGTCGGGTCGTGATTTCTAGTGTTTATTAAGATCTTGGCAAGATGATTTTTAGAGTTTTCAACGTCTTTATTCATGATTATTTAATTTTTTTTATTTCTCTTAAACATTGTTAGATAGAATCTTAGATGCTTGATTTCTTCCTGAATGAGCACCCCAACTGTGGATATCGTCTCCTATATCATCATCACAAGGTTCCTAAACTCTTTCATTTTCTTGTTGTGCTATAATCATCACAAGGTTCCTAAACTCTTTCATTTTCTTGTTGTGCTAATGATTCCATTTCCAACTCCAATATTGTTGTTTCTTATCATCACAGGTGATGAATTACATGGCTATTTACTTCTATATAACTTGAAGTAATTTTTGTGAGTACATGTGTTAGGTAGTTGACAACCGGTGTAAATAATAGTCGAATCTTTCCACATGGATTTGAGCAAGAATCCATGTAGCCAACCATACCTATAATGGGAGAAGGTTTTGCCATTTTTTTACACGGAGTCAGTGTTGCGTCACGAAAGACAAGAAGGAGCAATTATGTTGATCCGCCGTGTACCTTTTGGTTTTAACCATAATTTGGTAAGGTTGTACTTTCTTAATCATGGTACTAAAGTTCACGACATATGGGCTATTTCTTGTCGATATATTAGTTTCGACATGTATGCCTGATAATATGTTTTGATATTGGCTTGCATATCGATTTACAAGCTAGCTCTTTGGGCATGTGCACATAGCAGACAAAAAGAGCTGCTACGCATACATGGTATCCTTGCAATATCTTGCAAGATATGAGTGTATCCGTCAAAAGTTGAGGATTTCAGTTGAACGTTTCCAAAATACGGGTTGATATCGATTGATGCCATTGATATTGGGTTGATATTGCTCAATATCACTCATTTTTTTAAATTTTGGTCTGGTTATTTAGGATTTTGCTTTTTTATCTACTCTCAACGAGACCCCATGAAACAACTTTAGATCTGATCAAGGACAGTCTGCATACATATATATTATTATTCTCAGTTGCTTGTTATGGTATCCGATACAACTCGACGTTTTGTTTATATATAATATATGCTGTGATGTAAAGTTAGCATGCTAAATACACATCATTGATGTCATTAAGTTGTTACTGCTTGAATTTAATCGTTTCATTTCTAATATCTTTCAGCAATTGGCAACCAACAATCATCATTAACTGCAGCAACATGTGCATTATAATGTGCATTGATGTGCTAAATACACCTCATTCTTGCGTATGACTGTGGAGGGATGGTCGGTCCAGCCCGAAGCCTAGCCCAAAAAGTTCTGCCCGACCCAAGCCCGAATGAACAATGGGCCGATCTGGGGTCATAGTTTTAGGCTCAAATTTTTTTGGGCCGGGCTCGGGCTTGGCTCGACCCAACTGACTCGACCCAAGGGCCTGACCCGATGTTAAGCTCGTAATTAGGCTCGATCTTAGGCCTATTATTGGTGATTTCTTGTGGTGTCTGAATATATATATATATATATATATCTGGGATAAATGGGGCTGCCCCCTAGGGGGAGCTAACTTGGCTCCCCCCGCCCCATTTTCACCATTTTTTATTTTTTTTGAAAATTTCTTCCATGAATATTCATCACTATATCCCTATATTATGCTATTCAAATTTCGTGCGAAATAGAGACTCCTACGGCCTCCATCCAGACAGTCATTTTTTAACGGTAACATGATTTTTTAAATCGACCCCGTATGGATGGAGGTCGTAGGAGTCTCTGTTTCGAATGAAATTTGAATGACATAATATATGGATTTAATAATGAATTTATACGGTTTTAGATTTCAAAAAAAAATAAAAAATTTTTGTGAAAAAGGGGCGGGGGAAGCTAAGTTAGCTCCCCGTAGGGGGCATACACATTTTTCCCTATATATATATTTGATCACACAGAAGCGGTGAAGCCTTCAAGTTTCGACTTGTAAAGCCTACACTCCCACAATCAGATAATTTAGAGAATGTGATCGTATAATTTCTGTTCTCCATTGATGAGATGGGTCTCACGGTGATTTATGATAATGGAGATTGGTATGTAATAGACTTCATTTTATTACATTGTAGACCTTTCTGTTACAATTGTTGTCCAACGTTTTAGGGGCATCAATTTGTATACCATTTATTAAAGAAACTACACATAGATTACCTTTTTTGCATGCTCATACATGGTAAAAATATTAACATGAAAGATATGCATAGATTATTAGTATATAAGCTCCATTATTTAATGTTCTATGAAGTTTGCCAAAACGACTCCTGGATTCCTAAAAAATGATATACATTTAATTCTATATAACCATATATACATGCAATAAAATGGGACATCACAAGGTACCAAAGTAGGATTCATTGGAGATGGGCCAGCTCGGCCCAAAGGAATTGGGCCGGGCCTGGGCTTCGGCCGAACCACAAAAATTTTTTGCGGCTCAGGCCCGGCCCAAGGCTCGAATTTTTTGGATGGGCTTGGGCATGGGCCCTTCAAGACCCGGCCCAACTTGGCCCATGCTCATCCCTAACTATGTATTTGAATGTTATTTATTATTTTAAGAAATAGAATGATCTTAATTTGCGAAAAAATCATTTAATATCATTGAGATATCCCGAATTACCCCAGATATTTCCCTTTTCGGACTGACCAATACAATATCGATATTGATATTTCGAACGTTGGTTTAACTATATTTCTTTAACCATGATGGTATGGTTTGGTGAGCCATCTATTTTTAACGGGATGGTTAAAAGTATGTGCCTGGGTTAATTTAAAATGGGTTTTCACTACATCTAATTCCAATTTTATATACAACAGTTTAAAGGACGCCTTTTGCTAACACGTTCTTTTGTTACAGTAACCACAACCTTTGAAGGCCCTAAATGTCGGTTTGGTCACCATTTTGGTTACCGACCGAAACGGAATTTCGGTCGAATTTCGATCTAAATTCGACCGAAAACAGGATATCGTTATTCTGTGCTCTTCTTTAGGCGGGCCTCTTTGGATGCTCATGCTTTAGCCACCTTTGGCCTCTTGTACGCACAGTTTCTCAAGTATATATGTCGTGTTACTAAATATAACCATTTTTTTCATAGTTTTTATTATTGCAGGACAATCTTTTTAATGGCAGTCTGAATATGTTACAGGAAAATATTTTATATTTTAGAATTCTTTATGTGTAATTTACTGGATGCTTGGATGTGTTAATTTAAGACGACACTACATCTCTCTCGAAAAACTTTTTATACACGATTATTCGTTTGTTTCCTCAGTATAACATGTAGAACCTAGAAATACCCTGCCAATTTTGGAGCCTGTTTTTTAATGATAAGCATATGTTCAGTAGCTGAAATCTTCCATGTTTTTGGTTGCGACTATTTCCGTATGATAAAAGTTCTTGGTATATTTACTGTTAAAAGATTTTCCAGCAGTACATGCATGTTAATTTGCATATAAATAAGTGCGTCTACTATGGTTTTTTTAATTGTCACTTGTCATGTGGACTCTGATATTTTATGGTTATTTTATATTCTTATGTATCCTGAATTGCTAGCAATTTTTGAGCAGCTCAAATAGTATAATTTATCTTGCCCAGGTCTTTATAATCATTTTTAAGCTAAAAAATCTGATGTTTATTTTACAGTTTTGTCTTGAGAGGAATAAAATTGTAGCAAGTTATGTCTATCTAATCCGTGTGCTTTGAAATCAGCTATAATCGAATGCCTGTGGAGCTGTTGCCATCTGTTATTGAGTCTGTCAGAGCTAGAATGGTAGAGGAGTTATCTGTTTCTAAAATTGATCTAAGCATCATGGTTAGTACTTTTTCCTAGTTAAGATTCATGTTTGCACGTTCACATTTGTTTAATATTCTGTTTTGTGTTTGTTTCAATTCTAACAGGTATCTACTTTTAGTTGCATGGCATCTGCGCTTTTAAGCTCACCTCCTTCATCACATGTGTTGGACATGCTTAAGAAGGAGCTAACCACAGGTTTACATTTGGATTTTAAAACCTTCCTTCCTTCTCTATTTAACATTTTGGCCCTCTCTTTAATTATATAGTACTAGGAATAGTGCCTAGCTACATTATGATTCCTCTGATTACTCTATGGTACACGGATTCTTCCTTCATAATTTCATGATTGTTTTTTTTGCGTTCCATTCACTGCTACATTGTGCATTGTTGATTTTTCTAGATGCTACATTGTGCATTGTTGATTTTCTACATTGTGCATTCCTAGTGCTGTCCGTGTCTGCACCTTTAGTCCCATCACTATGTTCCATATGTTTAATAGATATTTTTGAGAGATATTTTGTGTTCCACGAACTCAAGTTTATACTTGTCTTTTCTGGTAACTCTCTTATGTAACATTAACCCTAGGAGTCCACCTATATAAGGAGCTACATGGTAGGTTATTCTATTCATGAAATTCTCTCATATTTCTCTTATTTGTATTAGAGCATATGATCCCCCCCTCCACCTAACACAATCCCAATGCTCTTTTTAGCCCCCAACATCCCCCATGAGCCCTCCAATGACTCCATCACCATCTTGCCACCTCCAGTGCTTCTTCAGCCCTCCGCGAGCCCTTCAGTGCCATTCTATGACCCCCGTAGCTGCAGAACCAACTCCAATGGGTTCCTCCTGACAACCCCCTCCTGCATGCTCCATCTAGACTCCAAATGCTTGCTACATCTCCACAGCCTCCATTTAGCATCCAAAGGCTTGTTACAACCCCCACGAGCTTTCCTTGACCCCCATGAGTTCTCGTTGATCTCTTTGGGCTATGTCAGGTCATCTGAAGCAACTTGATCGAGGTTCGGTGCGCGACTCCCAGTACGTTATGATCTAAATCTAGACCATATGCATTTTTACATCCTCTGAGCATGCATCGATTGTACACAGAAGATATTCGGTTCATTCCACATGACACATATAGGAGTGACAAATGTAGCATGCGGCTTCCTCATTTGGCTCGATCTACAAGTTGGATGAGAGTCATTATCTCAAGTGGTCACACATGCTCCCTTACAGCTACAACAAAGAGCATATTTTACGATAATATGAGCCTGCCATTGTTAATGCTTTAGACCTTTAAGGCTGGAATACATATTAAGGGAGTCTTTACATGGTTCTCGTGTTGATTGGATGGTGAACACCAACGCCTTCATTAATTTATATGGAGAAAATAATCTCATTAGAAATATAAGACAAATACATCTAGGCAGGACCATTACTAGTTGTTGATGGCTGATTGTCTCTAGTTAAAGGGACATTAGTGGTTACCCTTACCACGAGTATCAGATTCACTGATGTTCTGTATGTTCCCTACCAACCTATTATCTGGCAATTAGATCTGTAGAGAGCTCTATTGTCGGGCTATTTTTGAAGCAACCTCATTCAATTTTCAAGATATCTTGACTTGAAGGACAATTCCTCCAAGTCGTTAAGGAGGTATTGTCCTTCATTTGCTTTAATCTAGATTGCTAATGCTTGTTTCTTTGGCTTGATGTACTCTATCTTCATGTGCTCTCTAGCGTCAATGTAAATGCCACGCATCTCTAACTCTCTATAGAAACTTCATCATGTACTTTCTCAACTTCCTCCCTCCAATCACATAGAGTGTGAGGTCTACCGACTGGGGAATCATCATCGAATTTTCTTTATGATGGAACCAAGTAAATTCCCTGATCGATTATGATCATTGCTATCTTGTCCTTGTTGACGATTACTCCGATGTCCTGGGTCTCTCTGATAAAAAAACAAGTGTGATGTTTTCTCTATTGTTGTTGCCTTTGTCTTGAGATCAAAACTTAGAAGCACCACTATGAAGACTATTCGAATCGATTATGCCGGATTTTTTTATCTAATGATTTGCTGACCATTTTTTCTCCTCATGAGATTCTTCATTGCTTGTCCATTATCATGTTTGAAGCTCACAATAGGGAGATGCAATGCTCGCTGGTGCCTATTTGACTAACCATATGCCTTCCACTTCTACTAATGAGCAGGTAACCGTTGAGGTTTTCTATCTAGGGAAAGGATTGCTCTAAGTTCCTCTGGGGTTATTTGGATATGTTGCTTTTGTTTACTTGGTCTTGGGAGGGACAAGATGGCTTCTAGAACAATCAAATGTGTATTTCCAAAATATGCCAGGAATATGCCTAGATTCATGAGAACACTACGTTAGTGCAAATGCCACATTCATCAAGTCTATACCCTTCATTTCTTGTACTTGTACCCATGTGTCTCTGCCTCCAACTATTTCGGAGACTACTCGATACTTATTCTCGTGCCATTCCCTACACCCCAGTTATCTCGATTAAGGTTTCAGGATCAACGTAAATAACCTCCTCGAACCACTACTTCTTTTGAGGTGATTCCTTCTTCACAATATTTACGGACTGACGATCTTACTACCTCAAGTGAGGCCGCAATAGGGACATGCACTTCTGCTAGTATTGTAAGCAAAGGGGGAGTGTCAAAAGGTATGTTTGTCGAAGAAAGCCATTCATGGATTTAAGCTCGAGCCTAGTTCCAGAAGCTCTCTAAAATTCTTGTGAATTTGTGACTTTTCAAATCTTCTTTTGATCATTCTTAATTCTTATGGAAATGGCCAAAGGTGCTGTGGCCATTTTAGTATATATCGATGACATCGTTTGTACTGGTGATGGTTTGGAAGGCATTGTGGAAGTAAAGTAATGGCTAGAAGAACAATGTAACGACCCCGGGATCCGGGTTACCCGTTTGCACAACATTCACATGTAAAATTTTGATTTGTCGTACTGAGTTACGAAAACGAGGAAAAATTTTTCGCGATTGAATGATATTCACACTTCATTTAACCATTCATATCAAAACACGTGTGACTGCAGAAACATTTGCATTTATAGTCATATTGCATTACGTGTATCAATAAGAAACATTTTCATTGTGTATATGTATGCCAAAATACAATAGAAGAGAAGGAACACATAAGAGAACTATCTATACAATGCTATATGTGCACCATCAAAAGAAACTGTCTGAACCTCAGAAGCTAAAAGTCCAACTGTCAGATTACTATGTCGCAGGCGCCTTCCCTGTCATCCATTTTAGGAGGATGTCAACAACAGTTGAGCACAATCATATTTATTTAAAAATAAACAATTATTTAAGTGGTTACAAAAGAAAGCAAGTAGATAGTTGATGACATTTATGCTACTTGCATGGAAAGTTGGTTTTCTGGCTATTCCATATATGAATCCATTTTTTCCCCTTACTACACTGTTGGGAAAAATGAACAACTTGTTTATTCCATAAGCCGTAGGCTCTCTTATATAGGAGAGTAGCCTATGGGTAAATTACATAAAGCATACAACTGAAAATAAAAATAACAAAGGGATACAAACACTACTATATGCGTTAACACTCCCCCTCAAGATGGAGCATAGATATCAATCATGCTCAGCTTGGACGCACACTTCTGGAATGGACCTCGAAGTAACGCCTTGGTAAATATATCAGCAGTTTGATTCTCTGAGGTAACATGAGATGTAGCAATGAACCCCTTCTGAATCATGTCACGTATGTAGTGACAGTCAACCTCAATATGCTTAGTCCTCTCATGGAATGCTGGGTTGTTTGCAATGAACAAGGCTGCCTGATTATCACATTCCAAGTTCATAGGAAGCGGTATATCAAGACATATATCTGTAAGAAGAGCTCTCACCCACATCATCTCTGTGCTAGCCTGGGCCATAGCCCTATATTCAGATTCAGCACTGGATCTAGCTACCACTGTCTGTTTCTTGCTCCTCCATGAGACTAGAGCATCTCCAACATAGACTGCAAATCCTGAGGTGAACTTCCTGTCCATGGGACATCCTGCATAGTCTGCATCCGCACACGTTGAGATAGAGATCTCCTTTCCCTTCTTAAGTAGCAAACCTGCACCTGGAGATGATTTGAGATATCTAAGAATCATGTGTATTGCATCCATATGGACCTGACGTGGTTGCTCCATGAACTGGCTCACACGACTCACTGCAAATAATATATCAGGTCTAGTGATCGTGACATACAATAGTTTGCCTACCAGTTCTCTGTATCTTCTCCTGTCCACCTCCTCTGTATCATCATCATAGAGCTTCATGCTAGGATCCATTGGTGTCGTAGCATGCCGACACCCAAGCATACCTGTTTCACTCAACAAATCTGTAACATATTTCCTCTGCGACATTACTAATCCATATGGATTTCTAGCAAATTCCAGCCCCAGAAAATATCTAAGGACTCCAAGGTCCTTGGTGACAAATTCGGTTCCCAGTTTTTCTTTCGTCTGCTTTATGCCCTGCTCATCATCTCCTGTAATCAAGATGTCATCTACATAAACCATGATTACAATAATACCTCTAGCAGTCTTCTGTACAAACAAGGAATGATTAGCATTGGAGCGTTTGTATCCTTGTTTCTCAAAGAGGTCTGAGAGCTTCTGAAACCATGCTCTGGGACTCTGCTT
The DNA here is from genome assembly GCA_037367405.1 of Ottelia alismoides. Classification (NCBI taxonomy): domain Eukaryota; kingdom Viridiplantae; phylum Streptophyta; class Magnoliopsida; order Alismatales; family Hydrocharitaceae; genus Ottelia; species Ottelia alismoides. Next base: position 568,651 of record JAZKJV010011892.1, on the reverse strand, counting down.
AAGGCCATAGATAGCCTTATGTAATCTGCATACCTTGGAACACTCCCCCTCAACAGCAAAACCGGGTGGCTGTTGCATATAGACTTCCTCCTGCAAATCTCCATATAAGAATGCATTCTTCACGTCCAGCTGATAGCGCGACCAGTCTCTAGCAACTGCAACTGACAACAGGATCCGAAGAGTGGAATGACAGGCCACAGGAAAGAATGTGTCAAGGTAATCCACCCCGTATGTCTGTGTAAAGCCACGTGCAACAAGACGTGCCTTGTACCTGTCAATAAAGCCGTCTGCATTATGCTTCACTGTAAATACCCACTCATAGCTCACAGGGTTCACATATGGAGGTATGGGAACCAAACTCCAAGTTCCTCTGGACTGAAGTGCCGCCATTTCTTCCTCTATTGCTAGCCGCCATCTACTATCCTGCAGAGCATCTTGATAACTCCGTGGAATATCTACAGCTGACAGTGCCACCACAAATGTCCTGAAATCTCCAGATAATCTCTCAAAAGACACTGATGCTGACAATGGATATGTAACACATCTCCTCTTCGATTTGCGTAGAGCAATGAGAACATCTAAATCTGCTGTAGCCTCATCTGGCCCCTGCAACATATCCTGCTCAGAAATGTCGTCAGATCCATCAATAGAAATATTTTCATTACATACCATAGGCGAGCTAGGAGACGAGTCATGACCATGAGCGGGAGGAGGCCTGCGGGTATAATGGAACGGTAGCGGTGAGACAGGGATATGTGGTGGTGGCGGTGGTGGTGGTGGTGTTGATGACGGCATTTGAGGTGGTGGTGTCATGTATATGGCATTAGTAGATGGAGGTGGTAGCTGCTTGTCTCCCGAGGCTGAAAAATAGATAATAGATTCAAAAAAATGTAACATCTGCACTGACCATATACCGCCGACGCAGGGGATCGAAACACTTGTAGCCCTTTTGAGTTCTGGAGTACCCAACGAAAACACATTTGACAGTCCTAGGAGAGAGCTTGTTAGTACCAGGCGACAACTGATGGACAAAGGCAACCGAACCAAACACACGAGGAGTAAGAGTGAACAGATCCTTCCCAGGATGGATGAGGGAAAACGGAATCTGTTCATTCAAGACAGAAGAAGGCATACGATTGATTAGGTAACATGCAGTGAGAACTGCATCACCCCAGTAAGAGTAGGGAACATGACTCTGTATAAGAAGCGATCTTGTGACATCAAGAAGGTGACGGTGTTTCCTTTCAGCAATTCTGTTTTGTTGGGATGTATGAGCACAAGACGTTTGGTGAACAATCCCTTTTGAGGAGTAATAATTGGCCAGAACATTGGTGCACAATTCTAAAGCATTATCACTTCTCACAAACTTCACAGATGTGGAGAAAACATTTTGTATTTCATTTAGAAAATGGATAATGATATTTCCTGCTTCAGATTTATTTTTCATCAAAAACACCCATGACACTCTAGAAAAATCATCCACAAATACTATATAAAATCTGTGTCCCTGATGATCAGGTACACGACTCGGACCCCAGACATCAATATGAAATAACTAGAACTTGGAGGTACTACTCCGACCTGGACGATTGGGAAAGGACGACCTGTGATGCTTTCCCAACTGACACGCCTCACACTGAATAGGTGTGTGAGGAAGACCATAAGGTAACACGTGACGCAAATTCTGAAGCGGTAAATGGTCAAAGCGCAGATGCCACAATAAAGTAGATACTTGTCCAGTGGGAAGGGATGAGGTTACGGCAAATGGGGTCTGATTCAGGCGGTAGAGGCCTCCTTGCTCATAGCCACGACCAATCACGTTGCCCGTATGGATGTCCTGAAAAATCAAAGAAGATGGATCAAAAATTGCCCGACAATGTAGATCCTTCGTAATCTGACTAATTGACAACAAATTCATTGAAAAATCAGGTGCATGTAGCACATTCTTGAGCTGCATAGAAGATGTCAATCTAATCTCCCACTGACCAGTGATGGGGGAATGTGTACCATTGGCAATTACTACTGTTCGGCCTGGAGGAATCTGAGTGTATCCTGTAAGTAAACTTTGGTCGCCACATAGATGATGTATAGCGCCCGAGTCCATAATCCATGGTAATGTATCTGATCTACTACTGGTGAATGCAAGTATGCTACCTGAAGCACTGGTAGACGCAGAGGCAGAAGCAACGGCATCAGATTGACTCTCCGTAGTCGGTGCTGGACCAGATGGTGGAATAATGCCCCTCAGACGGGCAACTAGATCGTCGAACCGTTGATCCAAAGTAGCAGCAGATGGAGGCTCTATCTGCTCAGCAACCCGCGCGGATGCAGGAAATCCATGCTTTGAGTAGCATGTGTCTTCATTGTGTCCAACGCGGTGACAATAGGTACATGTTGGCCTAGTGCGGCCACCTCTTCCACGAGGTCCACGTCCACGGCCCTGGTGATGAAATCCGCGACCCCTGTTGGCTGCCATGGCTGAAGTATTCTGACTCGATGCCGTGGAAGGGACTGTGATCCGACTCAGTCTATGGAAGGCTTCCTTTATGGGAGGAATAGTAGAGTCAGCCGAAATCTGTGATCGTGCCGCCTCATACTCTGGATCAAGTGCAACCAGGAAGACACCCACCATAGTCGCGTTCCTATATGTCTTCTGCTGTTCCGGCGTGGCGGTCAGGGGCATGAAGCTGTAGAGCTTCTCGAACATCCCTCTCAGTGATGTATAGAGAGAATGTAGAGGGCGACCATTCTGCTTGATAGTGAAGATATCATGCTGGAGTTGCAGAATCTTTGTCTCGTTCTTCGCCTGTGAATATGTAGCCGCCAGAATGTCCCACATATCCTTGGCCGTGGGTTGATGTAGAATGTCATTGGCTATCTCAATTACCAGTGTACCGGATAGCCAAACTTTGGCGTATGCATCATCAGCCTCCCAAGAAGAAGAGACCGGCGGGTGGGGTAGGGTAGGGTTAGGGTTTCGAGAACTCCGGTCTAGGACCGTCGCTCTGATATCATGTTGGGAAAAATGAACAACTTGTTTATTCCATAAGCCCTAGGCTCTCTTATATAGGAGAGTAGCCTATGGGTAAATTTCATAAAGCATACAACTGAAAATAAAAATAACAAAGGGATACAGACACTACTATATGCGTTAACATACACCTCAACTCTCAACCTTGATACTTCCCTTGTTTGATTATAAGTTTATGATGGAATACGTGATCTAGATCTAATTTATTTCCTCTATCGTTGTTGTGAGATGAAAGATATGATGATGGATCTCATTATGGTTGATGATTTCGATGATCTAAACTTTATCATCACTAGCACCTACTAGCGGAACTGTAACCAAACTCAAGTGGTGAGGAAGCCCCCTAAGAGACTCTTCTGTCTCGCCTTCCCAGTAGAAGAGCGGTCCAGGAGAAGGCTAGGCACACTCCAACTACGCCCTTGAGACGGGTGGGGGAGACTCTCTATTCCGAATCACTCCAGTCCGACTCGACCAGTGTATGGGCAAACAAGCACGTAAAACAAAACGAAGGGTCCTCCAACCTAGGCACCCTACTGAAAACATGGTCAACAGAACTGGACAAACTAAAATACATGGATCCCAATGAAGCATAAAAACTACGAGCTCTCGGAAAACCGTACAAGAGATTGGGATCCTATACTTGCGCACTAGGCAGTCACTGCCCTAATTGGGCTTCCTAACTCCCTCCCAGTTGAGGGTCACCGCACCCTCGCACAATCAAGTGTAAGGGTTACCATGATCAACAATATTTCAGTCATCACTATTCTTAACAACCAAATATCTTAAGGATTTTAGAGTAATGTAGATCACTAAATTCCTTGGTCTGTTAAAGCACTGAGATACCTGAGATACCTGGATACTAATGATTAGGTCTGGAATTTTTTTTGAAACTCAAAAAGCGGGGGACGCACTCCATGGTGCTCACCCCACATTTATTAATAGAAAACAAAGAAAAGAAGAGAGAGACTTACAGTTGGAGAAACGCAGAGAGGAAGGGGGAGAGAAGAGTACAACCAAGATCAGAAAGTATCATAAGTCGATACCCCAACGACACCATGAAAACAACTAGGCAACAGACCAATCACAGACCAAGCGGGAAGCAAATATGAGGACATTTTCCAAGTAGAATCGCTGGCCAGCAAATAGAGCCTCATTCCTAGCAGTCCATATGCACCACAGCCGAGCAATAGAAGATAAGATGTCGTTTTTACTCCTTGCCCGAGCACGAACCAAACAGTCGCAAAAGGAAGCGACGTCCGAAACGTCCAGCCAGGTCAGATCCGCCCATATGACACGCGTCTTATCACAGCGGAAGAAGAGGTGGTCAATAGTCTCAACGTCCAGATTGCACAAACCACATATAGGCGAAACCGAAGGAAAAAGAGCGGCACACCTGCTACGAGAAAGGAGACGCCCGCGACGAAAGAGCCATAAGAAGATGCCAATCCGCTCAGGGATCCGGAGGCCCCAAAAGAATTGACAGTCCCGGAGCAACGAGACATCGACCACATCCAAGGGCGGAAGAAGGGCCCTGTAAGCGTCACGAACAGAGAAGGAGCCATTCTTCCAGCAGAGATGATCTCGCCCCACCAAGGGCGATGGAGAGACCGCAAGGATCTCCAGAAGAGCCACAAACTCCAGATAACGTTGGTCAGAAAGGTTGGCCACGAATCTCGGCCCCCAAGCAGACCCATCCCAGACAGAAGCCACCCTGACATCAGGGTCGTCCACCAATGCAAATAACCGAGGAAAGGCATCCTTAAGAGGCCCTCGACCGGTCCAATCATCACCCCAAAAACGAGTGAGGGATCCGTCGCCCAGCTTGATGACAAAAAGGGCACGGTTGCGGATCAGAGCCTTACTAATATCACGAGAGAATTGAGAGGAAGATGCCAAAAAACGGGCGTCCATAGCCAGATCCAGACTCCGGTCGAGCCCAACAGCCATTCTTAGGAAGTTAAGCATCATATTATTCTCCGGCCCGCACAGCCGATAGACCCATTTAAGAAGAAAAGCGTCGTTCACGATAGCCAATCTCCTCACCGCCAACCCCCCCTCCTTCTTCGGCCGAGTCACATCGTCCCAAGCAACCAAGGGAACGCCGCTACGCACAGACCCCTTCTTGCCCCAAAGAAAGTTCCTCAAGCAAGAATCCAACCGCCGACGAATCCCCTTAGGCATCCCTTTCACAGAAAGAAAATAGATAGGCAAAGAAGCAAGGACCGATTTGAGGAGAACCAGACGACCGCCCCGAGAGAGGATAGCAGCACGCCAGCCAGCCAAACGGGCAGCCACGCGATCCATCAACGGCTGCCAATCCCTTAAGCGCGCCCTGCCCATAGACAACGGAAGGCCAAGATAATCCAGAGGAAGAGCACCCACCTCACAACGCAAAATCCTCGAACAGGCTTCCACCTCCGTAGTGGGAAGAGAAAAGGGGACCATAGAGGACTTGTTATAATTAATGAGAAGCCCTGAAGCCTCGCTGTAGAGTTCCAAAGTGGTCGCCATTCCCGCAATATTCGACTCGTCGCCCTCAATGAAGCAAATGGTATCATCCACGAACTGAATAATCGGCACAGAGAAGTGACCAACTGCGCAACCACGAGACAGGCCAGCCGCAACCACGTTGTGAATTATTGTGGAAAGCACGTCCGCAGCCAAGACGAAGAGCAAAGGGGCAAGGGGACAACCCTGCCGAATACCCCGGCGAGGCTGGAAAAAACCCCCCGCCAAACGTCCATTAAGCAACACCGACAAAGAGGCCGAGGAGACACAACGTCGTACCCAGGTGATCGAAAGCGGAGGGAATCCCCGCTTCTTAAGGACAGACCATAAAAAACGCCAATCAAGAGAGTCATATGCTTTCGAGAAGTCGATTTTCCACAGAATCCCACGAGTGCCGGTCTTGTGCCAAGCATGAATAATTTCGGACGCCACCGCATAGCAGTCCCCAATTTGTCTGCCCTTAATAAAAGCTGCCTGGGAGGGCGAGATAAGCGAATCAAGAATCGGGGCCAATTGGCGAGCCAATACCTTGGCAATGATAAGGTAGATTGAATTTGAAATGGAAATTGGCCTGAAGTCCTCAATCCGGGTGGCAGAAGCAGACTTGGGAATGAGAGCGATAATAGATTTGTTAAGCTTGTTGAAACCATTGTTGCCAGCACAAAATTCGAGAGCTACCTCCAGAACGTCCTGAGAGAGGATATCCCAAAATTCCTTATAGAAAAACACCGGGAAGCCATCAGGCCCCGGGGCTGCATCAGAGTTAAGAGACCAGACTGCCTCCTTCAATTCCTCCAAAGAGATCTGACGAGAAAGGATATCAGCATCCGCCTGAGGGAGCACAGCTGCTCCCCTACCCGACCACCGCCAAAGGCGCGGCGACCTGCGGCCATACCACTCCTTAAAATAAGCCGAGACATCGGAGCCCAACTCCCGCTCCCCCTGAACCTGAGTGCCATTGATGATTAACGAGGAGATAGTATTTGATCGCCTGCGACCCGAGGCAACCCTGTGAAAGAACGCAGAATTCGCGTCACCCTCCTTTAGCCAGCGCAAGCGAGATCGTTGGCGCCATTCAATCACACGTTTACGATCTTCCAGCCTGACCCTATCCAGGGCATTAGCGCGAGCACGCAACTCGTCCAGATTCAGATCACGAGCATTCTCAATACGGTCGAGCCGCAGAATCTCGTCCTCAGCCTCCACGCGGGTGGCAATGTGGGCTGAGCGAGAGGCTCTCTTAAAAGACGCCAGCACCTTTCTGAGAGAGGAAATCTTAAATTCAAAGCGTCGAGCGGCACTGCCAGAGGGCGATAATTGAGACCAATGATGTCGAACCAAATCACGAAAACCAGGCTCCAGGAGCCAGGACCGCTCAAAGCGGAACATACAATGCGGACGGTTCTCCTCACCATTCGACCAGAAAATGGGGTTATGATCGGAAAAGGAACGCGGCCTTGAAGCAACAAAGCATAAAGGAAAGCAGTCCATCAAAGAATTATTCGCCAAAAAACGATCAATCCGCGACCGCGAGGAGCTATTCCGCCACGTGAATGAAATGTCGTTAGGAACCATCGATTCAAGAGCCAAAACGTTAATGAAATCCAAAAAATCCGAGGATCCCGGGTCGAGGCCACCGCGACCACGTGGGCGATCCTGAGCATGCAAAGTAACATTAAAGTCCCCACCAATCAACCAAGGGACGTCACCAAAGGCAGCAGCATCCTCCCGCAAATCATCCCACAATTCACGCCGTGCAATATGACAGATAGGAGAGTAAACACAAGAGAAAGCCAAGCAGATATTAGTCCGTCCACATATTAACAGCATCGAGATGGAGTGGCGACCCAGCCGAGAAGAAGAAATCGAGAAGCGGGACGAGCGCCAGGCCAAGTCAATTTCATGCAAAATTCCTAAATGTTTTCATTTTAAAAATCATGAGATTCGTAGCTACTCGTTGGTTCAAATCAATGCCAAATTCCCCCAACTTTTCTTCTTTAAATCATGAGATTAGGAGATACTCCTTAGATCTTAATTAAGTTCAATTATATGCAAAATCCCCAACTTTTCTTCTTTAATCAGGAGATTTAGAGCTACTCCTTAGATCTGAATTTAAGTTTTATTCTATGCAAATTCCCCAACTTTTCTTCTTTAAATCATGAGATTTAGAGCTACTCATTAGATTTGAATTTAAGTTTAATTCTATGAAAAATTCTCAATTCTTTTCATTTTCAAAGCATGAATTCTGTAGCATAACCATTGGTCTGAATCAAGATTAATTGCATGCCAAATTACCCCCAGATCTTTCATTCTTAAGGCATGAAATTAGTAGCTTAACAGTGACATGAAATTATATCAACTGCATGCCAAATTACCCCCAATTCTTTCATTTTTAAGACATGAAATCTGTTGCTAATTTGTGGTATGAGATTAGACTCAATTGCATGTAAATCACCCATAATTTCTCATCTTTCAAGCATGAAATGTGTAGCTAATTAGTGATGAAATTAGACTCAACTGCATGTAAAACATCCCCAATTTCTCATCTTTCAAGCATGAAATCTGTAACTATATAATGTTCTGAAATTAGACTCAATTGCTTGTAAAACACCCCCAATTCCTCATCTTTCAAGTATGAAATCTGTAGCTTAACAGTGGTCTGAAATTAAAGCTAATTGTATGCAAATCACCCCAAATTTTCATCTTTCAAGCATGAAATCAGTACATAATTAAGGAGTTTTGAATTGGGTCTTAGAAAGCATGGATGGCAATAAGAGGTGGGCTGTATTGTACCTTTGGATTTTATTCAAATTGGAGGAATTTGGCTTGCATGCAATAGAAGCAAGAAGCAGGAACTCCTCCAGTTGCTTGGAAGCAGCAACATCAGCTGTACTTGCTGCTATCGGTAGAAGGGGGCATCATCAGATCCTGCCTGGGAGCAGAGTGGAGCTGCAACAGCAATGGCTGCAGCTCCAGTTGCTGCAGCAGCAAGGAGCAGGAGTGGCTCAGCTGCTTGGGCAATAGCTTGTAGGGAGCAACAACTGCTCGGGATCGCAACGGCAAGGAGAGCTGCTGATTGAAGCAGATCCAACAGCTTCTATAGAGGAGAGCATCAACAGAAATGGAGGACTGGGGCTTCTTCGGTGAGGAAGAGAGAATGAAAAGTTTGGGAGAAAAAATGGAGGAAAAAAAAGAGGACTTGGGGTGGTATAAATAAGAAGGGGAGGGTCTTGGTGTTGCCAAGTGGAGGGGAGAGAGTCAGAGAGGCCACTTGTGGATTGTGCTGGAAATTTTGATATAAAATATTTTTTTCTTTATCTCTAAGTTCATGTGAAATATCAAAGTCATCCCAATTTCCACCTCGAATATCTGATTCAGATGAATAATATATCGTTTGGATCGTCTTAGAATAACCATCATAATGACTATAATATTCATATACTTATGATCTAAGATGAATTCTGATATTGTCAAGATACGATTTTGATTTATGATTAAATTTTACAATTTTAAATGATCAAACGACCTCCGATTGATGGACGATCGTTTCTATTGGTTTTATTTCGACAATACGAATTTTCTGGTCTCATTTTATTTCTGCGGTTCAGATTGTGTCACAACTTTTTCGATGACACGTATTACGATGCAATCGTTTTTTGATCGATTGATTCCAAACAAATTCCGATTTACGATCTAGAGATCGATTCAGATTATTTAATATCGTTCGATACTTTTATCGGATCATATGGATCCTAATTGAGTCATATTCGGATATCTGAGTGTTATAAACAATTTTTAAGCAAAGATCATAGATCGTTGTAGTCCTTGGGATCGAGATTGCTCGTTCTAAATAATATCTCATTAGATATCCCAAAGGACCTTTGTTACCAACCTATCACATGAGACTGAGATGTTCGGATTGAAGTTGTGTCAAATTCCAATGGATCTCAAAGCGCACATCTATGAATATGGAGAGACAAAAGATATAAGCCATGATATTCGGTTGGTCGGGAAGCTACTTTCTCTGAACATCACTAGGCTCGTATCCCATAGTAAGCCATATTACGATATATCGGTATCAACAAGTGACTGATATATCATTGATACGACCGATATTGGCCCTTGGAAGGCTATTTTTTCACAAAATTGGTTCGATATCGATGATATGGCGTCGATATATCATCGCTATATCGACTATATATCGTATCGGCACGATACCGATATCGATACTAATATTACCTACACAGTCGTATCCTGCTTTCAATTTGCAAGCTCAATCAGTCCATGGATTGTCTTACTCAAGCCTACTATGATCTTTTATGATTTCGAGTTACAGTAAATCCCTTTCATAAATAGAATTGGTGTTTACTGAAGGGGTCACTATGGGTTTTGTAGTCTACTCTGATGTTCATTATGGATGACACTTTTCGATAGGAAGTCCACCACTGATTTATGTGGCTAACGAGCAGGAAACTTGATCACTTTGAGGATCAAGAAACATGGAGTTATTTCCAGCTCTAGTGGAGAGCGAGTATGTAACAATGGTTGTTGCATCAACTGAATTGGTATGGATTTGGTCAGAACTTAGAGATCTATGCATACTCCGATTGGGGCCATGAGGCTCAGATGTGACAACATGGCTGCTATAGCCAACCCCGTGGTTCATGAACACACGAAACATGTGGAGGTTGGCTGTTATTACATCAGAATCTCGATACTAAGAGGGTTACTAGGAACCTGTAATGCGACTTCAGAAGATCAGACTGCTGATATATTTACCAAACCTCTTGTCTGCACTCAATTTGAGCCGATCATTATATGTATGCTTCTACATGAGGGGGATTGTTGAGAGATATTTTGTATTCCAATTACTCATGAGTACACTTATCTTTTCTATGTACGTAGATTCTATTACGTGACCCTAAACCTATGGTTCCACCTATATAAGGATTCCTAGTGCAACCTATTCTATTCAAGCAATTCTCTCATATTTCAATCCTGCTAACAAACACCCACATTTAGCTAGATATCCTTCTCAATAGATCTTTAAGGACTTTATGGTTGATGGCATAGATGTTTGGAGGAATGAGAATGGAGTAATTTGAAGAGGCAAGAAATTCATGCAAGGAGATTAAAGGTTGCGCCAAGCGAGATTTTCTTTGCCTGCTTTTCAATGTACTTGTCGTTATCAGTTCAATTCCTTTTGGACATTTAGTTTTTTATATGTGGCTTTGGGAAGTTGATGTGAGCTATAATGATGAAGGTGGTGAAGAACCGGGCAACTTCCATCTGATGGGGTGGTGGTGAAGTGTTTATAAGGAGGGTGCCATTTGCGAAATGCATAATTGTGGCTGGCACTTAACTCGGAAGTATCAGGATGCTATTTTTTTGTGTGGATATTCCTATGGAGCAAAAGCCAGAGATGGTCATGGTTGTGCCACTACTACATTGGGTGCCTACGACATACAATTTGAATGCTGGATTGGTCCTCTTCACTTGTTATTTTTTGCTTCTTGATATGAGTACCGTAAGCTAGGTATGTTCATTGTTTTTAGATGCTTATTTTGATGCTCTTGGAATAACCGTTTCTGGGACAATGCTGCTGTTATTGCCACTGAATTCTGGAAAACATTGAGAAGGCCAAAAGTTGACGAATTTCGAAGATAGGAACGTAAGAGCTCCGAGAGATCTAACTAACATTAATTTATAAGGCCACAAGGTATATGGGGAGTACTATATATTGTACATGTTAAAATGCGTGGAAACATGCAGTCTTACAATCTATAGAATTTCAGAGATACACCACAAAGAATTCTAGTTAATGCATTTTCCTTTTGATGGAATGAAGTAAGAACTTCCTGTACTCCTGAGTAGAGGACATTGTTTCGAGGCTTGTGAATCCTTTTGAATGGGTGCAAAATACTGAGTGGACATAGCTCATAAGAGGAAAGATGAAGGCAGTCCTCCAATTTACCCTGACAGTAAAAACTTTGAGAAGAACACAATTTGTCGTTAATTACTTAACTTTTAACTTCTATCCTTGACCTAACATGGAATATATATGGGATTTTTTAACACATGTAAAGCTCTATACTTTCTTCATTACAAACAGAGCCCTCCATCATTTTGAATTACACCTAGAACTCCGCATAGTGACTTCGTAGGCCCCCTCGTTATTTTCCTCCCTCAAGTCAACTATTCTGATGAGTTTATCTAACTCAATTGAATCCAATGGTTAAAATTTACCTCCAAATCCACCCCCTTCCCACCTGCGTCCCATCTCATCTCCCTTCCTCCACTAGCGCCTTCTCTCCGACCTCCACTACCACCATATCCCTCACCACTTTTACCTCAATGCCTTCGTCATCAAGCTTACTGAGCTCTTCCACTGGGGCTTTCCTCCAAATGGAGCCACCGAGTACGTACTCCATGAAGAGGTTGAAGAAGGTATGGTCGTTCTTGACAGTGAGGTTGAAATCAGAACATGAGATTAGTTTTAGGGAACATAGAGAGGAGAGAAACCTCTTCTCCCTTTGAGGAATTGTGACCTATGAAGGATGGAGTATCATAAGGTGACACCTCTATGGGAGATGCTACAAAAGATTGGTGGAGCTCATATTAGCCAAAAGTGGAGGCACGAAGGTCCTACTGGAGGATGGTGTAGCTTCACGATGGCGATACACAGGAGCTAACAATGCCTTTTAGGGAGATGCAAAGGAGAATAAAGAAGTTAGAGATTCTGTCTTCGTCCCCCTCATCACCAAAGGTAATGCAAAACAACCAATCGGTACTGTTGAGATTATTGTATATCTTTGGTGTTATTTCTTATTTTATTGCCTTTATGCACCTCTCTTATTATTTACCTAGGGCTTTTCTCCTATATAAGAGAGCCCTAGGGTCTCATGAATAATTAAGTTATTCAGTTTTCCCAACATGGTATCGGAGCAACGATCCTAGACTGGGGTTCCTGTATCCCACCCTAACCCTACGCCCCTCCCCCCCACGCCGCCCCAACCACCCACCCTCTACGTGTGCCGGCCACCCCACCCCCTCCTCCTGCGCCACCGCGCCCGCGCTCCTCTCCCAGCACCTCACGCCCTTCCAGCGCACTGTGCAGCAACGCCTCGCGCTCTTCCAAGAGCACCGTACGGCAATGCTTCGCACCCTTCAGGCGCAGCTGCGCCTCGCACAACAACGCATCACGCAATAGCACAACACACCACGCCTCGTGCACCAGCGCGCACCTGCGCACGTCTGCGTGCACCAGCGCACATCTGCGTACCAACGCGATCTACGCGCATCCGAGCATCCTGCGCGCATCTGCGTGCACTTGCGTGCATTGAAGTGCATATGTGCATCTTTAGTTCTTCTGTGTGCGCTGCTGCCCTTTGCGCCCGTACGGTCTAGCCTACAACAACGTGAGATAATGATGGTTGTATTTGTCTACAAATACAACCAATTCTTTATACGTGATTGTGTGGACCAATGTTCATGAAATCAGCTGCATATGCGGCTACATATGTCCGTGCGACATGCCTGCTGCACCGATTTCATGGATCAATGCATTATACGCCCTCCCCACATATGCCCCGTATATCCCGCATATGCCCCGCGTACTACTCCAGCAGCTTCAACTTTTTAATCTTCTCATTTAGGTCCTTAGTTTCGTAGCTCTGCCTCTTCCTTCATTCAATTGTTAGAATGTGGCATGCATTTGTATACAATTGCAATGCATTATACCATTATGTATATGAAATGTTTTATGTTTTTCTCATGTATTGTTTTCACGAGTATATGCAATGCATCGTCGAATATTTATAGTGCACGCATATGTATTGAAGTTTTGTTATTACGAATCATCTAATATGTGGAGTTTTTTGGTAAATATTTTTTGCCATTAAATATGACGCACTTAAAAGCATATACACACCCATCTAGCATGAATCATTTTTCGTAGATCTTCTCTAACTCCACTTAGATATATAAATTTAGTGGTAATGTTATTCATAGATTTCTATTTATATTTAAATTTAAAATTAGAAAACCACGTTGAAACACATATACTCCACACATGCCCTTGCATACCGCTTATTTAGTATTCGGTGACCTGTCCGAATGCATAGCCTTGGTGTAGACTCATTTATAACGGTCTTCTCAGTTTTGTTCTGGATTTTGACGTTCTTGCTACCATGTCAGAGAACACGGGTGCTGTTTTTTCGTCCGATGCCTTCAACGGCTCGACTCCCATCATGAAGGTGGATGAGACCAAGTACGAGTTGTGGTCCATGCAATCTCGCACCTTTGTGCAATGCCATAACAAGGAGCACGTTCTAATAGATCTATAGTCGAATGACAAGACTGGGGCTAATGCTTCTTGGAAGCAAGATGATGCATATGCTCGCATTTGGCTCTTCGGACGCTCACCACGGAGATTGCCAATGATATTGTCAATCAACCCACAACAAAGGCTATGTGGGATATTTTAGCAGTCAAGTATGGGCAGAGGAAAAAATGAGTGCAAATATTTACAGTTGCAGTTTGATATTTTTTCGACCATGCAAAACGATCGACCTCTTCATGCATACTTCTCGCATCATAGAGACACGTTTGAGCGACACGTTTGAGCGTTTGCATAGCTTAATACCTATTACTACGAGCACTGACTCACTGAGTAATGACAGACATATCAGAATACAACTATGACATGAGTACTTTTGTCTTCTCTAGACTCTGAGTACGATGCAACACGTACTGAACTTCTTACTGGAGAGACAATACCTCTGATGGAAGAGGTTTACAAGAGGCTAAGCATAATTACTGCATCCTCTACTACTGTGGCTCATACTTCTTCTGCTATGGCAGCCTCTCGTGACAGAGGGAATACTTCGTAGTTCTGCGGACGAGGACCGCGTGGTCGTGAAGCAGGTCGTTAACGGGTTCCTTGTTCACATTGCCACTTCCCTGGTCATTCTGAGGAGGCATGCTATCAGAAGCATGGATATCCAGCCTCCGCCCGAGTTGCTGAGCAGACCGAGCCTACTTCTACACATGCTCTGGTTCATGATGCACGCTTTAAGGATATTGTTTCCAGGATGCGAGAGATGATGACTACTCATACTACTTCACCCGCAGGATCATCATATATCGTATGTATTGCTAGAGCCTCGTCAAGTTTGTCAGGTATTGCTTATGCCATTACTAACAACAATAGTTCAGATTTGTCTGACTGGATCTTGGACTCTGGAGCATCTCATCATATGTGTGGCGATCGAGCACAATTTACCTCTTATAGGTATATCCCTCTAGGTAGATCAGTGGTGATTGCCAATGGGGTTCACCTACGCATTGTTGGACAGGGGAGATTGTTCTAGCTCCTCAATGCGTTTGCAAAATGTCTTACATGCTCCAGCATTTCAGATGAATCTTTTGTCTATTAGTCAGATTACAAAAGATTTACATTGTCATCCCCTATTTGACCCTTCTTCTCCTGTGTTTCAGGACATACTCACGGACAAGATGATTGGATGTGGTCGTGAGCAGATGTGACTTTACAAACTTGTCCAACGACCTTGTGCAAGGGGCTGCTAGTATCCCTTCTGGATCTGTCTCCCCGTTTCTGTGGCATCTTTGCTTTGGACGCCTTCCTCTGCATAAGCTGTGTCATATCCTCCCACTGATCTCTACTCGTACTAGCTTGGAGTGTGAGGCGTGTCAGCTTGGGGAGCACCATCGTTCCTCTTTTTCGAGTCGTCAGAGTCGTCACAATGGTTAGTTGTTTGAGTTGGTTCACTTTGATATCTGGGGTCCTAGTCGTGTTCCTGATCATCATGGACATCGGTTCTATATGGTCGCTGCAGATGATTTTTCTAGATTATCTTGGCTATTTTTATGAAGAATAAGTCTGAAGCTGGTCCTTTATCAAATCCTTCCTTATTGAGATTAAAAACATCTTTTTTGCTAATGTAAAATTTATTCGTACTTACAATGCTTTGGAGTTTTCTACCTTACAGTTATCAGACTTCCTCAGATCTATTGATGTTATTCATCAGACTTCATATGCTTACACTTCACAGAAGAATGCTATTACTGAACGTAAATACTGTCATCTTTTGGATGTCACAAGGACTCTTTTGATACGGAGTCATGCTCCTCATTTTTTCTTGGGTTCTCACTGCTTGTTACTTTGTGAACCGCATGCCGTCTACTATGCTTGAAGAAAAAGTTCCTTTCTTGATTGCGTTTCTTGAGAAGGACTTATTCTCACTTACCCCCCATCGTCTTTGGATTTGTAGCTTTTGTCCACAATTTTACTCCTGGTCGAGACAAGCTCTCTCGAGCTGTCAAATGTGTGTTCGTGGGCTGTTCTCGTATCCAAAAAGGGTATAGATGTTTTGATCTTGTTGGGAGAAAATATTATGTGTGTTGATGTCACATTTTTTAAGTCTATTTTGTATTTTTCTCCTACATGTGACATGCTATCTAATGCTGACTCTGTTGTGGATATCTTCATTCCTCCACCTCCGATATCTCTACCAACAAGTCCTCATATTGAGTCTCAGTCGCCACCTCGTCCACCACCTCCTCCACCTCCGTCTACCACGACTCAATTTCTACCTCGTTTTTACATTCACAGGTCCTCTACTCGCCCCTCTGTTCTTGCGCCTTCCCTGTCATCCAACACACCCTCAGTATGTAGTGAATATATTGTTTCTACTGATGGCACTGGTGTTATGCTTGATCTACAGAATACTACACATGAGAATCTGATAGCAGAGACCAGAGAGGCTGATGACCTTGATGTACCTATTCCCTTGAGGAAGCCCCGTCGCAACTGTGTTGCGTACCCTCTAGCTGCGCATATTTCCTTAATCCACCTTTCAGAAGAGTACATGAGGTTTGTTATAAGTCTCTCAGCTATTACTATACCACGAACATATCAGGATGTCATACATGATAGCAGTTGGCGACTTGCCATGGAAGAGGAGATGTCGGCTTTATAGTCTCGTGGTACATGGAGTATTGTTTTTGCCGCTCCAAGTGCATCTGTTGTGGGCTGCAAATGGATATTTACGGTGAAACAACGAGCAGATGGCAGTATGGATCGCTACAAGGCAAGACTTATAGCACGTGGATTCACCCAGACTTATGTGGTGGATTATCATGATACCTTCTCTCCAGTGGCCAGACACTCGACAGTACACATTCTCCTGTCAGTTGATGTTTCACGGGATTGGCGTCTTTACCAACTTGATGTGAAGAATGCATTTCTTTATGGAGATCCACAGGAGGAGGTTTATATGCAGCAACCACCAGGGTTTACTGATGAGGGGGAGTCTCAGAAGGTGTGTCGGCTCCACAAGGGATTACAACCTGAAGCAGAGTCCTAGAGCTTGGTACCAGAAGCTTTCGAAATTGATAGAGCATCACATGTCCTCAAATTTCAGCGAAATTCAGTCGAATTTCTGTCGAATATTGATATCCAGTTGAAATTGAAATTCGACTGAAATGACCAAAATATGGGGGTCCTAGTACAAAAAATGATTGTAATGACCGAAATTCCGGCCGAAATTCCACCAAAATTCCATCGAAATTCTGTTTTGGTCGATGCCGAAATGGTGACCGAAACCAACATTTAGGGCCTTGGAGCATCAAAAGTTTGCCCGGTCCACTGCAAATCATTCATTGTTTGTTCAGAGGACACAGAGAGGTACTGTTGCTTTTCTCATCTATGTTGATGATATTATTGTCACAGGTGATGATGAGAAGGGCATTCATGTGGCTAAGGAGTTTCTAGGTCAGCAGTTTGTGGACCAAGGACCTTGGCAGTCTTCATTACTTTCTCGAATTAGAGTTCGCCAGGAACCTGCATGGTATTGTGATGACTCGAAGGAAGTTTGTTACTGATCTTCTAGCCGCTGCAAAACCCATGGCTCCACCCTCTGTAACCGATCTTCTCCACCTTCAAATACACCGCCTCCGCCCCTTCTCTCCCGTATCCACCATTCAACGGGTGTTGGCCCAACTTTCTCCGCCCTTCGGTGCCAGCAGAGAGTGGTTGTCGAGGCGATGATGACCTCTCTACTCTAGGTGAGATCCATGGTGTCAGCCATGTAAGCTCCTCCTCCGGTGGTTGCAGAAGCTCCAAGGCCTAGCTGCCATTGTCCGGTGATGACTGGAGCATCACCTGGCGCTCAGCCCATGCTACATCCTCCATCGGCTAATGACTTCCGATTAGGTATTCTTCCTCCTCATTTTCCTTGTGCTTTATCCATTTTAAATCCACTCACTCACACACACATACACACTTCGATCTCCGACCATCTCCGAAGATCACCCGTACACTGATCACCTTCGTGACACATTCCGCCCCCTCTTCTCTCTGCCAGAGCCTCACTCACCTCGTCCCCTTTCCTCCGTCACTACGACGGAGGACTCATTGGACCCCCACCTTCTCCGCCACGTATGGGCCCTCCGTTCACCCTCCAGCTCGCTCCAATTGCTTCGGCTATGCGCCCTCTAACGTTTGCAGGTACTATTCTCCTTCAATGGTCGGAGGCCCACATCCAGCTCTGATCACACTCCTCTCCTTCGACGATGCTTCACCAACACACATCTTCCACCATTGCCGAGGCTTTGCATCGCCTCCACTATCTTCGCTGGCCTCTTCTGAAGATCACACGACCTTTAGAGGAGCATCAGGAGGCTGGAGGAGAAAGGGAGAGTTCGCCGGAGCCCAGGCCCCTCGCCTCCGCAAGAGGCAGAGCAAAACGCTACAAGCGCTGTCCAATCATCTGGATCAGACGATCCAGATGCACCTCGAGCCTTTTCATCGAACCTGTAGGCTCGGAGACCTAAGCCAATCGCTGAAGCGCCTAGAACATGCCACATGTCTGCCCGAAGTTGCAACCACTCGGGCCTAGTCCGCCCACGTGCCCCACACGTGAGGGATGTGTTATTTGCAGGAGAGACCTTGAACTCTTCAAGATTTTCATCCAGGTCCTCCAGGCGCGTGCCTCACATGCGCGCCTGGGGCAATTTACATCAAGGCCCTGTTGACTACTGAAAATTACAAAAAGGCTCCCATACTTCATGGTTATTTGCAAAAGGGTCCATTTGATTTTTACTAATTACAAATAGGTCCCTCCAGGGGCCTATTTGTTATTATTTATATTTTATTTTCGTGCATTTTTATTATATATATACCCCATGCACTGTTTTGGTCATATCTCGAGCATTTTAATTCCAAATCGAACGATTTCAGTTTCATTACGAAGCTTGCTTGATTCTCTACCTAATGGCATAATTTAATTCATGAATTGACACTTAATTAAATACGCTAATTTTTGATGATCTATAATGTCTTCAGATTTTTTATTTAAATGCCAATAATCACCCTTATTACTCAATTTGACTCCGAAATCGATCCATATTTTGTTGCTTAATGATTTGATAATTTTAAGGCAAATCTGTACTTGTGAATAATTGTTTGCATTATATAGCTTTTAATTGCATCTTTAAAACCAAACAAAAATACATGCACCATAATTTTCTGTTTTTGCATATCACTTGATCTCTACATTATTTTATTTGCATGATATATTTGCATATCATTCTGTGCATCACATCTCCATGTACTCACTAAGACCTAGAACCTGATGAATTTAATCACTCAGGAATTAATAGATAATTTTCGATAAACGGACGAAGAGGCTCGTGTCATTGTGTTCGACCTTAGTATACTTGCCAAGTAAAATGACTTCCACATATACGAAGATTTTGGTTTTTGTTCGACCGAATTTCGTCTTCTATACTACAATATGGAGGCGATTTTGACGGTACATCAAGGAGGTAGTAGATTGTGAGGTGAATACTTCAACATCGAGTAGTAACCTTCCTCTAAGTTAGTTGGGGTTACCACTTTGTAGTGGTACATTACGTCAGTAGGATTGGATACCTGTGTTTGAATGGTGAGAGTGGAAGTTGGTGGGATGGAAAGCTTCCTGCTTTTTCAGAGGAGGTAGACTCGAGGTCTTGATGGCGGTTGTGAAAACGGTTCTTGTAATTTTCATGTTAACCCATATTATTTCTGTGGGGGGTTCATAGGCGTCCTGAAGCTTGTACGAGAAAATTCCTGTGGGGCTCATCTGAAAACAAGTGTTTGCATCTGGTTAATTGGGACATGGTTACCTTTCCTCTAGATGAGGTAGGACTGGGGATCAAACAACTTGAAGATTTGAACAAATCTCTCCTCAAATGAGCAGCCATAATTTGGGGAAAGGAGAACAAACTTGCTTGCAGTTGGTGCATATAATCTACAATCTCCCTAAACACCCATCCATTCAGTTCAGATCTCGCCATTCACTGACATCTTTATGCAGAGGAGTTTGCATAGTAACTCACAATTTGATACTGCATGTTTGGCCGGTGATTTGTGATGGCTTATCTTTTCGATTCTGGATGGAAAAGTATATCGGGGAAGGACCTTTGCAGGATCGGTTTCCTGCCTTTTTGCCTTAGCTGCTAATCGTAGGGCAACTTTGCAGAATCCGTGGGTTGACAATCACAGGATGCCGATGATCATATCAGTTTTTTCAGACCAACATCTCCATGAGTTCCTTGGATTGATGGATGTCACGTTGGATTTTGCGGCCCCAAGGAGGGGGCATGATCGTTGGGTGTGATGAGATGGATATTTCTCGATCAGAAAGGCCTATGTCGCTTTCATCGCTTCGCGTAATCCATCTCGGTTCGCCTTGGAGAGGGATTGGACCTTCATTTGGTCTCTTCGTATCCCTATGAAAATTACGGTCTTTCTGTGGAGTTAGCAAAGAGTGAAGACGCTGACCAAAGTTCCTCGTGCTATCTTCGACATTGGAGAGGATAGCTCTTGCCCCGCCCACAGTTTAGCTCCAGAAGGCATTGGCCATCTATTTTGTACTTACGCGTGCACTAGACAAGTGTGTGTCTCTGCAGATATCCCCTGGATTGATATCACTTCTCATCATAACTTTTGGGCCAGCCTATTTGCTAATTAATTCAGATCTGGGACAGAGGCCTGGCGACCAGTAGCTTTTGTGAGCTGTTTGGTTAACTCGTAATGGAATCATTCTTAGGGGAGAACGGTTCTATGTTAAGAATATAGCGCATTTGGCTAGATCTCTTCTCGAGACCTTACTCTTGTAATTTTATTCCGTTTTCCCTAATAAAAGTTGAGACGGGTACCATCGCTGGTATTTTCTCTTTTTTTGATTAAAAAAATTGCCGCTGAGTAGCATTGCATTATATTTGAAGTACTGATGAGTGATGAGACACAAAAAACGATTGCAAAGTAGAGTTTAAATGTGACAGAAATAATTTTCCTTCTTTTGGCTTTCCTTATTTATTATTTTTGAGGAGCTGGAACTTTTCCCATCATAGTGGACTGGATATGGACAGCTGCAGCATCGCCTCATGAGGCCCGATTGTTCCTCCTATGCACGATTCTCCACTCGCCCTGACGGAGGATTACACCATCTCCACCACCCTCAGCCATCCTCACATCCTTTCTTTCTCCGTCTGTTCTGGACAGGACTGTCTTCCATCCTGGTTTTGTTTTAGGTTCAGGCTTTCTGATAAATAGGAACTAAACATGGCACTATCAGTTAAGTGGGTTACCATGCCATGGGCAGCAATGATGGCTATCGGTGCATGTTTATTATCACAATTGCTGGCAATTGTTATTTGTTGAAAGAATTATAATATTATAGGTCATTCATACCTTGTTATTTGAATAACTCTTTTGATTTCAAAATGTAAGTGGATATTTCAGGAGTGCAATTGATAAATTGATTTACTTATCTTTCATTAGTATGCAATTGACCAAAATCGTGCTTGCTTTTTTTCCAGATTTCAAATTGGGACAAGGAAATTCTAGTATATCTGGAATCATCTTTCGGTTCTCTCAAGGGAATTACCATCCATGTATTAGATTTGAGGCTCTCAAGGTATTCTTGGCAAGCACAAACTATTTTTATTTAGTTGATTTCTTAATAACGTATCTGTCCATTGTGTTCTTTGTGATACTTTCCTTGTTTATTATCTAAAAAGATTTTCTTCCAACTTTCTAATATACCGTAGTCAGTAAAATTTCATATTCTCGAATTAAAAAGGTGATCTATTCTTGCAATTCCAGAAACTTGATAATAATGCTTGCTAACAAAATATCACGTACTCTATAATTGTTGATTATGGTTACTTTGTTTTTGTGTCGTACTCTCCCTTTTACTTGTCTTTTTTTATCTTCACATTTTATCCTTCTCATATTTGTTAGTTCGCTGGCTCTAAAGTGATTACTTTGGCCCGGCAATGAATAAATGGTGTGCACTCAACAAAACAAGTAGAGGTTAAAACAAATCTAAATATCGTTGACAGGGTTTGCACTTGACATGTATAAGGAAGTGTAAACCCCTCAGGATCCGGGTACCCGTTTACGCGCATTTCGCAATAATTCATTCACATGAGATCGCATTAAGTGACAGAAAAACAGGGAAATTTTTCGCGCGGATAATTTTCCACATGACATTCACAATCATAACCACAAGTTATTAGAACAATTGTCACCAATATCTTATTTCATTAACTTCCATATATTTCACATGTACAAAGTCTTACAGTACATACAATATATCCCTAAAATCTGACTGAAGAGAAAGAAACATAATACAATATAAATTGAACAAAAATTGGCACAAAATAAACCATACCATTGGGTATAAAATTTATCTCCTGAAATCATTAACCCGCTACTATGCTAAAGGCTCCTTGCCTGCCATGCGTGCAAGGAAGAAAAGGCGTCAACGGGTGCTGGTACTTCCCATAAGTTTATATAAAAATAACATGCATTTATTATTTACAAAAGAAAGCAAGTAGAGAGGCATGAGCAACTCAAATTTAAAATTTATTTCTACTTGCAAATGTAAAAGGTTTTCAAATCTCTAGTAAGCATCTCATGATTAGCCATTAACCCAACATTTCCCACATAAGCATATTTATTTTATAACTAATTGATCATAGAAAGTATATTTCATTCTCATATTACTTAGAGATCATATTTGTGGATTTTGATGATGGGAAAGATGAGATAAGAAGATATAATGATTTATTAAATTCTTAAGTCTAGTGGATAGTCTGTGGTCTTGGTTCGTGTAAAACCTCACACTATGACTCTAAGACTTGGGGAAAGTCTTAGGGTTGGGGTGCCTCCGTAGGCATGCGGTGTAGTATAATGCATCCTAACTAAGTTCCCAACACGTCCACTAGCTTATTAAGATTTCGAATTGGATTAGAGTCTTTTCCATTTACTCAATTTAATTGTAATCCCTTAAAGCCTCAAGTGTAACTGTCTCAGTTGTAACTCTAGATGATGTAGATATAGAGATGGATGATCTGGATGTAGAATCAATCCCTTCAAACCTCAATACAACAGTCTCAATGTAACTCTAGATGATGTAGATATAGATATGGATGATCTGGATGTAGAATCGCCAAGTCTGTTGGCGAAAGAAAAACTCAAGCGGTGAAGAAGCCAACAAAAGGGCTCTTCCGTCTCGCCCCCTAATTGGAAGGACGGTCCAATAGAGGGATAGGTCTACTCCCAAACTACGTCACTGAGACGGGTGAGAGGGACTTCCCGGAAAAGTCACTCTAGAAAAACAGCCCGACTGGTAACGGGCAACCGAGCTCGTACTTAAAACTGAAAAACCAGGATCCCCCGCCTGGGTATCCTAAAACAGAGGGTCAACGGAACCGGTCTAAAGTCGGGATCCCAACGAGGTGTAAAAACACTGCGAGCTCGCGTAAAAACCGAAGAGGGACTGGGATCCTAGACCCGCGCACTTGGCGGCCGCTGCCCTAGCTGGGCTTCCTATTCTCCCGCCCAGTTGAGGGTCACCGCGCCCTCGCACGGTCAAGGTGCAAAGGTCACCATGACCGGCACACTAAATTATAAGTCATTACTGATTCACGATCATCATTACTTGCATGACAACTCACTTTTTTTTTTCCAAAACTTAAATTAATTGTTTATACACTCATACTTTCATATTGTAAATGATAATCTTCCAAGTCTGATTGATTAGATCATACCAATTCTGAGCTTAATTATCCACCCGAATCATATGCTCTCTATATTCTTCGTTGCACTTTTATTCCGATGAGGATATATTTTATATATATTAACTAGATAAGAGATGTGTATGTCAAAAGCTAATATGGTCTCTATCTAGGCTGAAAGACCTTATGATATCTCCAAAGACGATGATGATATTCAGGATATATTTCCAAACCAATGCTCGTCATAGATGGTTGTCATTGGTTAGAAGCTTCTATCACTCGCTTCTGATCCCATTCAAACTATGAACATTAAATTAACATATCCTATCCTCTTTGACATCCAATATCTATCGGGATGCAAGAGGCTGACTCAAGGCTTCATGGATTTACACAGTTCCGGAAAACATAAGCATGTACTAATACAATTTTTTTACCTTTCTGTAAACAAGCAGAGGCAATTATTTATTTACTTGTTTATACAATTTTTTCTTTAATCTCTTCTATGGTTGATTTAACAACTCTACTTATTTTGTCACACCTTATCTTTTAGTGAGATATATATAGTGGATTATTCACTAGGATCAATTGATTGAGGATTATGATTCATGATGGTCTTAGTAATTCATTTGTTATAATACAACTAGGAAGAGGTAATAGGCAAACAAAAAAAATATATATATATATATATATATATAATCAATTGAAGTCTTATTCTGTTGATCCCAACTATCTATATATAAACCTCCGAGCTTTGTCAAAAATTACTATAAGCAAGTAACCAAAAAAAATCACATAACCTACATTCAATCATAGTCCCTTCGAACCACAACCACAGACTGTCACGAGATTTCAAAACAGAACCTTTTTCTAATGGAAATAACTTACTATATATTTATTCATGAATACTTAGGACCCAACTAAGAATACTTATCTTAGTTTATGATAGTGGTGCATGCTTGTTTATGTAGCTAAGTATCAATTAAAACAATATTTACATGCCCCAGGACCTAAAATTTAGTACCATGCTAATATTTCCTTGCTTCGAGTTTCCAATATTAAAAATAAAAAGCAATATTACTGTGTTAAGTAAAATAGAGGAAAGACTAATAAAATCACATCAACTGGAATGTTCTTTAAGTGGAAACCCAAAGATCATCAGTAGGGTCTTGGTCTATGATATTTTCTTTTTGACTCACACGAGATAGGTTAACAGAGCAACAGAGCTTAAAATCCTGATATTTATCTTTCGAGTGTTCTGATGTGTCAAATCAATTTAGCAGATTTGTCTAAAAGTATGAGCATTATTTAATGAAATTCCAGGGTTATCCATTGCCTAGAATTCTCCACCAAAAATCCTAAAGTCTATTGATCAAAGTTTGAGGTACAACAGGAATTTGTATCTCTGATATTGAAAGCCATTTTTTTTGGGTTTGCATTTGTAGCGAATTCTCAAGAATTGAATTCTTATTCAACCAGAGGGCTTTCAGGTTTCTGCACTTTATAATTTCATGTATAGATGGAATCCGGAGAAGCCCCCCCAAAAATGGAATAATTATATCAACAAGTTCTTATTATAGAGATGTGGAACCTGAAGCTAAGAGCTCTAATTGAGCATAACGATCCAAGGAAAGGAAAATCCTCAATGGATTCAAAATATAGATTGTTTGTAAAACATAATAGTAGTTAGAGAGGCTTGGATGTATTATGAACAAGTATAATATCCATGCATGGCAGCAAGGAGGAAGGGAGAAGGGATTGTACATATAATCTAAGTGAAATGAGCATGCATGGCAGCAAGGGGGAGGGGAGGGATGTACCTTGGAATCCTTAATTTTTGGAAGAATTCTGGACATGCATGCAGTTGAATTAACTCAGGGAAGAGCAACAACTCCAAGAAATGGAGCTCCAGAACCCAGTAGTAGTTGCCTTAGTAATAGCATCAAGGGGAAGCTCCAAGCCCTTCAAATCTTTGGGGTTGCAAGATCTGTAGCAGCAACAGTGAGCTCCAGGAGAAAGGGCGGCAGCTGAGTCTTGGAAGAAGAAGGGTTTGAGAGGGTTCTACGGCTGGAGCTAAAGCTGGAACATTTTGGGGAAATTTTGAGAATCGAAAGAAGGGCGGTTGGGTTTCTTGGAGGGGAATACGGTGGAGAATTAGGGAGAGGGGAAGTGGTTTTTATAGCAAGGGTCTTCCTTAGTTATTGACCACGTGGTAGTCATAAAAAGAAAAATGGGGTGGCATTTAGAAGCCACATGGCTGATGTGGTTATTTAGGTTTATTATATATATATATATATATATATATATATAAACAGTAGCTGACTGTTTATTTGTATATAACTTTTTTTACATTTTTAAAACGGATCGTGCGCGCACCTCGAGCTTCCGTTTTCGACGCGAAATATCCAGTTTTAATCGTCTCAGAGTGACGGTCGATATGAGTATAATATTGATATATTTTCGATTGTGTTTTGAATGCCCGAAATTTCCGTGATACGGTTTCGGTTTGAGGTTAAATTTTACGATTTTAAAAATATCAAATGACCTCCGATTGACGAACAGTTGATTCCTTTGGTCTTGTTTCGTCGAATCGGATCTAATGACGGTCTCGATTCGTTTTGCGGTTTCCGAATTTGCGTCGCGGCTTTTCGCGGCGCGAATTACGAAGCGACCGATTTTTGGTCGATTTCGCCCGAACAAATTTTGATTTACAATTAATTGGTTGTTTTAGGTTATCTAATATTGTCAGATAACTTAATTGGGTTATTCGGACCTTATTCGGATCGAGTTCGGGTTTACGCAAATCCCGGATGTTACAGGAAGATGGCAACCGTGCCAGAAATTGACTGAATGGTGTCTTGAGGTTTGATCTTGTGCTAATTTCTGTGCATATAAATGTGCTTTGCATCTGACCTTTTGGATTCTTCATTCTAATCGGGCGGAAGTCTTATCATCTACTTGTAAAGTAGTTATCTCCTGGTGAAATTATAGGACACGGGTTGTAGATTCCCGGCCATGCAACACAAGTATGTCCTACTCGGATGACCTAGCTCAAGATGCTAACCATTACTTAACCCAGATTGAAAGCCGACTAATAAAGATGAGACTTTCTCTGTTGCAAAAAGTAGGTGCTCAGTATTCAATCAGAAGAGTAACTGAATAAAGACAAACAATATATAGATGATTATTATAAACTATTCGGTTTGATATTTTTGATTATTTAAATATGAAAATAATGTCTAATACATATAATCTTATATATTTATACATGTATGGTTATTTATTAACAAAATAAAAGTAGTATTGTGATAACAACCAATCAGTACATATATATATACTTTACATTGAAGAAAAGCATGAAATGGCCTCCATAGGGCACCTTGTTGCTTATGCTCATGGTATTTATTTATGCATCATTTTATAAACTCTTAAGATGTGTTTAGCTTTTGGTTCATTTTTCTTTGCCCGCTTATCTGATATCATTTATGTTTACTTTTTAGGTTCTTCAAGCCATTGCTCACAACTATTCACACGTTACCAATGCACTTTGGGAAACTATATCTAGTACTATTCTTCAGATTCTGCAGACATCTATTATTGAAGATCCTGGTGTTAATGCTGCACCAATTGCTAGAAAGGGAGAAATGAGAAGTGCTTCAGGTTTATGTAATGATAAATGCAAAGTTGCTGCTATTAAGGTAAACCTCCTTTCTTGAACTTTTGACAGCTACATTCTTTACATGTATATCAGTAAAACTGTTCAAAGAAGGATGCATCTGCATGCCATCTAACTATGCAATCAGTCCTTTGTTGCTGTTTGTTGTTCATTCTTGTTGCACATCATCATCCGTTGTTGCCTTTCAAGGACCTGCATTTTAATAACTTTTTATTCATGTTAAATACCGTGTTTTGGTGGACTTGCTATCTTGTTAATTAGAATATATTGAAGTGACGGTTCTACTTAATAATTATGGTAGAAATTAATGTCTCATATGTTATAGTTACATTCAAGCTACATACTCTAAAATCATGGCTTTTTAAAAAAATAACAAGGTGTAATCCCAATATCGGGCGCACCCAAAGCACCTTTATTTAAAAAAAATGGTACAAGGTCAGCCTGGACCAAAACAATACAAGTATATGCAAAAGAATAGAAATAAACCCAATTAGGTTTGAAACACTTATCTATCTACGCATATATCCAAGTGAATGTGTGCATTTCGTCATGAACTTTTTTGAAAACATTTCCTCATGGTAATGTCAAGGCTGTTTTCTAGAGTTGTCCAGAACAAACATAGTTCACCATCTTGTACATGTCCCCATCCGAAAAAAGCATTTTAGGTCCAACCCCAGGGGTTGTTTGGTAACTGGATTTGGTTGGGTTGGAATAACCTGCTGTGAAGAGTTAGCTGCTTGGATGGTTAGGAGGGTTGGAATGAGGAATGTGGTGTGATGCCATACTGGTTTTGGATGGAATTCCAACCAAGAATGCAAAGGGGTAAACCAGGTTAACCCGAGGTAACCTGGTAACCAAACAAGTGCCATGTGTCACAAGCTCCTAATAAATCCAGTTTAGCCAGTGTTGCAGAATCAATATTTGCTATTTAGTCGGAGGGGTTACTGAATAAATAATATTCGCTATTCTGGAAAATATTCAGAATTATTCGGTTATGTATTTTTTAATTAATATAAAATTTATCTTATATAATTATACATATATGGTCGTCAATCAGTATGAGTTTGAGATAAAAGTACCAATTGACAAGTTACAGATATGGAACTTTAACATTCATGGTTATACCGGGGTAAATGAGAACCTTAAAAAAAATAAGCGGTATGTTACAACATTCGGCTGAATATTGGGCCGAATATGCATGAATATCCGTCTTGGACCGAATTTTGATAGAATAACAGTATTCTGTTCGGTCACCTCATAAAATCAGAATATTTGGTCCATGCGGCTGAATATTGCAACAATGAGTTCAACAGAGTCCCTTTACATAGTGTTCACCATTGAATATTGTTAAATAAAAAATACAAGGGAAATGGATCTATTTAGTGTGCACACATCATCATGTTGATGGCACACCTCATCCAAAGAAGGCAAAGGCTTCTGCCAGGCATAACACTTCCGCAATCAACCGCCAAATGAATCTGTTGCCTCGTTTTTTGAATAAAGGATGGGGCGAACACCAATGAGTGTCTCTCCCCATTTCAAGATTTCAGAAAAAAACATCTCCAACTAGAGCTGAAAACTTTTGACATCTAACCATTGCAGATGGATGGATTGGACCCACTAATAATCCCAGCTGTTTTAAATTGTCATCTAAAATGAACTCCAGCTGAATCCTTTTAAATGAATTTCAAAATTGCATGTAGCCAAGGAATAAATATGCTGGAAACATGACTTATCTATTTTGACAAATCATTAAGATCACACCTCCCCCATCAAAGGTCAATCATATTGCCATGGTCAGAATCAAATCAGCGAAGCCTGTATCCATTAATAATAGAGTAAAGGGGCATTTTCATGATGTGTGCGCCTCCGACAAAAGAGGGCCATGGTTGGTGCCCTGCATCTCCCTTTTTGTAACACATTGATAGGTAAGATTCATACTACGGAATTAATGAACTGAATGAGAAGATTGAAAAGTTGGTGATGCTGGAGCAGTATGCGGGGAATATGCAGGGTTTATGCAGGCAACATATGCGGGAAGAGCACATAATGCACTGATTCATGAAATCGTTGCGGTCTGCCCGCTTTCTTGAACATTGCCGACTGCTTCAACTTGGCACCACCATGCTTGTTGAAATTATTAATGACGAGAAAGAATCTAGAGACTCCAAGAAAGGAATAAATACTTTGCATGTTCGATGGTATTTTCGTCATAGAAACACTCGCCTAAAGGTGACCCCTTTTCTGGAAGTCCAAATTGCCCATAAAACAACAAATAGGCATAGACAGTCAACCAAAATTGTGCTTGCTGAGGTTCTAGATTTCGTAAAAAAAAATCTTCAGAGATGCACAACCATGAAAGGGACACCCTTTGCCAAATTCCCTGTATATGAGGGCAAACAATGAATATATTGTTCAGATACTCCTTAGGCCATCGCAACGAGGGCTAATTGTATGATCCGTACATTGCAACCTTACTCTTCTGCTTTTAGTTAGTAGCCTCCCTCTCTTAAAAGCCTTAAAAATACTTGGACCCTCGATGGGATACCAGAATACCAAATAGTCTTCCAATATGCCTCTTGTAATGCTAGAACATTTGCATGTTCGATACCATTTTCTTCATAGAAACACTCGTCTAAAGGTGTCCCCTCTTCTGGAAATTCGAATATCCCATAGATTAGCCAAGATGCATTGGTAGCAAACTAAAATCTTTCATGCCGAGGTCCGAGATGGCAAAAAAACATCTTCAGAGATGCACAAATTCCCTGTGAATGAGGGCTGACAATGAACATATGATTTTGATCCTCCATAGTTCCCTCGCAATTAGGGAAAATTGTATCATCCATACTATATAACCTTACTCTTCGGCTTTTAATTAGTATCCTTCCTCTCTTAAAACCTTATAAATACTTGGATCCTCAATGGACTACCGGAATACCAAATAGTCTTATGTTGGGAGAAAAACAAATTCATATAATTGATGAGACCCTAAGGCTCTCTTTTTTTGAGGCTAAAAAAAGGGGGATACACTCATTGGTGTTCGTCTCAAAATTATATAAAAAAGAAAATAAGAAGGAATACTTACAAATTCAAGGATGAGGAGAAGGAGTTCGAGACCCTAAGCAGAAACAACAAACTCCCGGGTTTAAAGAATACACTAGCCCACAGCAATAAGGCCGAAAACCCTACAAAATACTCCAGTCGTTTATAAATCGAGCGCCCAAAATAACTATGTTTTCACGATAAAACCGCTGCCCGGTGAAAATAGCTTCGTTCCTGCCAAGCCATATGCACCACAGCCGCGCAACAGGAGCCAAGAGGTCCCGCCTATCCCTGTTCCTGTTGGTCCAAAGAAGCTCGTAGAAAGCGAAGAGGTTGTCCGCTCTCGCCT
Organism: Ottelia alismoides; assembly: GCA_037367405.1. NCBI lineage: Eukaryota > Viridiplantae > Streptophyta > Magnoliopsida > Alismatales > Hydrocharitaceae > Ottelia > Ottelia alismoides. Next base: position 537,958 of record JAZKJV010011892.1, on the reverse strand, counting down.
AAGGCACATCGTCCCAAATTCCCGATACCAAGTGACAACCGAAGAAGAGGTGGTCAATAGATTCATCCTCAACATTACAAAGGGGGCAAGATGCGCTGAAATTTGGAAATATTGTAGCACAACGATCACGAGTCAACAACCTCCGTCTACGAAGTAACCAAAGGAAGATGCGGATGCGCTCCGGCAAGCGCAAGCTCCAAAAGAACCCACAGTCACGCACAAGAAGAGAAGAAGCTGGAGGTGAAGGAAGGACCAGTGCCCGGTAAGCCTTCCTAGTGGAGAAGGAGTCGTCCTTCCAACGCCAATGATCCCTCTGCAAGTTCGGCGTAGCCGTAGCACTAAGTGCCACCATCATCGAAACAAAGTCATCCACCCGCTGCTCGGAAAAGTTCGCGGAAAAGCGTGGACACCAACCCCCATCCACCCAACAATCAGCCACGGTCGCATTCTTATTAGACGCAAGCGTGAACAGGCGTGGAAAGCGTACCCGAAGAGGACCACTGCCTGACCAATCATCCAGCCAAAACTTGAAAAAGTCCCCCGTCCCCAACGCCGAGATGAAAAGCGTACCATTCCTCGCCACGGAGGCCATCACGCTACACCAGAACGTGGATGGATGTAATCGCAGATCCCCCCTGCAAGCCGAACCAGTCGTCGCCCAAGAGCACCCTGAGAACGTTGATAAAGAAGTTATCTTCCGTCCCCCAAATTCGACTCACCCATTTGAGTAAAAGTGCGTCATTAACCACAGCCAACCTCCGCACGCCAAGGCCACCAAAACGCTTAGGCATAGATACGTCATCCCAAGCAACTAGATGCATGCCCCTACCATCCCCCCCTTTCGCCCCCACAGGAAGCGACGCATACACCGCTCGATCCGCAATCGAACCCCCACAGGCATTCGACGAACGGATAGGAAATACAATGGGATAGATGAGAGCACCGATTTGAGGAGAATAAGACGCCCCCTCGAGAGAGCAAAGCCACCCGCCAACCAGCAAGGCGCGTCTCCACACGCTCAGTAATAACTCTCCAATCCCGGGCTCTGGCCCGCCCTAAGGCTCTCTTATATAGGAGAAAAGCCCTGGGTTAATTATAATGAAGTACATAAAGAAAACATAACTAAGAAAAACATAACTAGATATACAATTATCTCAACACTCCTTCTCAAGGTGGAGCATATCTATCATGCTCAGCTTGGTGCAACACCTCTGAAATGGACATCTAGCGAGTACCCCTTGGTGAAGATATATGCAGTCTGATCTTCAGTAGAAACATGTGATGTAGATATGAGACCTTTCTGAATCATGTTTCTAGTGTAATAACAATCCACCTTTATGTGTTTGGTCCGTTCATGAAATGCATGATTGATGGCAATAAATAGAGCCGCTTGATTATCACATAAAAGTTGCATGGGAAGAGGAACATCAATAGTAAGATCAATTAACACATATCTTACCGGCATCATCTCTGCACTTCCCTGTGCCATGGCTCTGTACTTAGATTCTGCAATAGATCTGGCCACCACTGTTTGCTTCTTGCTTCTTCATGAAACAAGAGAGCTGCCAACAAAAATTGCAAAGCCAGAAGTAGACTTCCTCTGGAGCAACCTATCATGGAAGGTCGTATCGACGATATATCGGCGATATATCGCCGATATATCGGTATCGAGAGGTTGGGGGTATCGAAATTGGATTGTATATCTTTTTACAGGGATATCGTCGATATATCGCCGTATCGGCTAATGTCGGTCAGAAATGAATGGATTTAGTACAAAAAATACAAGATATCGACCGATATTGTCGATATTTCGTCGATATCCCTATATATGAATGCTATTAACTTATTATTCATGCAAGCCCCCCTAGCCCCCCCAGGCTCGCTGACCGGGCAGCGAGACCCCCGTACTGGTACGGTATGGTGCGACAAGAGGGTGCATACATTGGTTCTTCAACTTGGTGTATTTTTACAAGTTATTTCATGTTGTAAAACATGAATGAAATCCATTTCCAATATCTATAAGTCAATTCTTCAAAAAAATCTATAAGTTACGAATCAGCATTAATATCGATATGTTCGAAATTATCGATATATGCAATATAAGCTTTATAAATGATCGATATGTGTGATCTAACAGTATATTTATAAGTTATTTAGTGATCTAAGAACTTGGATAAACTCCATTTTCAATATATATAGGTCAACAACTAACAATACAACCGTATCGATATATGCGATATGAGGTTCATAGATGATCGATATGTGTTATCTAAGAGAGTAAGTACATCTGTAAATTATTTAGTGATCAAAGTACTTGGATGGACTCCATTTTCAATATATATAGTATGTCAACAACTAACAATATCAGCGATATGTTTGATATGACCGATATGTGCACTATAAGGATCATAGTCCTCATAAATGATCTATATGTATTTTCTAGGTGTATATTTGTATTATTTCATGTTATAAGAACTTGAATGAAATCCATTTCTAATATTTATAAGTCAAGAATCAATACTAATATGGATATGTTCAATATGACCAATATGTGCGATACCGATATGTGTGATATATGGTCTATAAATGGGCCGATATGTGTGATATAAGTGTGTTTTTGTACGTTATTTGTTGTTTTAATATCCTGGATGACCTTAATTTCTGAAAAAATGCCAAAAATTGGTTTCTTTGCACCATTTTCGACGTTTCCACCGATATCGTCGATATATCCCGATATATCCATTTCTGGGTGGACCGAAATGATATCGATACGACCTTCCATGCAACCTATATAGTCGGCATCTGCACAAGCTGTCACCTTAAGAGATGTACCCCTGCTGAATAAGAGACCAGAACTAGGTGAAGTCTATAAATATCTCAAGATCATATACACCGCATACATATGCACCTTCCTGGGCTGCTCCATGAATCAGCTAACTATGCTTACCACAGAAGATATATTCGGGCTGGTGATAGTGGCATATAAGAGCTTCCCGACAATCTCTCTATATCTCCTGTCTACCTCCTCAGTGCCATCATCATATAACCTCATACTCGGATCCATAGGGGTAGTAGCATGCTTGCACCCTGTCATTCCTGTCTCAGAAAGAAGATGCATCACAAATTTCCTCTGGGTCATCACAAGACCACGCTGGTTCCTGACGAATTCTAACCCAAGGAAGTATCGAATTGTGCCAAGCTCCTTAGTCACTAACTGCTGACTTAGGAACTCCTTGGCAGCCAGACTGCCCTGTTCATCATCCCCTGTGAAAATTGTATCATCAACATAGACAAGAATAGCTACAATACCTCTCTATGTCCTCTGAATAAACCATGAGTGATCCGCTGTAAACCTCACGAAACCATGTTGCTCTATCAAATCCGATAGCTTCTGGTAGCAAGCTCTCGGACTCTGTTTCATGCCATAAATTGCCTTATAAAGCCTGCACACCTTCTGTGACTCCCCCTCAGGAGCAAACCCTGGTTGTTTCATATACTCCTCCTGTAGACCTCCGTTTAAAAATGCGTTCTTTACATCCAGCTGGTAAAGTGACCAATCTCAAAACAACAATTGATAAAAGAATGCGAAGTGTCGAGTGTCTGGCCATCGGTGAGAATATATCCTGATAGTCCACCCCATAGGTTTGGGTGAACCCACGTGCCACAGGCCTGTCCTTGTAGCGATCCACACCTCCATCTGCCCTTTGCTTGGCTGTAAATATCTACCTGCAACCCCTAACAGATGCTCTTGGAGGAGCAGAAACAATGCTCCATGTGCCACACGATTGTAAAACTGTCATCTCTTCCTCTATTGCAAGATGCCACCTACTGTCCTGTGTGGCCTCCTGATATGATCGTGGTATTAAAAATAACAGAAGGTCCCACAACAAACTTTTTGTATTCCTCTGAAATATGGTCCAATGAAACATGCACAATAAGAGGATAAGTTACACATTGACGATGAGGCTTTCGCAAAGCAATAGGTATGTCCAGGTCATCATCCTCTCTGTTCTCTGGTATCACCTCATCCTGTGTAGCATTCAAGACACCAGTGCCATCAGATGAAACAATTTGTTCATTATATACCTGAGGCATGCTGGATGATGTGGAGGGTGTATGAGCAGAGGGGCGAGTAGAAGATTTGCGCGTGTAGACCAATGGTAGGACCCGCGTCTGAGGTAAGGGAGGCGGAGATGGTGGAGGTGGAGATGGTTGTAGTGGCAGAGGTGGTGAAGACTGAGACTCAACATTGGGTGCACAAGATGGAGAGGATGGAGGTGGAGGAACATATACATTCTCACCAGAAGTAGCATGAGATAACCTGTAACCTGTTGGAGAAAAGTAAATAATAGACTCAAAGAATGTGACATCAACACTAACATAATATTTTCTTCCTACAACATCAAAACATCGATACCCCTTTTACATACGAGAATAACCAACAAAGAGAACAAGTCCTCGGGAAATGCAATCGAGAAAGGGACCTTTTCTCCTAGTATAGTGGATGGCATGCGATTCACCAAATATCAAGCAGTGAGAACCACATTTCCCCAGAACGAATGTGGAGCACGACTCTTAATCAGAAGGGTCCTCGTGACATCAAGAAGGTGTCGGTGTTTGCGTTCAGCAACACATTCTGCTGAGAAGTATAAGCACACGAGGTTTGATGAACAATACCTAGAGATATGAGAAATTCTGATAACTGTAATATGGAAAACTCCAATGCATTATCCGTACGAATACATTTCATATTAGCAGAGAAGACATTTTTGACCTCAATAAGAAAAGATTTAATGATAAGACCTGCTTCAGACTTTTCTTTTAGCAAGAAAACCCAAGAAAGTTTAGATAATCATCAACAACTATATAAAAACGATGTCCCTAATGACTAGGAACACGACTAGGCCTCCAAATGTCAAAATCAAACAACTCAAAAGATTGCCTACTACATAGCCTTGTTGACTCGGAAAAGAAGACCGATGATGCTTTCCATGCTGATAGGCTTCACAGTCCAAGGTGGTGCGAGTAGATATCTCTGGTAGAATATGACCCGACTTTTGAAGAGGGAGATGTCCAAACCCTAGATGCCACATTATAGGTGAAACAACGCTTGAAGGAATAGTAACGAGTCCAGCACAAGGTGGTATGGCAAGCTTATACAATCCTTTCTGCTCGCAGCTACATCCAATTACCATGCCCGTTAGTATGTCCTGAAACACAAGAGAAGAGGAATCTAATATGGCTCGACAGTGTAAATTCTTTGTAATTTGACTAATTTACTAAATATTCATATGAAATTCAGGAGCATATACAACGTTCAACAGATGCATAGACGGAGTTAGAACAATATCACCTTGACCAATAATGGGAAGACGTATTCCATTAGCAATCACCACGGATCTACCAGGCGGGATAGACCTGTAAGAAGTAATTTGCGCTTGGTCTCCACACATATGGTGCGGTGCTTGAATACATAATCCAGTCAGTCAAATATGAAATGTACAACTCGTAAGTGCATAAGTAATACCTGATGAGCTAGACGAAGCTCTGGCAGTAGCTGCGACATCTGAAGAGCTTGCAACTGGGATAACATGAGTAGACATCATCTCACAAAGTCTAGAAACAATATCATTCAGGCGTGCGTCCTTTGTTGGAGCAGAAGTAGGCTCAATTTGCTCAACAACTCTCACAGATGCATGATATTCATACTTTTTAAAGTATGTCTCTTCAGAATGACCAGGACGATGATAATGAGAACATGGGTCACACTGACGTATTCCTCCTCGCCCTCAAGGTCCACGCCCTCGAAACTGGGAAGTTCCCCCTCTGCGTCGAGACTCTGCTATAGCTGTGGGAGGCTCGGTTACAGTAGTAGATGGAGTAGTAATCCTGCTCAATCACTTGTACACCTCTTCCATCGGGGGTATCGTCTCTCCAGTCAGGAGTTGAGTATGTGTTGTATCGTAGTCAGAGTCAAGAGATGACGGGAAAACTCCTGTCATAGTGGCATTCTGATATTGCTGCTGCTGCCCCGTACTGGTAATAATAGGCATGAAGCTGTGCAGTCGCTCAATCATGCCTCTAAGCTGAGAGACGTGCTGATGGAGTGGTCGACCATTCTATTTGGTCGAGAAAATGTCAAACTGCAATTGAAGAATCTTGCTCTCATTCTTTACCTGCCCATATATAGCGTCTAAGATGTCCTACATAGCCTTTGCGGTGGGCTGATTGACTATATCGTTGGCAATCTCCGTGGTGAGTGTCCCGGAGAGCCAACTGCAAGCATAGGCATCATCTTGCTTCTACGAAGCATTAGCCCCAGTTTTGTCTGTTGGTTCTGTTTCCGTCAGAATGTGCTCCTTGTTATGGCACTACATATGTTGGAAAACGTGAATGAATTGTTTATTCCATAGCCCTAGGCTCTCTTATATAGGGAGTAGCCTATGGGTAAATTACATAGAGAGGATAACAAGAGAAATAAAATAGCAAAGAGGTACAATAACTCAACGTGCGTCAACACTCCCCCTCAAGATGGAGCATAGATGTCAATCATGCTCAGCTTGGAAGCACACTTCTGAAATGGGCCACGTAATAATGCCTTGGTAAAAATGTCTGCCGTCTGGTTCTCTGAAGTAACGTGGGATGTGGTAATAAATCCTTTCTGGATCATATCACGTATGAAGTGACAATCCACTTCAATATGCTTGGTCCGCTCATGGAATGCAGGATTATTAGCAATGAACAAAGCAGCCTGATTATCACACTCCAAGTTCATAGGAAGTGGTATATCTAAGCATAGATCTGTCAGCACTGCTTTCACCCACATCATCTCTGTAGTAGCCTGGGCCATAGCCCTATATTCGGATTCAGCACTGGATCTAGCTACCACAGTTTGCTTCTTGCTCCTCCATGAGACTAGGGCATCTCCAACATAGACAGCGTACCCTGAGGTGGACTTTCTATCCTTAGGACATCCTGCATAGTCTGCATCTGCGCATGCATAGACAGAAATCCCCTTTCCTTTCTTAAACAACATACCTTTACCTGGAGAAGATTTGAGGTATCTAAGTATCATGTGTATTGCATCCATATGCACCTGGCGTGGCTGCTCCATGAACTGGCTCACACGGCTCACTGCAAATAATATATCTGGCCTAGTGATGGTAACATATAGCAGTTTGCCTACCAGTTCTCTGTATCTTCTCCTGTCAACCTCCTCTGTGTCATCATCATACATCTTCATGCTAGGGTCCATAGGTGTCGTAGCAGGTCGACATCCTAGCATACCTGTCTCACTTAGTAGATCTGTGACATACTTCCTCTGTGACATGACTAGTCCATACGGATTTCTAGCAAACTCCAGCCCCAGAAAATATCTAAGGACTCCCAGGTCCTTGATGACAAACTCGGTTCCTAGCCTTTTCTTTGCCTGCTTAATGCCCTGGTCATCATCACCTGTAATCAAGATATCGTCAACATAAACCATGATTACAACAGTACCTCTTGCCGTTTTCTGTACAAACAAGGAATGATCAGCATTTGAACGTTTGTATCCTTGTTTTTCAAAGAGGTCTGACAGCTTCTGGAACCACGCTCTGGGGCTCTGCTTAAGGCCATAGATAGCCTTATGTAATCGGCAAACCTTGGAACACTCCCCCTCAACAGCAAAACCTGGTGGCTGTTGCATGTAGACCTCCTCCTGCAAATCGCCATACAGAAAGGCATTCTTCACATCCAGTTGATATAGGGGCCAGTCTTTAGTGACTACAACAGATAAGAGGATCCGTAGAGTGGAATGACGAGCCACCGGGGAGAACGTGTCAAGGTAATCTACCCCATATGTCTGTGTGAATCCCCTTGCAACTAGGCGTGCCTTGTACCTGTCAATGGAGCCATCTGCATTATGTTTCACTGTAAACACCCACTTGCAACTCACCGGGTTGACATCTGGAGGTATAGTAACCAAGCTCCATGTTCCTCTGGACTGAAGTGCCGCCATCTCTTCCTCCATTGCTAGCCTCCATCGAGAATCCTGCAAGGCTTCATGGTGATTCCTTGGAATATCTGTAGCTGAAAGTGCCAACGCAAACGTCTTGAAAGGTCCAGATAGCCTCTCAAATGACACCACTGCTGAAACTGGATACTGGACACAGCTTCTCTTTGACTTGCGTAGAGCGATTGGAACATCTAGGTCCTCTGTGGTATCAGCATGCTCCTGTGATACATCCTGCTGAGTAATGTCGTCAGATTCATCAACATTAATATTTTCATTACATACCATAGGCGAGCTAGTTGACTGGTCAGGACCATGAGCTTGATTCGGCCTTCGGGTGTAATGAAATGGTAATGGAGGTACTATTGATGGCGTTGGTGGTGGTGGTGATGGTGGTGGTGGTGATGGTGATGGTGATGATGGTGGTTGAGATGTTGGTGGTGCCATGAACACAGTATCAGGGGATATAGATTGTGGCTGCATGTTCCCAGATTCTGAGAAGTACATGATGGATTCAAAGAATGTAACATCTGCGCTGATCACATACCGCTGACGCAGAGGGTCAAAACACTTGTACCCCTTTTGAGTTCTGGAGTACCCCACAAAGACACACTTGACAGCCCTAGGAGAGAGCTTGTCAGAACCAGGCGACAACTGATGGACAAATGCGACTGACCCAAACACACGAGGGGTAAGAGTGAACAGATCCTTGTTAGGATAAACAAGTGAGAAAGGGATCTGTTCATTCAAGACGGACGAGGGCATACGGTTTATAAGATAACATGCAGTAAGTACTGCATCACCCCAGTAAGAATACAGAACATGACTCTGAATGAGAAGAGACCTTGTGACATCAAGAAGGTGACGATGTTTTCTTTCTGCAACCCCATTCTGTTGGGACGTATGGGCACAGGATGTTTGGTGAACAATTCCCTTAGAAGAGTAGTAGTTGGCTAGATTATTGGTGCACAATTCTAAGGCATTGTCACTTCTCAAAAATTTGACAGTTGTGGAAAAGACATTCTGAATCTCATTTAGAAATTGAATAATAATATTTCCAGCTTCAGACTTATTTTTCATTAAAAATACCCATGATGCTCTAGAGAAATCATCCACAAAAACAATATAATACCTGTGTCCCTGAAGATCGGGAACACGACTTGGACCCCAGACATCAACATGAAACAACTCAAATTTGGAGTTACTACTCCGACCTTGACCACTGGGAAACGATGACCTGTGATGTTTTCCCAACTGACACGCCTCACACTGGATAGGTGTGTGAGAAAGACTATAAGGTAAGACACGACACAACTTCTGAAGCGGGAGGTGACCAAGACGCAGATGCCACAGGAGAGGAGATACTTGTCCAGCGGGAGAAGAGGTGATTCCAGCAAATGGGGTCTGGTTCAGACGATAGAGGCCTCCTTGCTCATAGCCATGACCAATCACGTTGCCCGTACGGATGTCCTGAAAAATTAAAGAAGATGAATCAAAAATAGCTCGACATTGGAGATCCTTCGTAATCTGGCTGATTGACAATAGATTCATAGAAAAATGCGGTGCATGTAAAACATTCTTGAGCTGCATGGATGATGTCAATCTAATCTCCCCCTGACCCATGATGGGGGAATGAGTGCCATTGGCAATCACTACTGTTCGTCCTGGAGGAATCTGAGTATATCCTGAAAGTAGACTCTGGTCGCCACATAGATGATGTGTAGCGCCTGAGTCCATGATCCATGGCAATGTATCCGATCTACTACTATGTAGTGCAAGTGTACTACCTGAAGTACTCGTAGAGGCAGACGCAGAAGCAGAAGCAGCAACATCCGTATGACTCTCTGTCGTCGGTGCTGGGCCAGATGGTGGGATAATGCCCCTAAGGCGGGCAACCATATCATCAAAACGCTGATCCAGAGAAGCAGGAGAGGGAGGCTCTATCTGCTCAGCGGCTCGTGCAGATGCAGGAAATCCATGCTTGGAATAGCATGTGTCTTCAGTATGGCCAACTCTGTGACAATATGAGCATGTTGGCCTAGTGCGGCCACCCCTTCCACGGGGAGTACGTCCACGGCCCTGGTAATGAGAGCCACGGCCCCTGTTGGCTGCCATGGCTGAGGGATTCTGGCTAGTGACTGCAGAAGGTACAGTGATCCTACTCAACCTATGAAAAGCCTCCTCCATGGGAGGAATAGTTGAGTCCGCCAGAATCTGTGAACGAGCAGCCTCATACTCTGGGTCGAGTGCTGCGAGAAACACACCCACCATCGTTGCGTTTCTATATGTCTTTTGCTGCTCTGGCGTGGCGGTAAGCGGCATGAAGCTATGAAGCTTCTCAAACATTCCTCTCAAAGATGTGTAGAGAGAATGTAACGGGCGACCATTCTGCTTTATTGTGAATATATCATGTTGTAGTTGCAGAATTTTTGTCTCATTCTTCGCCTGAGAATATGTTGATGCCAGAATATCCCACATGTCTTTGGCTGTGGGTTGATGTAGAATATCATTGGCAATTTCAATAGCCAATGTGCCAGACAGCCACACCTTGGCATATGCGTCATCTGCCTCCCATGAGGCATGAACTCCAGTCTTCTCTGCAGGCTCGGGCTCTGTGAGAATATGCTTCTTGCCCGTGGACTTCATCATACTCATGAACTGCATTGCCCACAGTTCATAGTTCGTACCATCCATCTTGACAATGGGCGCTGGACCACGAAATGCGCCCATAGATGGGATGTCAGCCTTGCTTTCTGACATACTGGAAACTAAAGACTGGAGCGACTGAGAGAAAATAATCTTTGTCTACAATGACATAGACGGGATTAGTTGCGTGTGTAGACTTCAAGCAACTAACCCCATGTAGAACCGGCTGTGTGCCCTAGGGTTTTGGGACTTAGGGCACGTAGGCACGTGCAAAGAGCACGCGCGCACGCACCTGGAAGATCACGCGTGCACTTGAACACGCAACTGGAGGATCACGCCACAGTCGCACAGGAGCAGTGCGCACACGAGGCGATGCCCGCAGGCGCGAGAGGCGATCAGAGAAGATCGCCGATCGACGGCGATGTGCGCACAGGCGCCGGCGATGCGCGAGATATGCGCACAGCCGATGCGCGCACAGGCGCGAGCAGCGATCGGAGAGGAGGCGGCGCCGATTAGAGAGAGAGAGGGAGGAGGCGGCGCCGATTCGAGAGAGAGAGAGGCCGGCGGGTGGGGTGTTAGGTTTAGGGTTTCGAGAACTCCGGTCTAGGACCGTCGCTCTGATACCATGTTGGAAAACGTGAATGAATTGTTTATTCCATAGCCCTAGGCTCTCTTATATAGGGAGTAGCCTATGGGTAAATTACATAGAGAGGATAACAAGAGAAATAAAATAGCAAAGAGGTACAATAACTCAACGTGCGTCAACAGCATAAGAATACGAAACTGCATGGACCACAACTCGTAGTTGGTCCCATTCATCTTTACGATGGGAGCCGGACCCTTGAAGGCACTGGAAGAAAAACATCAATATTGTTTTCTAACAACGCACCAATATTGAGAACCACAGAAAACTGAGGAGTAGATCGATCCGAGAGCGTCTACACAATCATAAAGTGGAGTGGTTGTATTTGTAGGCTCATACAACCATCCTCATTGATTCGTGGTGAGGTCTAGTTCCTTAAGATGCGATTTATATGAGAGAAATCAAAATGTTCGATCAAAATCAGACCTCCAGGGTGTAGAATAGAGGCGCACGAACATTTCCTGTGTTACCGGAGCATAACTGCGACTCACAGGGGGAATGGGGTCCCCTGCATGATGCGTGATGGAGATCGGAGGGCTGTTCGACGATGCGGAGGCCCTGTGCATGCGCATCCCCTGTACATCGCAGGCTGGGTGGAGGGCCTGTGCGGGCGGAGCCCCTGTGCAACGCGAGAGCACGGAGGCCCTGTGCTGGTGGCGCCCTTGGTTATGCGTCGACCTTCCTGGCTGCGCCTAGAGGCACGTGGAGGTGGATGGAGGAGCCGGAGTAGGTCGGCGACGACACTGGAGTGGGGACCTGGCGGCGGCGGCGTGGGTGGGGGGTTTAGGCGTGTATAGTTAGGGTTCTAGGGTGGGAAACGGGAACCCCGGTCTAGGACCGTTGCTCCAATATCATGTTGGGAGAAAAACAAATTCATACAATAGATGAGACCCTCGGGCTCTCTTATATAGGAGAAAGGCCCTGGGTTAATTATAGAGAAGCACATAAAGAAAAGCTAAATAAGAAAAACATAACTGGAGATGTAATTATCTCAACATCTTCCATTGTTCCTCTTGTAATTCTAGGACATTCGAAGGAGCTGCAGTGCAGAGTAATTTTTTTCTTTCCGAATAGAGACCTTGACCCCACTTCCGATAGTTACGTCCCATAGTGGGACCGCCAGCCTTGAAAAGAAACTTTGTTATCCTCACAAAATCCAGTTACCCCTCGTCTGAAAAAGGCAATGTAAATTTTGGAGCTTAAGTACTGTCCAACTATAATTCTGCAACCGTTTGATTTTAATTTTCTGTGAGTGGGAATAGTTTTAATAATTTCTTTTCGAACACTCCCACACCAGCCTAATTGTCTTTCCAAGCGCTCCCACATTCATGGATATTGTGTATGGAGAAATACTTCATTTTCCGCACTAAGTTTGTAAGCAATATTTGCAATGATGGTTTTTGGACATCATTGTTACACCACTGCTTCCAAAAAACCACACAGGAAGGCCTGTAAAGCACAGAATTTGATAAATCTATACTTTGGTGATGAATCTGATTGTTGTCAATCTCGCTCCAAGTATATTTTAGACTATTAATAATAATATTAGTTATATATGTTTGAAGCATGCATTTAGGTGAATTATCATCTTTCTGGTAAAATTACAAAGTTTAAAGACTGTTATTACAGGTTTTGGACAGTTGCCTTCGAGCATCATCTGGGTTTAAGGGCGTAGATGATTCTCTTGATTGCAAGTCTGTTGATACTCCGTATTTGATAGATAGCACAAGAGAGATTAAAGTCTCCTCTGCCCCTTTATATATACTGGATGGCTCTGAAATTGCCAGTGGCAATTCCTCGGAGTATCCTAGTGGAGCCAAACATTGGTGTGAAGCTATCGAGAGACATATCCCTGTGGTGCTGAAACACAGCTCTCCATTGGTAGGTTTCGTGTGCTGGTATCTCTGCTACCATGGTTATCTGCATTGTTTTTGGTCTTCCCATTGCTGCGAATTAGACATTTAAAGTTGCCAGTAAAATCATCATAAAGTGATTTTCAGAAATAAAGCTTATAATTCCCAAGTTTTCCATCTTCTTCATAAGACTCAAGATAAGTTTACATTTTTAGGAAGTTACAATGGTTTTCGCCTCATTTTTCTCTCTGTTGACATCACCTTTCATGAAGTGCTGTTTGTTTATGTATTTTTGCCTTCTGTTTGTGAAGATGTTATTTCCTCGCATAAACGATGGACTAGTTTCTTTCAGCCGTATTTGCAAATGTTGTATCGTACTTTTCGGGGAAAGCCCCTAGTTTGTATAAAGGGTTAACCAGAAGGTTACATTCTAGTTCCCTAGCTAAAAATAGATGAGCATCATATTCCAAGGAAAAAGAATGCGATGCCGGAAAGATGAGCATACAAAAACATTAAATTGGTATGGACTTGCACAATAGATTTTATGAGCATGTGAAAGTCGGTGGCAAGCTAACAATCTTCTAGCGAGGGAAGCCACGGGTTGGGAAACGAAGGAAGGGTAACCTCAACTTCGGTACTAAGGAGATCTAGATTTTTTAAAACAGAAATGAGACGTGAGCTCGAGGTAAGTCACACCTTAAATGAAATTGAAATTAAAATTAAATTAGGGTGTGGTCACGACGGCCAAGCCTCACATGGGGCCTTACATGGATCAACTACTTCTCCTCGTAACAACGCTCTTGGCAAAACACAACCCCATTTCGAAAGAGCCATATCACCCATAGCTCAATAAAAGCTCGCATACAACCATCACACACAGAAGTATAAGTTGATAACTTGGCAACCCAAAATTCGTTTGAAGACACATTGTAGACAAAGTAATTCTAAGCATCCCCATAGCTCAATTGATAGTGGGCAAGAAAAGAAAAAAATGATCGCCATCCTCTAGAGATAGCGTACAACACGAGCACTGAGAGTCACCCAGATGGCACCTGTTGGCTCTTGGACAATATGCCTTTTTCATGTTCCATAAGAACATCTTTATTTGATGTGGAATGGATGATCGCCAAATAAGTCGAAGTAAAACTGCGTTGCTATCGGAAGCATGTGCGGAGTCTATAGTGTGTAAGAGATATGACTTCTTTATGGAAAATTTTCCTTCTGCCCACTTATAATTATTCCTACCCATTGAGGGATCGACTATGCCATTAGCTTCATCAAATCTTCTATACATTACTCGGATAAAAGCTCAGCTGAAAGGAGGGGCATCACACGTCATTCCCCCATGCGTCAAAAATTCTAATGTCCTTGTCACTAACAAGCACAAATAATCTGGAATTTTGATCTGTCCAAGACCAATCACTGGTCCAGTCATCATTCTAAAAGAGAAAGAGGGTAGAATCCTTGAAACTCGCCTTACCATCCCCTTAACAATCGACATCACCTCACAGTCATAGATCCCCCGCCAAAAGATAGGATGCAATAAAATCATGTTCAAGTCAACATTCAAACTCATTCGGAGATGGCTTAGGCTTTTGATGGTGATGTGGAAACCTGTTTAACACTATCAAAAATCGGGTGGGGCATGCCATTCATGAGACACGGCTGATGGTTGCTTCATGTGCAATGAGGTTGGACACGGCGGTAGCATTTGTCGGAACATAGCTAAGTGTTATACATGTGGTGGGTTTGGTCATCGTCGCTATTGGTGTCAACATGCTCATGCCTCTTCGGTGTTGGAGCGCGAACACGTTTGGTGTGGCTGGACACTAAGGTGAAGTGCGGGCCCATCAGGCTAGACCCCTTCCTCCTTACTCGTTTTTGGGGGTTCTGGTTGGCATTTCTCCCGACAAGAAGATTGTATCCTCTTGGCGATGGAGGATATTTGCTCTAAGATTGGACCTACATTTAAGGACGACATGGTTCTTAGGCAGAGGCGCCCTACGTCGAAGGATGGAAGCTTACAAGATCTCTTCTATAAAGTTCTGAGACTCACAGGAAGACTGTTGTGTGTAAGGGACCTCACAACTGTCAGAGACTTGTTGGCGGATTTCGAACACCGATCTCGATTATCTCTGATTGTCTCTGTCAGGGATCAGACTTGCATCTGCTGGTGGAAATGGCGGTTCGTAGGGGCTTTGTTCCCTATGAGGTTCGACTACGAGTTGGCATGACAATATTCCGAGTTGCTTTGGGAGAGCTTTGCACAATCGTGGGCTGTGACGCCACCAAGACACCGTTGGACTTTGGTGGAAGCGGAGGCAACACATTTGTTGTGCTTCCATCGTCGAAATCTTAGGAGAAAACGTGCCCGAATTTCATAGAAGAATCTGAATGTTTCAAAGAAATGCTAGTGTCGGATTCAAAATTCGGTGAGTTCCAGAAGGATGACGTTCATGTTTGCGGGTCGGGTCCCTGTGTGGAAAATTCATGTCCAATCTTTGTGGATTCCTTTTCTTATCAGATGGACCCTCCTCTTGGGTATTCACTGGCCCCGACTCTGTTTGGATTCAACTTTGGAGATGTCAAAGCATGTCTGGCCAGGCTCTTTCATTTTTCCATGCGTTTCCCTCTAGTCACTTGAATGTTGGGGGAGATCGACTGGCTTCAGGCACTGGCACATCTTCGGATCTCGAGCTACTTGGAGACGACAATAGAACTATGGTCGATAGGGCCTCCATTGTGGTAGGAGCCGAACCTCGTGATGTTTGTAGTGGTTCTCTGCATCATTTCGATGAGGATGTATCTAGTGGGAAGTTGGTGATATCGATGAGGTTTGGGCACGAGGGTTTATCCCAATAGATTTCATGTGCTAACAGTTTCGACAAGAGACATTGCATGCTTTGAAAGAAGGAAAAAGGAAATGGTTGTGGATGGCTTGGTACAAGACCCTTAAGGGCTCGGTAGAGGTCAGGGAATCCTGTGACAGTAGCTGGATTGGTGATGGACATGAATAGTTCCCAAGGGGTTGTCTACATGGGATTTTGGATGGGGGATCTTATGTGGGAGAAGACAGTCAATGATCAAGAGCCGACATGGGGCGTTGTTGACATGGATTTGGTGGAATGCTTGACAGGTGGTTCCACCTGGGGGAGTTACAAAATGTTAGAATGGACATCATGACCTGGAATTTTAGGGGCTTGGGCAGGCCGAAAAAGAGTTGTGGTGCAGGATTTATGCATGGAGGCAAAGGCAGATGTTGTGCTTCTTCAAGAAACTAAAATATCTCAGGGAATGGATGGTATTTGGAGATCTATTGGAGGCACACTTTTAGCATTTTTTTGCTTTAAATTCTGATGGATGTGGTGACTGAACCATGGAGGGATCCAATTTCCCAATACTACAATGACACATACTCCAACACCCCCTTCAAGCTTGGAGCATGCAATGCTTAGCTTGGACAAATAAAAAGAAATCTCCAACTCACAATAGAAGGTGCTGCACACTATATCAACTCAACACATACTTTATTGTTGGTTGCCGTCGAGGATGTTACTTCTCATGCCCTTTTTGTAACATGGCCTCAAATTTCAGCGAAATTCGGTCGAACTTCTGTTGAATATCGATATCCAGTCGACAAGCTTGCAAAAGTCGGCCCGACTAGTCGAGTCGGGGGGGGGGGGGTAGCCGACTCGACTAGGCCTAGTTGGCCCTTAGTCGGTCCACCCCACTAGTCGGGCCAACTAGTCGGCCGACTTTTACAACAACCTTTTTTATTTTTTTTTGTTTTTCACTTTTTTTTAAAACAAACATATTCTAATATGCTTAATGTTATATTTAAAGTCAATTACTTCTTTTGTTTCATCATGATGCCATATAAAATGTACAAATATATGTATACACATACAAATATATGTATAAAAACTGATTTATATATTTAAAATTATCAAAAAATTCAGAACCGACTAATGACCGACTAATTCCGACTAGTCGCCCGATTGCCGATTAATCCTTTGTAGGTGACCCTGCCGACCGAGTACCGACTACCGCTTTCTGCAACCTTGCTAGTCGAAATCGAAATTCGATCGAAATGACCGAAATATGGGGGTCCTATTACAAAAAATGACCGAAATTCCGGTCGAAATTCCACCGAAATTCCATCGAAATTCTGTTTTGGTCGATACTGAAATGGTGACCGAAATCGATGTTTAGGGCCTTGGTTGGTAAGGAGGAACTAAAGGGCTGGAGAGTGAGTTGAACTGGGTCTCCTCGTCAGAGAACATGTGCTCTGTACTGCGTTTGTCAGAGACTGAAATTGGAATGAGTCTCCACTTGGAGAACTCTGGCCCGCAACTGCTCCATCTCTCTGATGGTCCGAACTGGAGAAAGGCATGGAAACAACCACGGGTGGATTCTTTGATTCGTGACTGAAGCTTTGTGTGGGGCTTGAGGTTTCCGGAGAGGGTTGGTATCTTCCTCTGGCTCTTTCAGAGGAAGAGGCTCTTAACGAGGGATCGTTGCGCGAGGATGCTCGCCTCGGTCTCGGAGGAATGTGCGTTGTGTGGCTGCGACGTCGAATCGTTAGAGCATCTCTTTTTTACCTGCCAAGTGGTTTTGGGCGTTTGGGAGGCGGCGTTGTTGGACTGGATTGCTACTGCTGACTCGGCTTCTTTCTGGGAGTCTTTGATGTCTAACAAGGACATGGATCGTAATGATCTTTTGCGTCCCTTGGCGTGCATTTGGACGATCTGGCTGGGGCAGAACGAGGCTATTTTTAGGTTTCAGCGCTTTTACAAAGAAAATGTCTTATCTCTTTCTGCCCGTCTTGTAGTTGACTGGATGCTGGTGTAGCCTGCTGGTTGGTGTTCGGCCCGCTCAGCTGTTATGCTGGGTTTTTGGTGAGCCTCTCCCTCTTCCTTTTGTCTGGTCCCCTGTATATGTTTTTAGGTTTTTTTATTCTTAATAAAGCTGGGGTGAACACCACTGCATGTATCCCCCGAAGTTTTTAGACTTCAAAAAAAAACATCCTCGCCGGAATACACGGTCGTTGGAGAATGGAATATGAAAGTCTCATCATTGAAGAACTTAGTCTCTCCCATATCGACTCAGAGAATGTGATCTCTACTTTGGAGTCTCTATGAAACCACATGAAAACCCTTGCCCACAAGGGCATACAAAATGAGATTTCTACTCTGGAGTCCCTATGGATCACTTGGAGACCCTGAGCCGACCAGATCAAATATGAGGACCTCTCAAACAAAGAACGCACGCCTGCGCGTCTTGAACGGAAGACTGAACCATCTACAGAGTCTGAATCTAACTATTCGTAAAGTCTGAAATCCGAAGAATTTGAAGAATCAGAGAGTTTGAATCTTACTTGTAGACTCTGATTTGGAAAATATGTAGAACCCTACATAATACTCCCCTTTTGTCCTATATTGGTCGGAATAGATGACATCGACCAAGTTGGGAGAAGACATGAAGATGGGTAGGAATAAAAATAATCTCTTTTCTTTTCATAAGTTGTCATCATATTTAATCTCTTTTTCCGGCTCCCACCTTCTTTGTACGGGTTTTTTTGTATGATTTTTTTTCTTTTGCATACGGCTTTTTTGTCCGCTCCTTTTACAAAACAAATTTCCCTTTTTTTTGAAACATAGTCCAAATACAACCCAAACATTGCAGCCCCTTTTTGTTTTTTTTCTAGCAGCCTCTCTTTTTTTTTAAATTGGACCTCTCCTCCCCCTTTTCTTTAATTATTTGCAGCAATGGCCTCTAGGCTTAAAAGAAAAACTCCTATTTAGGATTCTCTATTGGGACCCATCCTCCGTCGTAGGAGAATGGTTCCCTTCAGGGAAACCATCACTACTGGAAAATCTGGAACGCGAAGGTGATAGGAGGGCTCTCCGCCTTCTGGAGATGCGGGGATGCGCCGCTTGAAGGTGGTCGACATGGCTGGAGATGCCACACGAAGGTCTCGCACCTCCGCCACTGCTAGGGCTTTGACTTTAATACTTGTGTGAGAAAGTAGTGCTTGGCGCTGGAGTTTGTCAGGTTACACAATAGTGGAAGCATCGTTGTGACTTCATCGTGCTACCGCCTATGGCTATCAATGGTTCACCTCCGAGTGGCTTTGTTGATGTTGCCTAGGGTTTAGCTTGAGGAAGCTTTGGAGGCTTGGAGGTTGTGCGTTATCGCCTTCGAAAGGAGGGTATCAACGATAATGGTACCTAGAGTCTTCGACGAAGTAGCCATATGATTTGTTCTTTTCTCTTTGTTTCTGACTCAAACGACGCTGGAGGGGAACCCATCGTTGATTTGGAGGCCTCAATCTGGAGACTGGAGGTACTCGCGTACCTTCTTTTTCTTCTTGAGAAAGGCATGGATCGACTGGAGCCCTGATGTTCTTGCCATCTGATCGGAGAGAAAAAATCACCACCATTTTTCTTCGATGAATTTAGCCTGGAATATGCAAATATGGAGGATTTGCGCACAGGATTCGTACGCCTAGAAACCTGGGAATTTCGCATTGAACTTAGGCTGGAGATTGTCGTCGTGAGGGTTGCAGAACGAACCTTCGCCAGAACTCGTGCCTTTGCAGAATTAGGGTTCAGAAACCCTGGAATTCGTGGAACATGAATATATTTTCGAACAATATATGAACATGAAAAAACCTTGAACTTCATATTGAAAGCGACAACGCAAATGAAATCATTGAGAATTGAACCTGCTATGATACCATGTTAGCGGTTGAGAATGCGGAAGCATAATATCAGAGAAATAGAATAAACATGAACATCAAGATTTTACGTGGAACCATGCTCCGTGGGGAGTGGGTTGAAACCACGGGAAAATGCCTCAAAGGCTTTGTGTTTTCTTATTCACTTTTCTCTCATCATCTGATACAATGGGTGTGGAGCTTCTTATTAGCCCACATTGACTCTTCGAGTCTCATAAATAGCCGATGTGGGACTAAACCGTTGGATGTGGTAATTAGACCCAGGAGGGATCCAATTACCCATCACTACAACGACGCATACTCCAACATGAACCAAAGGGCGTTTATGTGTTGTTACTATATCTCACGAATATCGGATGATGGTACTGGTGGATGGGACTTGATGACATAGATTGTTGCAATCACAATAATACAAAAACAAGCACAACGTTATGTAGCACTTTCAATCGCAAGATAAGCAATCAACACAAGTGCACATGTATTGGATGTAGAAACCCTCATGGGTAAAAAGCACGACATGAGTTTCCACGCAGGTTTTCCACTAACGTCAGTTACTTACTCGAGCAACCCAACTGTATTACAATCTGAGTCAATTACGTGGTCAATGCAATTGTTTACAATTTATACAAACTTAATAACCTCAATGTCAAAGTAAATATGCAATGAATAATAAGAGGCAAAAGTAAAACAATCTTACAGAGCGAGGAGCATGCTCGTAAGAATCAATCGCAGAGAACCATAGATGTCAGAATGAAGAACGTAAAAGAAAATAGCTCTTAAATCTTCTTGTCATAAGAAGAGTCAGAGTGGAATGTAGAGAGTTGATAGCTTGTTGCGCTTGGTGTGTATTGTAGAATGGGGTATGTGGTCCTATTTATAGGTATTTGTGCCCCATATACGTTGACTCTCAAAAAGTAACCCTTGTGAACAAATCGGGAATGAAATCGTCTTAAAAAATCTTACTCAAATGGAATGTAATTGATCAAGATATAAAAAAGATGGATCAAAATCAAATGATCGATTATGAGGATTTAGGTGATCGTTCAGAATCAGAAGTGGTCGATCAAGGATCAAAATTGATCAATCAGAAATATAGTCATTGTAATTCAATCATTCATCAGTAATAAAAGGAGAGTGACCAATCAGAGGTGATCGATCATGTGTAAATGGTTGTTGAGTAGCTTGACTCTTTCACGTGAAAATCATAGTCGAAGTCAAATGACTGAAAAGCAATAGGCAAGATTTGAGGTCTTTTACATTATAAGAAAATTACAGAAAGTTATACTGAATAAAGGAAAAGGCTTCGTCTTCTTCTTGAGCTTGTGATCCTTCCTTGACCTTGAACTGAAGTTCCGTAGCTGTGAGCTCCTTTGAGCTTCTTAACTTCTTCTTCACTTAAGCTCGAACTCCTCAACTCGTGCTTCTTCATCGTCCAATAGCTTTCCTACTCTTGACCTAGATACAAGCAAGGAAGGCCATATCGATATCGGATATCGTATTGGTCTGCTCGGAAAAGGATATATTGCGGATACATCGACGGTGTCAATGGAAATGCCGGAAATAACTCAATAAGGTCATTTTTGTCATTTTTTCAAATATTAAGATCATCCAAGATATTAAAATAACAAATAATCTACAATATATCACACATATCAGTCATTTATACCCCGTATATCGTACATATCGGTCATATCGAACATATCGCCGATACTGTTAATTGTTGACCTATAGATATTAGAAATGGAGTTCGTCGAATTTCTTAGGACACTAAATAACTTACAAATATACATGTATATAGCACATATAGATCATCTATGATCCTTATACGGTCATATCGTGCTCATAGTGAATCAAGAAATTGAATATTTGTCTATTCACAAAAACAAATGAGAAAAATACAAATTAATGTAATATTGTAAAAGAGGTTACCTTGACCAAGGGTTCCGTGGAGGATCTGAATCGACCCCCCTGCCCTGTTGTTTCGCATAGCGGATCACTGACTCAGTGAGCTCGTAGGAGTTTTCCCATGTCATATACGAGTACATGTCCTTGTAATCCATGATATACTGGTTGTGTTGATGGTCATCGATCCTTATGTGTATCCGGAGATGAGGATAAGAAACTCTAGATCCGGTATCACGAGGTGCACGACGAGGCTGTGAAGTATTGTCTTGAGATTCTGATGATGTACTAGGAGAAGATCTTTGTGGAGGAGGACCTGGAGGAGGCATGAGCGCATACTCGAGGAAGAAATCAAAACCGTCACCACCAAAGAAGCTACCCTGGCTTAACTCGTTTTGGCTATCTTGGTAGTTCTCATCACTGTAACTGCTATATCCTCCATACCCACTATAACCTTATCCATATGATGGTAGAGCATATGCCTGACGAGGATTTCATGGAGGAGGATCATACACCTTAGTGTGAGGAGGAGGTCTAGGACGAGGAGCATGAAAATATTAAGGGCAGACGCCAAATGATCTCTTATTTTGTGAGATCCATATCTGCGCAAGGGGCTTGGTGTTCATCCACGATATAGGCTGTCAATGTCCATGCAGCTCAACGAACCTACAAATGATATCAAATCGTCCATGTAGCTCTCTGTAGAACGATGGCCACATCATGCATATGCATCGTATTCTAGTGGTCCTTGACTCGGATGTGTGCTTTCGTGCCGCTCCGTGTATTCTCGCCCTGCCTCGAGTCTTGTATCATCATGTGGTCCACGACCACCCCCTGCTGACCCTGACCCCCTGAATATGCCTCCCTATCGTCTGATCCGCGACGATCGCCAACATCATTATCATCATCATCATCATCACTTCCACTATCATCCGTTGATTTGGATTTGGATTTTGACCCAATGGAGGGAATGTCGTCCACAATTGCATCAAGCTTCACCTTTCCAAGAGGGTCTGTGATTCGCTTGGATCTGGCCATGTAGTCACCAACATCTGCTCCTATTTGTTGGCTTATATTTTGATTCGGTCCGCCACCCGGTTGGTCAAGCAGTGGAGCACCGTTATGCAACCACTTCTGCATAACATCTTCATCTACATCGTCATCGTGCATCTTGAAAATACATGCAAGGTCGATGTGATCTATGTAGTCATCTTTGTCATGCCCGTTCCTTGCATGTTTCATCTTCAACCCCAAGTTGTAGTCACAAAGACCAGATCATGGAGCCTCTATTCTCCCAACTTGTTCTGTCTCTTCGAATGGATCAAGTTGGATGTGCTCTAGTTCCTCTCACAACCACCAATAGATGCGATTTAGGACAATACTTTCATTACCACTTTCCGTAGGTTGGGATCTTCCACCCCGTACAATAACCACCATTCGGCTGCGGAAAATCCAAAAGGAGATAAATCAATAATAGTAAATTAGTTATTCCTCACAGTTAATGGACTTCTTTGTCTTAATCCTTAATAGGAAGAGTACTGCCTCGTCCATTAACTGCGATATTTTGCTTAAAGAACCCAGGGCATCTCTGAAGTACTTGACCTGCACATTGTTTAAAGTCACAAAATGTCACATATTGTTCTTAGTAAATATTTTGTTACGCATTCATGCACGGATCAAAAGTACCTCATTCCAGCCTTTTGAAGAGGATGCGAGAGCATCTTGGACCACCGTTCATCTATGTTACCCAATCATGCTTTGAATCCTCGCCCAACTACTTCTCTAACCTTCTCTCTTAATTAGCGCATTGCCTCGTAGTTCACTCCCGCTGTGGGCTTCTTGTCGTCGTCTACAATCCACTATGCAGAAACAACCAGATCCATTATCTTCGTGACCCGAGTCACGTCATCCCAAAAGTGGAGATCGTTGATGATTGACTCCACTTTCCGTCCTCCTTCAGTCCGAGCTTCAGGTATCTTGAACCATTCACCTTCGTAATACATGGTCTTCAACCCTGTCTTGTGTTGTTTGGGACTTCGCAGCATTATAAAATTGGTTGTAAAGCGTGTGATGCCAGGCTTCACCAGCTCACCATTGCACGCTCGTCTCATCGAAGCCAACGCATTAGAATGGTTGTAAATGATGGTGGTGATCGTCTGTGCTTGCTCCACCACTTTTGTGACGAGCTTCCTCTTGCTGAAGTCCTTTAGAATTAAATATATACAATGTGCATCACACGATGTCCAAAAAATGCCGCAGCTGCTAGACTTCGTTATTGTTTCACTTGCTTATTGAAGTTGTTACCATTGTCCGTGACAATCTGGACAATGTTCTCTTTCCCGACATCCTTGATGACGTCCTTCATCGACTTCAGCAGGTACTTGTGGTCATTCACATGTTCAGATGCATTAATTAACTTCAAAAAAATGATCTTTCCATTGCAGTAAACGAGGAAGTTGATGATATGCTTCCTCGTGTAGCTCGTCTAGCCATCGCACATCAATGTCACCCCGTACTTTGGTCATCTCCAAGGTTGCAAAAAACGGTATGCGGTATACAGTCGGTAGGGTCACTGATTACTGTTTAAACGGTATGCGGGAGTTTAAACGGAAATTAAACGGTCTATGCGGTTTTACATTTTTAAATTAATAAAAAATAGTACATAAATATAATTAATATAAAAGTATAAATAAACTATGCAAATATAATCACATATTCACAACATTGATCAGATATTGTCAATTTCAATGACTTCTCCATCCAAATGTGACATGTCAAAGTAGATAGCAATCATAGCATAATCAAGTAGAATTCACAAGTAAATGCCAAAACATGCAACATAAACAACTACAAATTACAAGCCATAGCATTGTTCCAAAAAATCCTAGATAACAGTACATAGAAAGTCCTAGATAACAGTTCCAAATAGACAAAATACATAATAACAAACTACAATTCATATGATGGTTCCAGAAAAGTCATGGATAACACAAAAAGGCATGGCATTCATTCATCCAAAAATATCATGAAACCAATGTCATTCATTCTTCATCAGACTCGTCATCAAGCAACATTGGCTCTTCATCTTCGTCGTCACCCTCATCCTCATCCTCATCGTTGAATATTCCCTCATTATCAGCTTCCTCATGCAAAGTTTGCCCAGATGAACTTGAAGCTCTCAAATGTACACGTTCACTTCTCCTTGGCTCAAGTATGTTTTCTGCTCCGCATGCCTCGGCAACTGAACCCCATGTAAATCCTTTGCCAGGAAATACTTCATCTTCTTCACTAGGTACATTTGAAATCCATGCCCTTGCATAATGGTGATCCTTTGAAGAAAGTGGATCCCTCTTACTTTCACTGCGATCCTTAATAAATGAATTGAATCTAACAAATACTAAATCATTCACCCTCTTGGGATTCAATTTAGCTCTATTCTGTGTATGAACCTAAAATATACACATATTATATATACGTTAGACACTAAAAAGTCAATGTATAATAGATGTTAATTTACAAAGATAAAATCCATTATCGCTCCAAAAGCACTCCAGTTTCTCTCGCATCCAGATGATGACGAGGTCAAACTCAGAATTCTCATTGCCATTGCTTGCAAATTAGGGGTTTCACCTCCATGTAACGACCACCAATGAGCAGTTTCATGTTGAACATTAATTAGATGTCATCAATATGAACTATAAAATCATATTGAAAAACGTGATAGGGATTTACCTGGATCAAAATGGTCATCATTTATTGATCTTTGCTTTATTGCTAATGGCTTCCCAAATGGCCCTTGACCAAGTTTGTAAATCACCAACTCCATTCTTGTAATGAGGTCTTGTTGATCTAAATCTGGATATAACTTCTCAATGCAATCAAGAAGACCTTTTTTCACAACAACATCTTTCTCGACATGATCTTTGTAATAGAAGTAGGGGTTCAAATAATATGCTGCAAGATGAAGGGGTGAATCAAGTCGTCCTTTTGTCTTCAAATTAATGGCATCAATGAAATGCTTATAGGACAATTCGTTTCCATTGAAGGAGTCAATTATTTCTTTCTTTACTCCCACTAATTCTCCATACACAAATCCCATAGATGGTTTCACATCGGAATCAACAACGCGTAGAAGATGAACCAGTGGAGAAAAAACTCTCAATGCTAGATTAACTTGATTCCAAAATGTTGGCCTCCAGACAATGGATGACGCCGCCTCTCCTTTCGTAGTCTTCGACCATCTGCAATCTCTCCACTCATCTGAAGAAAACGTGAGCCTCAACTTTTCTTTCTTCTCGAGAACACTTTGCAACGTAAGAAATGCAGTAGCAAATCTAGTTTGCCCAAGTCTGACGATGTCTTTTTTTTTGTGTAAATCTACGCATCATGCTTAAAGTCTTTGTGTGGCTATAGATGAAGACTGTAAGATTCCTTGCCTTAGATATCGCGCTTTTTACCTTTGGTTCTTTCCCCATCTCCTCCAACACCAAATCAAGACAATGAGCAGCACATGAGCTCCAAAAAATTTTGGGATACTTTACCTCCATCATCCTCCCTGCAGCCATATTTGCAGATGCATTATCTGTGACAACTTGGACAACATTTTCAATTCCAACCTCTTGGATACATTCATCTACCAAGTTGAAAATGTATTCAGCAGTATGAGGCTCATCAGAAGAGTCTACGGACCTCAAAAAACTTGTACCTAGTGAACAATTCACACACAAGTTCATAATACTTCTACCACGAATATCAGTCCATGAATCAGTCATGATAGAACATCCCATAGTTGTCCACATTTCTCTATTTGGTGCTAAGGCATCATTGACATCTTTAACCGCTTTATTCAACTGTGGAATGGACATCTCATAACGAGTTGGAGGTTTGAGCCCTGGACCATATTGTCCAATTGCTTCAAATGCTTTGTGGTAATCCTTCATTTGAAAAACACTGAATGGAATGTTTGCTTTGTAAGCCCAACGGCATACATATGCGATGGCCTTCTCCCTTTGATCCTTGCAAAATGCATCTTTGATTGTCGTCTGTCGTTGAGCCACTATCTCATTGTCATTGATTGACTCAATGCGAGGCCTTTTTGCTGAGCCCATCGTAGGTACATCACCTCCCATGACATTAACTTCATTCCTCAGATCATCGATTTCTTTCATCTTTTTAGCCTTCTTCTTCGATATTCCATCCAAATATTCCTTCATTTCATTTTTGATCTCTTCATCAACCTTGAGACATGAAGAGACTTGTCCACGAATATGGGTCAAATGCTGCTTGAATCTATAAATTCCGCCTTTGATTGTTTTGCTACAAAGTTTACCAACAATTATATTCTGATCATCCTTTGTAAGCATGTAACCGAACTTCCATCCTGGATCTGTAGATCCTTGTGGAATAAAACGTATGTCATCCATCTTCGTTCCACAACTTGTCACAGGATCAGAAGAGGGAGTGTCCATCCCTTACTCAAAGACCACACTGTTCACACCTATTCACCAATAGTACATAATCATATTACATATCAACGTCAACAACGACATAATAATGTAGCAAAGAAGACATCACTGCATGAAAAATATCAATGACCAAATGAAATCATGCTCAATGCTATACTGGTAGATAGTACAGATACAACATCATCCACTTCTCATTGACTTTTCATCTACATCTTCTGTTAATATGCATTCAATTGACATTCATTTCAGCAGGCATATGTATGTATTTTTAAAAAAAAAGAGGACTTGTAAAAATATCATAAACTTTCTGGAGACTCTGGATCAGATTTGTGAAAATTACTTATGAAGACGAATCATTACAGTCTCGTTTCTGCGAAAATTCAGCAAATTTGTGCTTGTTTCTTTCAATACATATGAACATGACGTTGGAGATGGAATGCTAGGTGAGTTCTCTACGATTAACGCATTTATTTCTTAATACTGATTGTGTACGTACTAAAATAGCGATGTAAACTCACAAGTCACAACAAAGAAAT
Source organism: Ottelia alismoides (assembly GCA_037367405.1). NCBI lineage: Eukaryota > Viridiplantae > Streptophyta > Magnoliopsida > Alismatales > Hydrocharitaceae > Ottelia > Ottelia alismoides. The sequence goes on along the minus strand of JAZKJV010011892.1, from coordinate 510,181 downwards.
GCACAGGAGAAAAATGAACGAGGGCTTTGATAGAGGCGGCGAGGGTTCACACATAGATTGCACAAGAAAAAAGCTAGAAATGAACGAGGGCTCACGCTCAACAGCGGCAGCGGCAAGGACTGGCGATCGAGGTTGAAGGCGGCGAGGCTTGGCGAAGGAGGTTGAAGGCGGCGAGGCTGGCGATCGAAGGAGTCGAGGCACTTCGCGTGGAGGCGGCGAGGTTGGGCGATCGAAGGAGACTTGGCGATCGCAGGAGGCTTGGCGATGAAAGGAGTCGAGGGCTCGAAACTTCGCGTGAAGGCTTCGAAGGAGTTGCGTCGATTCGTGGGGATTAGGGTTATGTGCGCCTGAAGTTAGGTTAGGAAGGGGTCTTTTTTTAAAAAAAACTAATTAAAAAGCGGGCGTTTAAGCGGCGTTTACACGGCCTTTTATGACCGTTTAAACGACCTCACCGTTTATCGACCCGATTATGGGTAATCGGCGCGGTCAGGGGCCGAATACGTGTAAATGGCCGTTTAAACGACCGTTTGAACCGCGTTTTGCATCCTTGGTCATCTCCTCCTCAACTCGGAGATGTACTCATTCATCTCCTCCTTCTCTTGTGCAAAATACTTGTTCAATAGCTCCTTGGATGTATGAGCCTTCACTCCTATTCCTGTTGCAGCGATCTTATTTATGGCGTGCTGCAAAAAAGGTCCACTAACGACATGGGCATGAATGCTCTCCCCAAAGAAGAGCTTGCCGATGGTCTTGCCCACTCTTTCCTGTGCATTGATGAACATCTCTTTCACTGTCTTCTGCCTCGGATCCTTGCTTGACTTGTGTTGCATGGACGTGCTCCTCATCAAGAAGGTTTATAATCCCTCCCCTTTATGTTTTTTGGTGGGTGGTGGTACTGGTGCGCCTCCAGAACTACTCCCACTGCCACCAGCATCATGGAAGCCGCCATGTGCACCACCGAGTTCCCTCCTCTCGAACTCGCTTCTCATGGGCTCTTTTGTGGCTCTTCTGTATGCCCTCCTCTCCATTGTTGTCTGAATGTCAACGGGGTAGACAAAATCATTGTCATCAGGATCGGAGAGGACATTGAACTCCTTCTCGAACATGAATTCTTTGAACTATTCATCCCTTCTGGACCTCTCCACATTCTTGTCCTTCTTGCCCTTTAGGTTGGCTTTCACCAACTTCCTCTCATCTCTTGGACAACGAGCGTACTTGACAACATTTTTGTTATAGCCAACAAGATGGTGCTTTAGTCTTGTAATGCCCCCTCCTCTCAACTTCTTCCCACAGAAGTTGCACCGTGGTTTCGATTTGTTGCCATCTGGAGTGATGGCATATCTCCAACAAATCTCTCCATTGTCCAACTGATCACCAAATACATCAGATTCTGAACTGGAGTGTGCCATGGAAGTTGCACCGTGGTTTCGATTTGTTGCCATCTGGAGTGATGGCATATCTCCAACAAATCTCTCCATTGTCCAACTGATCACCAAATACATCAGATTCTGAACTGGAGTGTGCCATGATGTTGATTTACAGAAGCCTAAACTTTGTAAAAAAATAGTCAACAAACGTTCATGAGATACGTGAGGAGAGTAATCAATTATTTGTTGATAATTTTTAGTTTTAATTCACGGATTTAATTGATTACTACTTTGTTGTTGAAATAAATCACAATAAAATCGTGTTTCGCATGTCTAAAACAAGCGATCAAACTTTTCTCGTCCATAACTTAACTTTATCTTACAACATAGTTCACCAAAAGTCTCACTAAATTTTAGATCTAATTTTAATTCACCGATTTATATAATTACTACTTTATTGTTAATATAAATCCCCATAATTCCTATGTCAAAAACAAAAGATCCAACTTCGTTCATCCACTCTCGCAACATAACTCAAAAACGCCTAAACTAGTTCACCAAAAATTTCACTAAATTGTATATCTAATTTTCTATTCACTTTTCTAATTAACTACTACTTTTTGAACGAAAATCACCATAAATCTTGAATTTCTATGTCTAAAACAAGCGCTCCAACTCCATTCATCCATAACTTAACTTAATCTCTCAATGCAACTCAAAAATCCCAAATTATTTCACCTAATGTCTCACTAATTAATTCAAATCTTACCAAAAAAACAAGAATATGCATCACCTAGCAACTATGAAAAAAATCCTAAAAAAATTCACAATTTCACACAAGAAATCGGAGTAGAGATGGAATTTTACGTGTTACCTCGAAGGAAGGAAGCCAAGGTCTTGGAGAACTCCTTGCAAGCTTGCAGCAGGCGAAATGGGCGGTATTGCTGAAGTGGGATCGATACCGGACGAAATGGGACCGGTTTGCTTGTATTTCGATGCTGGAAGATGCCTTATGTAGGCGATATATCGCCGACACCCGATATATCATCGATATATCTGTATGACATCGGCAATATACTTGTAAAGGTATATATAACCTGATATCGATACCCTCGATTTTCCGATACCGATATATCATCGATATATCACCGATGTATCATGAAATAGCCTTCCATGGCTACAAGCTTTACACACAAGTTTTGTTACCATTAACATATGCTTGCTTATGTACTAACAATTTCCCCCACTTATGGTTGCACTCACATTTTGTACCTCAGATTGGAGACTTGTGTTGGACAAATTGTAAAGCAAGGTCGTTGGGCGAAAAGTGAGGATATTTTCTAAAGGTGGGAAATTGGTATTGCTTGAGCACTTCTTGTCAGTTGTCTTTGTTTTCTTCTTCTCCACCCGGTTCCTTTCGGTGGTCGTGTGTGTGAAGCTTAAAGCTATCATGTGTTGTTTTTTTGGGCAGATGGCTCACAGGAAAAAGTCGGAATTCATCACATTAATTGGGAAACTATCAGAAGATCAAAGAAGGATGGGTTGGTTGGGGATTTTGAAACTGTAATCATGAATAAAGCACGCTTGAGTAAATGGATCGTTAGGCTATTGGGCATTATTAATGATCTGGTTTGTCCCCTAATGCGGAACATATATGGTATTTGTTGCTGCTTGACGGGTGATATTGTGCGGTCACCTTACTCATTTTGGCAGGTGATTTTTTGAATCCTCCCGTAGTTGGGACACTTGCTTCAGCCGATTTTAGGTTTTGGTGAGGACTTTCGTTTCTGGCGGGACAACTGAATTGGCCTTGGCACTCTTAGGGAACATTATCCACAACTTTTTCCTCTGGTTGAGGACCATAATGTGCTGGTTCATTGTCTTGGACGGTTGGTTCCTGGGCACCCACTTTCATGGCTAATTTTCGGGATAGAGACCAAATGATTTCTTGGTAATGTTGAATGACTTGTCTGATGCTCCGGGCATTACTCAAGGTAGAGACCACTTCCTTTCGACTAATTGTTCTTTCTCTGTCAAAAATGCATATCAGAATTTTGCTTGCAGTCCTATCATGATTCAAGAGGATTTGAAACACGATTGAAGCTTAATATGGAACCAGTAGGATTCTTCTGAGGATAAAGTGTTTTGTGGCTTGCGAAGCACGATTGTGTGCTTATTAAACTGCGATGAGACAAGTTTCTTAGTATTGGGGACCTGATACGTGGAAGTTGTGGGCAAGGCCTCAAATATCAGATTTCGATTTTGTTTCGATTTTAGACCGAAAAGACAATGTTAGTAGAATTTCCGTGAAATGACCGGAAATTGTGGAAATGATTTGAAAACTCATTTTTTTATAAAAATAAGATTTCTAACGTTGATCAGTAAATGTGATAGAAATACAAGTTTTTATTTTAATAATAAGATGCTATCATTATAAGGCCTTAAATATTGATTTTAATCCCCATATCAGTGACTGCCTGGAATGAAATTTCGGTGCATAGTCTTAACTTTTGACTTTCAAATCTTCTTTAAAGCCAAAAAAACAATGGGCTTTTTGTATGCGTAGATAACATTAATTTTGAAAAAGCAAATATCATAAATCCATAATACAATTATACAAGTCCACAAGATTACATGACGTGATACATGAAATCCAATCACATAATGTGCATCGACTTACTTATAGTCTTATACTAACTACTACCTTACTACTACTACTAGTAGTAGTCTAGTTCTACATTTCTTATATGGGAATGACATTCAACCGAATCAAGAATTCCTATGTGGATCCATGTACCCTATATGATTCCTTCTTCCATAACATGACATGAGGACTTGTGAGTTATGTGGTGAAATGGTGCAATGGAATGCACCGTTTATAAAACTCCAAAATATCTTCATGTTGGGCCTACAAGTAATAGAATATGTTGGACCTCCATAATATCTTCATGTAGGTGTCCAAAATAATAGCTAGGTAGCCTAGGTGTGTCCAAAAGTCAAAGATCCTAACCAACTTTGGTCATTTCACCCTTATTTTGGTTATTTCGGCTGAAAGTACCCGACAAGAAGATTTTTCAGTTGACTTTCTGTCAGACCATGTACTTAGATTCCTGCTTTCTGTCACTTCAATCGAAACATGCCGAATTCGCTGAATTTCGGTCGACATGGATTCAGAATCTTGGAAACAGATATTCGATTTCGAGACTTGGCAGAAATTGAGTTTCGATCGAAATTTTGACGAAATTTAAGGCCATGGTCGCGGGGAGGAAGATGAAGACATGGACCATCTTTTCTTCAAATGCAGTCTTTCTCGCCTGATCTGGAATGGTGCATGCATCGCATGGCTTTAGACTGACGATGGCACATCTTTTTGGATGTCTATATGAGCAATAGGTGGCAACTCATATGAGGACATATCTCTGCATTCACACTTCTTTGGAAAATTTCTGTCCTAGAAGGATATTTTTCACAAACAGCGATTTTATCTCGAGAATGTTCCAAGGCGTTACGTGCCCATCTTGTCGGCCTAGACTTGTCTATAACTGTAGTTCCTGATCTAATAAATTAATTACATGTTATGGGTTTCGGCTTGGAATTCCTCCATTTTACTCTAAAAAAAAGAATTTTTAATTCCAAGATCACCACGGAGTTTGGGTGTAGTCATCGTGTCCCAAGATATGTGCGAGAAATATTGGGTCTCCTTTTAGCCCCCGCTCCTAGGAACCCCCACATAATCTTCTCCAAGTGTTGTTGCACTTCCCATCAGTACTGGCTTAGATGGCAAGAAGACTGGCCTAGATGGCAAGAAGAAAATGGGGTTAACCGATAAAATGAAATTCACCAACACGAGCTTATGACTCTTTGACAGGGTGGAAGGCTTCCAACCTGCTAGGCACCTCTCTAACTTCTCAATCATGGGGAGTCACTTAGTTTTCTTGAGCTTCTAGTATGTGAGAGGAAGACCTGAGTATTATAATGGGACATTGGAGATGCGAGTTTTAAGGACAGAACCACACTGGACAATCTTCTTTTTTGAATTAGAAAACATGGAGAATGATGACGTGCTCCTATTAGTCATAAGCCTTGAGATGACACCGAAGGAATCCAACAGAACGTGCATGCCACGAGCCTTACGGACATCACTCCCAATGAAAAACATGTCATTAGCATATTGCAACGAAGGGATGGGCATGCCGTTGCTTGTGAAACCAGCTGTAAAGCTAGCAAAAACTGCCTGCAAAATTGGCCAAAGTATCAACAATAAATAAGAAAATGAGGGTCACAAAGGGGCATTCCTGACAAATTCCCCTTTTTGGCTGGATGAATCCACCGTCTGGCTTGCCATTTACCAACATAGAAAACGAGACAATTGTAATGCATTGCTTCATCCAAACTATTCAATTTTATGGGAATCCCCTCTTTTTCGAAAAGTAGCCCTCATAAATCTTATATCAAACATTGTCATAAGCTTTTGTGAAATCGTTTGTATTAAAATCTTTTTTTTGGCATCTCTTCCTATGTGCAGCTTCCTTTTTAGCCAAAATGAAGCTTTCTACCATATAACGACCCCAAATAAAGGTTGATTACTAGGGTGAGATGATACCATGGGGCTCCTAACCCGGACAGTTAGCAAGAACTTTCTCTAAGGCGAGGTACATCCATTGGAAAGTGCAATTGGGCTATAATCGTCATCCCTTGTGGCCATATTGCTGTTAGGCCATAGAAAGATGAGAGTTCTTTAGCAATTCTACCCATTGTTTCCTTTCTTAAATTTGTCAGCCACGACCATGATTTCGTCTTTGATGGCTTCCCAAAATAGCTTATAGAAGGCCACATGAAAGCCATTGGGCTGCATCATCCGCATTAAGTTGCAACAAAGCTTCTTGGACCTCTTGTAAACGAATCAGGGTAGTAAGCTCCTGATATTGATCTCCTGATATCCGCATTAAGTCCCTACCTCACCACAACCAAGGGATTATCGTCCCATCTGCTAAATTGACAAAAGAGGCCCAAGATTGCCACACCAATCTTCGGATTCCCTGTGATCATCTCACCATCGACATCAATATAGTGGATAAAATTTTACCACCTTTTGGAACTAGCTTGTTGTGGAAAAATCTAGTTTGCATCTGTTCTTCCATGCCTTCTCAATTTTCTTGTCTTCATCGAGAATTATATATTGTTTTTAAAATTAATCCCTCATTTCTTTTTTTAGCTAGAAAAGGTGGAAGCAAACAAGGTGCCTGCGTTAAATTTATTAAAATAGGGAAAATGGAAAAGCATTACAGAACCAGAACCCAAGACTTTAGGATAGTATTGGCACACAATCCCCTAAAACGGAAAGAGCCACACACCAATCAAATGGATACAATGTTGTTCCCCACGGTTGGAACAACCCGTACCACTTTTGCAATGGTCTCCTGGCTCCTCAGGTACTCCTGATACCACCCAACCAGCAATGATGCCACAAAACATCGCTTCCCCAGTTCCCCAAGACCTTTGATTACTCACAAAATCACCGTCGTTTAGAACCCTATTTGCTCCATGTGATTGCAACCACCGACCACTTTTGGTATAGTCTGGCGAAGAAGATTTTTTCTACTCATTTCATCATCTCGTTCTTGTTGCTGATCAGCCACTACCTCCACCGATCTCTTCGGAGACTCCTTTGCAAGCCCAAGAATGCTTTTAGGGCTTGCTCTTTCTCTTTTTATGTCTTTTCAAGCTCTTGCTAGGAACGACACTATTTCTCGAGCTCCCATATGATTCCCGGAAGCTAGTAGAACCCACAACGAGCACTGAGGCCTCTACCTCGGCATGAGGTGCACCTACTTCGGACCTCGACTCGAACACAGTGGTGGTTGCAAGGGGCATCTCCTTCACGATGGGCATCCTCGAATCCTGCAACACAATCTGAGAAATCGTCGTAGAACCTCCATCATTTGACTTGTGAGGATCTTCAATTTCCGTAGTGCCAATTGCAGGACCCTGACTTCATACCCTACTGCAAAATAGTCCACGTTGGGTTTCATTTGCGCCACGACAAGGTGCTCTGCACCATAACCTATCGCATACGGCAACAACGTTTCCAATACAACAGATGTCCTTGCATATGGGACAAAGGCTTCATAGTTCACCTCTGATGAAGCAAGTGGGTTCGTGTAACATCCATATTCTAACAAACCCGAATTCGACCGATTTTGGGTCCAATGAACCCATTAACGTTGTCGGTCAATATTAAACAACCTAAAATGATTTATTAATCGTGAATCAATAGTCGTTCGAGCGAAATAAACCAAAAATCAATTGCATCGTAATGCGTGTCCGAAAAAGCCGCGACGTAAATTCGGAACCGCCAAAATGAACCGAGACCGTCATTAGGTTCGATTCGACGATACAAGACCAACGGAATCGACCGTTCGTAAGTCGGAGGTCGTTTGATATTTTTAAATCGTAAAATTTAACCTTAAACAAAAACCGTATCTGAAAATTTCGGGTATTCAAAACCCGATCGAAAGTATAGCAATATTGTACTCATTTTGATCGTCGTTTTTAGACGATCAAATCGATATATTGCGCGCCAAAATCCGAGACCCGAGCTGCGCGTACATGACATTTTAATATCCTAAACAAAAGAAAAAAATTATTAAATATGTAATTAGTACAGTAACAGTACTGTACTGTGTACAGACGTGTTTCAAAAAAAAGAAAGAAATTGTGAAGTCCACGTACAGGCAGGGGCGACCCACAGTTGTCTCTTTCCTTTTTCACCTGTCACCTATTTGTAGCCATCTTCCCTTATAAGTATCACCCAAAATCCCTTTTCATTTTCTCTTAAACCTCTCCAATTCCCCAACGTTGATAGAATTCCGAGCACCTTCCATTTTCCGTAAAACCATTGCTGCCTATCGATTGAGCTGCTGCATCTGGGAGTTGAATTGCTGCCCTGAAGGATTCCATTTTTCCATCTACTACGGCTGGAAACTCCTGTTTCACAAATCTGTTAGGTGTGATTGTTGCTACAACCAATTACTCCTGTTTCTTGCTCCAGATTTCAGCCATCGTACTTGTGATTTTCAATTTGGAGATCATTCAAGGGTACACCCCCTTTCCCTTCCTATTTCTCTAATTTCCACAAATATATTTCAGCCCCCTTTCTCAAGCAAGAACAATTCTTGCTTCGGTTGTAGAGGACTGCTGCCCAATTCCAGGAAATCGGCCATTTCATGTTGCAGTTTGGACCCAAATTTGCACCTCTAAAATTTGGATCTAAGGTACTCTCCTATTCCAAATCCTCTTGCTGCCATACATGTCCATTCAAACCTCTATCTTGCTATTATTTATAGTTTTGGACAATCTAAGTTTCTAATTAGTGTCATGCATGTATCATCTAAGCTCTTCATCTTGCTGTCCAGCTTGTATATTGTGTGTTCGGCTTTGAGTTTTATTACTTTGTGGGGTATTGCTCGTTGCATTGGTTATTATGTTCACCATAGATCAACAACATTCATGTGCATGCAACTGTCCAACAATATATGCATTTCATTTATAATAAATTTGGTTAGTTTCTTTTTCCAGATTGTCATATTGATTAAGTTTCCAGTTTATTTTTTTTATTGATGACGGTCAAAGAAACTCTTCTAAATTGAACGATGATCTGTCTGGTGTTGTCAATTAGTTTCCAACCTATGAATATCAATAGAAAGTATATAAATTAGGTGTTATTTAGAAAGATCAGGTTACTCAGGAAAATGTCCTCAAAGCCATTAGGTGTTATTTAGAAGGAAATAGCTGTTATGTAACAATAATAAATGGCTACGGTTATTAGGTTCTACCAAGTTTGCATTATTTTTCTCTGATATTGATATGCAGAGGAATGATAAAAAGGATGCATGATATGTGTGACTCTGCTGATTTCTTTATGGAATAATTATCTAGATTTTTCTGATTTGGATAAGTATTTCTTATCCATCACCATCTTTGGGACCGAAACATGTATCTTATTATGAGCTCCTCTCTCAGGGAACTGGAATCTCTCTCTTCTATATTTGTTGACTTCTTTTGACAGTCCCCTCAACTGCATCAATACCAATATTTCGTTGGAGACATCTGTTAGAATTGGAATAATACAGAGAAGTTTATCACAGCTCTTGTGTAAGGATGACCCACATAAATCAAGAAATGTCAGAAGGTAGTGTTAGAAGTTGACTCCAAATCAAAATACCGCAAGAATCTGCTTATCAATCACAAAAAAATTCAGCTAGAATAATACATATAGATGATCTCAAAGTTTATGGCTTTACAGGATATCAAATCCAATGTGCAGTTATCAGACCCGAATCAAATGTATATCTAATCTGGCCATATAACCTATGGGTTAACAGACAGTTATACAATATACCCCATTTTCTTCATGCAACAATAATGGAATATCAGTATCCAGATTTAATTATTAGATCCATAGTTGATGACTATTGATAAAATTAGGGACAGAGACCTGTATGTGTGTAGTCAACCACAAGAAGGTTTAAGAATGAACAATCAAGAAAGTAAATGTGTTGGTGAATGGGTGATGATAATTAATCATGCCGATCATGGTGATCTTTACACCTGATCGTGCGAGGGCGCGGTGACCCTCAACTGGGCGGAGGAAAGGAAGCCCAGTTAGGGCAGCGGCCGCCAAGTGCGCGGGTCTAGGATCCCAGTCCTCTTTCGGTTTATACGCGAGCTCGCAGTGTTTTTACGCCTCGTTGGGATCCAGACTTTAGACCAGTTCCGGTGACCCTGTCTTTAGGATGCCCAGGCGGGGGATCCTTGGTTTTCAGTTTTACGTACGAGCTCGGTTGCCCGTTACCGGTCGGGCTGTTTTTCTAGAGCGACTTTTCCGGGAAGTCCCTCTCACCCGTCTCAGTGGCGTAGTTTGGGAGTAGACCTATCCCTCTATTGGACCGTCCTTCCAATTAGGGGGCGAGACGGAAGAGCCCTTTTGTTGGCTTCTTCACCGCTTGAGTTTTACTTTCGCCAACAGACTTGGCGATTCTACATTCAGATCATCCATATCTATATCTACATCATCTAGAGTTACAATTGAGACTGTTGCACTGAGGTTTGAAGGGATTGATTCTACATTCAGATCATATATATCTGTATCTACATCATCTAGAGTTACATCTGAGACAGTTGCACTTGAGATTTGAAGGGATTACAATCAAAGTTGAGTAAATGGAAGTAACCACAATCTGAATCAAAATCTTCATAAGCTAGTGGACGTGTTGGGAACTTAGTTAGGATGCATTATACAACACCGCATGCTTACGGAGGCACCCCAACCCTAAGACATTCTTCAAGTCTTAGAGTCATAGTATGAGGTTTCACACGAACCAAGACCACCGACTATCCACTAGACTTAAGAATTTAATAAATTAATATATCTTCTCATCTTATCTTTCCCATCATCAAAATCCACCAATATGATCTCTGAGTAATATGAGAATAAAATATACATACTCATGATCTATGAGTTACCATAGAAATATGTTTATGTGTGAAATGTTGGGTTCATGGTTAATCATGAGAGGTGATTACTAGAGATTTGGAAACCTTTTACATTTACAAGTAGAAATAAATTTTAAATTTGAGTTGCTCATGCCTCTCTACTTGCTTTCTTTTGAAAATACTAAATGCCTGTTATTTTATAAGTTTTTGGGAGGTACCAGCGCTCGCTGACGCCTCTTCTTTCCTAACATGTTTGGCAGGCAAATAGCCTGCTGTTCAATAGCTATACATGGTTCCATGAGACAAGGTCTATACCAGACGGTATGTGGTTTTTGTTACAGTTTTTAGTTCAATTGATATTGTAAATGCTTCTTCTCTTCAGTCAGATTTTGGGATATTGTATGTACTGTCAGAAACTGGTACATGTTGTAAAATATATGGAAGTTAATGAAATGAGTTTTTGGTGACAATTGTTCTATGAGCTTGTGGTAATAACTTGTGTTTATGATTGTGAATGTCATGTGGAAAATTATCCGCGCGAAAAATTTTCCCCGTACTTTCAGTTACTTAATGCGATAGTAATGAATGTTGGAACGTGAAATGTGTGATTAACGGGTTCCCGGATCCTCGGGGGTTCACAGTTCGCAACAAACGGATCTGGAGATCTGACCAAGTTTAAAAGGAAATATGCGAAAAACAGATCTCTACCCGAATCCATATCTTGCTACTGGCTCTTCAAAATGAATCAGTCAATCTAGAGTTTCGAAACGGAACACAAGAAAAATTACCAACATCGGAGGAGTTGTCACTGTTGTCTCTTTAACGAATCCGTTTCTTGATGCCTCTGACAAGACCTTAACTACTCTCAATGCATCAATCTTCTAGTGACAGACGACAACAGGCTGTGGAGGGGGGTACACCTGGGACTCCAACATCCTGAAGATGCTTTGTCAATATTCAACGAGCACTCATATATAGAATCCATGTGGCAACCACTTTAACCCCTCAACAACGAGCTGAACAGAATGACGTCGGAACTTGGAGCACTGATGTCTGCCAACAGTACCACCACTTTGCCCAAATTTTTGAACCATGGCTTCAATCAATCTAGGATGCATGAGAGCAACGTGACACCTCTCACACAAACGACCTTGCGGTGGACCTCTACATGTTTACCATATATAAACCTAGCTCTTCTCCACTGAAATTCTGCTTCTTTGTGCACCTCTGACGTTAGCCTCATAGAGGAGATATATAGTAGATGGTTGGGTGCTCGCTTCAAAATGGTTCTAGATTGATTGGACGAGAAGCCAAGGGAAGGACTTGATTTGGAAGATGATTTTTTCCAAAGCCTATGTCTGGGTACCCAGGGGTTTCCTTTGGTCATCGTTGCAGTGGAGGGCCTTCCTAATCATTTGGATTGTGGGGGTCACACGATGCATCATGACAGTGTCGTACGTGGTGCTTATGAATGGACGATCGAAGGGGGGATTCTTCCAACGACAAAAGGGGTCTAATAGGGTTGCTCCATGGCCTCTCTCCTATTTGTGATCATAGCAGATACCTTGGTGGTTATGATGAGATTGATCATTGAAGGGAGTCTATGTTCGGGTTAATCTAGAGATGACCTCTCCGTATCAATTCTACAATATGGCGATGCTACCATAATATTTCTTGAGGGCGGAATGGACCATGTGAGACGGGCTTCCTATATTTTGGGCATTTTTGGACATATTTCGGGTTTCTAGATCAACAGAGAGGTCTGTCTTTGTCCTTTTTGGTCTTTTCTTGGACGAAGATCCTTGAGGCCAGCTCGGCTCTGCAGCGTTCCAATGGGTCCTTCCCTGCCACATACCTGGGTCTGCCTTTGGATAACTGATATTTATGTGTATTGATTAGAGACCGGTACTGGATATATTGGAGAGCAAGTTGGCTACATGGAAAGCGAGGATATTATCTAAAGGTTGGAAATTGGTGCGGCTTTAGCATCCTGCCATCTATCATTGTTTTCTTCTGCTCCGCCAGGCTCGTTTCATTGTGTGTATATGAGAAGATTAAAGCTATCTTGAGATGCTTTTTTCTTGGAAGGTGGCAACATAATTAGCAATATCACGATATATCGGTGATATATAGTCGATATATCAGTATCGAGGAGATATGGGTACCCGTATTCATATAGATATTCCTTTCCAGGATATCGACCAATATCTCGCGAGATATCGGTGATATATTGTCATATCAAGCCATATCGTTCAAAATTAAATGGTTTCAGTACAAAATTTCTCGGATATCGTTCGATATCGCCGAATATTTCACCTATATATATCAACTATATTATCTTTTTCTGCTTGATTTCACTACTTATTTTGCTACTCCTAGTATTAAAACATGTCATGAATTATATTATTTTTATTTTGTCAATATATATATATATATCAACGAGACCCCCGTATGGTAGGGTATGGTGCTATAGGGGGGTGCATACGACGGTTCTTCAATTGGTGGCCTTTGCCCTATTTGGCAATAGAGATGAAAACAATTCTATGCTGATCGAGATATAATCATCTATCCAAAATACATCTCAGCAGTCAGCTTAGCTATCAGCTCTTAGCATTAACAACGAGCGATTTGTGTGATATAATGTGTATTATTGTGCTAAATACACCTTATTCTTGCATATAAATGTGTATTTGTATGTTATTTATTGTTTTAGTAACTAGGATGATCTTAATATTTGAAAAAAATGCTTTTTACGCTATTTTCTACCAGGCAGACCGATATGATATTGATATCAATATTTCCTTCCTTGCCCTCTATGGAACTCTTGGTTCTAAACCCCCATGACTAGGTAAGCTCATTTAGAATATTGCTTTAATTTGCATTTTTTCATTTAATTTTGTGAGTAGATAAATATTTATTCTAAAGAAATATTGTCTCATAATCATTATATACATTTTTTGAATCAAATGACTCATCTCAATCCCATTTGTTGTCTTTCATGAACAAAACATGTGTTCTAAGTGTACTTAACTTGGCTACTTTGATTTCAATTCAATATTTATTAATCACCAATCGACATTAACAATGATATGCTCAATATGACCGATATGTGTGATATAAGGGTCATAAATGATCTATTATGTGTCATCTAAGTGTATATTTGTAAGTTATTTATTGTTATAATAACTTGTATTGAATCCATTTCCAATATCTATAAGTCATCAATCAACATTAGCAGTGATATATTCGATATGACCGATATGTGCGATATATGAGTTATAAATGATCGATATGTGTGATATAGGTGTGTATTTGTAGGTTTTTTGTTTTAATATCTTAGATGATCCTAATTTCTGAAAAAGCGGTAAAAAATGGCTTTTGTGAGCCATTTCTGACATTTCCACCTATATCGTCCATATATTGGGTATATATCCTTTTCCGAGCAGAACGATACCATATCTATATCGTTATTTCTTACCTTGGATGGGAGGCAGGAAAAATGCAGAATTCATCACATTAATTGGGAAACTATCAAAAGATCAATTAAGGATGGTGGGTTGGGAGACTTGATAGCATGAGTAAAGCAGTTTTGAGACTAGTGGGCAATGTAGATGACCTGGTTTGCTGCCTGATGTAGAACACACATGGTATTCGTGGCTCCTTGATGAGTGACAGTGTGCGTTCACCTTCCTCATTTTGGCAGGGGATTCTTTGAACCTCCAGAGTTGGGGGATATGCCTCAACCGATTATTGGTAGTGGTGAGGTCTTCTGCTTTTGGCGGAATAACTGGACTGTCCTTGGCACTCTTGGGGAATGTTATCTGCATCTTTTTGCTTTGGCTGAGGATCAAACTGTGTTGGATTGTCAGGCTTGGACGACTGGTTCCTGGGCGCCCACTTTTATGACTAAATTTTCAGAATGGAGACCGCATGATTTTTTGGCATTTCTGAATGACTTGTCTGATGCTCAGGGCATTACTCATGGGAGAGGCCATTTTTGTTGAGCTAATTTTTCTCTCTGTCAAAAAAGCATATCGGATTTTCTTGCATTCCTAACATGATTCATGAGGATCTAAAGCATGATTGCAGATTGATATGGAACTGTTGGATTCCTTAGAGGATAAAAGTGTTTTTGTTGCTTGTCAGACCCGAGTGCATGCCTACTAGAGTGAACAATACAAGTTTTTAGTGCATGGGACATGATATGTAGAAGATGCATGGAGGAAGATGAATACATGGGCCATCTCTTTTTCAGATGCGGTCTTTCTCGCTTGGTCTGGAATGGTGCATGCATCACATGGTTTGAGGCTGACGATGGCATGTCTTTTTGGAGGCCTACACAAGCAATGGGGGCAGCTCACATGAGGACATCTCTCTTGTGTTACTTCTTTGGTCAATTTGATGTGCTAGAAATGAGGGCATTTTTCTGAACGGTTTTATCCTTAGAGTGTTCTGGGGCATTACAGGGCCATCCTGTCGGCTTGGACCTGTCCATGATTGTACTTCCTGATCTAAGAAATTAATTGCATGTGGAGGGTTCCAACTCGGAATTCTTCCCTTCTTACTTCTAAAAACTTTTAGTCATCCATTTTTATTTATGTTAAATAAATTGAGATTGATTGTAATCTCAACAATTATGGTAGAATTTATCAGTTAGTCATTTTAGGGGCCAGTTAGGCTTATTTGGTTGTCAATTTTATGTTTCCTTATTTATTTTGCAATTCGCCCCTCCCTATATAATGGGACTAGTAGGCTATTATAGAGGAGAAATTATGTTATGAGCTCCACCATTATTCTCTTCCAATTAAACTCTAGGGTTTCCTGTCTCAAACCCGTCCCTCTCTCAGCTCGCGAGGCACAGCACACCACATTCTTCTTTTTCTTCTCTCCGCCTACTGAAATTTCTGTTTTCATCCAGAATGCTTCTTCTTCCTTGTAATCACTGGAGTTTATGTTGGATGGATGTAATGTAGACTGCTACTTTTTCTTGGATAAAATGTATCTTCATTGAACCAAGAGTCCAACCATAGGTACACCTTCAAACTCAATTTTTGATGATATTTCAAACCACTTTCTTATGAGTAGTCGCCATAATCTGAATGACTTGCCTTGTAATTTGCTCGCAAATACTCTGCAGTACCGTCGAATTGTGAGTATGTCTCATAGGCCTGTGCTCTAATACCAACTGACGCAAACATAAATTTAGGTCAAGAAAACATTTGGAGGGGGAGAGGAGGAGAAAAACACACATATTGTGCGGGAATTGGGAAAAGAAGAGTGGAGATACGTTGGAGGGAGACATGGGAAGGGGGTAATTGAAGAAACTCTAAATTTTAATGTGACTTGAACTTTCTAGTACAATGCCTCCTAGCTCCTTTATATAGGAGGGGTGAGATTCAAAAAAAGGAAAAAATAAAGTAAAATCCCTTAATTGACTCAACCAACTAATTAATTGGAGATCACCACCATCGTCGAAGGCCCCTTCCTCGTCGCTTCGCCCCCCTCTCGCAACCATCTCTGGTGTGACCTTTTGGCCGTACTCCCCATCCATGTTCTTGTCATTGTCCAGAATGATTTTCTCTTGCACTTTGCAGATCTCAAGTTTGGAGCTAAGCTCCTGGTCTTCTTCTAAAACATCCAGCATCACAATCTCATCTTGGGCCATAGATTTTTGTCCATCTTGCTTAAAACGTCCTCTCTTATGCAAGAGATGAGTATCTTCCTCAGTGTAACAAATTTTGTCACTGCTCTATGAATGCTCGGCCTAGCAACCTGCTGGTCTATCCAGAAAGCTTCCACCGCAGACTCGGATCCTTCCTCCAACAATCAAATTGCCCAAAGTGGAAGGAGGAAGGATTACATCTCTCCCTCGAGTTCTAACACAACGACACATGGTCTGAGCGTGATCTGGGCAAGAATGTGAACCCCTTAGGATCCGGGTACCCGTTAATCACACATGGTCTGAGCGTGATCTGTGTGCCTCATCAAATATATCTCTGCGTAACTGCTCGTCGTTGGGCACAACAACTCGGTCTGCCTTCCATAAATTGGACTCTGCCACAACAAAATCATCAATCTCGTCCTTGACGACGCACATGTATCTATCTTGGATCCAAGGATCCATCTTCTGGCCCGCGATGATGCGATCCCACAAACTGCTGAATCGTAGAGGTACGACGGTAGAAATGGATGCGCTCTCCGATGGATGCCAATCATTTAAAGCTGCGAGCATATCCCATGTATATAGCCAGTTTGCTCTACCTTCAGCATGAGCTCTTCTCCTAAGTACATCCGTCACCACGTTTCCCTTACCGGGATGGTAAGAGATCGTGCAATCATAATCCTTCAGTAGCTCGATCCATCGGCGATGTCTCATGTTCAGCTCTTTCTGATCAAAGATATAATTTAGGCTCTTGTGATCCGTAAAAATCTCGAAATTCACCCCATAAAGATAGTGGCGCCAGATCTTCAGAGCGAAAACTACTGCCGCCAATTCTAAATCGTCTGTGGGGTAGTTCCGCTCATGCGGCCTCAACTGTCGTGATGCATAAGCAATCACCTGTCCTCTCTGCATCAACACTGCTCCTAGACCTTCTCCAGATGCATCTGTATAAACTGTATAGTCCTGAGTACCCGAAGGAAGAGCAAGAATAGGTGTTGTAGTCAATCTCTCCTTCAGTGTCTGGAACGCCTGCTCACATGAATCGTCCCAAATGAATGGAACTCCCTTCTGCGTCAATCGTGTCAAAGGACGAACAATGCGTGAAAATTCGTCGACGAAGCGTCTGTAATAGCCTGCTAGCCCGAGGAAGCTCCGAATCTGAGTAACTGTCTTGGGTTGTTCTCAAGACATGACTGCCTCAATTTTCGCAGGATCAACTGCGATACCTGCTCCAGAAATGACATGCCCCAGAAAAGAAACTTGGGACAACCAGAACTCGCATTTGCTCAACTTAGCATATAGCTTGTGCTCTCGTAAAGTATCCAAGACAATTCGTAGATTATTTGCATGATGTCATTCATTCCGTGAATAGATGAGCACTTCATCTATGAACACTACCACAAATTTGTCCAAGTATGGACGGAAAATCCGATTCATCATATCCATGAAAGACGCAGGTGCATTGGTGAGCCCAAACGGCATCACCACAAACTCGTAGTGTCCATAACGAGTCCTGAAGGCTGTCTTCGGAATATCCGACTCGTGAATCCTCAGCTGATGATAGTCGAAGCGAAGATCGATCTTCGAAAATACCGAAGACCCCTGGAGCTGATCGAGTAGATCATCAATACGCGGCAAAGGATAACGGTTCTTCACCGTTCTCTTATTCAGCTGCCTGTAATCGATGCACAGTCTCATGGATCCATCCTTCTTATTGACAAATAGAACCGAAGCACCCCAAGGTGAAGTGCTCGGCCTCACGAATCCCAAATCCAGTAACTCCTGTAACTGCACCTTTAGCTCCCTCAACTCGGCTGGTGCCATGCGATATGGTGCCATAGAGATCGGTTGTGTATCTGGCAGCAACGTGATCTCGAACTCGTTCTCTCGCTCAGGAGGTAATCCTGGTAGTTCATCAGGAAACACATCTGGATATTCAGATACTACTCTGATGTCCTGTATCATCGGCTCCTGATCAGATAACTCCCGAACAAATGCAAGATATGAATCACCACCCTGATCAATAAGTCGCTGAGCTCGCAACACTAAAATATACTCTATGGTGGAGTCATGTATAGTACCCTCAAAAGTGAACTCGGGTAAATCTGGGATCCTGAAGACAACCGTCTTCCTAAAGCAATCAACAAGTGCATGATGAGCTGATAACCAATCCATGCCCAAAATCAAGTCAAACTCGTCAAGCTGTAGAAGTAGACAATCTGCGAGCATCTCGTGTCCTCCCATCAGTACGGGCAAGTGCCTGACTATCAGAGAAATGATAAACTTCTGGCCACCTGACCCTCGGATGTGATATGGAGACGATAGCGTCTCTGCAACTCTATCTAAAGAAGCTAGTAGCCTCGAAGTAAGAAAAGTATGTGTCGCTCCAGAATCAAATAAAGCGTGGAAAGGTCTGTAAGAGTAGTCAATATGTGTGCAAGTTGGTTAGTCATCTCCTAGTCTGGTCGGGATGACATGGGTCTGTATGAGAACCATAACTAGTTATAGAAGTACCATTTGAAGATACTTATAATATATGCTTTTTCTCTTCTTGGGACATAATATGAAAATTAATGAAATGGGTGACATCCGTGGTGATTGAATCTGAATGTCGTATTTCCCTTCTCGGACTCACGACAAGTCGGAAGACTATCATTATCCGAGAATTTAATGCGATCGGAATTAAATACTGCGAATGTGCGTATCGGGATACCACTGCTCTGATACCAAACTGTGAACCCCTTAGGATCCGGGTACCCGTTAATCACACATTTGCACTATTATTCACATGAGATCGCAGAAGTTATAGAAAAGAAGGGAATTTTTTTTGCGCGAATAATTTTCCACATGACATTCATATCCATAATAATAACCACAATCTAAAAGAGACAAATGGCACCAAAATCTCATTTCATTAATTTCCATATACTTTACAACATGTACGGTGACCGACAGTACATACAGAATTCCCAAAAATCTGACTGAAGAGAAAGAAATATAATACATGAACAAAAACTGACACAAAATAAACCATACCGTCGGGTATAAACTCTATCTCCTGGAACCATGTATAGCTACTGAGCTGCTACAGAACTGCAGGCTGTTTGCCTGCCAAGCGTGCAAGGAAGAAAAGGCATCAGCGGGCGCTATTACTTCCCATAAATTTATAAAACATAAACCAGGATTTAATATGTTCAAAAGTAACAAGTAGAAAGGTAGGAGCAACTCAATTAAATTTTTATTTCTACTTGCAATGAAAAAGGTTTTCAATCTTTCTAGTAAATACCTCCTATGATCAACCATTATTCCAACATTTCCCACATAAGCATAATTCCATGGTAACTAACTGATCATAAGTATGTATATTCATATTACTCAGAGATCATATTTGTAGATTTTGATGATGGGAAAGATGAGATGAGAAGATATAATGATTTATTTAATTCTTAAGTCTAGTGGATAGTCTGTGGTCTTGGTTCGTGTGAAACCTCACACTATGACTCTAAGACTTGGGGAATATCTTAGGGTTGGGGTGCCTCCGTAGGCATGCGGTGTTGTATAATGCATCCTAACTAAGTTCCTAACACATCCACTAGCTTAATGGGATTTTGAATTAGATTATAGTCACTTCCATTATCTCAATTTTAATTGTAATCCCTTCAAACCTCAAGTGCAACTGTCTCAGATGTAATTCTAGATGATGTAAATATAAATATGGATGATCTGGATGAAGAATTGCCAAGTCTGTTGGCGAAAGTAAAACTCAAGCGGTGAAGAAGTCAACAAAAGAGCTCTTCTGTCTCGCCCTCTAATTGGAAGCGCGGTCCAATAGAGGGATAGGTCTACTCCCAAACTACGCCACTGAGACGGGTGAGAGAGACTTCCCGGAAAAGTCGCTCTAGAAAAACAGCCCGACTAGTACGGGCAAACGAGCTCGTACGTAAAACTGAAAACCAAGGATCCCCCGCCTGGGTATCCTAAAACAGAAGGTCTAAAGTCGGGATCCCAACGAGGCGTAAAAACACTGCGAGCTCGCGTAAAAACTGAAGAGGGACTGGGATCCTAGACCCGCGCACTTGGCGGCCGCTGCCCGAAGTGGGCTTCCTATCTCCCGCCCAGTTGAGGGTCACCGCGCCCTCGCACGGTCATGTGTAAAAGTCATCAAGACCGGCATATGATTTTTTTTTATACAAGTCACACATATATGCATGTACTCGATTTCTGATTCAATTCTCAACGACACATTTGTAAAGGATAACAATAATAGATTACTTGACTTCACCGAACAGGCAAAATGGAAGTTGTCAACTTATAACTAGATCTCAACATCAATTCTCTCAATTTCTTGTAACAAGAGTTTTTACAAGATTTCTTGAAGATATCACTCTTGATTCAATAAGATGTGGTATTTCCATCTTAATGGAGATATATATTCTTTAACTTGAACCAAGATGCAGATTTGCAGAGTTTATAGTTGAGGGCTGATTCTTTTCAAGCAATATCCCTAAATAAAATTGATTGAGCAGGAATAAGAGATGAGTGAACTTGATCCAGAAAAACTAATGCTACCCAGTTGTATACTAAAGAGCATTGAAATATTCAATTTACGAATTCAACCTCCAGCCTTAAGGATAACCATGTAATCAAAAGTTCTGAGTTATTTATGAAAGTATTTCAGCTCGAGTATTATTCACAAGATTCCACTTAACCAAAATATCATTCACAGGAGCTTTTCTTGATATAACAATGTTATAATGTAAAACTTTTGGCTCTAGTTGATCGCTGCATGATGATATCATCTAGTTTGATTCATTAATTTATATATTTATATTTATTTATTTATTTATAATAAAGCTCCCCCCCAACGCAGCTTCATGATTATACTGAGAACTTTGGAGATACATCCCACAAACTTCGGTAGAGATTAAGGTATTCAAACATGACAAACATTTTGTTTATATCATGGTGAATATTTTGATTTCAAACTAATAAGAGACTCTGTGATACACTGATTTCAAATTAAACAGTCCAAAACAAAATTTACATACTGCGTATATAAGCTACATTATTCAAAATATTCAAAATTATTGTAGCAGATAAAACAATGGCATCATTGGCGCATGCAATTAGAATGCTTCCTTAATGGCGGAAGTCGACCTTCATTAGGTAGCAAGAACGATGAACAGAAGACATATTACATATGATTTAATTTCGAATCCTAACCCAAAAAGGTCCATATAGTCAGTACATGTATAAACATATCCAGCCAAAAAGAATAACATAATGATTTTTGAATTTATTTTAACCCGGACACTATATTCTTTACCCTCCGGAATTTACAGAGCAACAGAATGCAATGCAACAGATTTCAGAAAATTCATTCATATTATTATTATCTAAACAACAGATTGCACATATTTCAGGAAATTATATTTAAACTCCCATTTTTCTCATCATGTTTACTCAAGAAAACATGAATTAAGAGATCAAGAATGATTAGAATACCATGCATGGCAGCAATTGGAGGTATAGGGAACATACTTCTCAAAAGGGTAATAATTTATATTCACTTATTACATAGAAATTTGAGTAGAAACCGAAAAGAAAAATAAAACTTTAATTTGAAATCAATCTTGTAGATTAGATTTTTGTCACTTTGATTGATAAGAAAATCATCATTTTCTATTAAGAGTTTTTGGAGCAAAGAACAACAACAAGAAGGGGTTACATGTGCATGTATGGCAGCAAGGAGATGAGGACATAGGATGGTACAAAATCAAGTGTAATTAGCATGCATGGCAGCAAGGAGGAGAGCTGAGGAATGTACCTTTAAAAAAAACTTCAAGATTTGAGGATCAAGTTTATTTGCAGTGACTGTTGTTATGACAACAATAGCACTTAGCTTTGGAGAATAGCAATGAAGTGGCTCCAGATCTTGCAGGAGCAACTGTGGTTGCATGCAGTTGCCCGGTGATGGAGAAAAACACTACCTTCAATAGCTGGAGAAAGTAGCCGATGGTTGTTGCAAAAATTGCAACTATAGCAGTAGCGAAAAGGGCAGCAGCTGCTCCTCCAGCACATGAAAACAGCAGTAAAGAGAGATTGGGGAGAGGCTTCTCGGTTGGAGAAATTGGAAAGAGCAAGGAAATATTAAGGTGGTTATTTATAATAAGAGAAAAACAATATGTATCTGCAAATGGAGGAAGACTGAGCCCACGTGAGGGCTGTAGCAGCTGTGCAGCTGTAGGAAAAAAAATATTTTTTTTAAAACCACCGAACACCTGCTGCTACACTCTACTGTAGCTGCTATTATTTTTAAACCAAAATTTCCTTTTATTTGGCATACACAAAAGTCGACAGTATATGCGCCTCGAATGTTGGATTTCGACACGCAATATCTCGTTTTGACCGTCTCGGAATGACGATCAATATGAGTATAATATTGTATACTTTCGATCGGGTTTGGATGCCCGAACTTTTCGAGATACGGTTTTGGTTTGGCATTAAATTTTATGAATTTTAAAGTATCAAACGACCTCCGATTGACCAACGGTCGATTCCGTTGGTCTTCTTTTGTCGAATCGGATCTTATGACGGTCTCGATTCGTTTTGTGGTTTCCGAATTTGCGTCGTGGCTTTTTCGCGGCACGCATTACGATGGGACCGATTTTTGGTTGATTTCTCCTGAACGTCTCTTGATTCACGATCAATTGATCGTTTTGAGTTGTTTGGCATTGACCAACAACTTTATTGGATTAATCGGACCCATATCAGGTCGAGTTCGGGTTTGTGCGGACTCCGGGTGTTACAAAGAACCATACAATGGACAGTTGAATACACTACACCATCTCGATTGATAGAAGAAAATGACCAATACAATGGGAAGTGAAACCCCGGGTTGAGAACAATGCCAGAAACGTGTGCCCGATTCTCTTTCGAAATTTGGACAAGGCAAACTTATGGACCCTTTCAAGGATCAGAATCCAAATGCTATTCTGGATATAAGCTGTGATGTGGAATCAGCCTCTTTGAGGCCTTTTTATTTAGTAGCAATAAATAACATTGTGACGTGACATAATAAACTCATAACTTTCAATAATTGACAAGAGTATTTCTTGAAAGGTTGAATAAAAGATAATGTTTATATTCAACCATTTAATTTTGTTGAGATGTGCAGGCAAAATAGGTTCGGTAAATAATCCCCAGCACTGAAAACGAGAATGGATTTGCATGTACTTTCTCATGTGTGACTTGATTGCATCCATTACATCGAAGAGAAATCTCTTTTTAAAATATGGAATCTTAATATAAAATAAGAATTTAAGATAGGTTCTGATTGAAGTGAAAAAGTTGATAATGCAGGGATCCTCCTCCGATGTTGGTCCTTTGAAAAAAATGGATGTGAATAAAATAGGCTCATTGGCCTTTTTCTGTTACTTGCAACACGCGCATGCTATTTCCTCGTGTCCTCTAGGCTCTACTTGTGGCATGCTTGAGTGCATTTGTTGAATTCATATCCTTTGAGCTTGGAGATTCTAATGTGCTTGTTGAATATAGTGGCTCCAAATTCCATCAGCTATTCAGTTAAATTTCATCTGAATCCATCGGGAATATTAATCTGGAAATACCCATCACCCATCTCTATAACTCTTGATAGTTCTTTTTCATAATGGATACACTCAGTTGCCGTAAGCTGATGTGCAGTATTAGTCCTCTCATACTTGTCCTAGCATTTTAACATTCATGCCCAAGTTTTTTGCTGCTGGCACTACACATTGCATAGGCACAAACTTAGCATATCCACCTGTAATGAGTAGAGCTATTTTTTCCTCAACCATAACACAATCTGATGGCTGACTCCTTGATTATATAGATTGTTAGTATAGTAACTGCCAGTTGAACCAAGTGGTTGCAAGTCTCTAGAAGGCCGTGCATCCATACTTTTTGTTGGCAACTTGTCAAGTTTTCAACATCTTGGCAACTATACCATTTTGATGCCCATACCTTAAGTGGTTTCAATGAATGGGCCGAGACTGTTGCTGAACACCAGAGAAATTTACATCTGGGTGCTAAATTTGTTGCATGTGTAGAAGTGTGTAGCCTTCGCTCATTATACATTGTAGTATTTTGTTCTGTGGCGCACTCATCAAATCACCTATATGCAAGGATGCATGGGTCACCACACTTGGATGATGCACGGTTCATGTGATTATGTTGCAGTGAGACTGGAAGCCATCTTGCTGTGCCTCTATGCTCCTGATAATATTGGACTATTGCGTTGATTTTGTAAAGATAGCAGGAGCGGAGATGCCACATTGGATTTCACAAGGCAACAGCCGTAGGGGTTGTGTTTCTCATCTACCATAGTGGGTTAATTGATATGCATTTTCACAAGTCAATTAGTAAGATGTAGATATAGAAAGATATCATATGACTAGATCTTTATCTATTATATTTATTAGGTGTTTTCATGGAAGTTATTTAGCATTTTAATGGTGTTTAAACAATTTTCTTTTGTTGGCAGATAAGAGCGGCCACGCTTACATGCTTTGCAGGTTTGACATCTGCTGTTTACTTTTCTCTAGCTGATGAAAAACAAAGCTTGATAATATCTTCTGTGGTATGCCTTGTATATCAAGATATATGTTTTTATTGTTCATTTATGGATCGGTCTCTCATCCTTTTTAGAATTTTTCAAGGTTGGTGCTACTTTGAATGATGGGGTACCTTCCGTTAGATCTGCAGGATGCCGTGCTCTTGGTGTCCTCTCTTCTTTCAGCGAAATCTTCTCCAGGTTATTATCTACTTTTGTGTGATTGAGTGTTATCTGACCAACCAT
Organism: Ottelia alismoides; assembly: GCA_037367405.1. Lineage (NCBI taxonomy): Eukaryota > Viridiplantae > Streptophyta > Magnoliopsida > Alismatales > Hydrocharitaceae > Ottelia > Ottelia alismoides. The sequence continues at coordinate 484,818 of JAZKJV010011892.1, read as the reverse complement.
ATTTGGCACTCGCTTTAAATGCTTTTTATTTTCAGTAAAAGGATCCTGGAAGATTTTACCCATGCAGCCGAAAAGAATTTACATGATCCTTCACTTTCGGTATTAGAGTTCACAAGTATCATTGATGTTATCTTTTTTTTAAGAAAACTTTGAATTTAAATACGACTTGGTTTCATTCATTTTAAGGTGCGAATAACTGCATCCTGGGCCTTAGCAAATATGTGTGATTCTCTTCGTCGCAGGGAAACCGATTTGCCTTTGGAGTTTCCTGGTTTGTGTTGAACTTTTATTTTAATCATGTATAGCTGTTGTTCTTGTGTGATTACTCTGATAACTCTATTTCTGTCCTTTGATGCAGAAAGATCTATTGATCCAAGAATTGTCTCGCTTTTGGTTGAAAATTCTCTGCGGTTAACTTCGGATAGTGACAAGGTAAATGTATATATTTCATATGTTTGATTCTTTTCTCTGAAATTGGTACATTTATTTTTTGTCCTTGTGGTTCTAGCAAATCCATTTCAAGTGGGAAAAGATTTGTATTGTTGCATGGTTTGAACAGACTGAATTTGATAAATTTTCATGCTTGTTTATAGTTTCACTCTTAGAACTTTGAAGATTTAGATAATTTGTTGCTGGTAGATTGTACACATATCTCTGAATGAGTATTGGGAGTGGGGTCAGTATGCCGAAATTGGTTTCTCAGTTGAAAAGCCATATACGAGGCTCCTTTCCCTGTTGAGTTCACTTGATTCTACTCTCTGTATGGTTTTATGTTGCATTTGGAGGGTGAAGGCCTCACTTAAGGCCAATTCCTTGCTCCTGTTTATGTAGTTAAGAGGGTGATCATTAAAATTTACAGGCAAAAGTGGGCCTCTGACGTGGATATTGCCATGTGTGCTTCTTGGACCAAGAGGACTTGGAGCATCTCATCTTTATTTGCCTGTCCTCTATGGAGGTCTTAGATACAGCTCGAAATCACATGACTGAGTACTATTAGTTCTTTTTGGCCCTCCTATAAGCAGGGCAGGAATGGATTGGTTGCTACTTCCTTCTTCACAATGGAGTGTATAACACCTCTTGCTATGATCTTGCTACTATGGTTACAGAGGAATGGTGTGTTCTCAGGTTTAGAATTCCATTTGTAAAAAATGTATAGGCATGTTAATGGGTTCTTGTAAGTGCAAAATGCAGCATATTGATTGCATTATCTTTGAGTTTGGGCCACATTTTCTCGATGATAGTTAACCTCTATGGGCATTCATTTTTCCTTTCCGTAAAAACGAGTTGGTGGTTGGGTGAATACTGAAGGCACTGATGGTATGTATAGAGTGCCTGATCAGTACATCTTTAAGTTTTACTTGACAATGTAATATGGACTCAGTATTTAGTTTACTGTTTTTGGGATTAATATAGATTTAGCCCTGGTACGATCCGTTTTTAAATTGAAACATTTTTTATTTGATGCAATCCAGTAAGTGGTAGACTCCTTTGCCAAGGTGTATCTTCAAGGAGTTGAGGTTGCGACCGGGGTTCTTGGAATGGTTGACCCTGGGAGGTAGGTTGTGAGCACCTGCACAATTTTCAGGCTTTGTGATCGTAAAATCTCCCACACAGAGTACTTCGATAGAGGAGTACAATAGTAGGACCAAAAAGGAAGCTGCCAACTAGCTAGATAGAGAAGGCTTTTGATGTTACATTGCTTGATAGTTACCGAGCTAAATGCTGCAGTATTTTCATTCTTGCATTTGAATTTTTATTTCTTTAATGCAGCGTGTTCTCACAGCTAACAATATTTTAGTCATCCATGCCAATAAAACAAATCTTTGAATTTCTATATTATATTCTCTTCTTCTTTGCAACGGTTTCAGGTGAAGGCTAATGCAGTGAGAGCTCTTGGGAATCTGTCGAGATTCGTCAAGTTCACCGATTATGTCTGCTGCTCCAAATATTCAAGTTCTTCAGGTATATTTTTTGGAGGAGTCTTGTCTCTGGGGTTGCTAATATCATCGTATTTTTTAATCAATTCTCTTCCTCAGATGGTCTCCATTGGCTTGAAAGAATGGTTCAAGCATTTGTTTCTTGTGTTACTACTGGAAATGTAAAGGTAGAATGTACAGACGTCATCTATCTTTCATGTTTTTCAGTTGGTCACAAGAGTTGTGTTTTCTTGGATCCGTCTAAAATTTTGAGGGTTGGGGTTGGCCGTTGGATTATCTTTTTGTTTCTGCTTTCAGGTTCAATGGAATGTTTGTTACTCCTTGGGGAACCTTTTCTTAAATCCAACAGTGAAGTTGCATGATGTGTCTTGGTGAGTCAGAATGCAGATATGTTTATAGAATCAGACCAAACTAAACCAAAAAATCTTTTCCCTTTTTAATTGGAACAAGTTATGTAGGTTTTTCTTCTCTAGACTGATGTATCTATATAAGAGGAGCTGAGTGTCTTATAATAAACATCACTTTCATCATTCTTAACATGGTATTGGAGCAACAACCTTAGATTGGTGGTCTAGTGCCCCTTCATAGCAGACCTCAATCTCTTCTGCCAAAATATGTACCCCATCATCGTCAAACCCCGTGTCTCCACATAGGGGGGACACGAGTATGCCTCCATCTCCTTCGTGAAAACCTCTACTCCACCATCGACCCTTCTTTGTACACCGTCATCGATCGGCATCGCCTCCTTCGAGGGGCATGTAGTGTCGAGCCCCGAAATCATCACTGAGCATTACCCCATCATCTTGTGCCCCCAATCATCCATCATCACCTAGTATGTCCTCACTTGCCAAGTCTTCACCTACCTTGCCCCATGGCTTTAAATATCCTTGATAGGGGATATGTGGAGCCCTTGTAGGAGAAGGAAGTTGTGGCATTCCAAAGGAAGATGAGTTGGTGGCTGAGGCGGTGTGGAGGCCAAGGACTTGAAGGACTTGTTGGTTCTCCCTGAAGCTCTTAAATACATGGAGATATGTCATCAATCTAGGGTGGAGAATTGCATATGAGTTGAGTTGGCGGTAGTTTCGCCCATGATTGTGGAATGAGACGCATCTCCTAGATTATACAGGGCTTGGGACATTCAGATAATAGGAGGATTGTGGGCTTCGTGCTAGGAGAATAAAATATGGATATTGCTTGCATCCCAAAGAGGAAGATTGGTAAATGTGACATGCCCATTGGCATTGTGTTGCCGTCCCTCGATTCTCCATCTTTAGGGTGCTTCCTTCTGTTAGTATTTTTGGTTGAATCCTGGTAGGTTGGGATGATGATTTATTTGAGTTGGTGGATGGTGTGATGCTTACTCATTCCCTCTCGATGGTGCTTTAATGGTGCTGAGATTATGTACAGTTGCTCTTACGATTGCTTTTCTCCACTCGAAATGGCTTTCCCGGGGCTCCTACTATGCCGATCTTATGGGATGAGTTGAAGATGGTCCATGCTCGACTTTCTAAGTTGCCTTGGCTGGTCAGCGGGACTTCAATGCCACATGGTTCGCTGGTGATCACCCTCGAGATGGGGAGGAATGGACCCTAACTTCCCACTATTTGTTGGCTTCGTGGTGGGCATGTCTATGGAGGTGCTTGATGCTTTGAATTCTCATTACACATGAGGATCTCAGTGGTTGATCTTTTCTTGATCAGAGGTTGGTTTCTTGGAGGCTTTCCCATTGGATATTGTTCCCTCACTCTCGCAAGCCCATTCTGACCACACACTTATCTGCTGCGATGCAAGAGAGAATTTCCGCCCTCTTGCATGTTTTGCTTTGAGCATTCGTGGTTGTTAGAGCAGGGATTCTGAGAGCAACTTTCTCGATGTTGATTGAACATGGTTGTGTCTGGATGAGCCTCTCGGGAGCTTGGCACGGAGCTGGTGGATATGTAAGATGTTGCTTGATTATTGTCATGGTCTTCATTCTCAAAGAAGGGAGAGGAGGAAATTGGCGTAGGCAGAGGTGGTGCGCTTGAATTGCTTGAGGACTCTATGGATAGAGGATGAAACGATGGCTAGAAAGGAGAATCAACGAGTCCTGTACGGGGAAGATAAGAAACATGTTGTGGAGAGGAGGCAACGTTCCTGACAGAAGTGGCTGAAGGAGGGGGAGGCCAGCAAATGTTTGTTCTACATTGTGGCCATGGGACGGGGCTTAATTTTATAGTATATATTCATTGAATGGTGTTCTTGTCGACGAAGATCAATCAATTGGGTCTGTAATTGTGGGCCCCGTTATGGAGCTAAAGGGACTGATAGCGATATATCGAGGCTCTCTAAGATCAGAGAAACACTTTGGTGAAGCCTCTCACTCTTTAGGAGGTTCGGGATGGGGTTTTTGGTTTGAATGTTGATGGTTCTCCTGAGATGAATGGCTTCCTTTCTTCTTATAGGAGCTCTGTCTGGACTGTGGTAGGGCTGGAGGTTTTCGTTGTGGTGAATGAGTAGCGACAACATAATCAAAGGTTTGAGTGGTTGAATCGATCTCTTATAGTCCTTTTACCTAAGGAGTTTATCTGGAGGGTGGAAGATTTGTGACCATTTATGTATTGTAACGTTGTCTGCCTTATCGTTGCTATGGTCGTTGTGAACCATCTACAATGTCCGCTTGATTTGTCAGGGGGGGGGGTAGCTGACTGGACTAGGCTTAGTGCCCCCTCATGGCTCCTATTCCTCTTGGTTTGTATTCTTAGCTTTTATGCTTTCTCAGGGTTGCAAAAGGCATCCATGCATGGTTTAAACCATTTATATCCGACATTGTTTTGAAGGGATATTTACCCCCATAACTCTGAGTATTTTTGTAATTACAATCATAACTCCGCATAATCATGAATTGCACGAGAAACTCCAGATAGTTTTCCTGTTAACCCAACCATTTCATTGGGTTAATCTATCCCATGGTCTAATCTAGCAGATATTAAAAAAATTCAAAAAAAGAATAAAAATCCCTAACCCATCCCCCTCCCTTCTCCACGCCCTCCCCCTCCCTCCCTCATGCCCCTCCGCCCTCTGTCTCCACCCTCCCTGACACCTGCCCCCCGCTGACAGCCTCCCCCTCCCCGTCTTCCTCCTACAGATCGCACCACCCCCGTCGATCCCTTTCCCCTTCTTCCTCCTCCATCTCGCCCCCTCCCCTTCTTCCTCTTCCAGATCGTGTCACCCCCGCCGATCGCTTCCCCCTCGCCTTCTGCGTCCTCCAGATCGCGCCACCCCCGTTGACCGCCTCCCCCTCCCCTTCTTCCTCCCCCTCGCCCCCTCCCCTTACCCGACCTTTGCTCCATCTCTGGTTGCCCCCTCGACGATATCATGACCTCCTTGTGGTCCCCCTCCCTCGTTCCCTGCCCTCGACGACCCATCTTCCGCTTCCGCCGCCACCATCCCCAACCACGTCTTCACCACCCTCCTCCACTACGTCGCCACCTCCTCCCCTTCCCTACTGCCCCATTCCTCCCTCCTCTCCCTCACCTCCTCCCTCCGTCGTTATTCCCCCTGCAACCTCCTCGTCTTTGGCCTCCCACACGAGTCCCTCCTGCTCCTCTTCCTCAACCCTCTCTGCCTCACCGTTTTCCTCTACGACTTACCCCACCACATCTCCATCCTCGAGTGGTCTTCGTTGACGGCTACACCCCTTAATCTCCTAGGAGCTACCGCCGTCGTTGTCCACGACTATGACCGTGAGCTCGAGATGCTCTGCAATGTGGAGTTCCTCTACAAAGAGAACCTCGTCTTCTCCAACGTACAACTCATGTATTTTTGGGGGGCTGGAGAAGGAAGGGGAAGTGGTCTCATTTGTAAATAATAAAATATAAAGGGTAGAAAATGCAAAATATTTGATGGATATCGTCATAATTAACTGGAAATTAGATGGACGTTAACATAGTGTTGTGGGTGTAAGAGTTAAGCATTATTGAGTTTCCTGGACGTAATTCGTGATTATCGAGGTTATGATTGTAATTACGAAATTACTCAAGGTTGTGGGTGCATGTATCTTTTTTTTTTTTGAAAAATCATGCTCTCATCCTGTATATTTAGTTTATGTTGTAATGGAACAACGAGACATCAGATGGTTAGGATTCAAGGCATACCAATAGTTTCTACTATTAATTTTATATTATTGTTAATGATATTACAATAAACATCTCCTTAGAATTGATTTATTTTTGTATGTTATTCATTCGCCGTTAATGCTATTGGTTTGTTTATTTATAATGTTTATTTTTATGAATATTATTTTTTTAGGAGAAAGATGGTGTAGTTCCAAGATTGGAACCCTCTACAAATTTATTCATTCAAAAGAGATACCGAGTACATATATGCTACAACAGAGCCAAAATCGAAAAACAGAGCTACATGTTCGGCCACAGATACACCAATGCCCTGTAGTGCCTCAATACCCTTTCACAGAGAAATGGATGGCCCCAAAATACTTTCTCATTTCTAGCACACCAAATGGCCCAAAGAAGGGCAAAAGGAGTAGTTGTGTCCTTCTGAGAACTATCAGACACCGCTTTAATTGAACTCCAGTACACCGCATTGTCCACCGAGTGAAGTCAAGGTACAACCACCTATTTTTAAACCGCGACCGAGGTACAATAACCAAAAAAGATATGCTATTAATCCTCATGCTCAAGGTCGCATCTATCGTAAAATGTTGTCTCGGGTACCTAATACCCTCATCCTGCGCATCTTTGAAAGCAACCGGTCGCATCGGCTAACCACATGAAGACCTTGATCCACATTGGAACCCTGCTAGCCTAGATAAGCTTGTAATCCCAAGCTGCCTCCTCCTGAAGTGCTTAAGGCGTCTTGCCGAAACACCGATAAGCCTTCTTAATTGTAAAGCTCTGTAGAGATAGTTTATCTATTATCATTTTATGTATCATGTCGTTATTTCTTTTTCTTATTTAGACTTCTTTGTAATTTACCCTTTAGGTCTCTCCCTATATAAGAGAGCCTAGGGTTTTCTTGAATCATAACAAAGTCTCTTTTCCCAACATGGTATCAGAGCCACCCTAGGGCTCTCCAACCCCCCCCTCCCCCCGCCGCCCCTTCCCCACCTGCCTCCCTCTTCTCGGAATCACTGCCGCCTCTCTCCAGCGGCAGCCCTCCTTCGCTGCTGCCCGGTTGGCTCCAGCCCTCCATCCGGTTGGTTCCAGCCCTCCATCCGGTTGCTCCGGCCCTCCATCCGGTTGGATTCCAGCCCCCAGCCAGCCGCCGAAGGGGATCCCTGCCCCCAGCGGCTTCAGCCAATCGGCGAAATCGCCATCTGCCGCTCGCGCAAGGCCTCCGGGTACGTGAACAGCCACCCGCGCAAGGCTTCCTAGCGGCTCCCAGCCGCTGAAAGGGCTGTCAGCCCCTTGTTAGGCGTGCCCTAGTTCCTTCCTCGTCCGTTCTATGGATTTGAGTGCGTAACGTCTACATACGCACTCAAATCCGATGCAGTTTTTGTAGACATTCAGCATCACGTCTACATATCCTAGTTCTTCTCCAAGCGGCAGTATGTCAGAATCAAAAGTTGATATGCCCTTCACCGGCGCATTCAAAGGTCCTGCGCCAATAGTCAAGATGGACGGGTCTAACTATGAGCTCTGGGCTATGCAGTTCATGAGCCTCATGAAGTCGAATGGTAAGAAGCACATTCTTACCGAGGATGAGCCTGCAGAGAAGACTGGGATCTATGCCTCATGGGAGGCTGATGATTCCTATGTAAAGGTCTGGTTGTCTGGTACCTTGACGATGGAGATTGCTAATGACGTCATCCATCAGCCCACTGCTAAGGCAATGTGGGACATTCTTGCCGCCACATATTCGCAAGTGCGAAATGAGACGAAGATGTTGCAGCTTCGGCACGACATATTCACAATGAAGCAGAACGGCAGACCTCTTCATTCTCTCTACACATCCCTAAGAGGGATGTTTGAGAAGTTATACATCATCATTCCTCTCACTGCAACTCCTGAGCAGCAGAAGGCGTTTCGAAACGCCACCATGGTTGGTGTTCTACTTGCGGCTCTTGACCATGAGTATGATGCAGCTCGATCTCAGATTCTCGCTGATGCGGTTATTCCTCCAGTTGAAGATGTTTACAGAAGGCTGAGTCGCATTCCAGTTTCCTCCAGCTCTTCTACTCCACCTCCTTCAGCGATGGCAGTCTCGCGTGGGAGAGGTGGACCACCATCTGGCCGTGGTTGTGGACGTGGCCGTGGACCCCAGGGGAGGGGTGGCCGCTTCAGTCAGACATGCTCCTATTGTCACCGCACAGGACACTCGGAGGAGACATGCTATTCGAAACATGGATTCCCAGCATCGGCACGTGTTGCAGAGCACTCACAGTCTCCATTACCGTCTACTGCAGATAACCGATTCGACGAACTTGTGGCTCGTCTCCGAGATATTATGCCACATTCATCTGGTGATTCGTCAAGCGGTTCTTCAGATATTGTTGCTACTGCCTCTGCCAGTTCATCAGCCGCAGCCAGTACCTCAGGTAGATCTACTGCTTTCATACCACCTCATGATATATCTGACTGGGTTATAGATTCCGGAGCCACACATCATCTCTGCCGAGATAGAGATAGATTACAGGCCTACAAGGACATTCCTCCTGGCCGCTCAGTACAGATAGCAGATGGTACCCATTCACCCCTTGTTGGACAGGGGGAGGTCTTCCTCTCCTCCACTATGCAGCTACAGAACGTCCTACATGCTCCTGAGTTCTCAATGAATTTGCTATCCATTAGTCAGATCATGAAGGATCTGAATTGTCGTGCTATATTTGACCCGTCTTCTCTTATTTTTCTGGATATACTCACGGGCAAGGTGATTGGCTGTGGCTCTGAGCAGGGTGGTTTATATAGGCTGGTTCGACATTCCTATGCTAGCGCCTCTTCTCATTCTGCCGGACCAGTCTCTCCGTGCATCTGGCATCTCCGATTTGGTCACCTTCCGCTCCAGAAAATGCGTCATCTTCTGCCCCAGATCTCTCCTAGTTCGTCTTTCCGCTGTGAAGCATGTCAGTTGGGAAAGCATCATAGGTCAAGCTTCCCAAGTCAGAGTCGGAGCAGTAGCTCCCCGTTTGAGTTGTTGCATATAGATATATGGGGTCCAAGTCGTGTTCCCGATCATCAGGGGCACAGGTTCTATCTTGTGGTAGTGGATGATTTTTCTCGTGTCTCATGGGTCTTTCTTTTGAAGAATAAATCTGACGCGGGAGATGTGATCAAGAATTTGATTAATGAAATGCACAATATTTTCTCTTCTTCAGTCAAATATGTGCGGACGGATAATGCCCTCGAATTTTGTACACGCTCACTTTCTCACTTTCTTTCATCAAAGGGTATTATTCACCAAACTACGTGTGCATATACTTCACAACAAAATGGTGTGGCGGAAAGAAAGCATCGCCATCTCTTGGATATTACTCGTACCCTGTTGATTCAGAGTTGTGCGCCTATTTCATTCTGGGGCGATGCTGTTCTTACTGCGTGTTATTTGGTCAATCGAATGCCATCCTCAGTTCTTAGTGAGAAGTCACCTATCTCTATTCTTTTCCCAGACAAGGAGTTATTCTCACTGACTCCACGTGTCTTTGGTACTGTGGCTTTCGTACATCGTTTATCTTCAGGTCTTGACAAACTCTCTCCCAGAGCAGTCAAGTGTGTCTTTGTTGGCTATTCCAGGACTCAGAAGGGCTATCGGTGTTATGACCCAACGACTAAGAGGTACTTCGTGAGTGCTGATGTCACTTTCTTTGAGTCTGTCATGTATTTCTCGCCTGCAGGTGATAGAATGGTACCATCCACTACCACTGATGATGTCTATGTTCCTCCACCACCTATCGGGAGTTCACCTGAGTCGTCCACACCAGCACCACCAATTCCACCGCCGCTTCCACCACCACCCATTTCACGGCCTATCATTTCGCCATTACCTAAATTCTATACGCGTCGGTCAGGCCCTGCTCAGACCACCCAACAGCCTATCATCACGCCTCATATGTTCAGATGGCATTACTACTGACGGGTCAGATATGGTACACGTGCAGGATTCTTCAGTACAGGACGACCCTAGCCCCTCCAGTACAGTAGATGATGATCTTGATGTTCCGATTGCTATTCGGAAGCAGAGGAGGCAGTGTCCTTCATATCCATGTGCTTCACAGGTTTCCTTTCACCGCCTCACTGGTGAGTTTCAGCGGTTTGTCACAGCTTTGTCTTCCGTGGATATACCACGGACATACCAGGAGGCTTTGAAGAACGATTGCTGGAGAGGGGCTATGGAGGAAGAGATGAAGGCCTTGCAGTACCATGGCACATGGTCCTTGGTCCCTGCGCCTCCTGATACATCCGTTGTGAGCTGTAAGTGGGTCTTTACAGTAAAGTATCATGTAGATGGCACGTTGGATAGGTACAAAGCACGCTTAGTCGCACGAGGGTTTACTCAAACCTATGGTGTGGATTACATGGATACATTCTCTCCAGTTGCGCGGCATTCGACTCTTCGTATTCTCTTGTCTGTTGTTGTGGTCCGTGATTGGAGTATATCTCAACTAGATGTCAAGAATGCCTTTCTGTACGGGGACTTACATGAGGAAGTCTACATGCAGCAGCCACCTGGGTTTACTGCTGAGGGGGAGACACACATGGTTTGTAGACTTCACAAGGCGATATATGGCCTCAAACAGAGTTAGAGAGCTTGGTTACAGAAGCTGTCCAACCTAATTGAGCAACAGGGATTCAAGAGGTCAAATGCCGATCACTCGTTGTTTGTCCAGAAGTCATCAGCAGGTACGGTTGCCATTATGGTTTATGTGGATGATATTCTCGTTACAGGAGATGATGGTCAGGGCATAGAGAGGGCGAAGGCATTCCTAGGCCGTCAATTTGTTACAAAGGATCTTGGAACCCTAAGATATTTTCTGGGGTTGGAATTTGCAAGGAATGCACAAGGCTTGGTGATGACCCAACGGAAGTACATTACAGACTTCCTGGTTGAGACTGGCATGGATGGGTGTAAACCATCAAGTATTCCCATGGATCCTAGCGTGAAATTGTATGATGATGATACTGATGAAGTAGATAAGAGGAGATATAGAGAAATGGTGGGAAAACTCCTCTACATTACCATAACTCGCCCAGATATTCAATTTGCAGTTAGCAGGGTGAGTCAATTCATGGAGCATCCAAGACAGGTTCACATGGATGCTATACACATGATACTGAGGTATCTGAAGTCCTCTCCAGGTTCAGGGCTGCTGCACAGATTTATCCATCTCGGCGTGTGCAGATGTAGATTATGCAAGATGCCCTAAGGATCGAAAATCTACCTCAGGGTTTGCAGTGTTTGTTGGAGGATCTCTGGTTTCTTGGAAAAGCAAGAAACAAACTGTTGTGGCAAGGTCCAGTGCTGAATCCGAATATAAGGCCATGGCCCAGGCCAGCACGGAAATGATGTGGGTTCGTTCTGTACTAGAAGATCTACATGTAGATGTGACTCTACCTATGAAGCTCCAGTGTGACAATCAGGCAGCACTATTCATTGCCAACAACCCAGCCTTCCATGAAAGGACCAAACATATTGAAGTTGACTGCCATTACACCAGGGATTTGATTCAGAGAGGATTGATATCTACTACACATGTGAGCTCAGGAGATCAGACGACAGATGTATTCACCAAGCCACTGCTCAGAGGACCTTTTCAGAGATGTTCATCCAAGCTGAACATGATAGACATCTATGCTCCACCTTGAGGGGGGGGGGGGTGTAGAGATAGTTTCTCTATTATCATTTTATGTATCATGTCGTTATTTCTTTTTCTTATTTAGACTTCTTTGTAATTTACCCTTTAGGTCTCTCCCTATATAAGAGAGCCTAGGGTTTTCTTGAATCATAACAAAGTCTCTTTTCCCAACACCCCTCGTTCCAAGCAAAATGGTCCATGCCCCCGCCGGGTCGATCAACATCCGTAAGATACCTCAAGAGGGCCATGATCTCATCGCACCTTTGGTCCGACAGCGCAGATGCGAAGATAGGGCACCAAGATCTTGTTGACCAAATATGTTGGACCAAAGCGCTCTTGTCCCCTGCAAGGACAGAGGTGCATGTACTTCTCCTTGAGAGGACCCATCTCCAACCAATCGTCCTTCCAAAAATCAAAGTTGCGCCCATCACCTAGCACCGGTCTCACAAGATCACCCAGCTCCGATAACACACTAGATACCCCCCTCCAGAGCGATGACAATCGTCTGCACGCCTCCGCTCTGCATGACTCATTGGTGCCATAGATGCCCCCATCACCTTGTAAACCAGGTCCTCTGAATTCCCCCATATTCTAAGGGCCCACTTCGCTAGCAGGGCCTTGTTCATGAGTACCAAACTGCGGACTCGTAGGCCCTCCTCCCTTTTCATCAACATCATCGTGTCCCAATCCACTAGGTGTAGCCCCCCCCACCCTCTTGCATACTGTCTGACCAAAAGAAACGGTTCATCGTCCCCTCCAACCTCTTCCACACACTCACATGTATCAATCCCATGGAGGAGAAGAAAAACATGAAAACAGAAAAAACGTGCTTGAGGAGGATCAGCTTTCCCCCCTTGGAGAGCGTTCTCTCCTTTCAACCCGCCACTTTACTCTCCACCTTGTCAATAACGAGCCTCCAATTCGCCACTCACAACCGTCCATCAACCAAAGGGAGTCCCAAATACGTGGTCGGAAGGGATCCCTTCAGACAACGTAAAATATGGCAAAGAAGATGAGCTTCCTCCTACGTGATACCAAACGGGATGAACTTGGACTTCTCTTTGTTCAACTTCAGACTCGAAACCTCCCCAAAGATATCCATAATGCATGAAGCATGCCTTGTATGCTCCGTGTCCGCATCAATAAACAACACTGTGTCATTGACGTTCTACATAATGGGGATGGAAGTGTCGCCTCTCATGTACCCATCACAGACGTTAGCCATTGGCAGCCTCATCATCACTGCCAACGCATCCGCTACAATAACAAAGAGAAATGGTGCAAGCGGGCATCTTTGCCCCACCCCCCGCTGGAGTTGGAAAAAAACCCCTCTGGTTTGCCATTCACAAGCATTCAATACGACGTTGTTGTGATGCACCTTTTCACTCGATCAATTCATCTGTTTGGGAAACCTCTCTTCTGTAACGACCGCCAAAGGAAGCGTCAATCAATTGCAGTCATATGCCTTAGAGAAATCCACCTCCCAGACCACCCAGTTCTGCTACTCCCTCTTCCAGTCTAGCACCAACTCCGTGGCGAGGACCCAAATGTTTGCCATTTGCATGTCAGGCACAAAAGTCGTCTATTCATGGGAGATGATGCCCCCATGACCTTTCATAAGCAGTTTGCCAGAACCTTGACCACGAGCAGGTATATCGGATTGGACAATGGGATATGCCTGAAATCCTCCGTAGGAACTGCCCCCGCTTGCTTTGCCAGGTGAAACAAGAGTGCCTTGTTCTGGCGCTCAAATCCCCGGTTTCCCTCCTCGAACTCACGCAATACCGCAACAACTTCGTCCTTCACACACACCCAGGATTCCTTGAAAACACACACTGAGAACCCATGAGGGCCCGAGGCCCATCCATATTCACATGCTAAAGAGCCTGCCTGGCCTCCTCTGTAATAGGCACCACTAGGTCTTCAACTTCATGGGTGGAGATGCATCCCATAACCCGCCCACGCCACCCACAGCCTTACCCTCTCGCTCTCCTAGAGAAAGCAACGAATTACGACGTGTCAGGCCCGCACCTATCCCACCTCAATGCTCTCAATGAAATTCCGACGCATTATGCCAACGGAATGGAATTCATATTGTTATCCCACTCCTTGATCCACTTCTAACTCAACCTCTGCCTCAACTCAACCTCCTTTTTGTCTTCCAAACGCACTTGGTTCAAACAAGCGCACATCTCTTCCTCATTAGCTAACAACTCCCTCGTGTCTTCCACCACATCGAGACGAGATATGACCTCCTGCGCTGTCGCCCTCACACTCTGCCTCCGTTCACGGGTTTACCTCCTAAACTCAATCATACGCTCCGGCAACAAATTGAGCTTCTAAACCAGAACTGTCGAAGGCGACCCCTCCAACTCAGTGTTCCGCCAAAACTCCACCGTTTCGCAGAAGCCCTCCTCCGATAAGCCAAGAATGTTCAAATCTGAAGAAAGTTCTCGGTCTCACTTCCTCCTCGGAAGACTACATGATCGAGTTCTGTTCGGAGTGAGCCCAATGCAGGGCTTGCATGCCCGCCAGGGGAAACAACCCTGTCGCCTCTTGTGACACCAGGAATCATTCAATCCACGATCTCGACCTAGTGTTTCACCATGTGTAGCGACGCCCCCCAGCATCAATAATCTGCAAGCTCTTCTCAGCAATGAACCACATCAGTTCTGTCGAACCCGCCTCTGCTCCCCCACGCAGACGAGGCCTATTGTCTGACGCCCAGAAACGTTGGTCACCAACAGTCGAGCCTCGTCCGCCTTTTGCTGCAAGAGGGTTGAGAGAGAGTGATGCTTTTGCTCACATCCTCCACAAGATCAAAACAATCCCCGTTCCAACGCACCGTCATGCCTCCCGAGGCGCCCGATGCGTCTATGGCTCTCCACTCGCTTAGTCCAACACCACCCATCGAGCCACAAATCTCGACAAACCTTGGGAAATCTTTATTTCTTACAGTGGCATCACATCTGCCAACACCTTTGTACATTGGTCCCGGATTGTTGTTCTCTTCTCCGCCCTTCCCGCGCCCCTGACATTCCATGAGAGGATCTTTATTCATAAACCTGGGCAATTCTCGAGGGCGGCACCACACCCAAACAGTCCAACAATGCTTGCCCTGCCTCTAAACCCAACTACCCGCCGCTATTCCCAACTGAAATCTCAACATCTAACGCACCTACCAATGTTCCCGTCGGAACCCTCCCATGCGTAAGTGGGTCATCCTCTCCAGAGACCGAACCTCGCGGGCTGTCAGACCGATTCAGAGTGTCGAACACCGCCATCCTCTACCTCCTACTCTCGTTGAAGGAGAGCCACATGTATCTTTTTCTCAAACCTCCATGATGGCGACGGTGGCAGCGAGAGGTCCCTTCTGGACCTCGTAGAATCCCTAACCACATAAGTTAATGGGGACTCCACCTCCATGGAGTTGAGAGGTGCTCCATGAGCTGTCTCTACCAAGCCGATTTCCACCACCTCCTTCCCGGAGCCAACCCTGTCCCCACCCATCCAGGACATGGAACCAGGATGCAAGCACCCCCAAGCCCTTGAGGGAGCACCAAACAGCCTGAACCAAGCCCGTGGAGACTGCTCAGAACAACGGAAACTCCAAGGTGGTAGCCGGGCGCCAAGCCCACTCTTCGTGGTATCGATCGCATGCCCTCCCCCATCTCTAAAACGTGAGGCTCCTTAGTACCAGGATCCCATACACAGGGGTCAAGCTCGTTGTCCATCTCTCGCCCCCTCTTCAGCGAACCCACTCTCGCGATGCCGCTTGGCCCATCTGCCCCCTCAATTGAAGCCCCAAGCACATATTCCTCTAACCCCACCGATTACAGGCTCCGTGCCCGTACGGACACCCTTTTCAGCTTCAAGATCTTATAGAACCACATGTGTGATGTGCTTTCTCGAAGGGACACCACCAACCCACCCGACACCCTTCGCAACAGGGCGATCACCTCCCTAGAACCCACCTGGCACCCTCCGCAATAGGGCGGTCATCCCCCTAGCACAAATCGCACCCTCGAGGAGCCGAACTGCGTCTCCCCCAAAGGTCGGGCCCACTCATTGCCCAATGTCCGCCATAGCCAACTGCAAGCATTCCGCTGAATCAAAGCAGTCACCCACTAAGATGCCCTCCAACGGATCCACAGCCTGTGCAGGGAGCTACGAGGTTGCTCTCCCTGTGTTGGTGACATCCACCTATGGGACTCCTTCTCCGACGCCCACTTCGTCGCGCTGGTGCCACTGCCTAGGTTAGTTTCTCCTACGATGCCCCATCCCTCCGCAAGAGAAACACATCATCGCATCTCTGCAAACTGCCGCTAGGTGACCACAACCCCCACTTTGAAGCACCCCTTAAAATCCTCTCGCGAGAGGAAAAGCAGCTCCTACTGCAGCTTAGACGGGAACCCCCCGTCGCGGTCGAGTCTCCGCCCCAACATGTTGTGGGGGCGCTGCCATCCTCCACGAAAAGACAACCCACCAACCCCCCGCACCTGCCGCCAACGGTCTTCTCTCATCCACAACCCTCCCACTAGCCACGTTAGCCCACCTCCTGTAGCTAACCATCGTCTCCAGAACGCAGACATACCTCCCCCCATCGTTCCTCTCACCGCAGATCCCCATCCCCGCCCGCCCCATCTCCTACTACTTGGGGAGGAGGCCGGAACCCAGCAGGGCCCCGAATGTCCCTCGCAGTAACGGTGGGACCCCCGAGACCTCCCTCCGCAGAGTTATCCAGAAAAGGGGGCGTTGCACCAACCCCTCCCAACACTGATTGGACCCCTAAAATCGGATATCTTGTTGTTGCCTACAGTCCATAGACCCCCGCCTAATGGAGACTTGCCGTCGAGGCCCATGCTTTCCTCACTGGAGGAAGCTCCGTTGAAGCCTTGAAAACACCTATTGAATCCCCCGCCGCAGCCCTCGAACCTCATGTCGATACCTCGATCCCCATCGGAGCCCATGGACATTCTGCCGAAGCCCTAGCGTTGCTTGCCGATGCCACACCCGAGCGATGTCCACAGGACATCCCTCGAAGCCTCGGAAACTCTTGCAGGAACGCTCCACTCGAGCTGAGCGATGCCATCCCAGAGGGATACCCGCCGCTGACCCCCTGTGCTCTCCTGTTGGATCTGCCTGCGTCATGGACTGAAGCCCATGCGTCGTGGACTGAAGCCTTAGCATCGCTTGCTAGGGACGCCCCGCTTGGACGAAACGAAGACATCGAACCCCCCCCCCCCCCAATATTAAATTTATTACTAGGTGTTGTGCTCTTGTATTTTCATGAATGTATTATAGTATTGAAAATGTTTAAATATAGAGGACAGGGAAGCTACATCATGATGTAGCTAACCTTAGTTACATCAGGGGCATTTTCGTCTCTTTTTATTATTTTTTCGAAAATTCCATGATGGATTTTCATAATTATATTCCTCTAATATGTCATTCAAATTTCATCAGAAACAGAGACTCCTATGGCCTCCATCTAGAACAGGTAAAATACCGCAAATTTGTGACCGTTAAAAAATGATCGTCTAGATGGAGGCCGTAGGAGTCTCTGTTTCTGACGAAATTTGATTGACATATTAGAGGGATATAATTATGAAAATCCATCGTGGAATTTTCGAAAAAGAAAATAAAAAAAAGATGAAATTGCCTCTGATGTAGCTAAGGTTAGCTACATCATGACGTAGCTTCCCTTTCCTCTTAAATATATGCAAATATATAAAAATGTATGTATACAAATTGATTTATATATTTAAATAATTAAAAAATTCAAAACAGAGAAAAGTTGGCTAAATACGATTAGTCGCCCGACTATCGATTAATCATAGTCAGTGACCAATGATCAGAAACCGACTACCGACTTCTGCAACCTTGATTATTGTACCTAAGCATTCGACTTTCATTTCAATGCGACTTATGATTAACAGTGTGATTTTGATTTTGGAGATAATGGTCAATTGACTTGGAAGAAGGGTGAATGCCATGCTTTAGAATGTTGATTTCTCCAAGGCATATGATTGGTGTCGATTGGAAATTTATTTAGGCACCTCTCTTTCGGTGTTGCTTTTCAGAGGAGTGGATTGATTGGATTAAACCATGTGTGACACCTTCCTCCATCTTGGTTCGAGTGAATAGGAGTCGGTAAGTGGTTTCTTTTTTGGCTCAAAGGGGTGTAAGGCAGGATTGCCCACTTGCACCCACATTGTTTGTGATTATGGTTGATGCACTGTCCAAGTTGGTATCGTATGCTGGTGATGGAGATCAAGGTTGCAAAAGTCGGTAGTCGGTACTCGGTCGGTTGGGTCACTGACTAAGGATTAATCGGCAATCGGGCGACTAATCGGATTTAGTCGGACTTTAATCGACTTTGAATTTTATAATTATTTTAAATATATAACTCATTTTTATACATATATTTACATAGATTTTGTACATTTATATACTACCATAATAAAATAAAAGAAAATATTGAATTTAAATAAAACATTAGGCATATTATACTAAGTTTGCTTATAAAAAAAGTAAAACATTAAAAAAAATACGGTATCTCCGAGCGAAAATTGGTCGATTGGTGTACCTAGTCGGAATTAGTCGGTACTCGGTCGGCCACCCCACTGACTAGACTAGTCGGACCTACTAATCGGGCCAATCGGGCGACTTTTACAACACTGATGGAGATGTTTGTCATGGGTACTATAGGAGGGATACTTCAATAACCATTCTTCAATATGCGGATGACACCATCTTTCTCGTGGAGGGTGGATGTGAGGCGATTGAGAATGTTGCAAAGGTCCTCATGATGTTTGATTTAGTCTTAAGTTTGCAAATTAACTACGACGCATCCTCCTTTGTTCAATTTGGGATGGTTGACAATGACACAGAGGTAGAGGCGTGTGCTGCAGTTCTTGGAACTTGGAGGGGTTCATTACCCATCGACTACTTGGGTCCTCCCCTAGTTGGTGGGTGATTGAATCGAAGTTGTAGAGATATATGTTATGTTATTTTGTACTGTTTCATAATTTTCTTTTCTTCTGGACTCTTGATGTAATTTACCCATAGGATACTTTCCTATATAAGCGAGCCTTGGAGTATGGAATAAACAAGTCTCTTATTTTTTTCCCAACATGGTATCAGAGCGACGGTCCCAGACCGGAGTTCTCGAACCAAACCCTAACCCTAGCCACCACCTCCAAGCCCTCCGCGGGCGCCGCCTAGGCCTTGGCCTCGGTCTTCCTCGCGTGCCCTGGCCGCCTCGGCCTCTCGCCCGACTTTTACGCGCATTGCCCATGCCTCGGTCTCTCGCGCGCGCCTCCCTGCGCGCGTAGCACGGCGCCAGGCCCTACGCCGTGGCCTCCCTTCCGGCGTACGTGCTCCTCAACGCTCCTTCGCCTCTCCGCGCGCACATTGGTTCCCTGTGATTCGGCATGAGCGTTGTGACTCGGCATCTCGTATCCCGCCTAGTGCTTCTCTCCTAGGATGTGACCGTGTGTGTATCTCGCCTAGCGCACACCGCATCGCTTTAGGGTTCGACCGACCTTAGGGTATCTTCGTCAACAAGGAGAACTTCACCCGCATCTTTACGTTAATGGGTTTGGTTGCTTGAAGTCTACACATGCAAATGAACCCGTGAATGTTAGTGTAGACAATCTTATCGTTAGTCTACAACCCTAATCTTCTATTATCATCGTGTCAGAAAGCAAGGCAGATATCCCATCTTTAGGTGCCTTTAGAGTCCTGTGCCTATTGTGAAGATGGACGGGGTCAAACTACGAACTGTAGGCAATGCAGTTCATGAGTATGATGAAGTCGACCGGTAAGAAGCACATTCTTTCTGAGGAAGAGCCTGCTGAGAAGACTGGGGTCAACGCCTCATGGGAGGCAGATGTTGCATATGCGAAGGTTTGGCTATCAGGAACATTAGCAATTGAGATTGCCAATGATATTCTCCATTAGCCATTGCATAAGCAATGTGGGATATTCTGGCTGCTACCTATTCACAGGCAAAGAATGAGACGAAGATTCTGCAACTCCAGCATGACATTTTTACAATCAAGCAGAATGGACGGCCTCTACACTCATTATACACATCTTTACGTGGAATGTTTGAGAAGCTTTACAGCTTCATGCCTCTCACAGCCACTCCTGAGCAACAGAAGACCTACCAGAATGCCACTATGGTTGGTGTATTTCTAGCAGCCCTTAATCCCAAAGTACGAGGCAACACGTTCCCAGATCTAGGCAGATTCCACCATTCCTCCGATGGAGGAAGCCTTTCACAGACAGATTCGTATTACTGTTGCTTCTTCTACTGCAAATCAGACTGCCTCAGCTATGGCAGCGAATCGAGGTCGTGGGGGTCATCATCATTTTCGTGGTTGTGGACCTCGGGGCAGAAGAGGTCGTGTTCAACCATCATGCACTTATTGCCACTGTTTTCGGCATACCGAAGACACATGCTATTCCAAACATGGATTTCCTGCTTCTGCATGAGTAGCTGAACAGATTGAACCTCCATATGCTTCATCTTTGGATCAACGCTTTTATGATCTTGTAGCTCGTCTGAGGGGAATTATTCCTCCATCCGGTCCCGTTGCATCAGCGCATGTCTCTGAGAGTCATTTCGACGTTGCTGCTTCTGCATCCACCAGTACCTCAGGTAGTACTTACGCATTCATTAGCAGTAGATCTGATACCTTTTTTAGGCTCAAAAGAGCGGGAGACACTCAGTGGTGTTCGCCCCAATTAATAAATAAGATTAAGTAAACAAGTAAATTACAAAGGTACCGAAAGAAAGGACACAAAGGATTCTACAACAACACCCAGTCACTGACTAAATGCTCACGGTGCAAAACGATGAGGATGTGATACTTTAGAATGGATTATGGACTTTGGTGCCACACATTATCTGTGTGGTGATCGAGGTCTACTTACAGCCTTCCGACATGTTCCTCCCAGGTCGTACTATGGTTATTGCTAATGGGACGCACTCCCTGATTACTGGTGAGGGGGAGATTAGCCTGACATCCTCTATGCACCTCAAGAATGTGCTGCACACACCTAATTTTTCTGTGAATTTGTTGTTCATTAGCCAACTTACAAAGGATGTACATTGTCGAGCAATTTTTGATCCATCTCTCATTTTTCAGGACATCCTTACGAGCAACTTCATTGGGCGTGCCTATGAGCAGGGTGGCTTATATCGTTTCAGTCGGACCCCATATGTCGGAATCTCCTCTCTTCTTGATGGATATGTCTCTCCGTTCCTGTGGCACTTGCGCTTTGGCCATCCACCGCTTCAGAAATTGTGTCGTGTTTTACCGTAGGTTTCACCTCACGCGTCCATACAATGTGAGGCTCGTCGGTTGGGAAACCATCATCGGTCTACCTTTCCTAGTCGTCAGAGTCGGAGTAATAACTCCAAGTTTGAGTTGTTTCATGTCGATACTCGATATCTGGGGTCCTAGTCGTGTTCCTGATCATCAGGGACACATGTTTTAAATGGTTATTGTGGATGATTTTTCTCGTGTGTCTTGGGTCTTTTTGTTAAAGAATAAATCTGAAGATGGGAATATTATCATAAATTTCATCAATGAAGTTCGTAATGTCTTTTCTGCATCTGTAAAGATTGTGAGAAGTGATAATGCCTTGGAATTTTGTACTCATACTCTCCAATTATTTTTCAACACAAGGGATTATCCACCAAACATCTTG
Organism: Ottelia alismoides; assembly: GCA_037367405.1. Lineage (NCBI taxonomy): Eukaryota > Viridiplantae > Streptophyta > Magnoliopsida > Alismatales > Hydrocharitaceae > Ottelia > Ottelia alismoides. The sequence continues at coordinate 463,371 of JAZKJV010011892.1, read as the reverse complement.
TGCCTATACTTCCCAACAAAATGGAGTTACATAAAGGAAACCTCGTCATTTACTTGATGTCACCAAGTCGCTTCTCATACAGAGTCATGTTCCTCATTCTTTCTGGGGCGATGCTGTCCTAACGACATGTTATCTCATTAATCGCATGCCGCCGTCTGTCTTAGGTGAGAAGATTCCTTTCTCCTAAGTTTTTTCTGAAAAGAGTTGTTCTCCCTCACTCCATGTGTGTTTGGCTCGGTGGTCTTTGTCCACCAGTTGTCTCCAGGTATTGACAAGCTCTCTCTTGGGGCTGTCAACTGTATTTTCGTCGGGTACTCCAGAACACAAAAGGGGTACATGCGTTATGATCCATTGCGCAGGAAATATTTTGTTAGTGCTGACGTTACCTTTTTGGAGTCTGTTATATACTTCTCTCCTACAGGTCATCGGTTGGTATCCTCAGACACTAATGAAGCCATATACATGCCACTACCATCACCACTTCCACCACTACCTACATTACTTACACCTCCTGTTATTATTCCGGTTTCCCCATTGCCACTCCACTATACCTGTCGGCCTGCTTCTGCTCATGGTCACCGCTCTTCATCTAGCTCGCCTAAGGTATGTTCTGAGAATATAATCATTAATGATGGATCTAATGATTTACTTGAGCATGATATGTTACAAAGGATGAATGAGGATGCAAGCGATTTGGATATACCTATTGCACTTCGAAAACATAAGCGCAATTGTGTGTCATATCCTATAGCATCCACGGTTTCCTTTGATCGTTTATCTGCTGAATTCAGGAGCTTTGCCATTGCACTATCTGTTGTGGATATTCCACGGAACTACCAAGATGCATTAAAGGACAGCAGATGGCGTTTACCTATGGAAGAAGAGATGGTTGCCTTTCAATCATGGAAGGTCATATCGGTATTGATATCCGTACCATGTCGATGCGATATATCGTCGATATATCGACGATATATTGACGCCATATCTTCAACATCAAACCGAGATTGTGAATAAAATGGCCTGTCGATACCGATATCGACCATATCGGCGATATATCGGTGACCTGTCGACGATACCGATATATCGCCGATATATCGGGATACGGCCTTCCATGCCTTCAATCAAGTGGTACCTGGAGCCTTGTCCCTACACCTATCGGTATGTCTACAATGAGTTGTAAGTGGGCCTTCACAGTTAAGCAGAATGCATATGACAGCATTGACTGATACAAGGCACGCTTGGTTGCTCGTGGGTTTACACAGACATATGCAGTGGATTATCTTAATACATTTTCGCCGGTTGCTCGCCACTCCACCTTTACGGATCCTTCTCTCTGTTGCGGTTACTCGTGATTTGCCATTATTCCAATTAGATGTTAAGAATGCCTTTTTATATGGTGACTTGCAGGAAGAAGTCTACATGCAACACCACCTGGTTTTGCTGTTTCGGGGGAGTGTTCCAAGGTGTGTAAACTTCATAAGGCCATCTATGTCCTTAAGCAAAGCCTTAGAGCTTGGTTCCATAAGCTCCCAGACTTGTTTAAGAAACAGGGGTATAGACGTTCCAATGCAGATCATTCCTTGTTTATACAGAAAACATCCATAGGTATTATGCAATTATGGTGTATGTAGATGATATTCCGATTACAGGTGATGATGGACAAGGAATTTAGAGGGCGAAAGAAATGCTGGGTCGTGAATTTGTCACCAAGGATCTTGGAGTCCTTAGATATTTTCTGGGGCCGGAGTTCGCCAGAAATCCAAAGGACTTGTAATGACCCAGAGGAAATATGTTACTGACCTGCTGAGTGAAACAAGAATGCTTGGATGCCAACCGGCCACTACATCTATGGATCCGAGCATGGAATTATATGATGATGACACTGATGAGGTGGATAGGAGAAGATACAGAGAACTGGTGGGAATGCTTCTTTATGTTACCATTACCAGACCCGATATTTCTTTTGTTGTTAGTCGGGTGAGCCAGTTCATGGAGCAACCACATCAGGCACATATGGATGATATACATATGATACTAAGGTACCTTAAATCATCTCCAGATGCAGGTATGTTGTTCAAGAAAGACAAGGATATTGCTATTTAAACGTGTGCAGAAGTAGATTACGCAGGATTCCCAAGGATAGGAAATCCACCACTGGGTTTGCTGTATATGTTGGAACCTCTCTCGTCTCATGGAGAAGGAAGAAGCAAATTGTTGTAGCTAGATCAAATGTTGAGTCTGAATATAGGGCTATGGCCCAAGTTAGTACAGAAATGATGTGGGTGAAAGTTGTTCTTCCAGATCTATATATAGAAGTCCCACTTCCTATGGCTTTGGAATGTGACAATCAAGCTGTTATATTCATTGCCAATAATCCAGCATTTCGTGAACGAACCATGCACATTGAGGTTGATTGTCACTTTATACGAGATATGATTCGGAAGGGTTTTATATCTACATCTCATGTTAGCTCAGGGGTCCAATCTGCAGATATCTTTACCATGGCGTTACTTAGAGGGCCAATCCAGAAGTGCTCGTCCAAGCTGAGCATGATTGACATCTATGCTCCATCTTGAGGGGAGTGTAGAGATATATGTTATGTTATTTTGTAATGTTTCATAATTTTTCTTTTCTTCTAGACTCGATGTAATTTACCCATAGGCTACTCTCCTATATAGGAGAGCCTAGGGCGTATGGAATAAACAAGTCTCTTATTTTTCCCAACAAAAGTGATTGGTTATCATTGATTGAAAAGATGGAACAAAACCTTGCTGATTGGCTTGTTGCTTGTTTTTGGGGAGGGGGATGCATTGTTCTCCTGAAGGTGGTCCTCTCGATGATTTCTATCTTATTCATCTACTCGTGGCTACTCCCTTCTATGATTAGAGATCGTTCAAAGAAATTGATGTATAGATTCTTTTGGATGGGGATAAGTGGTACCCATTGGATGCTCTTAGTTGGTTGGAGAACGATTATGTTGGCAAAGAAAGGTAGAGTCGGTGTGAGAAGCCTTTAGGAGAGAAAACATGCATTGTTGACGAAGTGAAATACTCGAATCTGGCGCGAAAAGAATGATTTGGTGAACCAGTTGTGGTGCTCTATTTTTGAAGTCAAAAACAGGGGAAACATGCTAAGATGTCCACCCTAGATATATTTTAAAAAAGTGATGAGAAGAAATACTTACAGAAGCCAAGACTTCAAGGGTATCTTAGCATAGAAAAGACATTTTCATAACAAAACCTTTAATCTACAAATACAACACCATTTCTTGCTAACCAAATGGACCATAAAGTAGCAATTGGACGAAGCAGCTCTCCGTGTGGCTGATGTTTTGTAGCATTTAAAATGTCCCAAAAGTCTCAAAGCTCATGACATTCAACTATGTAAGTCTAGTAGCCCGCTGAATGTAGCAAGTTTTATTGGATGGGAGGAACATGTGTTTAATGGATTCAATCTCAATGTTGCAAAGAGGGTACATATCAATGGTAGTGAGAACAATCCGGAGCAACAATTCCTAGTCAAGATATGCCTCTTTCGTAGTAACCATAAGAAAACACATATCCTGCTTTGTAGTTTCAAATCCCTAATAAGCTTGCTATCACAAACAAGGACAACGTCAAACGAAACTGGTGGTTTGTCAACATATTTGTAAGCACGTCTGACTGAGAAATCACATCTCTTCCACTTTCAATTGTCTTTGTCACTTGATCGGCCACAGATCTATCTTAGAGAATCTGGAAGATGCATAAACTCTTTCAGGTGTTGGTCTAAGAAATCGGAATGGAAAGAGGGCATCCAAACTCCCTCATCCTAGCACTCCATCGCTAGCAAAGAGACGTGGAAATCTCGACACAAGAGTATCAGAATCTATTTAATCATCAATCCAAAAAGCAGAAGAAGCTCCATCTCTGAAAGATGGTCGGAAGAGTTCATCAAACCGCAACATCACAGAACTATGCCACTCCAAAAGGTGGATCGGAAAGCAGATTGATTGAATACCAAGTTATCATGTATCTGTAAATCATACAATCTTTGAATAAGTCTTAATAAAGATCTTTGCCACTTCCCCATATACTAGCAACCCACTTCAGAAGAAACACCTTCTTCAATAATTTCAAGCAAAATATACCCATGCCTCCAAGAGGTTTAGGAAGAGTATTAGTTTTCCATCAACTAGATGTGTTCCCTTCTCATTCTACCCAAATTGGACCAAAAAAGATTGGCATGTAAAAGATTGGCATTACCAAAAGAGGGATGGCATGAAAAAGATCGGCATTACCGAAAGAGCTTCCTTCAGTAGCACCAATCGTCCACCTCTCGATAATAGGGTTGGGCATGGGCCGGGCTCGGGCCGGGTTCGCCTTGGCCCGGCCCAAGCCCATTTTAGAATATGGGCTAACGGGTCGGGCCTAGGCCCATTTTATTTTCAAAAATTAGGCCCAAGCCCAAACCCGGCCCAAATAAAATGGGTCGGGTTCGGGTCGGGCCGGCCCAATTTAATACCTATGTATACGAATATCATGTCTTCCATTCTTCTTGCATTTGTGTGGTTGTTTCTTATGCATGTGTGCACGTTTAAAACTATAAAGTATGCTAACTATTTTGTGATTTTAACATTAGTTGTATGTTGGAAATACAAATGTGGTAAAAATATGGCGACTTAAACCACCATTCAATTCACCATTACATATTCTATTGTAGATGCGGGCACTATGACCCAATACAAATTGGTTACTTACAGTTGTACATGCTGTAACACTTGAGGACACAGATTCCATTATTGCATATTAATGTAATAATCTTGTATATTAATGTAATAATATCCTCAATCCACTATTGGATATGATTATTAATGTATCTAAGCATTTATTCTACACTTGAATAAGGATAGTAAAGTTAGAACATGGTATTTGGAATGAACATGAATATAATTGATATAATTATACCGTACTGGATATAAATATACTTGCTTTAGAATGGATCGGGCTATCGGGCTAACGGGTTTGGGCCTTCTAAGGCCCAAACCCGGCCCGTTAATCAATATGGGCTCATTTTAGGGCCCACAGCCCACCCATTAAATTTCGGGTTCGGGTTTGGGTCGGGTTATACGGGTCGGGTTTTGGGCCGGGTCGGGCCGGCCCAGCCCAATGCCCAACCCTACTCGATAACATAGCCCCTTCCAGCCTGCAAGCTTTGCATCCATCTTCTCAATGATGGAGAGCCAATCAGATGTTTTAAGTCTGCCACATGAGGGTTGAAGCCCAAGGTACCGGATGGAAAGACTACCCCACTATGTACCCTCCTCCAAGCTACATGCACACACCTCGTCTTTTGAGAGTCCAAAAGTTATGGCAGTAGATTCACTATGATTAAGGATAAGTCCAGAAAGTTCGCCAAAAAATCCAAATTTTGTGCCATTCCCCTAGCCTCTTTCCTACCACTCTCGATAAAAAATAGTGTCTTCTACGTATTGAATAAGAGGTACATATATACCCTATAAGGAGTAACTTGTTGTGATCTTCAGAATAGTCACCTAATGCACAATGCAAGCCAAAGAATCTGTTGTAATGACAAAGATAAATGGGGTGAGAGGGCAACCTTGTCGCACTCCTCGTCGAGGCTTGAAGAAGCCCCCTTTCGTGCGTTTATTCACAATTATCGAGGAAGATGCAGTGGCTATGCTCTTTTCATCTAGGTTATCCAGCAAGAGCTGACCAAAGGAAACACCAATCAAATGTATCATTTGCTTTAGGAAAATCCATCTTTAACAACATACCTCCTTTGCATATTCTTTTCCAATCCGCTAAGATTTCCATTGGCACAACTAGGTTATCACCAATCTGTTTATCTGGGCAAACTGAAGGGAGGAAATGATACGATCCTGAACAACATTTTGTCTGTTCACTAAGACTTTAGACACAATCAAGTAAATGGCATTGGAAAGTGTAATTGGGCGAAAATCTTCTACCCGTTATGAGACTTCCTTCTTTAGGAGAGGGGAAATGTGTGCCTTGTTGACTCTGTTGAAACTCGCTATGAATTCCTCCACGATCTCTACTACCTCTCTACCGACCAAAGACGGAGTTCTTTAAAAAAGAACATTGGGAAGCCGTCAAGACCATGTACCCCAGCTGCGTTTAGGTCCAAACATCCACCTTCACCTCATCCAACGTAAAACTATGTATCATATATGTTGCATGCTGAATGGAAACATGTAAAGCCCCCATGTCTGTACATCTTGAAGTTATGCCTTTCGTACGTTGAGAGAAAGCCGTATGTGCTCCACCAACGCCAGGCCTTTGTCTTGATCTCTTTACACTCTTCTTTCATTGACTATCACAAATTTAATAGAATTCTTATGACGCCTAACGCTTGCAATCCTGTGAAGGTAGCTATTTTTTGTTTATTCTTCTTTAAACCATCTCTGCCTTGCTTTTTGTCTCCATTCATTCATGCAAGGTTTAGGAAAGCTGTATGCGTATGCATGCGGACACGTCACCAAATATTGATTAAACAGTATGCGTGGTATATGTGAATCTACGTGGATTTCTAATTTTATTTTAAAAAATAAATACATATCTAGAAAAAAAACTAGCTTAGTTGAATTTGTGAAGAAATGAGATTTAAGAAAATTGACTTTTAGCTAGATTTCAAAACACTCTATCCAGCAAATATCAATAGGAAAATTAGCACACATACTAGTTGATAACAATCCCCGTAGTATGTACATATCCAAAAATCATAAAATCAATGCAAATAACATTACTAATAAACTTACTAAGAAATCCTAGGATAATCTAAATTGCTCAAGCAACAATAGTGTACTGAATAGACAACAATTCTAGTCTAGATCATCGTGAAATTCCATCACCAGACGGAATAGTGTACTTATTCTGTCTCATAAGCCAAAGAAAGAACCCCACCCTCTCCAGGACCCCCAACTACCAAATAACCTCTGCAATGCCATATGTATCAAAAAGGGAGGGTGGAGGCTTACAAATGGAACCGGAGGTCTTCCGAACCGAGAAAGGTGCACTCCTTCAAGCCCAGTGATCTGCGCCAGAGGAAGGTCTCCCCACCTGCCCCAAGGAGTCTAAGAGGCGAAGGAACTCCTCCAAACGCTGGTCTGAAAAAGACATCCTGAACAACGGCATTCGATTCCCGTTATGCCAACACTCCACAACCTGAGCCTCCGTAGAGGCAGCCAAAGCAAATATCTGAGGGAATCGGTCACAAAGGGTGCCACCACCAGTCCAATCGATCCTCCAAAAACTGAATGTGGCTCCTTCACCCACAACGCGGTTGAAAAGTTCATGAAATCTCGGCAAAACCTTTAAAACTCCCTTTCAAAGAGCAGATTGATAAGGCCCATGTCGCAGACAAACAAGGCTTTCGAAGGACACATCATAGAGGTATTAGATCAATCGACAACAAACACTATCATCCTTGCCCCAGATTCTGCTGACTCATTTGAGCAATAAAGCCTCATTACTAATCTCCAAGCTCTTAATCCCAAGACCGCCCCGCTTTTTCGGTTGAATGAAGGACTCCCAATCAACGAGATGGATACCGTGCCTCTCTCGCCCAGATTTATTCCATAAGAACCTTCTCATCAAACGCTCCATCCTTCTTCTAATCCCGGTCGAAATAATTCTGGATCCAAAGAAGAAAACCGGTATCGTAACGAGGACAACCTTAATCAGAACCAACCTGCCTCCACGAGATAGCAGCGCGACCATTATTCTAACAAGTTAAGACTTATGTTTTCTTCTGACAAATGGAGGGAATGTCAATGGTCCAGGACAAAGAAGGATGAAACAACTTCAACCATTATTCTGAGTCCTTCATTTTGGACTCAAGTGTCTTTGACCTTGATGGTCTTCTCGCCATTGGTCCATACTCTACGTATTGTTGATGGAGATAGGAGAGCAGCTATGGGTTTTGTATACAGTAGGTTACTATTTCCAAGGAGAGAGATTATGATCATATTCAAAGATGCGAATGCATATTACATATTGTTGTCTATTCAGTACACTATTGTTGCTTGAGCAATTTAGATTATCCTAGGATTTCTTAGTAAGTTTATTAGTAATGTTATTTGCATTGATTTTATGATGTTTGGATATTTACATACTTTGGGGATTGTTATCAACTAGTATGTGTGCTAATTTTTCTATTGATATTTGCTGGATAGAGTGTTTTGAAATCTAGCTAAAAGTCAATTTTCTTAGATCTCATTTCTTCATAAATTCAATTAGGCTAGTTTTTTTTTCTAGATATGTATTTATTTTTTAAAATAAAATTAGAAATCCACGTAGATTCGCATATACCATGCATATCGTTTAATCAATATTTGGTGACATGTCCACACGCATATGCATACCGCTTTCCTAAACCTTGCATGAATGAATGGAGACAAAAAGCAAGGCAGAGATGGCTTAAAGAAGAATAAACAAATACTAGCTACTTTCACAGGATTGCAAGCGTTAGGCATCATAAGAATTCTATTAAATCTGTGATAGTCAATGAAAGAAGAGTGTAAAGAGATCGAGACAAAGGCCAGGCGTTGGTGGAGCACATAGGGCTTTCTCTCAATGTACAAAGGGCATAACTTCAAGATGTACAGGCATGGGGGCTTTACATGTTTCCATTCAGCATGCAACTCATATGATACATAGTTTTACGTTGGATGAGGTAAAGGTGGATGCTTGTACCTAAACGCAGATGGGGTACATGGTCTTGACAGCTTCCCAATGTTCTTTTTTAAAGAACTCCGAACTTTAGTCGGTAGAGAGGTTGTAGAGATCGTGGGATAATTCACAGCGGGAAAGTCGGGATTCGACAGAGTCAACAAGGCACACATTTCCCCTCTCCTAAAGAAGGAAGTCTCGTAACGGGTAGAAGATTTTCGCCCAATTACACTTTCCAATGCCATTTACTTGACTGTGTCAGTCTTAGTGAACAGACAAAATGTTGTTCAGGATCGTATCATTTCCTCCCTTCAGTTTGCCCATGTAGACAAATTGGTGATAGCCTAGTTGTGGCAATGGAAATCTTAGCGGATTGGAAAAGAATATGCAAAGGAGGTATGCTGTTAAAGTTGTATTTTCCCAAAGCAAATGATACATTTGATTGGTGTTTCCTTTGGTCAGCTCTTGCTGGATAACCTAGATGAAAAGAGCATAGCCACTACATCTTCCTCGATAATTCTGAATGGACGCACGAAAGGGGGCTTCTTCAAGCCTCGACGAGGAGTGCGGCAAGGCTGCCCTCTCACCCCATTGCTCTTTGTCATTATAACAGATTCTTTGGCTTGCATTGTGCATTAGGTGACTATTCTGAAGATCACAACAGGTTACTCCTTATGGGGTATATATGTACCTCTTATTCAATACGTAGAAGACACTATATTTTTTATCGAGAGTGGTAGGGAATGGCACAAAATTTGGATTTTTTGGCGAACTTTCTGGACTTATCCTTAATCATAGTGAATCTACTGCCATAACTTTTGGACTCTCAAAAAACGAGGTGTGTGCATGTAGCTTGGAGGAGGGTACATAGTGGGGTAGTCTTTCCATCCGGTACCTTGGGCTTCAACTCTCATGTGGCAGACTCAAAACATCTGATTGGCTCTCCATCATTGAGAAGATGGATGCAAAGCTTGCAGGTTGGAAGGGGGCTATGTTATCGAGAGGTGGACGATTGGTGCTACTGAAGGAAGCTCGTTCAGTAATGCCAATCTTTTTCATGCCATCCCTCTTTCGGTAATGCCAATCTTTTTTGGTCCAATTTTGGGTAGAATGAGAAGGGAACACATCTGGTTGATGGAAAACTAATACTCTTCCTAATCCTCTTGGAGGCATGGGTATATTTCGCCTGAAATCATTGAAGAAGGCGTTTCTTATGAAGTGGGTTGCTAGTATATAGGGAAGTGGCAAATATCTTTATTAAGACTTATTCAAAGATTGTATAATTTACAGATACATGAGAACTTGGTATACAATCAATCTGCTTTCCGATCTATCTTTTGGAGAGGCATAGTTCTGTGATGTCGCAGTTTGATGAACTCTTCCGACCATCTTTCAGAGATGGAGCTTCTTCTGCTTTTCGGATTGATGATTAAATAGAATCTGATACTCTTGTGTCGAGATTTCCACGTCTCTTTGCTAGCGATGGAGTGCTAGGATGAGGGAGTTTGGATGCCTTCTTTCCATTCCGATTTTTTAGACCAACACCTGAAAGAGTTTATGCATCTTCCGGATTCTCTAAGATAGATCTGCGGCCAATCAAGTGACAGAGACATTTGTAAGTGGAAGAGATGTGATTTCTCAGTCAGGCATGCTTACAAATCTGTTGATAAACCACCAGTTTCGTTTGACGTTGTCCTTGTTCGTGATTGCAAGCTTATTAGGGATTTGAAATTACAAAGCAGGATATGTGTTTTCTTATGGTTACTACGAAAGAGGCATATCTTGACTAGGAATTGTTGCTCCATATTGTTCACATGATGGCAAACATGTGCACATCTGGAAAGGTGTCTCTCTCTGGAGAACTCGAAGAAAATGAGTCACTTAAATATGGAGTGCCCCGAACTTGCACTCTGAACCGATTCATAGAGTCTGAAACTGAACTTTAGTGTCTGGAAAATATGGCTTGCTTCTGACCGGAGAATTTAAATCTGAATTGGAATCGTCATGGCTATAGAACTCTGCACAATACTCCTCCTTTCCCATACTTGTTAGAACACAATGACCTCGACAAAGTTGGGAGAAGACAAGGGAGTGCGGTGATGGTATCAGAGCTGGAGAAGGACTTGAGGTCGAAGCACTGCCCTCGCGTGGACATAGGTGGCCCTGGAGATCTCGCATGGAGGACACGGCCTGGGATGCGGTACTTGCACTGGGGCGGTGTTGTGCCTCGAGAATGGGCCTCACGTCCCCTGGAGGAGAGCTTCTCTACCTCGAGAACATGCCTCGCGTCACTGATTTGGTCCCCTGTTGATAGCCTGGATGTATGGTTGTGGCCTCGGTATTGTGAAATTTAGGATTTCAGAAACTCTCGAGGAATCTTGAGACGAATCTTCAAAACTTTGATGATGATATTGGAAGTTTGCAGAAATTAGGGTTTCATAAGAAACCCTAGAATCTATATGAACTTGAACAATATGAACAGATCTTGAAACATAATCAAATGACATAATCGAATCTCGAACAAATTACAAAAACAAATCCTTGAGAATTGAACCTGCTCTGATACCATGTTAGAAAATAAAGAATGCACAAGCGCATCAGAAATAAAGGATAAAGAAGAATTAAGAACACATGATTTTAACATGGAACCCTACTCCCTAAGGAGCGGGATGAAACCACGGGAGAAAGCCTTAAAGGGCTGATGTATGCATTGCACTTTCTCATATGATACATGAGATCTAGGGCTTTACATAGCCTCTTCAGTCCCTCCAAGTCCCACCACTGGTAGATGCGGGACTAAACATTGATGTGGTAAATGGACCCTAGAGGGGACTCTGGAGGGATCCATTTGCCCATCAATACATATGATGCATATACTCCAACAGTGAGAAATGGTATACTTTTTGGGCGAAAATTTCTATGTGAAAAATGTACTGGAGTATATGCCAGAATCCTTCGTAACTCTTGGTTTGTGAATTTCTTTTCTAACTTGTATTACTAAGTTTTTGTGGATGAGACATCGAGGTGGATGTCTCTTCGACTCATCCTTTTTCCTTTAAAAAAATCCTGTGCATATGAATATTGGTCAACTATTGAGAGCAGTGCTTCTATATATAGACGAACTGGAGTATCATAAAATAATAGTACACTAATAAATAAAAAAAATCATCATGGTAATGCTATTTAATTAATTTTGTATTTTGTAGCTGTCTTTTGGTTGTGATTCCTTTATTTGTCATCGCAGGAGTTCCTCCGTTTATACCATTCTTCTGCTGCTGCTACGTGATTCTACTAACTTTAAGATCAGAATACATGCTGCTGTTGCATTGGCTGTGCCCTTGTCAAGACTTGGTAATTGTTCTTTACGCATTTCTAGCACAAGCATTTCTTGCACTCGTATGGGCAGCTTGTGTGCAAATTATGTGATGTTTATGGAGACAGTACTTCAATCTATCAAACTACTTAATCCTATCATATGATAACAAGAAAACACAAATTTTCTTGGAAGGGCATCAGTTTCCCCATGTGTGCTGACGTCATTGTAACCCTTCAATTCATGCACATAATGGTGCCCATCATTGGGACCCTTCAGTGCCTGCAGGAACCAATGTCCATAGGCTTGTGGCTAGATGTTCTTTTAAATGCATCCGGGAATTGCAGTAATTATTGTGATACAGTAATTAAAATCATATATATTAAATATAAAAATAATTCTTAATAATAATATTTGAAAGGTTTTATCAATTGCGTACATAGTTGAACCCGAACTAGTTGCCTGAGTGTGAAACATCCGATTGGAACCTAGGATTGCCAAAAGATTGCTACTCCTATATTCCCTGCTGTTTGTTTAAGAAGCTGGATTGTGCTGGAGTTATAAGCAATTGGAGGACAACGTCTTGCAGTAACTATACATAAAGACTTATTTCATGAAATGTGAATTTGATTTGTGATTATTGTATTATATTTTCTTAACTACATGCTGAAAGATTGGAGCATCAATATTTGACGAGCCCAAAATTACATTATAAACTTAGCCAATGCATTCATTCTTATGATTTCTAACTTTTAATTTATATCACCAATTTATAACGCACAGTAATTACTCCCAGACAATTGCAATAGTTTTTATAAATATAGTCATGATTAAAAGTTTGCCAAGTCTGCAAAAACTGTAGGGGTAACATTGATTAGGCATACATCAATTTTTGGCAGAGGGTAATTAAACGAAGGATGGGACAAATTGCCAAGCTTTTAGAGAACGATTTGTTTTGTTGAATCAATTGGTTCCAATGCCCGTCACTCTACAGCTACGGGTTTACTCCTCCTGAGGCGTTTGTTGAAAGTTTGACGAATAAGAAAGATTGACCTCTAAATGCTGTATTAAGATAAATTATTTGGAGAATTCTAGTGAACAGAGATGCCTATTTTGCATATCATCTGGACACTATTGCAATATTCGATCGAATAGACCGGATATTCTTAATATATGGGGTAACCGAATAGAATTACAAATATATAAGAATATATATTAGACTTAGACATATACTTAAAATAATGAAAAATGCATAACCGTATACTCCTGAATACCAAAAATATTCCTTTTTGACTTATACAACATTGCGTCATGATAAGAGATATATTGACCTAGTAATGTTTTGTGTGAGTGCTTTAGTTGAGATGGTAAATCATTTTTTGATATCGATATTGATATTGTATGGAGAGTTTTAAGTGAGCGCGGTTTGACTTGGCTTACGAATTTATTCAATGTTATTTGGCGAAACAAGAAAATGCCTGAAGATTGGAGGAGTATCGTGGTGCCTCTTTATAAGAATAAAGGAGACATCCAAAATTGTTCAAATTATAGAGGTATCAAGCTGATGTGTCACACTATGAAAATTTGGGAACGTGTGATCGAAAAAAGGTTGAGGCAAATTTCCAATGTAAAAGAAAACCAATTCGAATTCATGTCAGGTCGCTCAACTACTGAAGCCATCCATTTGCTGAGGAGAACAATGGAGATTTATAGAGATAAAAAGAAGAATCTCCACATGATCTTTATTGATTTGGAGAAGGCTTATGATTCTGTCCCACGAAAGATATTGTGGAGAGTGTTGGAGACGAGACAAATACCTGTCCTATACATTAACCTCATAAAGGACATGTATGATAGGGCTTTATCTTGTGTAAGGACCCTGTCTGGGAAGACTGGATATTTTGACATCAACATTGGTTTACATCAAGGTTCTGCTTTGAGTCCATTTCTTTTTACTTTGATTATGGATGAGTTGACCAGCCATATTCAGGATAAGTTACCTTGGTGTATGTTATTTGCTGATGATAAACATAGCATAGAAATAGAGAAAGATAAACATCAAAGAAGACAAGGTTTAACGTGGAACCCTACTCCGTGAGGAGCGGGATGAAACCACGGGAGTAGCCCTCAAATGGGGCGTGTTTGTCTATTGACTTTCTCAATGGATACAGGATGTCTGGGGCTCCTTATATAGCCTCTCCAAAGCCTCCAAGTCCCACCACTGGACAATGTAGGACTAAACACTGGATGGGGTAAATGTATCTTCTCCAGGATCCATTTACCCTGCTACAACTCAATGGGTACACAACCAAATACTCTAACAAGTCATGCACTTATTGACAGTGTCCTGACCACACAGAGGATATATGCTACTCCAAGTATGGTTTTTCTGCATCAGCTCGTGTATCGGAGCAAGCAGATTCTCGTGCTCCTACTTCGGATTAGAGGTATGATGACCTCTTTCCTCGACTGAGGGACATTGTGCCTTCAGGGAGTTCTCTTGACTCTTCGCCTACTCCAGGATGCCACTCAGATGTTGCAGCATCTGCCTCCACTACCTCAGGTAGCACCTATGCTCTCACTACTTGTCATGGTTTTGATATTATAGAATGGATTATGGACTCATAAGTGACACATCACATATGTAGCGATAGAGATCAACTTGCAACTTACAGACATGTACCTCCAGGGAGAATTGTTATCATAGCAGATGGGACTCATTCTCCGTTACAGGACATGGGGAGATAAGTCTGACACCGTCAATGCGTTTGCAGAATGTGTTACATGCACCTGAATTTTCTCTCAATTTATTATCTAATCAGTTAGATCACAAAGGATTTACATTGTCGGGCTATTTTCGATCCATCATCTCTTGTTTCTCATGACATATATGCGGTCATGGTGATTGGTTATGGCCGTGAGTAGGACAGCCTCTATCGACTAGCCCGAACCCCCTATGTTGGTCTATCTTGTCAGTCTTCTAGATCAGTCTCTCCTTTTGACATGGCACTTGCGCTTTAATCGTCTCTCTCTACAAAAGATTTGTCATGTCCTGCCTTAGATCTCCTCTCACTCCAAGTATGGTTTTCCTGCATCAGCTCGTGTATCGGAGCAAGCAGATTCTCGTGCTCCTACTTCGGATCAGAGGTATGATGACCTCTTTCCTCGACTGAGGGACATTGTGCCTTCAAGGAGTTCTCTTGACTCTTCGCCTACTCCAGGATGCCACTCAGATGTTGCAGCATCTGCCTCCACTACCTCAGGTAGCACCTATGCTCTCACTACTTGTCATGGTTTTGATATTATAGAATGGATTATGGACTCATAAGTGACACATCACATATGTAGCGATAGAGATCAACTTGCAACTTACAGACATGTACCTCCAGGGAGAATTGTTATCATAGCAGATGAGACTCATTCTCCGTTACAGGACATGGGGAGATAAGTCTGACACCGTCAATGCGTTTGCAGAATGTGTTACATGCACCTGAATTTTCTCTCAATTTATTATCTAATCAGTTAGATCACAAGGATTTACATTGTCGGGCTATTTTCGATCCATCATCTCTTATTTCTCATGACATATATGCGGTCATGGTGATTGGTTATGGCCGTGAGTAGGACAACCTCTATCGACTAGCCCGAACCCCCTATGTTGGTCTATCTTGTCAGTCTTCTAGATCAGTCTCTCCTTTTGACATGGCACTTGCGCTTTAATCGTCTCTCTCTACAAAAGATTTGTCATGTCCTGCCTTAGATCTCCTCTCACTCTTCCTTCAGTATGAGGCTTGTCAGTTGGGAAAGCATCACCGATCTATTTTTCCTGATCGTCAGAGTTGGAGCAATCTTTCCCTTTTTGAGTTATTTCATATTGATATTTGCGATCAAGGATGTGTTCCTGATCACCAGGGGCACATGTTTTACCATGTCGCAGTTGATGATTTCTCTCGTTTGTCATGGGTATTTCTTTTGAAGAATAAATCTGAAGCAGGGGATGTGCTCAAAACTTTTATTAATGAAGTACATAATATTCTCTTTGTTTATGAAATTTGTGAGAACTGATAATGCTTTGGAATTTTGTACGCATTCTCTCTAGAAGTCCTTTTCATCCCTAGCATAATTCATCATACTTCTCACCAGAATGGTGTTGCAGAGAGAAAGCATCGCCACTTACTCAATGTCACATGTACTCTCATTCAGAGTTGTACCCCACCTTCGTTCTAGGGTGATGTCGTTCTTAAGGCATGTTATCTTGTGAATCGCATGCCCTCCTTTGTTCAGGGAGAGAAAATTCATTTTTCTCTGGCATTTTCAGAGAAGGAATTGTTCTCTCTTACTCCTCGTGTGTTTGGTCCGATCACTTTTGTCCACCAATTGTCTCCATGTCTGGACAAGCTCTCTCATAGAGCCGTCAAGTTTATATTTGTTGGGTACTCCAGGACACAGAAGGGATATTGTTGCTATGTTCCTTTGAGCAGGAAATATTATGCGAGTGCTGATGTTACATTTTGAGTCGGTTATATACTTTTCTCCTACGTGTGATAGGTTGACTTCATCAGTTTCAGATGATGAGGATTGCATGCCACCTCCTCCTATGAGTGCACAACCAATCTAGTCTGTTCCAACCCAACCACCACCGCTTCCTCTACCTACGTCACCTTCTCCTATACCATCATAGGTGCTTGTTGTTCCACCATTCCCACATTTCTATATTCGTCGGCCATCGTCTACTCATGTGGTCAACGCCCATCATCCAGCACGACTCAGGTATGTACTGACTACAAGGTTTGTACGATGGTTCTGGAGGTGTGTCTGAGCCGAACCAGTACTCATTCCTAGGAGTTAGCTGTTGACATGGATGTTCCAATCACTATTAGAAAGCAGAAGCGTGCATGTGCCTCATATCCACTTGCTTCCCAGGTTTCCTTTGATAGCCTAACAGGGGATTTAAAGAAATTTGCTGATGCACTATCTGTCGTAGATATACCACGGACTTATCATGAAGAATTGAAAGACACTAAGTGGCATCTATCTATGGAAGAGGAGATGGTTGCCCTACAGACACGTGGTACTTGGAGCATGGTCCTCACTCTCACTGGGGATTCTATTATCAGCTGCAAGTGTGTGTTTACGATGAAACACAATGCAGTTGGAAGCACTGATCGTTACAAGGTAGATTGGTTGCAGTTGGTTTTACTCATACATATCACGTGGATTATATGGACACTTTTTCACCAGTCGCTCGCCATTCTACTCTACTGGTTCTTCTCTCAGTTGCAGTAGTACGTGATTGGCCTTTATTTCAACTTGATGTTAAGAATGCATTCTTGTATGGTAATCTTCAGGAAGATGTCTACATGCAACAACCTCTAGGATTCATTGCTGAGGTGAGAGTGTCCACAGGTCTGTAGACTTCACATGGAAATATACGGCCTGAAACAGAGCTCGAGGGCATGGTTTCAGAAGCTCTCGGAATTATTTAAGAAGCAGGGATTTAGAAGGTCAAATGCATACCATTCTCTTTTTGTTCAGAGAACATCTACAGGTATTGTCATTATTATGGTTTATGTTGGTGACATACTTGTCACAGGAGATGATGCACATGGGATAAAAGGAGCAAAGGAGTTTTTGGGATGCCAATTTGTCACCAAGGATCTTGGAACTCTAAGGTATTTCTTGGGATTAGAGTTTGTCAGAATCAGCAGGGTCTTGTAATGACCCAGAGGAAGTACATCACATATATGCTTGTTGATACAAGAATGATAGGGTGTAGACCTGCTACTACTCCTATGGATCCCAGTATGAGACTGTATGAGGATGATACAGATGAATTAGACAAGAGAAGATATAGAGAATTGGTGGGAAAACTTCTCTATGTCACGATTACTATGCTTGGTATCTCCTTTGCAGTTTGTCGGGTGAGTCGGTTCATGGAGCAACCCTGGCAGGTACATATGGATGTTGTATATATGATATTGAGATACCTAAAGCCATCTCCTGGTGCATGATTGTTATTTAAAAAAGGAGTAGATCTTACCATTTCAGCCTGTGCAAATGCAGACTATGCAGGATGCTTGAAGGACATAAAGTCCACTTCAGGTTTTACTATATTTGTTGGCGGTTCTCTTGTATTTTGGAAGAGTAAGAAGCAAATTGTAGTAGTCAGGTCAAGTATTGAATCTGAATATAGGGCTATGGCTCAATCAAGCACAAAGATGATGTGGTTAAAGCCGTACTTGCATATTTACAATAGATGTTTCTCTTCCTATGCAGTTACAATGTGATAACCAGGTAGCACTATTTGTTGCTAACAACCCTGCGTTTCATGAGAGAACCAAACATATTGAGGTGGATTGTCCCTATTCATGGGACATGGTCTAGAAAGGTTGTATCTCTAACACTTATGCCAGTTCAGGAGATAAACAACAGATATCTTTGCCAAAGCTTTGCTCAGAGGATCTTTTCAGAAGTGGTTATCCAAGCTGAGCATGAGCATGATAAATATCTATGCTCCATCTTGAGGGGGATTGTAGGGATATTTTTGTATCTTTTGTATTGTTTCTCTATTTATCTTTTCTTATATATGTTTTCTGTAATTTACGCACATGTTTCTCTCCTATATAAGAGAGCCTGGTTTCACTGGTGAATAAACAACTCTTTCGTTTTTTCCCAACACTTCTGAAACCATGCTCTTGGACTCTGCTTGTATCAAACACCTCGAATTTCCCATACATGCTTTAGTTTTTTTTAAAAAAAGGCATCCACCATATAGGTGTGTGACCAAAAACTTCACCATTTATCACTTTATAACATTATTACATGTCATATATAGGCGGCACCAACAAAAAAAGAGATTACTTCACCTAACTATTAACAAGCCCTTTGGCATGTGCCGCAACATTCTCACCATACATTCTATCCCCTCTGAAAATAGCCACATTCATGGCAATCCAAATAGTCCAAAGAACCGCCAAACACCCAAATCGCTCTTTTTTCGTGCCCCTCCAGTCTTCTCGATGGACTCCTAGAAGCCTTTCGTACTATCACACCTGACCTGTTGATACCTGAGGAGAGACCAATCCCCCGCCGAGCTCCTGCACATAAAGAATAAGTGATCGGCATCTTCCAACCATATCTGGCTCCACGAACAAAATGAGCTAACGTTTGTGAAAAATCTTGCTACCCAGACGCCTGTCATCAGTCTACCTCTTCTGCACAATCATAGGAAGATCTTTACTCGTATCTGCACTTTCTAGGTTCAAAGTCTTTTGCAATCTGCCTCAGGGCCATCGGGATTGTAGATCTATGACCCTTCAACACCTTGTATGCTTTCCCAACCATGAAACAGCCATCTTACCAGCACCAACAATCTCTTCCCCCGGTGGGATCGGCCGCTTCTTCCAGAGTCTCTAGCAACAGTAGCATCTCTTCCATCATTTGGTCCGACAGGTCAGAGTAGAATGATGGGAAGAATCCTTGGACATCCCACACCTTAGCCGCGAGAGCATTCGGGCAAGGTTCGAAATCTCGATTTCGATCTCGTTTCGGTCACTTGTAATACCGAAATTTCGGCGTCATCGAAATTTCGGGAAATTTCGACGATTTCGGTGGAAAAGTCGTAAAAGGCTCAAAAATCCGATTTTTTTCCCAATTTTATTGAAAATTTCGATAATCCGAGTTATTAGAACAATAAATAACATACAAATACACAATTATTTCACACATATTGGTCATCTATACCCTTTATATAGACATATCGGTCATATCGACCATATCGGTCATATCGGTGGTGATATTGTTGGAACCCAAGCAACATGTCTCGATCAATATGGGGTCGAAATGACCCATATTTTATCCATATCATTGCAATTGAGGATCTCCACCCCTCTTTATATCAACCTATCTCGACCGAAATCTCATAAGACAGTTCATATATAAAAGTTAAAACCATGGTTTGTAACATTGTTAATACATTATAAAAAAGAGTAATAGTCTAGTCTTACAAATCCAATACAAGTTACAACAAGTGAAAATTATTAAGAATATGCATATTTCTGATCATTGCAATAAAAGATTAAAGATTAAAATATAGTACCTGGTGACATGTTTTGTTCAGAACCAAGAGTTCCGTGGTGGATCTGAATGTCCCCCCTTCCTTGCTGTCTCTCATAGCGCATCGTAGATGTTGGAGTATTTGGTAGTGCACCTATTGAGTTGTAGCAGGGTAAATGGATCCTGGAGAAGATCCATTTACCCCATCCTGTGTTTAGTCCCATACCGCCCAACAGTGGGACTTGGAGGCTCTGGGAAGGCTATATAAGGAGCCCTAGACCTCCTGTACTCATTGAGAAAGTCAATAGAAAGACACGCCCCTTTGAGGGCTTCTGCTGTGGTTTCATCCCGCTCCTCACGGAGTAGGGTTCCACGTTAAATCTTGTGTTCCATGTTTTATCTTTCTTGATTATGCTCTGTTTATCAATTGCTTCCGCTTCCTCGATTTTCTAACATGGTATCAGAGCGGGTCGATTCTCGCGGATTTTTTTTCATTATTTTCCGAGATTCGAATACAAGATTCATTGTTCGTGATTCTTGAAGATTGATGTTCAAAGTTATACTCGGATTGTTCATTTGTCTTGGAGATTTATATTCCGATTTATATGTGGGATCGTTCAAGTTCCAGATTTTGTTCCGGGGTTTCAAGAACCCTAATTTTCTGCTTGCTTCATGGCGGCAAGATCCAAGCAGCAAAGGGTTGCGCTAGGGCACCATCCTGTGCTCGCACTGGCAGAGCCCATCTCTCAACAGGAGACACACGAGCCCCATCTGATCTAGGGTTTCCATCGTGCAAGATTCTCTTCCAGCCGAGAAAGACTCGGGAGCGACGCGCATCTCGCTCTCACGCGCAGGCGGCGTTCCATCCTTTTCCCTCGCGCGAGGGAAGCACCCAGGCGGCAATCGCAGAAAACCCCCTCCAGTTGATGCTGCTGCGGCGACCTGCAGAGCAGAAAATCCCACTGGCGGCGGAGGCGACCCCGAACCCGACCTCCTCAGGCCGCATCTCCCTCGCGCGATGGCGGCGCACCTCCGAGCATCTCCTCCTCGCATTCAGCGTGGCTCCTCCAGCGGCACCCTCCTCTCCAGATCGCATTCACAGGAGATGATGCTCCAGATAAAGGGGCGGTTGTGTTCGAAGAGGGGTCCCTTTGTGAGGGAAGCCTAAGGGCTCAAGGCCCGATTTTATTGTTATATGTAAGGGGGCCTGTAAGTAAAGCCCAAGTGGGCCTTCGTTTATTTAAAAAAAAGGGGGGGGAGCAAGCCGCAGCTCGGGCCTAAGTAGGCCAAGAAAAAAAAGGAGTGAGGAGAATAAAAAAATGGCATTATTTGCAAAAAAAATAGGCTGCGTATAAGAAAAAGCCGTACGCATGGTAAAAAAAAGGGGGAGTTTTCTTTGAAAGAGTCGCATACAAAGAAAAGCCGTATGCAATTTTTTTAAAAAAAATGCAAGAAAAGCCAAAAAAGTGAGATGAAACAGCTTATAAAAAAAAGGATGACGGCTTTAAAAAAAAGAGAGCCGCAAGTTCATGTTTTCCCCATTATGTTGTCTTCTCCCAACTTGGTCGATTTCTCTGTTTTCCGACCAGTATGGGAGAAAGGGGGAGTATATATGTAGAGTCACAGGTTGCATTCATCCTCTCATCATCATCATCTCCACTGTCATCCTTTGACTTTGACTTGGATTTGGAGCTACTCGAGAGAATTTCATCAACAGCCGCATCCATCTCGCCCTCCAACCCTCCAACAAGGTCTGTAATCCGCCCGGATCTTGCCAAAAAGTCACCAACTTCTGCTCCCATTTGCTGGCTTATGTTCTCATTCAGTCTTCCACCTGGCTGATCGAGAACTGGGGCACCATTGGAATCCTTCCACCTCTGGAGAACGTCCTCATCAACATCGTCATCGTGCATCTTGAAAATGTATGCAAGAGCAATAAGGTTCGTATAGTCATCTTTGTCATGTCCCTCCCTTGCATGCTTCAATTTCAGCCTCAAGTTGTAATGCACGAAAACAATGTCATTTAGTTTCTTTTCTCCCAGCCTGTTCCTTCTCTTGGAATGGATCAAATTGAATGTGCTCCAGTTCCTCTCACAACCACTAGCAGATGCGGTTTGAGACAACACTTTCACTGCCACACTTCGAAGGTTGGGAGCTTCCATCCCGTATAACAACCACCATTCGGCTGCAAGAAAAGAAAAAGACAGAAATCAAAAGTACGAATAAATGAACACGCAAGTAATTGTTTTATTTGCCTCCGTCCCTACCAGGAAGAGTATTGCCACGACCGTTGACCGCAGTAATCCGACCAAAGGAACCCAACGCATCTCGGAAATACTTAACCTGCACAGCGCACAAATAGGTTTTAGTCGTAGAGTCGTACTACATCTTTACCAAACCCGTCTTGTGACTCCAAATTTAGGTAAAATTTGAGGATATTACCTCGTTCGTGCACATGATCTGTAACTTCTCGTCCTTAACGAGCTTCTCCACCACAATCTGTACGGCTGCTAGGAGGTCACCATTTGTACCAAGTCCATTCTTGTACTGGTACTTAGGATTGAAGTAATAAGCTGCATAGAAAGACACGAACAAGCTCATTTATGATGTCCAACAGCCAACTATAGAAATTTAAATAATTGAAAAAAAACCATTTGTACATAATACATACCGACCTTGTGAAGAGGTTGTGAGAGCATCTTGGGCCATCGCTCGTCTATGATGTCCAACCATGCTTTCGATCCCTTCCCAACCGCTTCTCTGACCTTCTCTCTCATGCAGCGCATTGCCTCGTAGATGACTCCCATGGTGGGTTTCTTGTCGCCATCCACGATCCGCAATGCAGAAACAACTGGATCCATGATCCTCGTGACCCGAGTCATGTCATCCCAAAAGGAGATATCATTGATCAATATCTCCACCTTCCGTCCTCCTTCAGTCCGAGCTTCAGGTATCTCGAACCACTCACCCTGGCAACACATGGTTCAAGCCCGTCTTATGTTGCTTGAGGCTTTGCAACGTTATAAAATTGGTTACAAAGCGTGTGATGCCAGGCCTCACCAACTCCCCATTGCACATCCGCCTCATCAGTGCCAACACTTTGCTGTGGTTGTAGATGAATGTGGTGATCATTCGTGCTTTCTCCACCACCTTTGAGACGAGCTTCCTCTTGCTGAAATCCTTAAAGATCAAATCAATGCAATGCGCAACACACGGTGTCCAGAAAATTCCGTAGCTGCTGGACTTCATAATTGTTTCACCAGCCTTCTTGAAGTTGCTGCCGTTATCTGTCACAATTTGCACAATGTGCTCTTTCTCAACCTCCTTTATAACGTCCTTCATCAACTTCAGAAGGTACATGTGGTCCTTCACATGCTCAGATGCATCAACAGATTTCAAGAAGATTATCTTCCCATCGCAGTAGACAAGGAAGTTGATGATCTGCTTCCTTGTGTAGCTCGTCCACCCATCGCACATTAATGTCACCCCGTACTCTGGCCATTTCCTCCTCAACTCGGCGATGTACTCATTCATCTCCTCTTTCTCCATCCTCAGATATTTGTTCATGATCTCGTAGGATGTAGGAGTCTTCACTCCCGTTCCCGTTGCAGTGATCTCATCAATAACATGCTGCAAGAATGGCCCGCCTGCAATGTTGACAGGAATGCTCTCCCCAAAGAAGAGTTTGTTGATGGCTTTTCCCACCCTTTCTCGTGCATTGGTGAATATTCCCTTCATCGTTTTCTGCCTCGGATCCTTGCTTGCCTTGTATTGCATGGATCCGCTCCTCGTCAAGAAGGGCTCAATTCCCTTCCCCTTGTGTTTCTTGGTGGGTGGTGGTACTGGTGCGCCTCCAGAACCACTCCCACTCCCACCTGCACCATAGAAGCCGCCGAGTTCTCTCCTCTCAAACTCGCTCCTCAATGATTCTTGTGTAGCCCTTCTGTATGCCCTCCTCTTTGCTGCAGTCTGAATGTCGGCGGGATACACAAAATCATCGTCGTCTGAATCAGAAATGACGTTGAATTCTTTTTCGAACATGAACTCCTTCATTTGTTCTTCCCTTCTTACTCTCTCCGTCTCCTTTTCCTTCTTTCCGTCCAAGCTCGTCTTGACCTTGTCCCTCACATCTTTGGGACAACGCATGCACTTGGCAACATTCTTGTTGTTGCCAACAAGATGTTGCTTCATCCTTGTGATCCCGCCTCCTCCCAACTTCTTCCCACAGAAATTGCATTGCGGCTGCGCCTTATTTCCATCAGGAGCGGACGCATACCTCCAACCAATATCCCCACCGAATTCGTCCATCTGATCATCAGAACTGTCAGATCCAGAACCGGAACCAGAATGTGCCATGGTGAATATGCAAATTAAGAATCGGAACCGAAACCAGAATGTGCCAGACCCAGAATGTGCCATGGTGAATATGAACGTCGAAATCTGCGAGGAAAATCAAGAACAAACATTAAGTTGGCATACAATGCAACTGCTTGTGAATATGCAAATTATTCTATGTTTTTAATTTCGGAATTATTATATATTTAATTTTTGGGATTTTATCACTTGTGCCCCTTCGAGATATCGCAATATCAGTTATGCCCCTATCTTTTTGGTAATATCAGTTGTGCCCCTCACTTCTTGCAAATATATCACTTGTACCCCTCGAGTTAGTTTCCGTCCATCCCAAACGCAAACGGACGTTAACTTTAGGGACACATCAGGAATTAAATGAAAACAAATGAATGGAAAAGTCCAATCACTGTTCATCTTCCTCCTCCCCCTCCTCTTCATCTTCCTCATCCCCCTACCCATGCCACCTCCCCCCTGCTGCAACCCCAGGCCCCCTTGCCTCGCGCCCCCCTTGCCCCGCCGACCCGGTCCAACGCCCCCAGGCCCCCTTGCCCCGCCGACCCGGCCCGGCGCCCCCGCCCCAGGTCTCCCCTCCATCCCCTGCACCCCCTCCTCCGTTCGTCCTCCGCCACCCGCACCCCCTCCCCCGGTTTCCCTCGCCCTCCGCACCTCCCCCCTCGCCCCCCGCACCTCCCATCCGGCCCCCGTACTACCGCCGACCTTCCTTCTCACTCCCCACGCAGGTCCGGTAGGACACGGGACGACGTTGAGATCCGGAGGCGGTGGCGAACCGCTGCGGAGATGCGAGCTTCAGCGGCGGAGGCACTCTGCAACGGCGGCGTGGGTCGGTGGAAGTGGGTCATGTGAGGGCGGTGGAGCGGCGGTAACTACTTGCACTGCGAGGGCGGAGATCTGGGTGGAGAAGCAGCAGAGGTCGCGCGGCACCGACGCCGTCGGGAAGGAGGGAAGGCGGTGCTGCAACCTCGCTCTGGGTGGTCGACAGGCTGAGGAGTTGCGCGCAGCAGCGGCGCGAGATGTCTAGTCGGGATCGGGTACGAGCCGATTGCGGAACTGCCGCCTGAGCGCAACAGATGACAGAGAAGGGGCCACCGCCCGATGGTGGAGCCGACGGCGACGAACGCCGACCAGGCCTGCTAGGGGCGGAGGGAGGGGCGAGGAAGGGGGTCCTGGCGGAGGGAGGCTGGGGCGGAGCTCGAAGGGGGGGCGGGGGAGGAGTTCCGGGCGGAGAGGGAGGAGGAGGAGGTTGGAGGGGGAAGAAGAGTCTGGACAATAATACCCCTCTTAACTTCACCAAGGTTTGAAAAAAGCATGGTTAAGTCAACTCATTGACGGTCAATCTGACGGAAGGGCATAAATGGTAACGGAGAAAGAAGTGAGGGGCACAACTGATATTACCAAAAAGATAGGGGCATAATTGATATGGCGATATCTCGGAGGGACACAAGTGATAAAATTTTTCTAACACCTACTTTTCCGATTTACAGAAAAAGGACCTTGGATCTATACATTAGGATCTTAGATCTACAAACTAGGGGACCATTTTCAAGAAAGACTACGTAAGTGACACAAAATATGAACAAAAACGCAAATATTTAACAAATAATTTTCGGATTTTCTATTTTTTTTAATTTTATTAATCCAAAAAAAATCCTGATTATGATTTCTACTTCCAAAACTCAAGATCTGAATATATAATACCACAACTCAGTATCGTTCCACATTAAACCTCATATGCCCCAATTTCCTCTAACGTAGATCCAAGAAAATGTTCTCCAACAATGTTTTACTTCATGTTAACTTCAGATCCGCGATACAATGATCATAGCTAGCACTATTGTGCAAAAAAAACACAAAAGCCCCAATTTTCTTCTCCAAATTTATACCTATTTTTGGGGAAATCTCTCAAATTAAACACCATGGCAAGCTATATCAACATCCTAACTGTGAAGTCCCTAAAAAATTAATGAATTTGAAGAAGATTTATACTAATTTGGCTTACCTCAAAGGAAGAAGACCTTAGAAGAGGAAGAAGCAGCCTCGGCACGAAGTCGGGCGAAATGGGGATGTCTCGGCCGAAATTTCGGTATATTTCGACATTTCCCTGAAATTTTTATTCAAAGATTCCATATGTCGGGCGAGATATCGAGTCGAGCCGAGATATCGGCGATATCTCGCGATATTTCGACCGAAACCATGGAAATCGATATACAGTGCAGTTTCGAGACCCGGGACCCATCGAAACCGAAATTTCGTCAAAATTTCGGCGAAATTTCGCGAAATTTCAGTCCATGCATTCGGGTTCATAGAGCGGGCTATGAGTCGAGGGAAGTGTTCACCCAATGCACCACCTTCAAGCTAGTCATCCAACCAAAAATGAAAGCTCAACCCATCATCTAAAATCGGCTTGAGGGACGAGCAGATCTCTTGCTCCAGACCGCAGATTCCCCATTAGAAGAAAGATGGCACCAGGCCAAGATCCTCCGAGCTGGGAAAGGGAGTTCCCATCGTATAGATCTTGCGGAGGAAGTTGCATGCCAAACTATCGCAATCTCCTCAAATGCGGACAACCATGGCCTCAAATTTCAGCGAAATTCGGTCGAATTTCTGTCGAATATCAATATCCAGTCGAAATCGAAATTCAACTGAAATGATCGAAATATGGGGTCCTAGTGCAAAAAATGACGGAAATGACCGAAATTCTGGTCGAAATTCCACCGAAATTCCATCAAAATTCTATTTTGGTCGATACCGAAATGGTGACCGAAACCAATATTTAGGGCCTTGCGGACAACCCATATGCAAAGAAGAGCGTTATTCAACCATATTCAACACCAAGACCCCCATCCTCCTTGGGATATGCCACCCTTTTCTAGTTAACTAGGGCTACACCACCAGACTTTCCCGAGGCATCCCAAAAAACCTACGCATGATACCCTTGAGCCTCTTCCTCACCCCAACTAGGAGTATCTTCGAGGGCAGAAAAAAGATCGGTATGGCAGATAGGACTGACTTCAGCAGAAGGAGTCGTCCACCCCTGGAAAGGCAAGTGGCCTTCCAACCTGCTAATCTCTGCTCCACCTTTTCAATCACAGGAACCCAGTCAACTGCCTTCATCTTACCATCCACCAAAGGGACACCAAGATACCGAATGGGCAATTTTCCCTGAGACAATCGCGACTAGCTCTCGCAAATTGCGACCTCCTCCTTCGACATCCCAAAAGGGACAAACTCCACTTCTCCTTTTTAATCTTCAACCCTGACACCATCTCGAACAAATCTAGAATTTTAGACACACTTCTGCAACTCAACGGGTCCCCTTCCATAAAGATGATCGTGTTGTACGCGTATTGGAGGATCGGAATAGAAATTTCCTCCTTCGAGTAGCCCCGAAAAAAACTACCAATAATCGCACGATCCACCATGACCATCAACGCATCCGCAACGAGCACAAAGAGCAACAGAGCAAGAGGATCCCCTTGTCGAATACCCCTCTGAGGTTGGAAAAAAACCACGCTTCGGGTGTCCGTTCACCAATATTGCACAAGACGGAGTAGTGATACACCTCTTAATCCACGATATCCAAATAGTAGGGAAACCACGTATGTGCATCGATGCGAAAAGGAAGCGCAAATCCACACAATCATATGCTTTGGAGAAATCCACCTTTCAGAGGGCACCGTTAGTCTTGCACTCGTGTCAATCCGCCACAATCTCCGATGCCAACACCATACTATCCAGCAACTGCCTACTCGGGAAGAAAGTACTTTGAGCCGGGGAGATAATCTTGTTCAGCTCTTTCTTCAGTCGGTTGACTTAGCTAGAATCGGTAAACCACGTTTGAGAGGGCTGGGACGGTAGTCCTCCACCTTGGAGGTGCCATCCTTCTTAGGGAGCATGAAGATGGAGCGGTTGAGCCTCTCAAAACCCATGTTGTCTTTCATGAATTATGCTACCACCGCCATCAGATCCTCAGCAATGAGATCTCAAAATTCTCTGTAAAAGAAGATCGGAAACCATCTGGACCGACACACCTATCCGAATTGAGAGAAAATAATGCATCTCGGATCTCCACCATTCTTAACGATCTCATCAAATCAATCGTGTTTCCATCTTGAATGTGGTTCTCCCCAAGTCCCACCCACCTAGACCCCCCTAATGGGAAGCTGGCCTGCTCATGGATTTAAATTATCTCGAGATTGCCCTTGCAACCTCAACCTCATCACGAGACCCCCTCCCCTCGAGTGGATGAGGTTGCGCCTTCTTCTATCGTTCGCCACAACATGGAAAAACTTGGTATTTGCATCCCCCTCCTTCAACCATTTCATTCTTGACCTTTGCCTCCACTCGATCTCCCTCTTCCTATCCGCCTCCAACACTTTTGCACCGCACCACGACTGAGGATTACATCATGATTCAGATCCCTAACATCCTCCCGTGAGTCCAACCTTGTACTCCCCTGTTGGGTCCGCACCCTTCTTAGGCCCCGCTCAGCCCTAAACTCCTTCCTGAATGGCACAAGCATCTGGTGCAGAGTCGTCAACTTGGCTGTGAAGATCACTGTTGCCGACCCCTCAAACACCGGACTTCTCCAAAAGGAAGAGACCCGATCCTTGAAGACGTCCTCCAACATCCAACTTCTCTCAAACAAACCTGAAGTAGGGCGAGGTCCTCCTACAACAACACACGTCCAGATAAATGGTGTGTGGTCATATCTCGATCTAGGAAGCAACGTGACAGTCGTCGGATCGAACATCTCCAGGGCTTCAACCGACAGCAGGAACCTATAAATACGAGATATGGATGACGAGCTCCTCCAGGTATACTTGCAGTTAGCAACATCAACCACCTCCAAACAGAGATCGGCGATCACCTCTGCTAAAGGACCTGGACCATGATCACGTGCACCCTTCCCTCCAGGCATTTCATCCTCAAATATCGTGACATTGAAATTACCTCCAACCACCACCCAGGACACATCACCAAAATGCTCCCCTTTGACGAACCGCCCGAGACACCATACATCGAAGAGATGTCACATATTGATCGATCAGCCTTATCGCACAGGAGCATCGTGATCGAGTGCACCAAACTGACATCCAGCACCATGACAAACACGATCCCGTTCCCCACAACCACTATTCCCCCAACACTACCCACAACCTGCTCCACACGGAACTCTGTGAGACAGGGACCTACAGTGTCCCACGAATCAACTTTGCTCTCCTGCAAACAAGCCACGTCAATCTGCCACTCCGACAACATAGCACTAATTGCCAAACGCTTGTTCGTACCCAGACTCGGACATTCCACTATAGCAGCCTCATTGAGACCCCATGAGGACGGACCCCGTTAGTAAAACACCAATCCGCTGTGCGATTAATACATCAAAGGCATCTCCAGAGTCCTTTCCAGACACTGAAGCAAGGTCCACTGCGGGATGCGGCTTCACACCTTCCAAAGGAGCAAACTGGTCATTGTCCTTCTCCCTTACCGCACCAAGCATCCCAGTCTGACGTATCTGCTCGTCGCCTTTTCCTGGAGAAGAACCTCAACTGCTGCTTCGTACCCCTTATTGATGATGTACTGCATCGAGACCCCAGAAATCTCATCTTAGATCTGAAGTGCTCAATACCACTACGCACATTGTTGTGATGTGGAACCAACCTCATCATGGAAGCCCCTCCCTACAACACCAAACTACTCTGAGGGTTGTCAAGCACACAACTTGAAGGGCAATGACCACTCCTTCCACCATGTCGATGATGGCCCTTGTCCCTCCCTGGCACGAACACCCTCCGCAGAGGATCCGAGCTTCCATCACCCTTGAAGGTATCCCACAGCTTCACCAGACTAGGACCAAGAAGGAAGGGCAGACCCGCGCCTCCGACGGTTTTCAACCAGTCAATAAGTGGAGTGTTGCTTCCCATCGAACCACATGGAGCCGATGCCACCCTCTCGCGCAAGCGTAGAAGTTGTAGGTCATCCTCGACAACATCAGAGTTAACCAGACCCTCCATCAGGTCAAATAATTCCTCGAACTCAGAAATCTCGAATCCAAGGACAAAGGGTTCTGATTGGGTCGGGTTGGGAATCGGAACCACTGATATGTATCCAAACAAGTTGCCAGGGTTATCGGGGTGCAAAGTTGTACCCGGATCCTCACAAATTGGTTGCGAAAGTCCAGGAGACAACGGACACCGAGACCCACTTGGAAAAGAGGATCCGAAAGTGGGAACAACCCTTCGACTCCCCTGGCGTACATGCATTTGTTGAGTTAAGAATTTTGAGGCCCATCAGGATTCATTGTCCTTTCAACATTATTGACGCCAATAAATCCTCAATTGTTGACCAGATTATGCTTGGCATCATTTTATATGGGCTACAAGCATATGTTAAGAGTTATGAGGCCCGTCAAGATTCATTGTCCTTCGAGCATTCTTGACGCCAATAGATCCTTTATTGTTGACCAGATTATGCTTGGCGTCAGGCCTTGCGTGAGAGTTCTTATTGTCTGACCTCTTTGCTAGCGTCTTATTTTCTATACTATCGACCATCACTGCTTGCAACTTCCTTACATGGCCTCCACCTCCTGTACCTTATTAAAATCCCTCACTCTACATCGTCAGTGTCATCTCCTAGGCCCATTATGTCTTTCGGGTCGTAATGAACATTTCAACTTCCAAACGATGTTTTGTGATCGTTTTATATGTGCTCTAGAACCCTAATTTAATAAAGAAGGTGGGGAGAAGAGAATGAATCGTTTTGTTTATTCTACACGTTTAACGTCTATTATATAGAGAGAAAATCCTTTAGTGTCAAAAAGGAAAAATACATAATATCCTTGAAGGATTACATATCACAAATAAAGTAGAAAAATTTAATAATTCTAACACTCACCCTCAAGTTGCATCATATCTGTCGATCATGCCCAACTTGAAAATTAAATACAAGAGGCGATTCTTCGCAAGTCCCTTGGTGAAGGTGTCTGGAAATTGATGTTCAGTGGAGATGTGTGGAGTGTTTATTTATCCTCGTACTGCATCATAAATGAAATGGCACTCAACTTCAATGTGTTTTGTCCAATCATGGAAAATAGGATCGGTGGCGATGTACGTAGCAGACTTGTTGTCACGATTTAAAGATACATGAGTAGTAATTGAAAGTCCAAGTTCCTTTAGAAAGGTGACAAGTTGTATGATCTCATATGTGGTTTGATCCATTGCCATCTATTTTGCCTCTGTACTTGATCCAGAGACCATTGTTTGCTTCTTGCTTCGTCAAGTGACTAGGTTGTCCCCAACAAGCATGGCGTAGCCTGTAATGGATCGGCGATCCTCAAGAGAACTGGTAGTCAGCATTTGTATAGGCAAAGATATTAGTATGCCCATTCACCCCATAGAAGAGTGCATGCCCCGGAGATTCCTTTAAATATCAAAGGATCAGAAGAACCTCCTGCCAATGACTGTAAAGAGGCCTCTCCATATGTTGGTTGGCTTTGCTCACATCATATGATATATCTCATAGTATCGGTGAGATAGAGCTATTCCACTAAGCATTTATATAGTATATTATATTCAAACACTGGATCAGTAGATGTGAAATGTTTTCTCACTTCTGCATGGATTCATGATGGCTTGCATTCGAGTAGCCATGCCTCAGTCATAATGTCGAGGCAATGCTCCATTTGTGAGTAATGGAGCCCCTTTTGAAGGATATGAAATTTATCCTCAAGCGCATCACGGAAGCGTGATCGTCGTATCTGATACGACGAAGAACTACTAGTCGCACTAGTTGTTCGGTACAGCGGAATTTAAAAATTTTGATTCGATGAAACCACATGATCCGAGAACCATTCTCAGATCGTTTCATCTATAACCACAACAAGTATAATGCAATACCTCTTGAAGCGTGGTTGATCGAGTCTCTAAGAGAAGAGACCTCCTGTCTCAAGTCCGATCGTCGGCGAGACCGCTTGCGAGCGCGGGGATGAACCGCGTTGTCCTTGCAATCCAAGAAGATGATCCAAGCATGGTTGCTCCTGATCTCGTCACACGAGATCGAACGTCTCCTTCGTGGGCGTAGCACACCAAGAAGACGGAGAACCGAAGAACGTCGAAGCGGCGACGCGGTGGCGAGGGCGTCGACGGTTGTCTCCTCTATGGCATGGTGGTCGGCCACCAACAATAGAGAGAAAGAGCTGACGTGTGTAGAGAAGAAAGAGAGAGAGAGCCTCAATATCACATGTAAAGAGAGAGCGTGGTGTGCCTCTCTATTTATAGGGTTTTGGGATCCATGGATCTCAATCCATGGGACACATAAAATCAATGGGTGAGATTGATTTATGTTAATCCAATGGTCAAGATTGTTGTTTGTAAAACCAACAAATTTAGGTTAAAATATATTTGACAAAATCAAATATAAATTAGTCCTAAATCAAATCAACAAATAAGGAGAGAAGATACATGGAGATTCCATCTCCATATACCTTCCATGTGGACGGCCACACATTCCTTATAGGAATGATGTGCCGCCCACTTATTTCCATGGGGAGAGCAATCTCATGAATTTCATGAGATTGCATATCTCCATGGAAATATCTCTTTATTTATTTGTTGGGTTATTATTCTTCAAAAATAATTCACAATTATATTTGAGAATATTGCAATCTTGCCATGGAAAAATTGTGAATCATATTCACAACCCAAAACAACATATAATTTACATTGTTAATTAATTACACAATGTGTATCCAATACACATAATAATTAATCAACACAGATAAATTATAATTAGCTCTCTTTAATACATTATAAATCACATTTATAATATATTATGAATAATTGGATATTTCTATCCACATTATTCTTATCCACATTAATTAAATCATATTTAATTAAATTGGATAATTTCTTCACACAACAATATGATTAAATCACATTTAATCATCTCTTCATTGCTTAGATCTTATGGAATTATTCTTGAACCCTTCAAGAATAATGCAATCTCTCCGCAGATACTTGGAGATAAGGACAGGGCGATTGTATTGTTCCACGTATAGTGACATGGATATTGAGATCATATCTCAAATCCAGATCGCGGGCCTCCCATAGATGCTTGATTAAATCAAGACCGTAAATCTAATCTTCTCATTGTATCTGAATCACATTCAGATCAATGTCCAACACTTGGACCAAGATCAGATCACTTCTCTACTGAGAGGAGTCACTAAAATCCAGACTCGTTTCATCACTACCTAGGAATGGAAGCGTCATGGTTATACAATCGTTTATTATCAAATCACCCTCAGGTCTTCCCAATACCTGTACATCCTGCATACTGGAAGTTTCAGACTAAACCCGAAGTATTGGATCAACTTTATACTGTCTACTTCATGGTTTTATCAGTAAGTTTCTCATTCGATCATTGGGAGTCGGTATCGATCATACACTTTCCAAAAGCGTATATCATACCTAGGTCTTGATCATATACTAAAAGTATATATCAAATCTACAAATTCAGTCAAGCTTCCAAAGCGAGACGACCATGCGCATGGAATTTGATTCTTCTCAATATCTCATGGGTGAGCTCATGTCTTCCGGTTCAGTAACTGAACCTGTATAATCCCTTTGAGAGATCGTATTACTCATATGCCCTTATATGCACACCAGCGCGCCCGTGTGTAGATCTTGATTAGGTCATCAACCTATTGGTCTGCCAAATGTACATACTTAGACATATAGCAACACATCTGTCTCCGGTTAGAGGATGCATGCCTGTATCGTGACAGCATACGATATAGGACTTTGGTTATCTCGATCTCGTTAAGTCAACTCTTTGACCTAACCAATCTGACAACTCCAAATCTCTATTCCTATGCAGAGGACCTGCATTAAGAGGTCGGTCACATATCAACCTTTAGGGATAAGGATTGTCATCTCCTACTCAGGCTGGAGATCATCTCTTAACAATCATTTGACGGTGCTTGATGAGTCCTCAATGTAACTCTTTAGATATTCATCCAAGCACCAGCCTCTATGATTCAATAGTTGAATCAACAGCTGTATGATCATCAAGATGGCCATGGTACATAACCCTAATTGTACTAAGGGACATATTATACAAATCATTCATTCTTTATTTCAGATCAGGGAATGATATGTGCAATAACATTTATTGCATAATGGCTCGCCGTGGGCTCGCATTTCCAACAATCTCCCACTATCCCAAAGAGCCATTAATGGGCTAATCATTTATACCCGCACTCACGTGACAATCATAGGCTATTTAGAAAATAGCTAGGTAAGCTGATCAGTCACTCTGTTCCCGCGAGACTACGTCAAGTCCTTTTACGGCACTTGCATATCCCCAGTAACAGTGCTCGCATCTAATGCGAATGTTGCATCTTATGCAATCAATACTCAATCTTGTTAAAAACTATAGTGTCCTTAACACTACGGCTTAACAATTTGTCATAACCAGTATTTCCCATAATCCTCATCAGAATATCCTTATTCCTGGAGATCTCTACCTCCTAAGGTATCTATAGTTAAGACCTTTTAGATCACTATCTATAAAGTCTTAAACTGTTGAAGATAAGACTTTGAGATCACTATCTCAAAAATCTTGTCATCTATGAAGATTTTGTTATTACTGCAACCAAGTGTTTTATTTCCATAGTAGGATTAGTAACAGTTTACTACTCCCACTGCATGGCGGTCATCTGGCTTTTGTACACATCTAGCACACACCCGGCTTCTTAGAACTGATGCCCAAGGGCAAGTAGTTCTAGCATTCACTTCCTCAACTCTTTGAGGTGCTATCCCTTTAGATATGTCAATACCATATCTTAGGGATGGAAGCCTTTCTTGGAATTTCTATGAATAGAATATGTCCAAGGTGTACTACAAATGTGACAGTCCAATTATCCTCTTCTCTTGGCTTCTGAACAACTTCAGAACTAAGATTTAAGAGGTATCTTTGAAATCATATTTCAAGATATGGAATAGCCAGTCTATAAAACACTTATTATCATCCTTATATCATTCTAAATGATTAGGATATTATCTACATTTAGCACGATAAACACAAAGGCACTCCCACTAAGCTTCACATGGCTCATCCAGATTCTATTTGAAATCATAACATTTATAATTTCATCAAATCTTATGATCCAACTTAAAGAAGCTTATTTGAGTCCATAGATGGATTCTTCAGCTTTCACATCTTGCTTTCCTCAACCATGAAGCCTTGGGGTTACTTCATGTGAATATCCTCAAAGAGGTATTTGTAGAGGAATGCAATATTTACTTGCATCTTGAAGATGAAATAGTCAAGTTGTGTAGCTAAGGTTAGCAACATTCTGATGGTTTTAAGCATGGTCACTGAAGAGCAAGTCTTATTGCAAGCAATGTCTTATCTTCCAATGTGTAGGTCATGGCTACAAACCGTGCTTTGAAGGTCTCTACCTTCTCATCAGGTTCCCTTTCTCTTGAAGATCCATTTACACCTCTACAGGTATTACCCATATAGGTGGATCCTCGAGGGTCCATATACAATACTTGTATATGAAGTCTACATTAGACTTTTATTGCTAAAATCCATCTTTCCATGTTATGATCCTCAGGAATTTCATCACATGAAATCCGATCATTGTCAGATTTCTCTAACACATGGAATCCATCCTCAAACTCATATGAAGAGGTATTAGTGTTTCATTTTTAATTGTCCTCTTAGTTTCCAATTTCAGGAGCCTCATTATCTTCTCACGATTAAATGAGTTCCTACACTTCATTTTCATCTTGATTCTCAAGAGTCTCAACCTCTAAGAATCACATTCTCAGAGATGAGATACTTTAAGAATCTCAAGGTCATAAAGTAGGTATCCAATACCATCCTTTATTTTCCTAATGAAGCAGCACTCTCAAGTGCTAGATTCCAACATAGATGGAACCTTATTAAGGATATACATTGTAGTCTCTACTACACATATATAACTGGAAACTAGGGGATAATTATGCTAAAATTCATCATTGATAAGATCATGTCACACATGATCCAATTGTATCTCCCTATAACTCTATTGAGTTAATGTGTATTAGGAGGATTGAGATAGGAATGATATTCCTTTCTCCATAAGGTATATTATGAATTCATCTAATAGGCACTGATTACCTAGATTAGACCAAATTCATTTTATCTCCCTTCAAACTTTGGTTCTAAACCAAACTTGTGAAATCTTGGAACTTTTCAAAGGTTTCTAAGTGGAGAAGAAATCTCATATCATACATAATCATCAACAGATATCACATATCCATAATGTTTACTATGATACAGATGATCTGCATACATCAATATGTATGAGATCCTGAATACCTTGACATCTTACACATTTCCCGAGGAAGGGGGTATTGGACATTTTTACTTTCGAATACAATATTCATAAGTATGTAAGTTTTGAAATTTTAGACATTCTAAAGTTTCATTTCTTACTAGTCCATCGATCAAATCAATAGACAAATGTCCAAGGCTTATGCTCGATCATTGTCAAATGATCTTCATCCTCCTATTGATCTTAAGTTTAATTTCAGCATTTAGAAATGTTAATGAACCATTCATTAATTTTCTAATTTAGTGGAGTCCACTAGATTTTAGATTACTTTCTGAAATATCTTCATCATAACTCTTTATGATAGGTCCATTCCAGAATTCATGTTTATTTCCAACATTTAGAAACAAACAATGAGTGTATTCTAATGTCTAGGTCATAGAGACATTCTCTAAGACTAAGGGCTCTCCCACTGAAATTATGAAGTCTAGTGATCCAATGGAAATTGTTGCAACAATTGCATCAATGTCTATCTGGACAACTATAAACCTTGAGATCAAAATTTTTTTTCCAGTCTTCTAAAACATATGCAACCCATTGT
Organism: Ottelia alismoides; assembly: GCA_037367405.1. Lineage (NCBI taxonomy): Eukaryota > Viridiplantae > Streptophyta > Magnoliopsida > Alismatales > Hydrocharitaceae > Ottelia > Ottelia alismoides. The sequence continues at coordinate 426,016 of JAZKJV010011892.1, read as the reverse complement.
AAGTGTTGTCAGAAGATTGAGATAGAATTATTAGACTCTATCTTATCAAATAAGAAAGTCAAGTTCAATGATTTATGTAGATTATTTTGATGCTCTATCTGAGTCCTTCTCTAAGGATTCTAGACAGACTTGATAGTCATACTATCAACACATCAACTTATTGCAGTTTTGACATTTATCCAACTCTTTGGATGTCATATGGAAGTCACAGAAGTCCAGTCAACTCTTTGACTTTCCTTCTTTCTTGGGTCCAATCCATGCTTCCACTGTGCTCCCTTTATCTATAAACAACCATTGCTTAAGACTAAGGATCTCTTATGTTAAATTCAAAAAGAATTCAATGTAAGAGCATTTCAACATTTATACATGCTTCATTAAATTCATACAATATGAATATTATGAAGCTTCATGAATGACTAGAGTATAGATAGTAGAATGATGACACTCATCATCTACATCCATTTAAACTCTTAAAACATAGGTTCAGGTAGGTACTCAAACAATTTGAATACATCATCTCTTATAGAGCCACCATTCTGCATGATGCAGTGAACCATCTCATTCATGTTAAATGTCAAGAGCACATATGTATGCCAGAATATCTTCATTAATTTTTATAAGGATTATTTGACAATTGCGATCATCATCGACATGTCACTTCCAAAGTACATCCGATGAGAGATCAAGACTATAAGACATACAAACCCTAGGATTGTAGTCCTATTATCTATTTAATTGTCATTCCTCAATATTATGAGGAAACTTGCACATTGCAACCACATACATTATGTGTCCAATTGCAAGTACAATATCTGGATCATGAGTCCAATACATGATATTTTACTGATTATTATTGAGTATATAATTGAGTGGGTTTTAATGAAGGATTATCTGAAATAAGAAATTTGCATAAATATATAAATATATATATATTTTACTTTGATTTAGGATTTTTATATCAAAGTTGTCTTGCCTTGTCAACATTGAAAGTTCATTCCCTTAATCACTTTCAATGTAAGAGATATACTTACCATTATATCTCAACAAGATCTGGGATCTCCTTCCTTATCTTTGTTACATCCCAATAATATGAGAATCTGCAACTCGGATAAAAAGAAGCGGGAACACATTCCGCTTTGCAAGTCCAACTTGCATTTCCCAATTCGGTCTTTAACACCCGGGCCCACCACCCCTAAGGTGATGTTGACCCGTTGTTAATTGAATCAACCGTCAACAGGAATAGTACTCGCTATGCGCGATCCAATATCGCCCCAATAATATGAGGATCCGATATTGGGGTCACTACGCATACGGCCTTACTCTTTCGAGAAGCAAAGAGCCCGATCCAGATGCGCTTGCATACAGGAGCTGTCACTTCGGACAGGCGTCTCCTACATACAATCCCTGGCGACGGAACCCTTCGCCTTGACGGGAGACCATGGATGTCACTTATGTGATCCTCCATATCATATTCAAATTCTAATTAATCACTATGAATCGTATTCATTATGATCAATTCCTCCAAGGAAAATAACATCTCTATTCATAATAGAGTGTTTTAATTTTAATTGGATTCCAATTAATCTAATCATATTAAATTAATGATCCAATTAATATCCAACAAACATTTTAATAGTTACTTGAATTATGGTATTATCTCAAATACGTATTATTTTGAATTTTAATAATTAGAAGTACATCATGATTTCTTAAGCATTATACTAACCCTACTCGTTGTCATGGCCAATACCGACGAGAGTGGGACGGACCACATACGTTGCAACCCGCAACCCCAATGCTCTCCGACTAGACACCATATCCACCTTGGGAAAGGATAATGCAAAATAAATCACTTTGTATTTGAGATGATCATCGGTTCTTCAACCGAAATTATACCATATAATAATAATCAAAACAATTTTTGATTAACATTATAATGAGATTTGTTAAACAAATCCCAAGTCCTATTCTAGCAACGTGTTTGTTGGAATGTTGATCATGTAGATCATGTAACCAATCAGTGATCTAGATCACATCTAATCAATTATTGGTTAAGACAATGTCATTTAAGGGAATAATTGTCATCAAATATTTCATTAATATTTATGCACAATTATTCTAGGAAATTAAACAATTTAATTTCACTAATTGATTAAATGACAGTCACTATACAAGCATCAAGTTTGATGATTGTGTTTCCAATTAAGATTTAGATCAAATCTAATCAATTAATTGGTTGAGGCCATGTCAATTATGTAAATAATCAACTTCCAATATTTCACAAATATTTTTCATGATTATTTCATGAAATTAACAATTAATTTCTCTAATTGACAATCACTTGGTTCTAGATTGGGACTGTAATTTCAGCAGTGACCCCTACTTACTAAAATTAGCATATCTCAATCATATTAAATCCAAATTAGACAAAATCAATTTTCATAGATTGCTAATTTGATTTAGGACAAAACCCAAGTGATGTTACACGCATTTCGAGGCAAGTCTAAACAGTAATTAACATTTTAATCACGTTCAGATCTACAGTTCCCGCAACAGTGCATACATGTTCATTAAAACAACCATATCTAGAGCATACGAATCCGATTTACGTAAACTCGGATCCTATAGTTTCCTTATTTAATGGGGAACAAAATCCAAGTATTAAATTCTTGTTTAAACAATTTAAACAGTGCCGAATTTATTTACTAAACAGATCTGCGAAATCAAATGCGATAAAAACTTTCGCGACCTTAACGAACCCAAGTCGTCCTCGGTTTTTCGAATCATATTCGAAACCGTCAACCTGACTCTGATACCACTTGAAGGATATGGAATTTATCCTCAAGCGCATCACGGAAGCGTGATCGTCGTATCGAATACGACGAAGAACTACTAGTCGCACTAGTTGTTCGGTGCAGCGGAATTTAAAAATTTTTATTCGATGAAACCACATGATCCGAGAACCATTCTCAGATCGTTTCATCTATAACCACAACAAGTATAATGCAATACCTCTTGAAGCGTGGTTGATCGAGTCTCTAAGAGAAGAGACCTCCTGTCTCAAGTCCGATCGTCGGCGAGACCGCTTGCGAGCGCGGGGATGAACCGCGTTGTCCTTGCAATCCAAGAAGATGATCCAAGCATGGTTGCTCCTGATCTCGTCACACGAGATCGAACGTCTCCTTCGTGGGCGTAGCACACCAAGAAGACGGAGAACCGAAGAACGTCGAAGCGGCGACGCGGTGGCGAGGGCGTCGACGGTTGTCTCCTCTATGGCATGGTGGTCGGCCACCAACAATAGAGAGAGAGAGAGAGGGCTGGCGTGTGTAGAGAAGAAAGAGAGAGAGAGCCTCAATATCACATGTAAAGAGAGAGCATGGTGTGCCTCTCTATTTATAGGGTTTTGGGATCCATGGATCTCAATCCATGGGACACATAAAATCAATGGGTGAGATTGATTTATGTTAATCCAATGGTCAAGATTGTTGTTGGTAAAACCAACAAATTTAGGTTAAAATATATTTGACAAAATCAAATATAAATTAGTCCTAAATCAAATCAACAAATAAGGAGAGAAGATACATGGAGATTCCATCTCCATATACCTTCCATGTGGACGGCCACACATTCCTTATAGGAATGATGTGCCGCCCACTTATTTCCATGGGGAGAGCAATCTCATGAATTTCATGAGATTGCATATCTCCATGGAAATATCTCTTTATTTATTTGTTGGGTTATTATTCTTCAAAAATAATTCACAATTATATTTGAGAATATTGCAATCTTGCCATGGAAAAATTGTGAATCATATTCACAACCCAAAACAACATATAATTTACATTGTTAATTAATTACACAATGTATATCCAATACACATAATAATTAATCAACACATATAAATTATAATTAGCTCTCTTTAATACATTATAAATCACATTTATAATATATTATGAATAATTGGATGTTTCTATCCACATTATTCTTATCCACATTAATTAAATCACATTTAATTAAATTGGATAATTTCTTCACACATCAATATGATTAAATCACATTTAATCATCATCTCTTCATTGCTTAGATCTTATGGAATTATTCTTGAACCCTTCAAGAATAATGCAATCTCTCCGCAGATACTTGGAGATAAGGACAGGGCGATTGTATTGTTCCACGTATAGTGACATGGATATTGAGATCATATCTCAAATCCAGATCGCGGGCCTCCCATAGATGCTTGATTAAATCAAGACCGTAAATCTAATCTTCTCATTGTATCTGAATCACATTCAGATCAATGTCTAACACTTGGATCAAGATCAGATCACTTCTCTACTGAGAGGAGTCACTAAAATCCAGACTCGTTTCATCACTCCCTAGGAATGGAAGCGTCATGGTTATACAATCGTTTATGATCAAATCACCCTCAGGTCTTCCCAATACCTGTACATCCTGCATACTGGAAGTTTCAGACTAAACCCGAAGTATTGGATCAACTTTATACTGTCTACTTCATGGTTTTATCAGTAAGTTTCTCATTCGATCATTGGGAGTCGGTATCGATCATACACTTTCCAAAAACGTATATCATACCTAGGTCTTGATCATATACTAAAAGTATATATCAAACCTACAAATTCAGTCAAGCTTCCAAAGCGAGACGACCATGCGCATGGAATTTGATTCTTCCCAATATCTCATGAGTGAGCTCATGTCTTCCGGTTCAGTAACTGAACATGTATGATCCCTTTGAGAGATCGTATTACTCGTATGCCCTTATATGCACACCAGCGCGCCGGTGTATAGATCTTGGTTAGGTCATCAACCTATTGGTCTGCCAAATGTACATACTTAGACATATAGCAACACATCTGTCTCCGGTCAGAGGATGCGTGCCTGTATCGTGACAGCATACGATATAGGACTTTGGTTATCTCGATCTCGTTAAGTCAACTCTTTGACCTAACTAATCTGACAACTCTAAATCTATATTCCTATGCAGAGGACCTGCATCAAGAGGTCGATCACATATCAGCCTTTAGGGATAAGGATTGCCATCTCCTACTCAGGCTGGAGATTATCTCTTAACAATCATTTGACGGTGCTTGATGAGTCCTCAATGTAACTCTTTAGATATTCATCCAAGCACCAGCCTCTATGATTCAATAGTTGAATCAACAGCTGTATGATCATCAAGATGGCCATGGTACATAACCCTAATTGTACTAAGGGACCTATTATACAAATCATTCATTCTTTATTTCAGATCAGGGAATGATATGTGCAATAACATTTATTGCATAATGGCTCGTCGTGGGCTCGCATTTCCAACACCTTTGTAATGCGTATCACCTCAATGCCAAGAAAGTAACGAAGTTCGTCAAGATCTTTCATGACAAACACTTTATGGGGGAAGGTCGTGGTCTCTAAGATACCAGCTTTGTCGTCTCCTATGACAACCATATCATCGACATAGACAACAAGAATGACGGTCCAGTAAATCGTCGTCTAACAAAGACAGAGTAGTCATATGTCATCCTCTAAAAATCAAAGGTGTTGATCTTAGTAGTGAGTCTGTTAAACGATTAAACCATGCCTTAGGGCTCTGCTTTAGGCCATAGATGGCTTGCGTAGTCGGCACGTAACATGGCGGTTGCATCACGTAGGCCACCTCCTCAAGGTCACCATAGAGAAAAGTTCTTTACATCAAGTTGGTAAATGGGACATGCCTTGTTAGCAACAATAGAGAAAATGATACTTATCGATCCCCTTCTGGCAACGGGCGAAAAAGTCTTAAAATAATCAATCCCAAAGGTTTGTGTGAAGCCTTTGGCAACTAATCTAGCTTTCAACATGCCAATAGATCCATCAAGCGATTGCTTGATCATGAAGACCCGTCTGCAAGCCACCGGTCGAACTCCCGAGGGACACGACACAAGATCCCACGTGCCTCGGGCGGTAAGTGCATCCATCTCCTCATTCATGGCATGAAACCGACATTGATCCTACATCGCACTATGATGATCTCTTAGGACAGAGATAGCATAAGAAGCATTTGAAACCTCTTGTCACAACAAGATTAACCATCACTAGAAGTATAATGTGACATAGGGTGATGAGTACATTGCCTCTTTTGCTTGCGGAGAGCTATTAGAAGCTCCTCAGTTATATTCGAGGCAGTAGAGGTGGGAGCACTTGAAGTGGTCATGTCATCCTGCATAAAAGGGACATGCAAAGGGATATACAAAGGTACACATAGTATATACGCCCACCAGGATCATAACACTGATAGCTTTTCTGGGTACGTGGGTACCCAAAAAAGACACATTTGATAGCACGAGGTGATAATTTGTTAGTTACATGGAAGTTATGAACAAAAACAATACAATCAAAAATTTGCAGAGACAGAGGGAAAAAAAGACTTAGTAGGGTATAGTAAGGAGAATGGAGCTCCCCCTTTGAGAATAAACTAAGGAACTCTTGATGATATAGACAACAGTAAAGATGGCATCCCCTCAATAGCATGGAAGGTCATATCGATATCGATATCGTTTCGATATCATATCGATATGATATTTCGATGATATATCGCCGAAATATCGCCCATATCGACGAGCTTTTGTGAAGAAAATGTCTGGAAATCAGGATATCGGTACCCATATCGGTCCCATGTCGATATCGATATATCAGCGATATATCGCCGATATATCCCGATATTTCCTTCCATGCTTAATAGTGCTTAGGAACACTCATTTGACTAAGGAGAGATCTGGCAATATAAAGCAAGTGCCAGAATTTCCTTTTTTGCTACTCCATTTTGCTACTAGGTATACGGATAGGAAGTTTGGTGAACAACCTCCTGTGACGCAAATAAAGATGTCAAGTCTTGTTGGGTTAACTCAAAAGTATTGTCAGTTCAAATGATCTTAAGTTCTTAACACATGTAGAAAAGGAGGTTTTAACATATTGAAAGAAATCCCTGACAATCTTATTAATCTTTGAATGCTCCTTTATTAGATACACGCAAGATCTACTATAGTCATCGACAAAGACGATAAAATAACGATGACCACTCAATGTTCGGACTGGACAAGGTCCCCAAACACTACAATAAACAAGACTAAAAAGACTAGTATCACGGGACTCAGTGCGGACATGAAACAAAGCTCGATGATGTTTCTTGAGCTCGCACGCCTCGCATTGAAAGGGTTTCAGAGTAGAGAGTTCATGGAGCATCATGAAGAGATCCTTGGTAGAGGGATACCCATGGTGCAGATGTCGTAGGAGCGGGTCTTCGGAGATGGACCCAATACCAACAAACTTGGAATCCGAGGGTATGTCAAGATAATACAGGTCGTTTTTCTCATGACTCCTACGAAAAATCTCCGTCGTCTGGATGTTCTGAAAATAGCAACAAAACTCGTCAAATATTAAACAACAATTAAGCTCAACACAAAACTTATGAATAGACAATAAGCTAAGAGGTAAATAAGGAGCACAGTGCACCCTAGACACTCGGTGCTTGGAGGAGAACTCCATTGTTCCGATAGTAGTAACATGTGAGTGAGTCTCGTTAATGACTCGGACTGACTTCATAGAGAAAGATGGCATGGAGGAGGTAAGCAAACTACATTATCCAATCAGATGAGTAGAGGTCCTAGAATCAATAATCCAAGCTGGAGAAAGGGTGATGGTAGAGTTGACTATTGTACCTGAAGGAGTAGTCAGGGTAGTATTGTTAGTATTATTGGAGCTAGTAGCACCGGGAATCTGGAGAATATGCATTAGACGAGTGTCATCCGCGCCATCGAGATGGATTGTCTTACCATTGGGGTTGTTGTAGTCGACGTCTCTTCTCATAGGCATCCTATAGGCATTATTGACGTGATAAGGAGATACATCAAACTTCTACCAGCATTGTTCGGATGGATAGTTCCATCGACCACAGTGAATGCATTGTGGAAAATGAGGGACAATAGAATTTCGCCCACAAACATGGTCAAAATCACGTTTGCATACAGGATCTCGTCCACGGTCATGGTTTGAGTCACGGTCACATCCTCCTCAAAAGCTATATCTGCCTCCTCTCCCTGATGAGGATATTTGTGCAGAGCTCTCTGTTGAAGGTAAGGTGGGAGACCCAGCAATAGATGTCTCCAGTTCCTCAAGACGACTAAATATAACATTCGTCGCTGACAATGTATCTGATAGAAGAAATCTCTCCTTCGTTGTCTGGCACCTGGAATGCAGGCCGTCATGAAAATGATATACCTGCCAGCCTAAACGCTCGTGTACATGTTTGGTACAATATGAAGGATAAATTATAATAAATTCCTCATAAATGCTAGTGAGATACATCTAGTACTCAATAAAGGTGGAATCACCCAGAGATGCAAAGTAGATCCGCCTATAAATGTCCGCAAAGCATGACTTTGTCTTCTTCTAGGAGTATGTCTACCCAAGATCCTCCCACATCTCCTTGATTGTGTCCTTATAGAGTAGATTCGAGGTAATGTGGGCTTCAACATTGCTGGTCATCCAGTTGATCTTTAGTTGTCATAGTCCTTGTCCTTTTCGTCTAGAGGATCTTGAGTCAGGATGTTGAGTTTTCATTGACCATCAATGAACATCGTGAGGGACCGAGATCATAGTACATAAATTTTTGTTCCCTTAAATTTGATAGTAATGCCTTGTGTCATTCTGCTCATGTTCAAGGGCTTTATCTCGGAAAATGCTCTAGAACTCAAGTTTACCCATGAATAGGGCTGAATTCTTAACCAGATCAGATGGGTCATGGGGACCCTGGCAGTGGTTCAAGAGGTGTCTTTGACCTGCAACATGGTCGGAGACACCTGTAAGAGGTGGTGTTGTGACCGGTGGCATTCGTGTGGATGTCTAGGGGGTGTTGCAGCGCTCAACAATAGTACACCGGCACCTATGGGTGGCTGACGACGCCCAAGAGACCATATGGCACCAATGGGGATGCCTAGAGGGTGTTGGTGACACCCTACAGTATTGTAACAACGCATACCGATCGTCCAATTTGCTGACGATACAATGTGTTTCATCGAGGGGGATCCTTCGAATGTGTCCCCAATGGCTACTACTATTCAACTGTTCAGCGAGCTCTCCGGTCTTCATATGAATGGCAACAAATCTAAGGCGGTCCCTTTCTTCATGTCCTCGGCGGAGGCGGCGATGTGCTCGCACGTGCTGGGCTGTCAAACTTCTGATCTCCCCTTCGACTACCTGGGATTACCCTTGACATTGGGCCGCGCGCGCACGCGTGACTGGAAATCGATCGTCGAAAAGGTGGAGCATCGCCTGGCTGGGTGGCGCGCGGCGATCCTCTCCCGTGGTGGCCGGTTAGTGCTTCTTAAATCCGTCCTTTCCTCTATCCCTATCTACTTTCTCTCGGTGCGGGGGATGCCAAAGGGGGTTCGTTGGCGTCTGGAGAAGTGTATGCGGGCTTTTCTGTGGGGGAAGAAGGGGGGAGGGGGGAAGGGTGTGCACCTCGTTGCCTGGAATGAGGTCACGCGTCCTAAGAAGGAGGGCGGGTTGGGTGTGAGGCGCCTGGCGTCGGTGAATGATGCTCTCTTGCTCAAATGGGCGGCGAGAATTTGGGGTAAGGAGGACAATTTCTTGATTAATTGTTTGAGGGGTGCGGCAGGGGATGGCATCCTTTTGGCCTTTCGTGGCGATTATCGGGGCCAGGTCTCTATCTTCTGGCGTGGGGTGATGGGCGCTCTTTGTCGGAATCGCTCCCTATTCTCATTCAAGCTCGGCAATGGTTCTCTGCTTCGCTTCTGGGAGGATGACTGGACGGGAAGGGGACCCTTTAGTCTCTCTTTCCCCCGTCTCTACGCTTTGGTCCCCAACAAAGATGTTACGGTGGCCGGATGCTGGGATGGGCGCGATTGGTGCCCTCTAATCTCTGAGGCTTTGTCGGACCAGCGGCTGCTCGATTATATCTCTCTCATAAGCTCTCTTGTTGATGCCCCTGTGCCTTCTGAGGGCAGGGATTACTTGGCCTGGAAGAATGGAGCCTTCTCTACTCGTGCCGCTTATATGGTCATCTTGCCCGCTCCCGCTGGGAGGGATGACAGGCTCTTGCGTGATTGCAATCTATTGTGGGCGCTCAGGATTCCTGAGCGTGTGGGTATTTTTCTTTGGCTGCTCCGTAGGGGAAGAATACTAACTCGTGATCGTTGTGCACGGATGTTTCCCAACTCTTCGCCTCTCTGTGGTCTCTGTGGCATGGCTACGGAAACTATTGATCACCTATTTCTGCATTGCTGCTGTGTTGATGCGTTATGGGCCGATTTGGGGTGGCTGGATCTCTCTTCATTCCCTCATTTCTGCCGAAGCTTGTTCTGTGATAGGGGTCGACCATGGCCTGCGCTGCTAGACCCAATCTCGAGGCTTTGGAGCCTGTGGCTGGGGCGAAACGAAGCTATCTTTGCTCGTCAGCGGTTCTATTTGGAGAATGTTAGATCCACGGCCTCGGGCTTCCTTCGTGACTGGACCTCTTTGTAAATTTTTCTAGCACCAGGGGCTACGATCTCCGTTTACCCCCCTTACTTTGTTTTGTAATTTCTCATCTCCCGTTTCCCCTTGTAAGTATCTCTTTCTCTTTTTAATACATTGGGGTGAGCACCTCCGCGTGTGTCCCCCTTTTTTGGGAGCTTCAAAAAAAAAACAACGCATATGGGCAGTTGGCGGTGCTCCAAACCTGTGGGGGTGCCTAGAGAGTGCTAGTTGCACCCAACATTAGTCCAGCATCCGTTGGTGGCACCTAGGAAGGGTAGCGGCACCTGTTGTTGCTCCTTGGGAAGGTTGGTGGGCCTTATGTAGGGCCCTAGGTGTTGAAGAGCCCATGTAGACGCTTACGAGACTTGAAGGTGGCGGCATGGATATTTTGGTCAGAACCATGGTCTAAGACCGTTGCTCTAATACCATGTAGAGAAGAGAATGAATCATTGTGTTTATTCCATAGGTCTTGGATCTTCTATATAGAGAAAAAAACTCTAGGGAGCCGAAATGGAGAAATACGTAAAAGACCCTGATAGGTTACTTATCACAAAAAATGTAGAAAATTTAATAACTCCAAAAGAAAGGAATGAAAGAAAAGGGGGACATGGTCCTGATGTAGATCTTGATCTATATTTAGATATTGTCTACTGTTTTTTTTATTGGAAAGAGAAAATAATCAGTTAATTATTCATGAGGTCCTAGGGTTCTCTTACATAGAGAGCGGAAATCTTATTGAGCAAATTAAGTAATAGTGACAAAGAAAAGAAAATACATGAAATAGGGAAAGATAAAATAACTCTCAACACTTCCCCTCAAGGTGGAGCATAGATGTCAATCATGCTCATCTTATGACAACACCTCTGGAATGCCCCCTGGCTAGAACTTCGGTTAAAACATCTGATGTTTATTCCCTTAAGATGACGTGGGAAGTAGAGATAAGGCCCTTTTGAATCCTGTCATGTGTGTAGTAACAATCAACCTCTATGGGCTTGGTCCAAGGCCCTAAATGTCGGTTTCGGTCACCATTTCGGTATCGACCAAAACATAATTTTGGTGGAATTTCGATGGAATTTCGACCGGAAATTCGGTCATTTTTTGTACTAGGACCCCCATATTTCGGTCATTTCGGGCTTTTCAGTTGAATTTCGATCGACTGGATATCGATATTCGACAGAAATTCGACCGAATTTCATTGAAATTTGAGGCCATGTAATGGTCCTCTCACAGAAGGTAGTGTTGTTGGTAATGAAAAGTGCAGCATGATTGTTGCATTGTAGATGCATGGGAATTGGGAAGTGGTGTATCAATATAGCTAGGTCAATCAGAACGGATCTTACCAACACCATCTCAGTGTTCCCCTTCTCCATGGCTCTATACTCTAACTCTACACTAGATCTAGCAACCATGGTCTGCTTCTTGCTCTTTCATGACACCAAAGAACTCCCTATGAACACTACAAAGATGAAAATAGAGTTCCCGCCCTTAAGGAATCCTGCATAGTTTGTGTATTCACTTGTCGTGATGGCCAAGGTTGTCCCTCTGCTAAAGAACAATTTGGTACCTAGAGAGGACTTCAGATACCTTAGAATCATGTGAACCGTAACCATATATGCATGTCGAGGTTGCTCCATAAGTTGGCTAACTTTTCTTATAGTTTGGTCACATATAGGAGCTTCCTAATGAGCTCCATATATCTCCTCGTCTACCCTCTTTATATTATCATCTTACATCTTTATGTTGGGATCAATAAGAGTGATGGTAGGTCTGACTGTCTCTGATTAGGGTTGCACATGGATCGGATAAAATCCGTAAGCTGATCCAATCTATTGTCATTGTATTGGATTGGATTGGTTTGGATTTATAAGTCTAATGGATCGGATCGGATTGAAATTTAACAAATCCATTTATTTATGGATTGGATATGATTATTGTTAATATGTGATCCAATCCAATCCGTTAATAAATAAATAATATATATAGTACATCATTTGTTGTCACTAAATATATTATATATTTACTATTATTTGAAAGTTATGTGTAAATATACATACTACTCTCTTTATAGTTTAAACACATTCCAATTCAAGCTTTACCCCACTCCACTTGCTGGAAATCCCCTTACCCTCAACCCATACCTAACCACAGTGTTCGTCGGGTCCTTCCAAATTTCGAAAAAAAAAACATTCTTTTAAAAAATAACACCTAAACCTAATTCCTCTTAGGATCCTTCCAAACAAAGCACCCACTCGCCCCACACACATCTCTGCCAGTTCTTGTCCTCATCGCCAATTGCGTGCATGTGCAACCAGATCTCCTTCGTGCACGGCCAACCAGACCTCATCCTCTGCTCTACCAATCCTCCCTCGCATATGCACAGCCAGATCTTGTCCCCACTATTGCAATATTTTGTTGAATAGTCGGTTCAGGGGGGGGGTTACCGAATAGAATATCGTTATTCGACCAGATTGAATATTTAGATATTCAATCAACCGAGGATCACTTCTTACCCCCTTTTTTGTCTAGTCCATCAACCACTCAAGATCCAACCCGATTACCCAATACTAAAATTAAGCCTTTTTGAAACCCTACCCGATACCATTTTGCCCTAACCCATCCCGGATACGGTGCTACCAAAGGTTATGAGTTGTGTGCCATCGTCGACCTCCGAGGTACCTAGAGCCTGACCTGGAGCGACGTATGTGCATCCCTTCACCATTCTTTGAGTGCATGGTGCTGACGTGGAGCTCCCTTCATTGCTGATCGAAGAGCGGCATCAATTGAAGAGCTCCATTGCTTTGAAGATCCTGTTGTGTCACTGATCGGAGAGCTTGCTTCAAAGATCCTGCTGCATGTGGTATTTATATATAAATGTGCACATGTTAACACTATTTAAATGTGATTCCTACTTATTGCACATGGTCTTCATCTTATATAGCATTATTGAGAAGCTTAGTTAGCAATGACGGCTTATTGCACATACTCAGTCCATAAAATTCAGTTTAAGTGCTTCTTGCACGTACTTAGTTCATAAACTCAATTCAAGTGCTTATTGCAAATATTTAAATGCTTTCTCAGTTAAAAAAAACGTTGAAATGTTTATTGCAAATATTTAAATGTTTTTTTCACATACTTAGCTCACATAATTCAATCCAAATGCTTATTACTTGGCTTCTTAAGTCTCGACCCGTTGTCATCAATTATTCCTCTTTGATAGTTATATTTTCATGATTCTTGCTTGGGTTCGTACTCAATTTATCATCATTTTATCTCCTAAAGTTATAGCTTAATTGTTCTTGGTAAAAGAACATATAGCATATCCTTGTATTTTAGGAATAGTTTTCTTGAAAATAATCATTTATATATTTAAAATCAGATAAATTACATAATGGAATAATTCAGAATATTCTCTTGAATACCATCTATTCCTTATTCAGTGACCCCTCCGACTGAATATCGACTCATGTAACAATGCTAATCCCTAGCCGGTTGTCATCTCCTCCTCAGTTGTACCCTCCTTGTCCCTATCTGCATGCACGTGTAGCTAGACCTCCCTCGCCCATGAGCAGCCAGAACTTGTCTTCGGCTCTCCCATACCTCCTCTGCGCATGCGCGGCTAGGAACCTCATGTGACTCCTTCGCACAGTCGCGTACGGTCCTTGTTCCAGTCTTCCTTCACGCACCTCCCGCAACGCATATCCAGCAGGTTTGTTACAGGTTAATTGTAGTTCCTATTTAATATATATAAATATGGAGTTTTATTCAAAGTCAATGTGATGCTTCTATGGTTTCTATGGATTGCAAGTATATTGTTTATATTTAATTATACAATGAATATCCGTACTGGGGGTTTGGTATTGGTAGGAGTGGTGGCCATCACGGTCAGATGAGGAGTTCAAGAAGTAGATGTAAGAACTCAAGTATGCATGAGTTTAGACTCGTGGTCTATCTTAGCCTGGCTCTGTCTACCACAGTGTATCGCAGAACTCTTCGCGGCACAAAAAGTGCCATCAATTGGCAGCATTGGCTTGTAGCGACGGTGGAAATGCCGCGGATTGACTCATGGCGACAGAGGTTATCACACTTGTTGCAGAATGATGGTGGCTAGTTCCCACCGCAGAAGGCCAGGGTATAGCAGGAAGGCCTCGCTAGTAGCCTGGCAGTGTTAGATACTGCAGCAAGTCTTTGCTAGGAACTGTTGGTGGACAGGTGGCAACTTGTGGCTGCTTGAGGTCCTACTAGTGGCCCTAGCAATGATGAAGATCGACCCAAGAAGGGGGTCCCCGACGGTGAAGGAGACAGTGCGCGAGGACCCCTATGAAGGCAACACACAGAGACTCGCTGCAATGTGTCTTGGCAGTGGCGGCATGAGGTAACAATGTCAGTGGGCAGAGGCCGGTGGTGGCGATGGAGAATTGGATACGAAGCTAGGTCTAGGATCATTGGTCTGATACCATGTAGAGATTTGTTGAGAATAAATGGAATGAATTATTCAAGGGATATGGGTTTCTTGTATAGCATAAAACTCTGCAGCCCAAGTGGATATAATTACATAAGGCCCCAAAAGGTTACATGACTCAATAAATAAAATAAAGAAAGGATAATCAAATAGCTTCAACAAGAAGAAGTCGAACCCATCAAATACCAAATCAAAGTACCAACATATGTAAAACAAATAAAAATTGGTGTGAGCATACATGGCCACACTATCGGAAATATTACAAGGGGAGACAATGGAGACTACCTGCAGCAAAGAGGAGTTCTTTACAAGGTAAATAGAGGAACAGAGGGTTAGGACTTGATTGGATTAAGCACAAGCCACAGATGCACTTAAGTGCCTCTAAAACCGAAGTGGTGCCTTAGGCCTCGCCTCATTGCTTCAAGACCGCATGCCTTGCCAACCTATCTAAGGTGCTCACCTCATGGAGAGAAAGCTCTATCTCATCTCGAGATGTATCCCTCGGATCCTCGATCCCCTAAGGACTAGCTTTTTCAAACCATGTAGCGAGGAGGTGTTATGATCCATGTAGTGAGGAATTTTCACCTTGTGAATGTGTGCAGCACCACACTTCATCAGCATGGTGATGCTCAGGGGTATTGCTGAATTGGCATTAGGTGAATACAACCCTTTGGATGGTTAGCAACTTATGGCCATCTTTATAAAACAACTTTGATAACCGGATAGTGTTTCATCCAACAACATGAGTCATTTATTACTTAGATTCTTTGTCAACGCTATAACAAAAAGTGTCTTTTTATGGTTGAGAAAATCAAATTGGCCGGATGGGCCTATTAGGTTTGAAGAAAGCAGCATTCATGGGGATACCTGATTATATGTTTTTTTATTGAAGGTTGTAACGTTCTTCTGGCACTTGTTAATCATAATTTATTCTTTTTAAATTTACCTTACAATTTTGCTAATGTTATTTTATTTAGACAGGTCTTTAATTTGTTTCTCTTTCCTGCAGATTATGGAAGCTCTTTTGTTAATATTGTTCAGACCATTGTACTTGTGCTGGAAACCTTGGATGCAGTTCAAGGATCAGCTCCTTCAAATGCTAAGTACAAGGATGCCTTAGAAAAGCAGGTCCAATTTTTGCTTTAGAGTTAGCACTAGTATCTTGTGAAACACTTCATGTATATTTTATAATTAATTCTCTATTTGTTTCCATGCATTTTTTCAGGTGGCATTGACTGCTTTGCATGTACTCGGCTACTGCTCCCCTTCTGACGATTATTCTTTAAAATGCTTTTTCATCAAAGTGAGATGTTTTTTTCTGGCAAATTTCAACCTGTAGTCAAGGTCCTATCTGTTAACATTTTAGTGATTGTGGGTGCCATTTAAAATTACTTTAGGTTTTTTCCTTGTGTTGATGCATATAGTACTGTACAATGGATCAGCAAAATCTTTACGTATGTGTTCAGAAGGGGCAAATGAGTTGGTTTCCTAAAGGGTTTGCATCGGCTAGTACGGAGGAAAATAGAAAATCAATAGAATGAATTTTATTTAAGGATAAAAATTTTTTATATAGCGTGAAACCCTACACCCCTGTACATGGAAGTTAGTAGTCTTCAACATGACTCGTAAACATAGAAGGTTACAGATAGAAATAGCCAACATAGATAAAAGCTAAAAATAGAAAATATGTCACTGGCTATTATAGTCCAATGACGTCAACACCCCTCTTAAGTTGGAGCATATGTTCATGCTTAACTTGAAGGTCAACAACGAGATGCTTCTTTGGAAGCGCTTTTGTATATATATCCGCAAGTTGGAGATCTGTATAAATATGAGTTGCAATGATCTTCCTTTCCGTATTGCATCTCGAATAAAATGGTAGTCCACCTTAATATGCTTGGTCCGATCTGGCAATATACATAGCGGATTTGTTGTCACAATAGAATGGAGCTGAGATAGTAGCAGGGAGCTCAAGTTCCTGTAGAAAAGAGATGAGACATGTAACATCGCATGTGACTTGAGCCATAACTATGTTTACTTATGTACTTGATCAAGAGATTACAATCGACTTCTTGTTTTGTCATGTGACAAGTTTTTCACTAACAAACATGGCAAAATCAGTATTGGATAGGATTCTACATGTACTGACTAGCTCTGTTCATAGCAAATGAATTATTTGGCCTATTAACAATAATATATAGCAGTTTGCCTGCTAGGCTTCTGTTTTGTGTGCTCGAACATGGTATTGGTGGATGTGACATGTATATGTGATTCAACCGAAATGGATGATGGTTTACAACCAAGTAAATCAGTTTCAATAAGAATATTCAAATAATACTTCATCTGTGACAAATGTGATCCTTTTGCCTTACTGGTCACCTTAATACTAAGGATGTACTAAACATGGCAAAGGTCCTTAGCAATGTTCAGGAAGGCGATATGCTGTCTTCAATTGGAGGGGTCACTGCATAGAGAGTATGCGGGTAGTATGCAGTTTTATACGGTTTGGTAATTTGAATATTAAAAAATATAAATTAAAATTTAGTATTATGTTAATATCCTCAGTCGGGAGAGTATGCGGAGTGTATGCGGTTTTATGCGAGAGAGTGCGGTTTTGTGCAGGGAGTATGCGATTTTATGTTATTATGCGGGTGGGGTTATTTGGGTTTAGTTTAAATAAAAAAAATTTATCAGAAAAGCGGTCGAGTACAGTCGCATAGGGGGTATACTCGGTCGAGTATGCAGGTCAACCCGCATACATGGTCGTTTCACCATACTCGGAGCGGTAAGGCTATAAGGTACGAGTATGCAGTCGAGTATGCGGTTTACTCGGCCGCTTTCCTTAATACTAGTCCTTAGTGACGAATACCTTTTAGAGAAAGGCCTTTGTCTTAAGAATACATGCGTTGTCATCATCGGTAAGAACCATATCATCAACATATATCGCAAGTGTCACGATACCTGAGGAACTTCATCTAGTAAACATAGAGTAGTTAGATGCAATCCTAGGAAACCAATAGAGCTCATAAGTGAGCCTATTGAACCATGTTTTTGGACTCGTTTTAGATCATAGATGACTTTCCGTATTAGGCATACATACACCCCCTTAAGTGAGTGTCCAATGATTATGTCATGTATACTTCCTCCTCTAAATCACCCTAGAAAAATGTGTTCTTCGCATCTAGCTGAAAAATAGGCCAATTATTTTTTGTTGCAAGTGATAGAATTATGTCGATGGAAGTCATTGTTGGGAAAAATGAAAGAGATGTTTATTCCATAAGCCCTAGGCTCTCTTATATAGGAGAGTAGCCTATGGGTAAATTACATAAAGCATACAGCTGAAAATAAAAATAACAGAAAGACACAAAGAACACTAATATATATGTTAACACTCCCCCTCAAGATGGAGCATTGTTATAAAATAAACATGCGGAAGCGAATATGGAAAAGATAAAGAACAAATAAAGAACGCGGGATTTTAACGTGGAACCCTACTCCGTGAGGAGCGGGATGAAACCACGGGAGAAGCCCCTGAATTGGGCGTGTTTTTCTATTCACTTTCTCAATGAGTACAGGAGGTCTGGGGCTCCTTATATAGCCTTCCCAGAGCCTCCAAGTCCCACCCACAGGCGGTATGGGACTAAACACTGGATGGGGTAAATGGATCTTCTCCAGGATCCATTTACCCTGCTACAACTCAACATGGCGCACTACCAAATACTCTAACAGATATCAATCATGCTCAGCTTGGACGCACACTTCTGGAATGGGCCTCGTAGTAATGCCTTGGTGAATATATCAGCAGTTTGATTTTCTGAGGTAACATGAGATGTAGCAATAAACCCCTTCTGAATCATGTCACATATGAAGTAACAGTCGACCTCAATATGCTTGGTCCGCTCATGGAATGCTGGATTGTTTGCAATGAACAAAGCTGCCTAATTGTCACATTCTAAGTTCATAGGAAGTGGTACATCTATACATAGATCTGTAAGCACAGCCTTTACCCACATCATCTCTGTGCTAGCCTGGGCCATAGCCCTATATTCAGATTCAGCACTAGACATGGCTACCACCGTCTATTTCTTGCTCCTCCATGAGATTAGAGAATCTCCAACATAGACTGCAAACCTCGAGGTGGACTTCATGTCCTTGGGACAACCTGCATAGTCTGCATCCGCACATGCTGAGATAGAAATCCCATTGCCCTTCTTGAATAGTAAGCCTGCACCTGGATATGATTTGAGGTATCTAAGTATCATATGTATGGCATCCATATGAATCTGACGTGGTTGCTCCATGAACTGGCTCACGCGACTCACTGCAAAGGATATATCGGGCCTAGTGATCATGACATACAACAGTTTGCCTACCAGTTCTATGTATCTTCTCCTGTCCACCTCCTCTGTGTCATCATCATAAAGCTTCATGCTGGGGTCGATTGGTGTCGTAGCAGGCCGACACCCAAGCATACTTGTTTCACTCAATAGGTCCGTAACATATTTTCTCTGCGACATTACTAACCCATACGGATTTCTAGTGAATTCCAGCCGCAGAAAATATCTAAGGACTCCAAGATCCTTAGTGACAAATTCGCTCCCCAGTTTCTCTTTCGCCTGCTTTATGCCTTGCTCATCATCTCCTATAATCAAGATGTCATCTACGTAAATCATAATTGCAATAATACCTCTTGCAATCTTCTGTACAAAGAAGGAATGATCAGCATTAGAGCGTTTGTATCCCTATGTTTCAAAGAGGTCTGAGCATGGCCTCAAATTTCAGCGAAATTCGGTCGAATTTCTGTCGAATATCGATATCCAGTCGAAATCGAAATTCGACCGAAATGACTGAAATATAAGGGTCCTAGTACAAAAAATGACCGAAATGATCGAAATTTCGGTCGAAATTCCACCGAAATTCCATCGAAATTCTGTTTTGGTCGATACCGAAATGGTGACCGAAATCGACATTTAAGGCCTTGGGTCTGAGAGCTTCTGAAACCATGCTCTGGGACTCTGCTTAAGGCCATAGATAGCCTTATGAAGTCTGTACACCTTGGAACACTCCCCCTCAACAGCAAAACCGGGTGGCTGTTGCATATAGACCTCCTCCTATAGGTCTCCATATAAGAACGCGTTCTTCACATCCAACTGATATAGCGGCCACTCTCGAGTGACTGCAACTGACTGCAAGATCCGTAGAGTAGAATGACGGGCTACTGGCGAGAATGTATCAAGGTAATCCACCCCGTATGTCTGTGTAAAGCCACGTGCAACAAGGCGGGCCTTGTATCTGTCAATACTGCCATCTGCATTTTGCTTCACCGTAAATACCCACTTGCAGCTCATCGGGGTCACATCTGCAGGTATAGGAAACAGACTCCAAGTTCCCCTAGATTGAAGTGCTGCCATTTCTTCCTCCATTGCTAGACGACATCTACTATCCTGCAGAGCATCTTGATAATTCCGTGGAATATCTATAGCTGACAAGGCCACCACAAAGTTCCTGAAGTCTCCAGATAGTCGCTCAAATGACACAGAAGCTGATAATGGATATGTAGCACAGCTCCTCTTCGATTTGCCTATAGCAATAGGAACATCTAAACCAGCTGCGTCCTCATCTGGCCCTTGCAACATATCCTGCTCAGAAATATCATTAGATCCATCAAGAGAAATATCTTTAGTACATACCATAGGCGAGCTAGGAGATGAGTCATGACCATGAGCTGGAGGAGGCCTGTGGGTATAATGGAATGGTAGTGGTGAAATGGGGATAGTACGTGGAGCTGGTGGTGGTGGTGGTAATGGTGCTGGGGGTGGTGGTGTCATATATATGGCACCGGTAGTCAGTGGAGGTAGTTGTTGATCACCTGAGGATGAAAAATACATTACGGATTCAAAAAATGTAACATCTGCACTGACCATATACTGCCTACGCAAAGGATCAAAACACTTGTACCCCTTGAGTTCTGGAGTACCCAACAAACACACATTTGACAGCCCTAGGAGAGAGCTTGTCAGTAGCAGGAGACAAGTGGTGGACAAATGCAACAGAACCAAACACACGAGGAGTAAGGGAAAACAGATCCCTACCAGGGTAGATAAGGGAAAAAGAAATCTGTTCATCCAAGACAGAAGACGGCATACGGTTAATTAGGTAACATGCTGTGAGAACCGCGTCACCCCAATAAGAATAAGGAACATAACTGTATAAGAAGTGATCTTGTGACATCTAGTAGGTGACGATGTTTCCTTTCAGCGATCCCATTTTGTTGAGAGGTATAAGCACAGGATGTTTGATGGATAATCCCTTTTGAGGAGTAGTAGTTGGCTAGGACATGAGTGCACAATTATAGGGCATTATCACTTCTCGCAAATTTCACAGATGTGGAGAAAACATTTTGAATTTCATTCAGAAAATGGATAATAATATTGCCTGCTTTAGATTTATTTTTATCAAAAATACCCATGACACACGAGAGAAGTCATCTACAATAACTATATAAAATCTGTGTCCCTGATGATCAGGTATACGACTCGGACCCCAGATATCAATATGAAATAACTCAAACTTGGAGGTACTACTCCGACCTGGACGATTGGGAAAGGTAGACCGGTGATGCTTTCCCAACTGACAAGCCTCACATTGGATAGATGTGTGAGGAAGACCCTGGGGTAACACACGACGCAACTTCTGAAGCGGTAGATGCCCAAAGCGCAGATGCCACAGCAGAGGAGATACTGGTCCAGTAGGAAGGGATGAGGTTCCAGCAAATGGAGTCTGATTTAGGCGATAGAGGCCTCCTTGCTCATAGCCACGACCAATCACGTTGCCCGTACGGATGTCCTGAAAAATAAGAGAAGATGGATCAGAAATTGCCCGACATTGTAAATCCTTCGTAATCTGACTGATTGATAACAAATTCATTGAAAAATCAGGTGCATGTAACACATTCTTGAGCTGCATAGAAGATGTCAGTCTAATCTCCCCCTGATCAGGGATGGGGGAATGTGTACCATTGGCAATGACCATTGTTCGGCCTAGTGGAATCTGAGAATATCCTGTAAGTAAACTCTGATCGCCACATAGATGATGTGTAGCGCCCGAGTCCATAATCCAAGGTGATGTATCTGATCTACTACTGGTAAATGCAAGTATGCTACCTGAAGCACTGGTAGACGCAGAGGCAGATGCAGCAGCATCAGATTGACTCTCAGTAGTAGGTGTTGGGCCAGATGGAGGAATAATGCCCCTTAGACGGGCAACTAGATCATCGAACCGCTGATCCAAAGTGGCAGCAGATGGAGGCTCTATCTACTCAGCGACTCGTGCAAATGCAGGAAATCCATGCTTAGAGTAGCATGTGTCTTCATTGTGTCCAACGCGATGACAGTAGGTACATGTTGGCCGAGTGCGGCCTCCTCTACCACGAGGTCCACGTCCACGGGTCTGATGATGAAATCCACGACCCCTGTTGGCAACCATGGTTGAAGCATTCTGATTCGTGGCCGTGGAAGGGACGGTGATGCGGCTCAGTCTATGAAAGGCTTCCTCCATGGGAGGAATAGTAGAATCGGCCAAAATCTGGGATCGTGCTGCCTCATACTCTGGATCAAGTGCAGCAAGGAACACGTCCACCATAGTCGCATTCCGATACGTCTTCTGTTGTTCTGGCGTAGCTGTCAGGGCATGAAGCTGTATAGCTTCTCGAACATCCCTCGTAGGGATGTGTAGAGTGAATGTAGAGGGCGACCATTCTGCTTTATAGTGAATATATCATGCTGGAGTTGCAGAATCTTCGTCTCATTCTTCGCCTGAGAGTATGTGGCCGCCAGAATGTCCCACATGTCTTTGGCCATGGGCTGATGTAGAATGTCGTTGGCAATCTCGATCGCCAACGTTCCAGAAAACCAAACTTTGGCGTATGCGTCATCGGCCTCCCACGAGGCATAGGCTCCAGTCTTCTCAGCAGGCTCTGCTTCGGTAAGAATGTGCTTCTTACCCGTTGACTTCATCATACTCATGAACTGCATCGCCCACAGTTCATAGTTTGTACCGTCCATCTCTACGATAGGCGCCGGACCACGAAAGGCGCTAATGGATGGGATATCCGCCTTGCTTTCTGACATACTGGAAACTGAAGACTGGATCGATTGACTGAAGATAAGATTTGTCTACAATGACATAGACGGGTTTAGTTGCTTGTGTAGACCTCAAACAACTAAACCCATGTAGTCGACGGTGTGCGCTTTAGGGCTTCGCACACGCTTAGGGCTCTTCGGTGCCCTCTGAACCTCGCAGGCACGCAAGGTCAATCGGTCAGTCGTGCAGCGTGAGAACGAGCGCGCAGTCGCGCGTGAAGTTGCGCGCTAGGTGCAGGCGAAAGGCACTGACGTACGCGCGCAGGCACAGGCGCGTGAAGGTGCGCACAGGCACAGGTGCGTGAAGGTGCGCACAGGTGCAGGCGCGTGAAGGCACTCGCGCGCAAAGACGCACAGGCAGGAGCGCTGGCAGACGCGCAGTGGATGCGCACAGGTGCAGAGGCACCGGCGGAGGAGCAGCGGCGACCAAGGTTGCAAAAGTCGGTAGTCGGTACTCGGTCGGTCGGGTTACTGACTAAGGATTAATCGACAGTCGGGCGACTAATCGAATTTAGTCGGACTTTAATCAGCTTTGAATTTTTATGATTATTTTAAATATATAACTCATTTTATACATATATTTACATACATTTTGTACAATTTTATACTATCATAATAAAATAAAAGTAGTTGAATTTAAATAAAATATTAAGCATATTATAATAGTTTGCTTATAAAAAAAGCATAACATAAAAAAAGTATGGTATCTTCAAGCAAATATTGGTCGACTAGTGTATCTAGTCGGAATTAGTCGGTACTCGATCGGCCACCCCACTGACTAGACTAGTCGGACCTACTAGTCGGGCCAGTCGGGCGACTTTTACATCATTGGCGGCGGCGGGGCAGAGGCACCGGTGGCGGCGCCGGCGATGAGAGAGAGAGGGGCACGCAGGTGGGGTGGAGTAGGGTTAGGGTTTCGAGAACTCCGGTCTAAGACCGTCACTCTGATACCATGTTGGGAAAAATAAAAGAGATGTTTATTCCATAATCCCTAGGCTCTCTTATATAGGAGAGTAGCCTATGGGTAAATTACATAAAGCATACAGCTGAAAATAAAAATAACAGAAAGACACAAAGAACACTAATATATATATATGTTAACAGTCATCATTGCCACTGAAAAAAGTCTCAATGCTATAGTTATGTGTGAACTCATTTTCCACAAGTTTGGCTTCCAATCTGTTGATCGGTCCATCGGATAATTGTTTGGTCGTAAAGACCCATTTGCAAGCAACTGGGGTCTCGCATGATGGACATAATACAAAACCCCCCATGCTTTTGGAAGTGTATCCATCTCTTTATTTGTGGTTTGTTTCCAATCATGATCTTGAAAGAGCAATATGATGATCTTGTGGGGTGGTTGTCGTCATAGGAGCATTAGGAGTATTTGTAAAACTCGTGTCATTGTTGATTGGACTATCGATAGAAGTATAATGTGATAAGGGATGTAGCGTACATTTCTTCTTGGATAATCGTAGCACTATAAGAAGTTTTGGAGGAGCATTCAAACTCTGTAGTAGTGGGGCCACTTGAAGATGGCTCATCATCCTAAAAGAGAGAAACATGTAAAGGGACATATTTATGTTTTTTTAATGCCAAGGAACGTACTTATGTTATCTTAGGTGCTTCCTTTTTATATATATAAAAGGGTGGAGGGAAGCTTAGAGGAATCTCACCGACAGACTTAGATAAGTAACTAGTATGTTAAAATAAGGTGAGATGAGCTGAAATATAGTAATGATGACTAATATGGTCGTAATATCTATACGCCTTTTGGGGTTCTTGCATACCCAAGGAAGACACACAAAATTGCAACAACAACAATTAAGTGGAGTCGGCTACATGGATTTTTTGCCTCCATTCAAATCTATTCCGGGTTATTCTTGGATTTAAATCTAAATAACTAAGATCCCTTCGGATAGTCCCATGCAACACTTCTTAAGCCTTCCTCACCCTCTCTTAACTGGTTCAACATCCCAAATCTTGCATCTTCTAACTGGTGCATCGACCGACCTCTTTTTCAAATGCTCAAACCATCTTTAATTATTTTCTCCCATCTCTATCGAAGAGATGAATCAGAGAGAGTGGAGTCAAAGTGTAGGAATGTAGGACTCAGCAGAGGAGTCAGATCAAGAGAGGGAAAAGTTTGATAAATATGTTTAAGAATGTGAAGAGAAAGGAATGAATTGACTCTTCATGAGGCCCTAGGGTTCTCTTATATAGAGGAGAAACTTGTTGGGCAAATTACATAAGATGAACAGACAGAAAAGAAATACATAAAGCAATGAATGATAACTAATATCTCAACACTCCCCCCTCAAGTTGGAGCGTAGATACCAATCATGCTCTGCTTGAAACAACATCTCTGGTAAGGCTTTCTAGTTAGGGCCTTGGTAAGTATATCTGTTGTCTGATCTCTCGAGCTAACATGAGTAGTGGAGATGAGGTCCTTCCATATCATGTCTCCAGTGTAGATACAATACCTCGATATGATTGGTCCTCTCATGAAACGTTGGATTGTTGGCGGTGAAGAGAGCAGCCTGGTTGTCGCATTGGAGGTGCATGGGAAGAGGCATCTCAACTTTTTGGTCAGTAAGAACAGATCTGACCCACATCATCTTTGTACTAGCATGGACCATGGCCCTGTATTCCGATTCTGCATTGGATCTGGCAACCACCATCTGCTTCTTGCTTTTCCATGATTCCAAGGAACTCTCTATGAACACTATAAAGCCAGAGGTAGACTTCTTGTCCTTGGGACACCCAGCATAATATGCACCTGCACAAGTTGTAACGGCAAGGGATGTACCTTTCCTGAATAGAAGATCAGTGTCAAGTAAGGCCTTCAGATACCTTAGAATCATATGGACCGCATCCATATGTGCATGTCTAGGCTGGTCCATGAATTGACTCACTTTATTTACTGGAAAGGATATATATAGCCTGGTGGTGGTCACAGATAGGAGCTTCCCAACGACAACGAGCCCCCGATTTTAACAAAAAGAGATCATCTATCTTTCGGTCTAATTGGAATGGGATGTTGAGATCATTTAGCAGTTTCATTTGTTCTACCCTATGTTTGATCTTGCTTGTCACCTGATATGTGGTATCATAATGCCTAACGACCACTGTGCTCCGTTAAAGTCCTCACTCCTACACCTAGTAAGTAAGCATTCAGGAAAGTTCAGAACCAGGATTTAAGCAGTTTTTTTTTTATTTTGTGACATTTCCACTTTTTAAGAATATATTATGAGCAACCATTTCTTTCGAAGGCAAAACAGCATTGATGCTGGCATTAATGATTGTGCAAAGGATTATGAGCGCATTTGAACCGAAAGCATATTGAATAACAAGACAACCAATATGGAGCTTAATATTTTCATCAATGACCCTAGACTTACCGTCCGTTTCAAGTTGGGGGCGAATCTCGTGAGATTCTAAATCTGAAACTTGATGTTAGTCTTTGATATGAAGCATATGATTGTCCTAATACTTATGTGGACATTAGAGACTAGCCTTTCATGATTTTTATGCCAGATCTCAAGTTAATATTGTATCAAATAAGAAGAATATGGGATTGGAATGAAAGATTGCAGAATCCCCGCTATGATAACAGGATATGAGTCATCGACTACCTTGGCTACGTCAATCCGGCTACGAAACATATCTTGGGGTGACTACTGGGCCTATACTAGACGGAGCCTTGACCTCCCTCTTGCTTCGGGGAGCGGCTTCAGGTCCGAGAAGAGGAGCCGGAATTGGAGAGAGCTAGGGCTCGAGTAAGAAATTCCAGCAGTGAAAGACGACTTTTATAGTAGTGGAAAGCGGAGAGTGAAAGGAGCTTTTTTAGATAATCAAAGAGTGGAAAGATTCCTGGGCATTGATCTAAATTGGCGGGACGGGTTAGTCTTACGTGATGAACTGAGATGGTGACTGGGGATGGCATTAGCATCCTGACTATCATTGGAGTTCACAATAGGCATGTATATGCACATATCTACAATTGTCATATAATTCTACTTGTCTCCCTATTTCCAAAGGCAGGGATATACTGTGAATATGAACTAAAAAGGGGTGGCCTTTTGGTTATGTGGTGGCAACATTAAACTGGGTGGCAAACTGGTCAATCAAGGTTCCCCTTTGATTAAAATGGATAGTAAAGTGAATTTCAGATGTGTTGCCATCTCTGTTAAAATTTGTAAGTGAAGAAAAATTGCTCGAGAAAGCGGGAAAAGACTTCACCCCGTCTTTAAGTCGTTGAATTATGCCTCTGCAACTGTACACTTCCGTTCTCTGGCTCAAACATTTCTAGTACCAACTAATTCATTCGGGCTTCGATTATTTCCACGAAGATCAAAGAAAGAAAACTAAATCACTAAACCTCTGATATTTGGGCGATGAAGTGAAGTTATAGTTTCACCCAGTCCCTAATTTCTATTTTCGCAATACCTGATCCAATGGTATAGGCAAATAGAATCCTTGTCGGCTTCAGTATTCATCCGTATAGCACATGCAATGTTCCCTTGCTCAAACAGTATCACTTTTGTTTTGAATAACGAAATGCTGTGCTGAACAATATGTCATTTTCTTGCAGAAAGCTCCTTTTCTCGAAGAGTGGCTCAAGTGTCTATGTGCAAAATTTTCGAAAAGTCCCGAGAAACAGATGGAGGAATTAGACATGAAGGATGCTACGGGTGCGACAACTAGTGAACCAATGAAGGCTATTCTGTCCAACACGATAAGGACCTTAACAGAAGTCTACAGATATAGCAACAACCCTAGCATTTCATCAAGATTTCAAAAGCTGCTGGATGGCCTATCATGACATGCCTTAAAACACGGTTGGTCTCTTATCTTGCTTGATGATGGCAAAGAAAATGAAGCTTTCACTGTCCCTATCACCGTCTTTGATGCGATTGCGGTGCATTATCCGGCTTATTTATCTTGTTTGATGGCAGGCATTGAAGGTGTGAGGCTTATTTGTTGTGTGCAGTGTCATATTGCAGTATATTCATAACATTGCACAAAAAAAATTCATACAGGTAATGGTTGTCATGTAATGTTGACAATCCCTGGTGGGATTCTCAACTCCTACAGTAAGAACTGAATCCGTTTACAGAGCAGATTAGGCGATAGCTTCGCAGTTGACAACTCTGTGGGAACGTGCAGGCATGCATCTATAAAGCAGGTCCTGCGGGTATCATGGCTGTCATTTATATAGATCGTTACGGAATATTTGAGTCGTAAAAAAATACTTTAGGCTCTCATTAACCGTTTTGCGTGGTAATGGTTTTGCAAGAATTACGAAGCATTTGTGATTTATTATGTATGCTGTCCGGTTCTCGCGGAAGACAGCGTACAGTTTGAAATTTGTTAAATTGGGGGCATCATGAAATGCGTGGTCTTTAGACATATAGTCCAGGATTGTCTGCAAGTGAATGACAGTGGTGTCGACTGAGGTGCCGTGATCTTTGTTTTAGAATAAAGTTCAGAGGATGTGCTATTTAAGTCGTTGTCCTTCTTGATTTTTGATTCCTTGAATTTGCATGCAGCAATAGTCCCACAGGGAAAAACTACATAGGCAGATCTGCAATCGACGCGAGCACCCAGCAACGGCTGCACGCATACATCCAACTGCAGAGACTTCGCTCAGATCCCAAACCTACATGCTGCCCGCGCTCATGAGAAATGAGGTGTTCCTCTGTTGACAAAGTTTCTGCTATCGCTGGTATTGAATATTACATCTTTGATTAGGCCACAGGTTGATAGGGGTCGCCCCAAATTTTTTAGTCCGGAAGAGGAAGAAAAGAGAGAATAGAGCGGGATAAGCATCTTCCTTCAATCAGTCCACATATGCCAACTACAGGCCTTCTAATGCCCTCTTTCCTTGCTTTGTTCTCTTCTGCCCTCGAGTATCCCGTGGTTATTCCAATCTGGACGTCGGTATGGATACCCCTACAAAATCCCATCTTGCAAGGCTATGCCGCCTCACATTTCCTGTCAAAAGCTGACTGCCAATGTCGTAGATGACTTCTAACTACGGATGCAAAGGAATAGTATCCTTGTCCGGATATAGGTATTAATGTATCTTTATCTATATTTTAATACAAATATGGAAGTGGATACGATATTAATGGATATTAAAATTATCTTACCGTATCCTTAAAAACAGATACGGGTGTAAAACGGATATTGATCGTATGAGTAATGTTCGAAATGTTGTATTAAATCAATTTTAATATATATGAATTGGAGGGAAAACATATGATATAAATTTATTAAATGTGTTTGTATAATAAAAGTTATACAAATGTAGTAAAAGAAGGTATAGAATAATGTTATATATGATTAAAAATAAATATATAATTATATTGATATACGAAAATGGATTTATAGATACTGATGTTTGTGAATATTAGAACGATATCTGTATTCATTTTAAAACAGATATGGATAGAGATATGGATGTCAAAATCTGTATAAAGTGGACACGGTGACAGATCGGATGTGGATATATCTGCAACCGTTCAGACAGGTCAATTTAGATCATTTTCTTCCTCAACGATTGAAATTGACTGTTTGGATGCTCTTTTCTTACATTTCCAAAATTTTATTTTTTTTAACCTCCATAGGGATAAGATTTGACAGACGTTCAAACAAAATCTTTGGAATACTTGCATATGATTTTGCCAAAAAGAAAACGTAAGCACTGTAGCTTACTCATTCGTTTACTATATAGACAAATTGAAAAGGAAAAGGGGTTGCTGTGAAGAAAACGTAACCACTGTAATATTCGTGTGCACGGTATATAAACTTTGATGAACTGTTCGAAAAACGAGATGCCTCAGAAGCACTTACAATCAGGACGGAAATTTTTTTTTATTGTATCATTTGAAATCAAAATCGTACAGAATCTTAAAGAAATCCACAACGAAAATTTCTGAGTTACATCACACCAACATTAATCCAGAAATTGTGTATACAAGCATATATATGCATATATGAATGGGTTAAATGGGGCTACCCTTGGAGGAGCTAACTTGGCTCCTCCGTGTTATTTCGTCCGATTTTTTTATTTTTTATAGAAAATTTCTTCCATGAATATTCATCACTATATCCCTATATTATGCTATTAAAATTTCGTGCAAAACAAAGACTCGTACGACCTCCATTTAGACAGTCATTTTTTAACGGTAACAAAATTGTTAAAAACGATCCTTCTGGATCGAGGCCGTAGGAGTATGTTTCGCGTGAAATTTGAATGACATAATATGGGGATATATTGATGAAAATCCACGGAAGAAATTTCAAAAAAAAGGGGGCGAAATGGCGAGGGGGAGCCAAGTTAACTCCCCCATGGGGGCAGCCCTATTTTACCATATATATGTATATAGAGGAGTGATCCTATGAGAGTCAAAATTTGTGAGAGCATGAGAGGGATGATTCTGGACCACATGATTCATCCAGGAGAGAGAAGACCAGGAGAGAGAAAACAGAATCATGTGGTCCAGAATCATTCCTCTCATGCTCTCACAACTTTTTGCTCTCATAGGATCAGTCCTCTATGTGTGTGTGTGTCTATATATATATATATATATATATATATATATATATATATATATATATATATATATATATATATATATGGGTAAAATGTGTATGCCCCCTAGGGGGAGCTAACTTAGCTCCCCCGCCCCTTTTTCCCAAAATTTTTTTATTTTTTTTGAAATCGAAAATCGTGTAAATTCATTATTAAATCTCTATATTATGTTATTCAAATTTCATACGAAACCGAGACTCCTACGACCTCCATCCAAACGGGGTCGATTTAAAAAATCATGTTACCGTTAAAAAAATGACTGTCTGGATGGAGGCCGTAGGAGTCTCTGTTTCACACGAAATTTTTATGACATAATATAGGGATATAGTGATGAATATTCACGGAAAAAATTTCAAAAAAAAATAAAAAAAATTGAAGAAAATGGGGCGGGGGGAGCTAAGTTAGCTCCCCCTAGGGGGCAGCCCCATTTTCCTATATATATATATATATATATATATATATATATATATATATATATATATAGGGTCATATGTGGCTGCCCCCTAGGGGCAGCCAACATGGCTGCCCCCGCCTCATTTGGGCAAAATTTTTTATTTTTTTGAAAAATAACACCATTTACATTCATCCCTATATCCCTCCTATATACCATTCGAATTTCGTCAGAAACAGAGACTCCTACGACCTCCATCCGGACAGTAATTTTTTAACGGTAACAGGATTTTTTTAAATCGATACCATCGAGATGGAGGCCGTAGGAGTCTCTGTTTCTGACGAAATTCGAATGGCATGTAGGAGGGATATATGGATGAATATACATGGTTTTATTTTTCAAAAAAAAATAAAAAAAAAACGCCGAAAAATGGGGCGGGGGCAGCCATGTTGGCTGCCCCCAAGGGGCGGCCCCATTTTTTCCATATATATATATATATATATATATATATATATATATATAGGATAAAATGGGGCTGCCCCTTGCGGGCAGCCAAAGATGGCTGCCCCCGCGCTATTTTCGTCAATTTTTTTATTTTTTTTGAAAAATATCATCATGTATATTCATCCCTATATCCCTCCTACATGTCATTCGAATTTCATCAGAAACAGAGACTCCTACGGCCTCCATCGAGATGGTGTCGATTTAAAAAATCCTGTTACCGTTAAAAAATGACTGTCTGGATGGAGGCCATAGGAGTCTCTGTTTCTGACGAAATTCGAATGACATATAGGAGGGATATAGGGATGAATATACATGGCGACATTTTTTGAAAAAAATAAAAAAAATATCAAAATAAGGCCGGGGGCAGCTATGTTGGCTGCCCCTTGCGGGCAGCCACATTGAACTCATATATATATGAGTGATCCTATGAAGCAAAAAGTTGTGAGAGCATGAGAGGAATGATTTTGGACCACATGATTATGTTTTCTCTCTCCCAGACTTCTCTCTCCTGGGTGAATCATGTAGTCCAGAATCATTTCTCATGCTCTCACAACTTTTTGCTATCATAGGATCACTCCCCTCTCTCTATATATATAGAGAGAGAGATAGAGAGAGAAGAGTGATCTTATCAGAGCAAAAAATTGTGAGAACATGAGGGGTAATTCCGGACCATATGATTCACCCAGGAGAGAGAAACAGAATCATGTGTTCAGAATCATTGCTCTCATGCTCTCACAACTTTTTGGTCTTATAGGATCACTCCCGTGCATGTGTGCGTTTATAGGTTTTTTATAACGGTTTATTTGAAGGAACATAACCCTAGAATGCAAAATGAGTAATATTTGTGTGGGTCAGATTGCGGTGAGTAGAATGGAAAATACTTGTGGGAAACTAATTAATATACTTTTGCAAAATTGTGACATCCTAAATTATTTTATTACAGGTAGAAAGATCAAAATCTTGGTCTTCACTTTCTCATCATATCCATAACTTGCATCATGATGCTGATCGCAACCCGTCACACTGTCTGATAACCAATAAATTTGTCTGAGACAAGAGAACCAAAACCTTTTATCAGAGGGAAAGTATATTGTTGCCACGCAACTTATAACGTACCAAATTAGCAGGGGAAACGATTGAACAAAACTTTACAGAACGGAGAACATCATCGATCATTACTAAAACTTCTGATGGGGAGCTCGCTGGACCCA
Source organism: Ottelia alismoides (assembly GCA_037367405.1). NCBI lineage: Eukaryota > Viridiplantae > Streptophyta > Magnoliopsida > Alismatales > Hydrocharitaceae > Ottelia > Ottelia alismoides. Next base: position 393,180 of record JAZKJV010011892.1, on the reverse strand, counting down.
GAAAAACTCCACAACTTACTCCTTGTGAGCAGATTTCAAGCCATTGAGATTCTGCTTGCTCCTAGATTGTTTCATCTTGGCCTTGAATCTGGACTTCGTCATCAGCGTCTGGACCGTGTTTACGAAGTTGCCAACAGCCATGATGGCAAGTAAGATGCCGCAGACGGCCACCTGTGCAGAGCAAAAGCAAACAATGACCTGTTAATCGACAGTTTCATGAGGATCTGACAAGTAAATCCATGATTGAGACTTATTCTTGCCTGCCACTCAGAAGCCATGCCCCACAGAGCGGTCCGGAGTAGCAACAAACCGATATATGCTTCAAAGCCCTGGAAATTAGCGAGGACAGATTATTTATAAAAAAAATCAACTGCATGATAAGCTTCTTTTATTTAAGTAGCTTTTTATGCGTACGGCGGGAGAAATAAAGAACCTGCAAGGTGAAGAGAACGGGGCACAACAGCAACAGCTGACCCTCGCCACCAGCAGACTCTCCCCCAACAACATCCATTCTTTTTGCCTGTGCAGAATATTTGCAATTAAGTTGCCAGAAAGAGTAGTAGCTTCCAGTGGTCTCATGATTTAATGCATCAGGCCCACGCCCGTCAGCCAGTGGGTAACATGCAGGTTTTGAAGGGTCTACTAGACACTAAATAGTAAATACTAACAACTTGAAGTTCTCAGTGTTAGGATTCAATCTTCCTACTTGTCGAAAGAAAATAGAACCTAATTTTCACCTGTCAATTCTTTGTCAACACAAAACTGGTAAGATGTAAGATATTCCACCAAACCAACATTGCAGGCAGTTGAGAGTTGAGAGTTTGGAGGTAGCTGATTTATGACCTCAACATACCCTAGTTATGATGAGTCACTCGCAGATACCTAATTCTCCACCAGAACACCAGGCAATTTAGAGCTGTCCGATCATGCCATGTATTTCGAGAAAGTTTGCAAGCTATAGGTGAAACATCCACGTTATCATTCTTTGTTCACATATTCCCCCAACATAAAAATCAAAACCTATTCGGGTGATCTGGCCTTTAACCTTCACCACATCCGTTTTATAAATGTATTGATATCTATATGAGCATTGCCATCTTGTGAGTGAATGTCCCTGTTTCTATTATCTCTTTTTTCCCTGTTTCTTCCTTTTTCTTGATCTTGAAATTTATCGGGGATGTAGGATAATTTGTCAGGCTATATCAGAAAAATTGGACCTGCCAACAAGATTTCCTAAATATGCTCTACTTCCCGGAGCTATTCCCCCACCCCACCCCCAAATGAGGCTGCATAATACTCTGCACCTACAGTGCAACAGGAGCACAATTTCCAATCAGCATTAAGATTATTTGTGTTCCGAGCTTCACTCATGCAAAGAGACAACACTGCACTGAACTGTAGTCGAACATACTATGAGGTGCAAATACAGAGACAAATGAGAAATCCAAATCACGGAACATGGGAAAAAATACCAAACCTCGGTACTGTGAATACGACTTTCATTGTCCTGGACACTACCCCGATAACCCAAACCACGCTTTCCAATAAAAATACACTACAGAGTTGCCCCCTATTTCTTCAAAAAAATTAGGTCTCACTAGTGTATTCGGTCAACTAACCAATAAAGAAGCAAATGGAGTTGAACCACCAAAGAAGTTGAATTATCAACCTAGTGGAATTCTGTGTGGTGTAGAAGATGCAATGGAACCACAGTTGTATAGGGTAACGCTGATCTTTCACTCCACAAAAATAAGGAAAACTGGCAGCTTCTGTGTTCCATTGGAATAAAAATATTAATTATCGTTGGCTTAACCAACCAATTTCTGTCAGAGGAAGCCGGCAGGATCTAGTGATTGTCAAAAAACACAGCTAGAGAAGAGAAACTGACAAGCACGAGAGCCTAAAGAATGATCCTGACAGAACAGATGGTTCAGCATCAAGAAGTGGGGAGTCAAAAGAGGTACAAGGACAGCATTTATAGTACTTGAAAAGTCTTAGTGGAATGGTTCTAGATTCATGTAACTGGAGATGTAATCTAAAGCTTAACCAACCAATTTCTGCCAAAGGAATCGGACAGGAACTAGCGATTGTCAAAGAAAACATGGCTAAGAAGAAACTGACAAATGAGACAATTTAAACATCTATCCTGGCAGAACTAAATGATCCAGCATCAAGAAGTGAAGGCAAGAGTCAAACGATGCACAAGGGACAGCATTTATAGTACTTGAAAAGTCTTAATGGGCCACTGGTTCTAAAATCATGTGATTGGAGATGAAAGCTCAGGTAGCATCTTACACCAAGAACAGTGACAGTAGATTTATGACTACAATTGAAAGAGGGTTTCTAGTTAGTAGACGTTTGCAAAAGATGACATATATGTAACTACATGCATCATGGCTACTCTTCTTACTGTAAATCTTCTGCAGCCCTTAATGAAGGCAGGCACCCTCGCATCAGTGGAAATAGGTACGGTGCAACCGAAAAACAAATCTTTTTTGATGTGTTATATGGTCTTTAATATACAATAATCTACACTATTGCCTCTTCTAATGTTCATTATGCATATCATATGCCAAAAATAAAGGTAGAAATGCATAATCTGAAGATCTTTGAAAGTGTATTTCGATAGTAACTGATTGGGCTTCTTGCAACTGAAAACGCACTTCAAACATATGAAACATTCTTTTAAAAACAAGGCAGTTAACCATCTCTCCATTGTGGAGTTGAGATATAGGCCTACAGACTCAGGTTACGCAAGTTCAAGAATGCTGTTGGAAGATTCATTGGATTCATATGTTTATGTGCGTTTGAAATTAGGTGGAAAAATTGGAGTGAAATGGCGTTATTTGTTTTGAAAAATGGGAGCTAAATGGCATCATTTGATATCTCTGTATGTGTTTGGGTTAGAAGGTTGGAAAATGGGAGCCTTCTCAAATTTGATAAATAAAATATTATCAAATCCATTCAAGTAAAGTAACAAAGTTCAATTTTAACTAGGAGGAAAGGGATCCTACTCCATGGAGTAGGTAACTTACCTACTCCACTTTCATTTTTTCAAAATTTTTTAAATTTTTTGAAAAATGCTTCCATGGATTTTTATAATTGTATCCCTCTAACATGTCATTCAAATTTTGTCAGAAACAGACTCCCACGCCCTCCATCCAGAACATGCAATTTTAAGTATTTTAGATTTGTTGTAATTTACCTGTTCCGGATGGAGAGGATAGGGGTCTCTATTTCTGATGTTTCTGATGAAATTTGAATGACATTTTAGAGGAATATATTTATGAAAATCTATGGAAGTAATTTTCAAAAAAATAAAAAAAAGTTGAGAAAAATGAAAGTGGAGTAGGTAAGTTACCTACTCCATGGAGTAAGATCCCTTTAGGGCTGATTTTTTATCTGGATAACTAAGTTCACTTCCCCCTATATATATCAAAGGCAAATCTAAGCACGATTAAGCTCCCAAGAGATTCCAGCCTTGTCAGCAATAATTTCGCATAAGTATAGGAATTTTGCATAATGCCATATACAAAAGAGAACTTGCAAGGAAAATTACCTTTCCCAGTGCAATGCGAGTATAAAGTCTTTGACGTTGATATCTATTTTGTAATATCATGGCAACCCCTTGCATCACTGCCCAATACAGGAAGAGTTCAACTCCTCTCTGGATACAGTAAACAATTAGAACTTAATATAGCTCAGGCTAATGAATGTGCTCGGAAAAAAGGACATCTTGATAGCATTAATCCACTACCTGTTGTTTAGAACAATCAGGTTGACCTTTGATCTCCCACGTGAGACTCACAAGTGCCATTACCATAGCAAAATAGTGATGATATATCCACCTAAAAGTATTTGCAATAACTCTCCATCAGAATCACTCTTCAATTATAATGCAAGTGAGGCAACTAAAGAAGCAATAGAATGAAGGCAACATAGATCATTTCCTGCAACGTGAAACTTTCTCGACCTTGCCGAATGCACCCAAAAGGTTCCTAGTCACTTAATTGTTTAAAGGATGTTAGTATGTATAGTTTGTAGCAGTATCTCAGTACAATATTAGAGATAGTAGGCATAAGCAAACAAAAAAAATTGGAATACAATATTCAATTTGTTCATCATTTTTCTCCTAGAGCAGCCGCTGCTTGCCTTCAAAATAAAACATGTATCAATACCCGTCAATCCGTGGTTCATCCTTGTTGCATGGAAGGGTAATTTCGTCAGCAAACAGGTTATATCTGGAAAAAGGACCAGGTTGCATGATCGAAATCCAACAATTCGTTTAGATTATTTAACTTAGAACTAGTGCTTGTCATTTATATACATTTTGCTCCCAGACCACCATAAGTAAAAAAGGTGGGTATGAAACCAAAATGAGAGACTTTCGATGATATATTGTTTCAAGCTCTCTGAAATGCCAGTGGTGGTTGATCTAGAGCTTGAGATGGGAAAAAATCCAAAAGCCAAAGGATGACTAATTAGAGGTTAATGGACATCAAAGAAACTTATTGCAATCTCTAAGAGAAATAGATGGAAGATTTAGTCATAACAACCAACCCTCCAAAATAATGGTGTTAGGGAAGTCAAAAATCAAGATCTATGAACATATCTCAAGCTCAGGCAGTAAACCATCAATGATCAACCGAATAGAGCTCAAACTGAGCTTTAAGCTGGCTACCCTTGTCGAGTCAAACTCGAGCCAAGCCATGCTTGACTCATTAACTCAACTCTATGGCTCGATAAGATAATAAGTCGTGTATATTCATATATATTCAACATACATAGCTTAGAAATGACAGGCAACTATCAGCATTGAAATGCACGTTATGGTTTTTTTCAACACATTAAAGAAAAATCAAATCCAAATATAATAATGTTAAAATCCTAATGATGGTATTTCACATTTGTGAAATGAATTTTATAGCACAAATCAATAATAATTTCTTATATATGGAAACAATTTTATAAAAAAAGCTACATTTATTGTCTTATTAAAATAGCTTAGGGACTTGTGTGCTTAACCGAAGCAAATTTGACTTTGCTCATTAATGAGCTCTCGAGCCGGCATTTTTAAGCTCAAGCAAGCTTGAGCTCGATCACTAAATCCATTTCCGAGCTCAAGCCAAGCTGGCCTCGACTCGATTGTCTCGATAGTGTAACATCCATATTCAAACAAACCCGAACTCGTCCGATTTTGGGTCTAATGAACCTAAAAACGTTGTTGGTCAATGCCAAACAACCTAAAACGGTCAATTTATTATGAATCAAAAGTCCTTCGGGCGAAATCGACCGAAAAACGGTCGCATCGTAAAGCGCGCCGTGAAAAGCCGCGACGCAAATTCGGAAACCGCGGAATAAACCGAGACCATCATGAGATCCGATTCGACGATACGAAACCAACGGAATTGACCGTTCGTCAATCGGAGGTTGTTTGATAATTTTAATTCATAAAATTTAAACCTTAAACAAAAACCGTATCCGGAAATTTCGGGTATTCAAAACTCGACCGGAAGTATATCAATATTATACTCATATTGACCGTCGTCCAGAGACGATCAATTCGAGATATTTCGCATCAAAATCCGAGGCTCGAGGTGCGTATACGGTAGACTTTTAAGTGTATAAAAAAATAATATATATATATATATAATAAAATAAAAGTAAAAATTTTAGTAGCAGACAGCTACTGTTTTCCAGCAGACTTCAGCCGTAAGTTTTGCCTTCTTCACCGCCATTTGGGTTTTTCTCTTCTGACCACTTGGCCAACTCCCTCCACTTGTCAACAAGAAAGTCATCCTTCCTTGTATATATATCTCCCAAACTTCCCAATTCACATACGAAGAAGTCCTCACTCCCCCTTCACCCTTCGGCTGGAGATGCTCCAACAAATTCCAGCCTTCCACCTACTGCTCCTGCTGCATTCTAGCAGCTGAAACCATTCCCAACAGCCTATGTTGCTGTCTAAGTCATGAAAGAGCTTCCTTGGAGCTGCTCCTGTTCTAGCAAATTTGGAGGCCCTTGGAGTTGCATCTTGGTTATATTCCAGCAACTACATCTTCTCCAAAATTTGACTCAATTAGGTACATCTCCCCCTTTCCTCTTTGCTGCCATACATGTGTACAAACCCCCACCTCTGATTTGCTCTCATGCATGAAGCATTCTTTCCCCTTCTTGTTGGAATCTATATTTACTTTTACAAATAGTCAAATCTCTGCTATTCATGGATTTTGTAATCCAAATGATATTGTGTGGCCATCGTTGGATTCTAAGATCTACCCTCTATGGATTTTTTTCCATACGAACAGATGCTTAGAAATCCCCAAATTGGACATCAGTCAGGGAAAAATCATGATGTGTTAAGCTAATATTCATGGCTAACAATAATATGTTAGGTACTTGATTTTATAGGACAAAAGAAGTTATTCAGTAATCTCAATATTTTTTTTTCTGCTTGAATAATCTTTCGGTGCCCTTATTATAACAGAAAATACAGGTGTAATTTATATGTATATATGTAAAAACTGAATAAGAAAAATGTAGGACTGCAACTATTATCAAGGGAGCCAGGGCACTCTTTTATTTGAAGTCAAGCCAAATAAATGTTGTTCTCCACAATTGTATAAAAAGAAAGCTTTAACATCTTCTTCCTATAATCAAATATATTCTTTTACATTGTTGTAAGAAATAGAAGGTAACATGCAGTAAGACCTTAAAAAAAAACATATTGTCATTATTTTAATAATTCTCTACATTAGCTAAGCAATATATTGCAGTTAGGTCCTGTTTTGCTTCATTTTTTTTGTAGTAAATAAAAGCTTCATAAATGGTCTACTTATCAATCATCTTATAATAAAATAGCAATATATGTGAATATGGACGAATCTGACGGCTCAAAATATCACAGAGAAATTGGATGCTATTTTGAATATGATTAATATCAGGAAATTTGCTCTATTCCAAGTGTAATAATAAAGTAAGGAACTCCATCATTCGACTAAGCTTCCACTGGGAAACAATTACGAAAGAAATGTCTCAGGAATGGAAACAAAGTGTCATATAGGACCTTGTTACATTGATCCAAGAAAAGACTTTTTGGACGAAACATTTGAGAACTATCTCTCCGATCTAACGGCGACTACTTTAGAATCAAATTGAAACATTATTCTTTGCTATATCATGATGAGCTATTTATATAAAGTAAAAGATTCGAAAATTTGAAAAATTGCGTAAGTAACTTCTGTATACATGGTAACCTATGATCACAAGGAATGATCATCTATACAAGCTTATCTTCTTGGTATTTTCTACTAACTATAGATCACTATTGATGAAAAGATCAAGATCTATACAGTCAACCATAAAAAGAGTTGAGTAGGCAAACAAGTAATGATGATCATAAATCACGGACCTCAAAATTAATAAGTGCCGGTTAGGGTGAACCTTACACCTGACCGTGCGAGGGCGCGGTGACCCTCAGCTGGGCGGGAGAATAGGAAGCCCAGTTTGGGCAGCGGCCGCTAAGTGCGCGGGTCTAGGATCCCAGTCCCTTTTCGGTTTTACGCGAGCTCGCAGTGTTTTTACGCCTCGTTGGGATCCAGACTTTAGACCAGTTCCGCTGACCCTGTTTTAGGATGCCCAGGCGGGGGATCCTGGTTTTTCAGCTTTACGTACGAGCTCGGTTGCCCGTACTAGTCGGGTTGTTTTCTCTAGAGCGACTTTTCTAGGGAGTCTCTCTCACCCGTCTCAGTGGCGTAGTTTGGGAGTAGACCTATCCCTCTATTGGACCGCGCTTCCAATTAGAGGGCGAGACGGAAGAGCCATTTGTAGGCTTCTTCACCGCTTGAGTTTACTTCGCCAACAGACTTGGCGATTATATATCTAGATCATTCATATCTACATCTAAATTATCTGGAGTTATATCTGAATCATTGAAGTTAAGAATTGGAGAAGTTACGATCAAAAGACTATTCTCTCTCTACCCAAGAATTTAAATAAATTAATAGATCTTTCCAATCTTAACTTTTCCATTTTCACTTACCAACGGGATCTCTGAAGAAAATGATATATGTGCTCACACTCATACACTCATGAATACGCAACTAGTTATACATATGTCACATGTGGGAAATGCCGGGTTATGGGACAAACTTTTGAGATGCTTACAAGTAGCCTGAAAAACCTTTTTACTTACGCAAGTAGATGTAGACTTTACTTTCCACCTTTCTACTTGCTTGTTTTTGCACATATTAAATGTCTAGTTATTTTATAAGTTTTTGGGAGGTACCAGCAACCGCTGACGCCTTTTCTTTCCTAACATGTTTGGCAGGCAAACAGCCTGCGGTCTACTAGTTATACATGCTTCCTGGAGACAGAATATACACTAGACGGTATGAAGTATTTTGTCTCAGTTTTTGTGTAGTTGATAATGTAAATGCTATCTCTTTTGTATCACACTTGGGATATATGTTGTAACATGGAAGATGCTTGTACATGTTGTAAATGGATATGAATATTAATGAAAAGAAATTTTGGTGTTGTCTGTCTCTTTTACATTGTGGTTATGTGATGGAAATGAATGTCATATTTGCGCGAAAAATTTCTGGGTTTTGTGCAACTTGTGCGATCAAATTGTGAATGAAATATTGCGAATTGCGCGTAAACGGGTACCCGGATCCTGAGGGGTTCACAGTTTGGTATCAGAGCAGTGGTACCCCGATACGCACATTCGCGATATTACAATTCCGATCGCATTAAGTTCTCGAATAGCGACAGTCTTCTGACTTGTCGTGAGTTCGAGAAGGGAAATATGACATTCATATTCAATAACCACAGATGTCACCAATTTCATTAATTTTCATCTTATATCCCAAGAAGAGAAAAGCATTTATGATAAATATCTGTCTAGGGCATCCTTATGACTAATTATGGTTCTCATGCAGAGCCATGGCATCTCGACCAGGTCAGGATACTTCTGATCAGCTGGCACGCATACTGAGCGCACTTACCGATCTTCAGCAGCAGCAGGCTGCTATGAGAGGCCAGCAGAAGCAGATATTGGCCCAGCAGACTGAGATTGCCGACAGGCAGACGGACATGGAGATGAGATTTGAGGACCTGTCAGATTTCACGTACTATCCATCCCAGGATGGGATACGACAGGACCAGCACCAGTCCGTTGAGGTGGAGCAGCCTCATCCTGACGATCCACTAGAGGACATTCCAGAGCATGGAGCTGAGGAGGATGCAGACTTAGACAGGGAGCAGGACCCTGTTGACTTTGCTGACGAGGATACACACGAGTATGCAGCCATTCACAGGCACCAGTCAGTCTTCACTTCTTTTCAGCGGGCCAACATACCCTTGTTCGAGGGCACAGGTCCACCAGACGACGCTGAGCAGTGGCTGAAGAGAGTAATGAAGGTGCTCAGGGCGATTCAGGCGCCACGAAACACGTGGCTATCTTTCATAGAGTATTCACTGATAGACTTCGCCGAGCGATGGTGGGAGGCCGTAGTGTCCGAGCTAGGCCGAGAGCCTACTTGGAACGATTTTGTGACGAGGTTCAGAGCCCACTTCTTTTCTGCGAAGTGGAAGGAGTCCCAGCGCCGACTGTTTGCCGAGCTTCGTCAGGGACAGATGACCGCCAGAGATTATTTCATCCGATACACAGAGCTGTCACGACACACACGAGCAGCTGGCGCATTTCCAGAGGAGAATCTGGAGAAGTTCATTGGCGGCATGCGAGAGGAGGTGCAGGAGAAGCTGGCTGGACTGCATATCACTTCTATCTCCGAGGCTACCGATGCTGCGGAGAAGTTCGAGGACATCAGAGTGAGACGTTACGGGAGCTCGTCTGGAGCACCGCCTAGACCGCGGCGATATTTTGGGCCGATACGTCGACCGTTTCAGCAGCAGAGGTCAGCCAGACGGTTCCGACCTACAGGTTCGACATTCTCTGGCAGTGCTCGCTCTTCTCCATCGACTACTCTAGGAGGAGCACTTGTCGGACGAGGTACAGAGTCCGCTCGACCATCTGGGTCGCAGCAAGCAGATAGACCACCTGCAGGACCAGCTCGGAGCACGGACACAGCTACTCCCTCTACTCGACCAGTCCGGTGTTACCGATGTCACGAGTGGGGACATTACCGAGCACAGTGCCCACAGGCTTCTGGCGAGCCTCAGCCACAGCCTTCACAGCCACAGCCCCAGACACAGCGTTCAGGGAGTTTCCGTGGCAGGAACTCCAACTTTAGGCGACAGCAGCCGAGACAGATGCAGAGTGTGGCGGGATCTAGTGCTGCATCAGCCAGGCAGGGACAGTTACATGCCGTTACTGAGGAGCAGGCACGTTCAGCCGCTACTGTAGTGAAAGGTATGGTTTCAGTCTTGGGCCGACCTTTCCATGTTTTATTTGATTCCGGCGCGACACACTCTTTCCTTGCTTCGAGGTTGCTTGTTTCTTTAGATAGAGTTGCAGAGACGCTATCGTCTCCATATCACATCCGAGGGCCAGGTGGCCAGTTATTTGTCATATCTCTGATAGTCAGGCACTTGCCCGTACTGATTGGCGGTTACGAGATGATCGCAGACTGTCTACTCCTACAGCTTGATGAGTTCGACTTGATTTTAGGCATGGATTGGCTATCCACTCATCATGCACTTGTTGATTGCTTTAGGAAGACGGTTGTCTTCAGGATTCCAGATCTACCCGAGTTCACGTTTGAGGGTACTACACATGACTCCATCATGGAGTACATTTCAGTATTGCGAGCCCAGCGACTTGTTGATCAGGGTTGCGATTCATATCTTGCTTTTGTTCGGGAGGTGTCTGATCAGGAGCCGATGATACAGGACATCCGAGTAGTCTCAGAATACCCTGACGTATTTCCTGATGAGCTACCAGGGCTACCTCCTGAGAGGGAGATTGAGTTCGAGATCACATTGTTGCCAGATACACAGCCGATCTCGATGGCACCATATCGCATGGCACCAGCCGAGTTGAGGGAGCTGAAGGTGCAGTTGCAGGAGTTGCTTGACTTGGGATTCGTGAGGCCGAGCACTTCACCTTGGGGTGCTCCGGTTTTATTTGTCAAGAAGAAGGATGGATCCATGAGACTATGCATCGATTACAGGCAGCTGAATAAGAGAACGGTGAAGAACCGTTATCCCTTGCCACGTATCGATGATTTGTTTGACCAGCTCCAGGGATCTTCGGTTTTCTCGAAGATCGATCTTCGCTCAGGTTACCATCAGCTGAGGATTCGCGAGTCGGACATTCCGAAGACAGCCTTCAGGACTCGCTATGGACACTACGAGTTTGTGGTGATGCCGTTTGGGCTCACCAATGCACCTGCGGCTTTCATGGATATGATGAACCGTATCTTCCGTCCATACTTGGACAAGTTTGTAGTAGTGTTCATCGATGATGTGCTCATCTATTCACGGAATGAATGGGATCATGCGAATGATCTACGGATTGTCTTAAATACATTGCGGGAGCACAAGCTATATGCCAAGTTGAGCAAATGTGAGTTCTGGTTATCCCAGGTCTCATTTCTCGGGCATATCATTTCTGGAGCAGGCATTGCAGTTGATCCTGCGAAGATAGATGCAGTTATGTCTTGGGAGCAGCCCAAGACAGTCACTCAGATTCGGAGCTTTCTCGGATTAGCGGGCTATTACAGACGCTTTGTCGGCGGATTTTCACGCATCGTTCGTCCTCTGACACGACTGACGCAGAAGGGAGTTCCATTTATTTGGGACGATTCATGTGAGCAGGCCTTCCAGACACTGAAGGAGAGATTGACTACAGCGCCTATTCTTGCTCTTCCTTCAGGCACTCAGGACTATGCAGTTTACACAGATGCATCTGGAGAAGGTCTAGGAGCAGTGTTGATGCAGAGAGGACAGGTGATTGCTTACGCATCACGACAGTTGAGACCGCACGAGCGGAACTACCCCACACATGACTTGGAGTTGGCGGCAATTGTTTTCGCCTTGAAGATCTGGCGCCACTATCTATATGGGGTGAACTTCGAGATTTTCACAGACCACAAGAGTCTGAAGTACATCTTTGATCAGAAGGAGCTGAACATGAGGCAGCGTAGATGGCTCGAATTGCTGAAGGACTATGATTGCACGATCTCTTACCATCCCGGTAAGGGAAACGTGGTGGCTGATGCACTTAGCAGGAGAGCACATGCAGAGGGTATGGAGAACTGGCTATACACGTGGGATACACTTGCAGCGTTGAGTGATTGGCATCCTCAGGAGAGCGCATCCATTTCTACCGCCGTACCTCCACGATACAGCAGTCTTTGGGATCGTATTGTAGAAGGCCAGAAGACTGATCCTTGGATTCATGATAGATACATGCGCGCCGTCAAGGACGAATTTGATGACTTTGTTGTGATGGAGTCTATTTTATGGAAAGCAGGACGGGTCGTTGTACCCAATGATGAGCAGCTTCGCAGAGACATTCTCGATGAGGCACACAGTTCACGGTTATCTATCCATCCAGGCAGTACGAAGATGTACCGTGATCTGCGTCGACATTTCTGGTGGGATGGGATGAAGCGCGATGTGGCACTACATGTTAGCAGATGCATGACCTGTCAGATGGTCAAGGCCGAGCACAGGAGACCGCCAGGATTACTGCAGTCTCTCCCCATTCCCGAGTGGAAATGGGAGAGCATTTCTATGGATTTTGTCACAGGATTGCCGAAAACGCCAGGTGGCCATGATTCTATATGGGTCGTTGTTGATAGGTTGACCAAGTCAGCCCATTTCATACCTGTCCACACGACTTATACTCCATCTAGGTTGGCCAAGCTCTATGTGCAGAACATTATCAGGCTGCATGGTATACCACGAGAGGTGGTGTCTGACAGGGATTCGAGATTTACATCTCACTATTGGCATCAGTTCATGTCAGCACTACAGACAGAGCTGAAGATGAGTTCTGCTTATCATCTGCAGACAGACGGGCAGAGTGAGCGCACCATTCAGACACTTGAGGATCTACTTCGCGCATGCACTTTGGAGTGGAAAGGGTCCTGGAAGGACCATCTGCCGTTAGTGGAATTCACGTACAACAACAGCTATCACTCCAGTATTGGCATGGCACCATTCGAAGCCCTATACGGGCGGAGATGTCTTACACCTCTCAGTTGGCGGGAAGTAGGTGACCATGCTCTCTACTCCGTAGATCTCTTGGAGGAGACTGCGAGAGCTGTTGATCTTGTGAGACGGAGGCTTCTGACGGCACAAAGCCGCCAGAAGAGCTATGCGGATCGTCGGAGGAGAGACTTAGAGTTCCAGGTAACCTAATTATTTCTTCTTCATCTATGACATATATATATGTCCAAATTACTCTCATATTAATGACACTCCTATCGATTATAGGTTGGAGATTGGGTATTTTTGCGAGTATCTCCCATGAAGGGAGTGCAGAGATTCGGTGTTCGTGGCAAGTTGGCGCCGCGATATGTTGGACCTTTTGAGATTCTGGCTAGAGTGGGAAAAGTGGCATACCGAGTAGCCCTTCCTCCACATCTTTCAGCTATTCATGATGTTTTCCACATATCCAATCTGAGGAAGTATGTCCATGACCCTCGCCACATTATCAGTTACGAGAATCTCGATGTAGAGCAGGATCTGACTTATGAAGAGAAGCCTGTCCAGATACTTGACCGTGCCGTGAAGAAGCTTCGCAGCAAAGAGATTTCATTGGTCAAGGTTTTGTGGCACCGACACGGCGTCAAGGAAGCGACATGGGAGACTGAAGCCGACATGCGGGCACGATACCCGCAGCTATTCTGATGTAATCAACAAAACAAGCTTTTGTAATTAGATACATTATAAATATATGGCTTGTTTTCTCTTTGAGGTTTTTATGGGTTCAAAACCCTTTGAGGTTTTTATGAACATATGGAATTTAAACAAAACACCAAATAGCCTTAGCTCGAGTCTCGAGGACGAGACTCCCTTTGATGTTTTTATAATTGTAACATCCATATTCAAACAAACCCGAACTCGTCCGATTTTGGGTCTAATGAACCTAAAAACGTTGTTGGTCAATGCCAAACAACCTAAAACGGTCAATTTATTATGAATCAAAAGTCCTTCGGGCGAAATCGACCGAAAAACGGTCGCATCGTAAAGCGCGCCGTGAAAAGCCGCGACGCAAATTCGGAAACCGCGGAATAAACCGAGACCATCATGAGATCCGATTCGACGATACGAAACCAACGGAATTGACCGTTCGTCAATCGGAGGTCGTTTGATAATTTTAATTCATAAAATTTAAACCTTAAACAAAAACCGTATCCGGAAATTTCGGGTATTCAAAACTCGACCGGAAGTATATCAATATTATACTCATATTGACCGTCGTCCAGAGACGATCAATTCGAGATATTTCGCATCAAAATCCGAGGCTCGAGGTGCGTATACGGTAGACTTTTAAGTGTATAAAAAAATAATATATATATATAATAAAATAAAAGTAACAATTTTAGTAGCAGACAGCTACTGTTTTCCAGCAGACTTCAGCCGTAAGTTTTGCCTTCTTCACCGCCATTTGGGTTTTTCTCTTCTGACCACTTGGCCAACTCCCTCCACTTGTCAACAAGAAAGTCATCCTTCCTTGTATATATATCTCCCAAACTTCCCAATTCACATACGAAGAAGTCCTCACTCCCCCTTCACCCTTCGGCTGGAGATGCTCCAACAAATTCCAGCCTTCCACCTACTGCTCCTGCTGCATTCTAGCAGCTGAAACCATTCCCAACAGCCTATGTTGATGTCTAAGTCATGAAAGAGCTTCCTTGGAGCCGCTCCTGTTCTAGCAAATTTGGAGGCCCTTGGAGTTGCATCTTGGTTATATTCCAGCAACTACATCTTCTCCAAAATTTGACTCAATTAGGTACATCTCCCCCTTTCCTCTTTGCTGCCATACATGTGTACAAACCCCCACCTCTGATTTGCTCTCATGCATGAAGCATTCTTTCCCCTTCTTGTTGGAATCTATATTTACTTTTACAAATAGTCAAATCTCTGCTATTCATGGATTTTGTAATCCAAATGATATTGTGTGGCCATCGTTGGATTCTAAGATCTACCCTCTATGGATTTTTTTCCATACGAACAGATGCTTAGAAATCCCCAAATTGGACATCAGTCAGGGAAAAATCATGATGTGTTAAGCTAATATTCATGGCTAACAATAATATGTTAGGTACTTGATTTTATAGGACAAAAGAAGTTATTCAGTAATCTCAATATTTTTTTTCTGCTTGAATAATCTTTCGGTGCCCTTATTATAACAGAAAATACAGGTGTAATTTATATGTATATATGTAAAAACTGAATAAGAAAAATGTAGGACTGCAACTATTATCAAGGGAGCCAGGGCACTCTTTTATTTGAAGTCAAGCCAAATAAATGTTGTTCTCCACAATTGTATAAAAAGAAAGCTTTAACATCTTCTTCCTATAATCAAATATATTCTTTTACATTGTTGTAAGAAATAGAAGGTAACATGCAGTAAGACCTTAAAAAAAACATATTGTCATTATTTTAATAATTCTCTACATTAGCTAAGCAATATACTACAGTTAGGTCCTGTTTTGCTTCATTTTTTTTGTAGTAAATAAAAGCTTCATAAATGGTCTACTTATCAATCATCTTATAATAAAATAGCAATATATGTGAATATGGACGAATCTGACGGCTCAAAATATCACAGAGAAATTGGATGCTATTTTGAATATGATTAATATCAGGAAATTTGCTCTATTCCAAGTGTAATAATAAAGTAAGGAACTCCATCATTCGACTAAGCTTCCACTGGGAAACAATTACGAAAGAAATGTCTCAGGAATGGAAACAAAGTGTCATATAGGACCTTGTTACATTGATCCAAGAAAAGACTTTTTGGACGAAACATTTGAGAACTATCTCTCCGATCTAACGGCGACTACTTTAGAATCAAATTGAAACATTATTCTCTGCTATATCATGATGAGCTATTTATAGAAAGTAAAAGATTCGAAAATTTGAAAAATTGCGTAAGTAACTTCTGTATACATGGTAACCTATGATCACAAGGAATGATCATCTATACAAGCTTATCTTCTTGGTATTTTCTACTAACTATAGATCACTATTGATGAAAAGATCAAGATCTATACAGTCAACCATAAAAAGAGTTGAGTAGGCAAACAAGTAATGATGATCATAAATCACGGACCTCAAAATTAATAAGTGCCGGTTAGGGTGAACCTTACACCTGACCGTGCGAGGGCGCGGTGACCCTCAGTAGGGCGGGAGAATAGGAAGCTCAGTTTGGGCAGCGGCCGCTAAGTGCGCGGGTCTAGGATCCCAGTCCCTTTTCGGTTTTACGCGAGCTCGCAGTGTTTTTACGCCTCGTTGGGATCCAGACTTTAGACCAGTTCCGCTGACCCTGTTTTAGGATGCCCAGGCGGGGGATCCTGGTTTTTCAGCTTTACGTACGAGCTCGGTTGCCCGTACTAGTCGGGATGTTTTCTCTAGAGCGACTTTTCTAGGGAGTCTCTCTCACCCGTCTCAGTGGCGTAGTTTGGGAGTAGACCTATCCCTCTATTGGACCGCGCTTCCAATTAGAGGGCGAGACGGAAGAGCCATTTGTAGGCTTCTTCACCGCTTGAGTTTACTTCGCCAACAGACTTGGCGATTATATATCTAGATCATTCATATCTACATCTAAATTATCTGGAGTTATATCTGAATCATTGAAGTTAAGAATTGGAGAAGTTACGATCAAAAGACTATTCTCTCTCTACCCAAGAATTTAAATAAATTAATAGATCTTTCCAATCTTAACTTTTCCATTTTCACTTACCAACGGGATCTCTGAAGAAAATGATATATGTGCTCACACTCATACACTCATGAATACGCAACTAGTTATACATATGTCACATGTGGGAAATGCCGGGTTATGGGACAAACTTTTGAGATGCTTACAAGTAGCCTGAAAAACCTTTTTACTTACGCAAGTAGATGTAGACTTTACTTTCCACCTTTCTACTTGCTTGTTTTTGCACATATTAAATGTCTAGTTATTTTATAAGTTTTTGGGAGGTACCAGCAACCGCTGACGCCTTTTCTTTCCTAACATGTTTGGCAGGCAAACAGCCTGCGGTCTACTAGTTATACATGCTTCCTGGAGACAGAATATACACTAGACGGTATGAAGTATTTTGTCTCAGTTTTTGTGTAGTTGATAATGTAAATGCTATCTCTTTTGTATCACACTTGGGATATATGTTGTAACATGGAAGATGCTTGTACATGTTGTAAATGGATATGAATATTAATGAAAAGAAATTTTGGTGTTGTCTGTCTCTTTTACATTGTGGTTATGTGATGGAAATGAATGTCATATTTGCGCGAAAAATTTCTGGGTTTTGTGCAACTTGTGCGATCAAATTGTGAATGAAATATTGCGAATTGCGCGTAAACGGGTACCCGGATCCTGAGGGGTTCACAGATAGACACCCCTACTCCAAACACAAGAGCTTCGAAGACAATAAACAACATTTAGAACATCTCAATTAGGCCATCGTAATCTGGTGACATCATCCCCATGGAACCATTACGTTCAAATCATGCATGCAACCTTACAGACTGCCACACTGCCGAGATGGGTCCTTCGTTAAAACACAGCCACTAAACTTCCACCCTTCCCCTAAATGGGTCCACAACAAGAGCGAGGACTCGATGTTCAACCATGGTATGTTGACTTGTCTACGAGACTCCATTCAAGAGATAGTCCACATCTTCTGAATCCAAATCGCAAAAGAGGCGACTGGCATCAACATTAGACATCCAATTTCAAAGCCTTGGTGTAGAGACTTATATATGTTACGTTTTATTGTTCCGTAATTTCTATTTATCTTTTGTAAGACTCTGTAATTTACCCAAGGGTTTTCTCCCTATATAAGAGACCCGAGGGCTCTATGGAATAACACATCAGAGTATTGTTTTACTCTAACATGGTATCAGAGCCCTAACCCTAACCTAGGGTTTCCTCCACCCGCCCCCCCCCCCCCCCCGCCGGCTTCTCCAAGCTCTCCCGCCGCCGCCAACCATCCCCTCAAGGCTCCCAGCCCCTCCGCTGGGCCTCCATCCCCTCCGCCAGGCTCCCAGCCCCTCCGCCGGGCCTCCAACCCCTTCGCCGGGCCTCCAGCCCCTCCGCCAGGCCTTGCAGGCTCCAGCCCCATCGCCTGCGAGACTCCAGGCGGTCCCACCAGGCCGCTGCCGGCTCCAGCCAGCCCCCGCAGGCCCCCCGCCAGGTCCCAGCCGAGCCGCTGCCGGCCCTCTCTCGCCGCCTCTTCACAGCCGAGGCTTCATTAGCCTCCCTGCCGTTCGTTTCGCTTCGGTCGGGCTCGGATTGATGATGGATTCAAGTGCATAACGTCTACATGTGCACTTGAATCCTCACAAGTCGTGGTAGACACCTGTCTCTTGGTCTATCATCCCTAGTTATTCTTCTCCGGCAGTATGTCAGATCAGAAGGTCGATATGCCCGCCATCGGTGCCTTCAAAGGTTCGGCACCTATCGTCAAAATGGACGGGACAAACTACGAACTGTGGACTATGCAGTTCCTCAGTCTCATGAAGTCGTGTGGTAAGAAGCATATTCTTACCGAAGATGAACCGCCGAAGAAGACGGGAATATATGCCTCATGGGAGGCTGATGACGCGTACGCCAAAGTCTGGTTGTCGAGTACGCTCACAACGGAGATAGCAAATGATGTCCTCCATCAACCCACCGCCAAGGCGATGTGGGATATTCTGGCCACGACGTACTCTCAGGTACGAAACGAGACCAAGATGCTGCAGTTGCAGCATGATATCTTTACCACGAGGCAAAATGGGAGGCCTCTTCATTCTCTGTACACGTCTCTTCGTGGAATGTTCGAGAAACTTTATAGCACAATTCCACTCACAGCCACGCCGGAACAGCAGAAGACGTTCCGCAACGCCACTATGGTTGGCGTTTTACTTGCTGCCCTTGATCATGAATATGAGGCAGCACGGTCTCAGATCCTTGCTAATGCCACCATTCCACCGATGGAAGAAGTCTACAGACGGCTCAGTCGTGTTCCAGTTCCATCGAACACAACGACTACACCTTCCTCGGCAATGGCTGTCTCCAGAGGACGAGGTAGTTCCTCCTCATTCCGTGGCAGAGGAAATGGTGGACGTGGCCGTGGAGGTCGCATACACTATACGTGCTCATTCTGTCGTCGTACTAGTCATTCGGAGGATACATGCTATTCCAAGCATGGTTTTCCTCCCTCTGCACGTATCGCTGATCATGTTCAGGGTCCACCAGCATCTACTCCCGATCACAGGTTCGAGGAGCTAGTGGTACGGCTTCGTGATATCATGCAACAATCATCATTGGAGGGTGCCGATGCGTCTGATGTTGCGGCGTCGGCATTAGCTAGTACATCTGCCTCAGCCAGTGCCTCAAGTAGTCCTTCTGTTTCATATCATAATCATGATCTCACAGGATGGATTGTTGATTCTGGAGCCACCCATCATCTCTGTCGAGAGAAAGATATTCTGCAATCCTATCGAGCAGTCCAGCCTGGTCGATCTGTACTCATTGCTGATGGCACTCATTCCCCTATCATCGGTCAGGGGGAGACGGATTTGCTGCCCTCTATGCACTTACAGAATGTTCTACATGCACCAGAATTCTCTATGAATCTCTTATCCATTAGTCAGATTACACGAGATTTGCACTGTCGTGCCATTTTTGACCCATCGTCTGTTATTTTTCAGGACATACTAACGGGCAGGGTGATTGGCTGTGGTTCTGAGCACAATGACCTCTATCGTCTTGTACGGAACTCTTATGCTGGCGTCTCACTCCATTCCCAGGGCTCCGTGTCTCCGTATACCTGGCATCTTCGGTTCGGTCACCTGCCACTACAGAAAATGCGTCACCTCCTGCCTCAGATTTCTCCGAGTTCATCCTTTCGTTGTGAAACTTGTCAGTTAGGGAAGCACCATCGGTCCAGCTTCCCCAGTCGTCAGAGTCGGAGCAGTCGCTCCCCATTTGAGTTATTTCACATAGATATATGGGGTCCCAGTCGTGTCCCAGATCATCAGGGGCACAGGTTCTACTTAGTTGTGGTCGATGATTTTTCTAGAGTGTCCTGGACCTTTCTTCTTAAGAATAAATCCGACGCAGGAAGTGTTATTCAAAATCTTATCAATGAAGTTCAAAATGTTTTTCGTCTATTGTTAAGTATGTGCGTACTGATAATGCATTGGAGTTCTGCACTCGTTCCCTTGCTAGTTTTCTTTCTTCTAAAGACATTATCCATCAAACCACATGTGCATACACATCCCAACAAAATGGGGTTGCAGAACGAAAACATCGCCATTTCCTTGACATTGCTCGCACATTACTTATTCAGAGTTGTGCCCCATTATCTTTTTGGGGGGATGCTATTCTTACAGCATGCTATCTGGTCAACCGCATGCCTACAACTGTTCTTGGGGAAAAGTCTCCTATATTTGTTCTCTTTCCTGACAAAGATTTGTTTACTCTTACACCTCGCGTCTTTGGCACTGTTGCATTTGTCCACCGTTTGTCTCCAGGACTTGATAAGCTTTCCCCCAGGGCTATCAAGTGTGTTTTTGTGGGCTACTCCAGGACACAGAAAGAATATCGTTGCTATGACCCAGTTCATGACAAGTACTATGTGAGCGCTGATGTTACATTTTTTGAACCCGTCATGTACTTCTCTCCTACAGGTGACAGATTGGTCTCCTCCACATCCACATATTCTAGTGTCTATGTACCTCCACCTCCAAGCCTGGGTCAATCCTCTACTCCACCACCACCACCACCACCACCTCCAATTGAACCTTTTCCTAAGTTCTATACAAGGCGTACAGGACCAGCTCAAGCTACATGTCAAGCATCCACCACGCCCCAGGTATGTTCTGATGTTATCACTAATGATGGGTTAGAAAATGCACCTGTGCAGGAGCCTCTACAACAGGACGAGGATCATTCAGTCGACACAATGATGGATGATCTGGATCGGCCCATTGCACACAGGAAGCAGCGAAGACAATGTGCTTCGTATCCTCTTGCTTCTCAAGTCTCATTTCATCGTCTCAATGGGGACTTCCAGAAGTTTGTAGCTGCTGTCTCGTCTGTTGAGATCCCACGGACCCATCAAGATGCCATGAAGATTGATTGCTGGCGTCTAGCCATGGAAGAGGAGATGCGTGCTCTGCAGTCTCCCGGGACTTGGTCTCTTGTCCCCATTCCTCCAGGTGCCTCCGTGGTGAGTTGCAAGTGGATCTTTACGGTGAAATATCATGCGGATGGACGTCTTGATAGATACAAGGCAAGACTTGTAGCACGGGGATTTACCCAGACATATGGGGTAGATTATTTGGATACTTTTTCACCAGTGGCTAGACACTCCACTCTTCGTATCCTCCTATTTGTTGCTATGGTACGTAACTGGACCATTTTTCAGCTTGACGTCAAGAATGCTTTCTTGTATGGAGACCTGCAGGAAGAAGTCTACATGCAGCAGCCACCAGGATTTGATGCTGAGGGGGAGACTCAGATGGTGTGCAGACTTCATAAGGCTATCTATGGCCTCAAACAAAGTCCCCGAGCATGGTTCCAGAAGCTTTCTCAGCTAATTGAACAACAGGGGTTCAGGAGATCAAATGCGGACCATTCATTGTTCATCCAGAAGACCCCTAGAGGTACAGTTGTTGTTATGATATATGTTGATGACATCTTGGTCACAGGAGAGATGCTCAGGGGATTGAGATAACCAAGTCCCTGTTGGGAAACCAATTCATTACGAAGGATCTGGGCACGATACGATATTTTCTGGGGATAGGTCCCAGCAGCGGCTGGGGGTGCTGGGCAGAGAGAAAGGACTCCCCGGCGGCGGCTAGAGGCCGGGGAATGGGCGAAGAAGGGCCGGCGGCAGAGGGGCTGGGGCCCGGTGGAGGGTGTTGGCGGAGGGGCTGGGGCCCGATGGAGAGGCGGAGGGGCTGGGGCCCGGCGGAGGGACTCGAGAGGTCGGCGGCGGGGGGGGGGGGCGGCGGTGGAGAGAACCCTAGGTTAGGGTTAGGGCTCTGATACCATGATAGAGTAAAACAATACTCTGATGTGTTATTCCATAGAGCCCTCGGGTCTCTTATATAGGGAGAAAACCCTTGGGTAAATTACAGAGTCTTACAAAGCATAAGTAGTAATTACGAAACAATAAAACGTAACATAAATAAGTCTCTACACTTACCATGTGCAAATCTAAGAAATTAGGGAGATTTGAATCTGTATTGTAATAGTAGGCACAAATTTTCAATTGAAAATTTGTCATATTTGACATCACAGAAGTCTTGTCTTTAGACAGGATGTAAACTAAAGGTTGCTTGGAAGAAAAATTAGATAAGCTACTATAGTTTCCAACTTCAACATCCACACAAATAACAAGAAAAGTGACCGAATTTCAAAGGAAATATCGGTTATATCTAGAAGAAATTCATAATACTCATCCCCCCTCCCACAATGCAATGAACAAAAATATCAATTACAAAACTTCATCCAAACGTCAAAATACAGGGATCCAAAGCCGTCCTTCACCTTCATCCTAAAAATTTGAAACCTAGAAAGGTAATACTGCTGATGCATTCCCACCACCTTATCATCACTAATGAATGCTAAACAAACCACTGGGCGTCAAACCTCATCGATTTGATTCCACGGTAAATTAATCAGTAAGAATCTTAATGAACCGTCAGAAAATTGCTTCTTTTCTGATTGTTGGTCTTTATCTGGAAAATCCTCCAGAATCCCGGCAGAAAGGTGCTGCTTTGTGGATAACAGCAGTTGCATTTTCTTAGGAAAAAGAACCTCTTTGAAAATACCAACATCATCATTCCTCACACACATATCTTTACATATCCGTAAAACAAATCATGCTTAATATATTTTAGAATACTCCTCACATCTCATCATTTTATCCATGAAAAAATCACAAGTATGGCGACTTTCCCATTTTAAGATCCCACGTGAGACATGGTGAATTCTTGCAAATTAGAATCAACTCATCAAGACATCATCTCTCATTGTTTTCGGGGCTACACAGCCCTCCTACACCCCGGCAAGCTTCTACGGGTCAGTCGCCCTCGATCAAATATGAATTCGCCCACTCCATAGACACTATTTAATATCCAACGTAGCATGTTTAAAGAACATCAAATCTCACCAGAAAACACATGCAAAGCAACGCAACCACCATTTATCAAGTATCATTTAAAAGCATCTGCTTCCACTAGCTGTTCATCGCATTACCAGCTCCCTACATCGATCTACTGATCGTTGCTTAACGAATCGGAAATTAAAATTGGAAGTCATCAAAAACCATACCCTGTAGCTGTTGTACTCCTCCTTCACCTTCAACCGCACGTCCTTCCTAGACGCACGCACATTTATCGGGCCGAGGAACGCCCGCACGAATCCGCCTGCGCCATCACACGACGACCGGAATCCGGAGTCAGAAAAAAAAACACAACTTTCCGCCGGAAAAAATCGGAAAAATTACCGGGGGCCTTGGAGGGGAGGAGGGAGGCGACATCGCCGTCGTTGAGGAGGGAAGCGGCGCGATCGAGCTCCTCGAGGAGCTTGTCAGACGGGGAGGAAGAGAGGAGGCGGCGGAGGTCGGTGTCGAGGGCGAGGGCGCGGTGGCGGAGGGACTGCTCCTCCGCCCAGGAGCTGGAGATGAGGGCGGCGGCGGCATCCTGGAGCTCTCGCGCCGCCTCGACCAGACGCCTCGCCTCCTCCTCGCCGTCGCCGTCGGCCATAGCGATGACGTGGGCCTTCTTCGCACGCGTGTGCACGGCGTCGCTTTCGATTCCGCTCCGCTCAGCGGAAGGGCTAATGAAGAGAGCAGCTTCTCCTTCTCCTTTGGGCCCTTTTTTCCTTTGTGGTCGAAAGATTTAGTTTCTATTTTCCTTTATGGAACTTTTATATCCACGTACCTTCTGATCTCTCATAATTAATGATAAAGATCAGAACTGACGAAAACTTGCAAAAATACCCTTCACAAATAGTTTATTCTTTTTAGCCTCCCCAAACTTACCATGCATGCTCTTCCTCCTCGTTCCCTTCCTCACCCTTCCCCATCTGGTTCATCATCATGACTTGTCCAAACACTGACTCCCACCTCACCTAACCTTCCCACTCATCGAGCTCCTCAACGAGCAATATGATGCCACCTTTCCTACGAGCACTTTCCCTCTCTCTTTTCGAGCTCGGAATGATAATCGACTCAGACGTCCTTGTAGATGCATGAAGTTTTTTAAGGTGTTGGTACGTGCGTATGTATTTTTGAACTTAGTCGATATTAATGTACCATACCATGCCAATTAAGCATGAGATTATACATGATTTGAATATAATCCATTGAAGAAAGTGGAGCTAGAAAAGCATGAAGAGAGTATGGTGATGAAGAAGATTATATTTTTCTATCGATATATTTTGTGGTAATTTTGCAATAACTTATAATCATTAAAGGCTTAGATCAGAAAGTAGATAAAAATATTGTCAGTGTAGCCAAGCGTTGATGGGATCAGGCTAAGTGGCATTTCTCTTATAAGAAACTAGTTTCTTAATCATGATTGCTCAACTGTAAACAATCGAACGATTCGCAACGAACTTAGTGTGACACTCCTCTGACAAAGCTTGTAAATCAAGGAGTATTATAACAGTTTTGTAAAGTGAATACGGTGATATTTTACTTCTTTAGTTCTCTCTGATGATGGAGAAATAATTGAGCTCCAATCATTTTTTTAAAAAAAGTAGCTCAAGGAAAGAGCTCTACCAATTGTGTAAAGGTAGATGCATGTCATCGTACTGCATGGTCAGAGAGACAATAGTCAACACAAAACACCCAGTGTTGTTGACGTGTGTAAAATTCTCAACATTCTGTTGGCATCATCAAGCCATTTTTTTAACTTCAACGGGCATCTCTATGCCTTTGAATGATGGCAACCTAACCTTATGGCACATGTCAAGCAAATGATGATTGTCTGCGAAGGGACTCCTTTGTTGCTCCTCTGACCAGATTATGAACAAATTCAGTGGTCAGTCGATTTCTAAACTCTTCCTTGGAAGGGTTTATAGAAACATCTACTCTGGTATCTTCAATATTACATGCATCAGGTCTTTAGGCTTGAGTATCGAGCCATTCTCAAACACTCATTGTCGTTATCTCAACTCTTGAAGCATTTCCATCATTATAATGGATTGTCTTTCCAGATATTGATCAGTCAAGAGCTTGTGATGAATCAAGACTATCTATTAGTCCTTGTTGGGATTAACATGATGTACATCAATACCTTTATTTGCGAACGGTATGTAGTCTACTGTCGAGAACAAAAGATATTAATACATCCTCGATTTATAAATACCACCTATAGTTATTATTACTGAATAAATTATCAAAGTATTAAAGGTCTAGTACAGATCCATGAGAACCTGATTTTTGGTTAATATATCTGCTCATCCACCAGATATGGTTACTCATCAATAACTATAATCAATAATAAAATCTCACTTAGAAACAAACTAAAATAAAAAATGTATTTTAGATTATTGCAGGAAGCATTTTGCATATTTATATTCACGATATAAAAGACTATATTTAGTACTTTAAAAATCATCTCCACTAGGGATGTAAACCAACTTATACATGTGTAGATATAGATGTTACAGTATCCTTATTCATTTTAAAATATGGATGCATACACAGAAATAGATATCTTGTAAAAATTGAAAATCATGAATTGTATCTTTAAATGTGGATGAACGGATATGGAAACACATATTCAGATAGGAATATTCAATTAATAGGTGTGAATTCTCTTTCAGATATAAAGGTCACTTGACATTTATAATCAAATGTAAGGTTATCTACTTCACAAAGTAGGCTCACTCCCCTCCCCCCTCTCTCTCTACACACACACGCACGCACATATATATATATATATATAAACGAAGTCCATCATTCTCAAAAAGGGCAGGAAGAGTATACGAGAAGAATGCTCATTGGGTTCCCACAAGGGCTGTCAGAAATTTCTCAGGTTCGACATTTGCTCATATTCTGCTCGCTAAAAGTTCGATTCAGATTCGATTCGAAAATAAATGAACAGAACCTGAACACGGGTTTGGACTCGATTCAATAAACGAACCGAACCTCAAAAAACATAAATTCGCTCAGGTTCGGTTCGTTAAAAGTTCGATTATATACACACATACATACATAAAAATATATATACACACATATTGTATATATACAAGGAAAAAATACATTCTATGTTAACATAAAGGCATTCACTTATTTTTCCAAACTCATACAATCATCTACTCCCTAAGTCTATATTCCCTATTCTCGAAACCCCACAAAACCCTCTCTTGCAACTGCGGTTTTTCCCTTTGAACAGAAATGCATGCACAACATTTATTCTTAAACGAACCTTTAACGAGTTGAACCGAACCTTTACGAATTTTACCCGAGCCGAACCGGACCTGATTACAGTTTTCATTTTATCGAGCCGAACCGAGCCTGAGCCATAAAGTATGTTAAACAAGCCAAACCGAGTCTAGGTTAGTTCGCTCAGGTTCAGCTCATTTACACCCCTAGTTCCCACTACCCCCCACTAGGTAAGCTCTCTCTGACCTTGTGTCTTAGATCTATTTATCTATTTTGTTTCGGCACTTTTTCCTATAATATCAAGCATAGCACTCTTTTTTCTGTTGATGCTCCGGTACTCATTTACTGATGTGTCTGCTTTTTTTGGATGCTTGCCTCCCCACTTTCTTCTCTTAACCCACTTCGTTGATCCTCTTTCCCATGTGCCTATTCATAGTCTTGGAACATCATGGTTCCCAACTTCCGCATATAACAGTAGTGGAAGCATAACCCTCCTCACACAAGCAGTTAATGTGACTTCGTTGCTTCCATCCATATGCTAATAAATGCTTAGTTTTTTCTTCACAATCAGCTATATATATATATATATATGAGGTTGGGAAGCTTGCACCAAGGTGCGTGTAACCTTACATGCACCGGTGCCATAAACGCCCACATTTTTATTTTTTTGAAATGAAATCATGTGGAATTTAGATCACCATATATCACCATGTTGTTATTAAAAATTCAACTTAATTCGAGACTCCTAAGCCATCCATCAAGACAGTGAAATTTTAACGGTTTCAGAATTGCTGAAATTTAGTCGTCTAGATAAACATGTTAGGAACGTCTGTTTTCCACGAAATTTGAAACATGTATTCCACTAATAGTTCTGAGTAGATCCTCCAACGTTTCGTTTCAAAAAAATAGACGTTTATGGCACCGGTATATGTAAGGTTACATGCACCTTGGTGCAAGCTCCCCAATCCCCCCCTCCCCCCTATATATATATTATAGTTGCCCACCAATTATCTATCCCTGCATTATGCCTTCACAAGACATTACAAACATTGTCAATAAGGCAACTAGTATGATGTAGCGAAATACCACATGTTTCAAGTAATTCTTTATTTCAAAGTCATCATGTCACCGAGGTTTGACCTTCCATGTTAATTTCTTTTCACAATCGTACAAATTTCATGTGTAAATTGTAAATTCTGCTCCTATTCATCATTATTGTATGGGCAAAATATAATCGATCTTCAGATGTACTTAGAATTAGAATCATGGAAGAAAATATCGTGATATATCGGTGATACATCGTCAATATATCCATATCGATATGAGACTAATATCAGTATCGATATATCCTCCTTTTCATACATTTTCTTCACAAAAGTGTGTCAATATGTGCGATATTTCGATGATACATCGATGATATATCATCGAAATATCGTATCGACACAATATTGAAACGATATTGATATCAGTATGACCTTCCATGCTTAAAACCATGTGAATGCGATATATTTCCTATGCTGAAAGCATATAATAGAAATCATACAGTTCGCTGCATCGACATTTATTTTGATTTGTTAATATAAGCAGACATACCTTGATAATATTTAAAATTATATGCATATATGTTCATATATACATATTTATGTATATAATTAGTCGATGTAGTTTATTAAAATCAAGTTTATATACCTCAGAACATAATAATACTTCTCCAAACTTAGCTGATTCGTGATGTCATATATATGAGCAGATCCCTCGCATCATTTTTAGAAAGTGACTTTAATCTCAACCATAATTAGCATGTAAATATTCTTTCTAACGAAGAATGCAAAGAAGAAAGATCTCATTTGATTTAGCTTGAAAACTCAACAACAAAAGGAATGATTGTGTTACCTGAAGTATTAGTTTTCAAGTGATATTTAGTTTACTTTGACTTGCATTTAGTTTAAATAACTAACCACTCCAAGACTGATCAAAATACATTAACGATTCAAGAATGCCAAGAATGTATAAAGAACACGAATAATGTACGAAGAACATGAAGAATGTAAAGAATGACAAGAACACAAAGAACAATAATAATGTAAATTCTTAAAATATTCATTAGAGTTTTGCCCATGTAACATGAGATATTTGAAAGGAAATTTGGACAAAGTTTCTCTTTATGTAAATTATATTTAAAAAAAATTAACAAATCCCGACATAGAGAAAAGAATGATTTAAGATGAAAACTTAGTGTGTATAGGAAATCGAGTACTAGCATACGACGAAGAATCAATGTCTTTTATCGTGTCTTGGTGAATCGTGTGAAGTGGATGTTCAATTATAACCTAGACATCCATAACCACGTAGGGCTTACTCAGGTTTTTATATCGTGTGATAATACTACTACATCAATATTATTACGTGGCGAAGAATTGATATTATCATAATGAGTGGATGAATCATGCGAAGGAGTGCATGTTCAATGTAACCACCATACCTAAGTAGGGCTTCACTCAAAATTCTTCACTAGATGGTAATACTTATATACTGAAAAATGAGACTTGAAAAGAATGTCTCTAGATTTACCTACCTCTTTTACATCATGTTAAGACCATCTCACACCTTACTCTTCACCATTTCTCGTCCTCTATCATCCTCTCAACCTTAGGCCTAGGGGTTGTAGTGTGGAATTGATGGTTTAGTGAGAATGTTACGGTATTTACAAGTCTTCGACATTCTTTGTGGCATCCCACTCATCACCTAATCATCAGGACAAGCAAATCAAAAACAACTTGTGACACATATTTTGACATAGCTTCCTAGTTATTGGTCATGTAATCGGGAAGTTGTGTGCCATGCAACCCATGTTCTCATATCTATCTCAAGAACCACGGTTTAATTAATGATGTTTAATTAGCACTAATCACGAATAACTACTGCTAATCAACATTAGCTATTATGTTATGATTACTATATGCTAGTCATGATTAAACTCTTTAGTTGTGATTATTTGATTAATCTTTCTTAATGATAGAAAATACAAGTTCATGACATTCTTAATAGATGTCGATCTTTTATACTTAAAATATACATAGCTATTCACAATGACATCTGATTGACATGATAGGAGTTTTGCTAGTTTTGTCCCATCAAATTGAATTTAAGATTGGATTCAAAGAAGTTGAATTTAGAACCTTGCAACGGAGTTGTTAGGTGACTCAATTGGTGTTTTTTGCTTCGTACTTATAAACAAAATTAATACTCGGAATAACACTAGGTATTATCTCATTGACTTGTATATCATGCGTTAGCATCACGAGATGTGTTTAGGAGTGTAGTTTATGAAATTGAAAACATGATGAATACATTTTTCATGTTCTAATGTGAAATATGGGTGCTTAAGGGTTCACCAAGAAGGGTTTATTCAATAAGGACCAATGATAAGAATCAGAGGAAGATAAGCACGAAGAAAGATACAACAATTATCAGAAAGCAAAGATAATACAAGAGGAGAAGAATAATCTTACAAGTCAAGAGAGGATCGCCTCGAGGAGAGGAGCCCTCTAGACGAGATGCTACCCGAGCCAAATAACATGGAGATGATCCATACAAGGGGAGCACCAAAAGCACAAGATATACCTCCACTGAGCATATTCGTCAGGAAAAGCAAGTGATCCATTACGAGCATTCACTACCAAGCAACATAGTAGAAGCCATTGTTGGACGATCCTCCGACGACACTCACTAATCCCTAAAGAGGGAGGAGAACAGGAAAACATAATCAAATTCAAGAGAGTTTAGTGTAGTGTGTGTGCAGGGGGAGGGGGGGAGGGGGCATTATGGTATAGGGATCCTTTTTAGGGATTTCTTAGCATGTGGTGTCCATGTGGTAATTGATTATTAGTGACCCTGCTTAGATGTGATTCTTCAAGTCGGTATTCAATTAATAATCAAATGGCAAGATGACAAATTTTGTGTGATTCTCTTCTTCAATCATATAATATTCGAATTTTGTATTATATTATAATAAATTGTATGATGCATATCTAACTTGATTATGATTATATTCTTGAAATAAATCAATTTCAAGATTCTATTAAGTTGATACTATCAGTGCGCTATGCGAAAGAATTTAAAGAATTTCCCCATATATGGGAATGAGAGAAGTTGGAGCTTCACTCTCAAGAGAAAAGTCTGAAACTATTGTTGCCTCATCTCCTAAAGAATGGGCACATTTATAGCTAACTACATTTCGATTCCGCCCTTTCTATTAAGGTATAATATGAACATAATTGATATTACAAAAAGGTAAAACCGTGGTACAATTAATAGTAAAAAAAGAGAGGCATAATTGATATTATATAAATTAAGGACACGAGTTATAAAAAAATTATTTAATTTTTGGTAATTTTTTCTTGTGATTTCTTGGAATAAAGAATAACAGCATCCACATGCAAAGATGGGGAATCACCCAACAAGCAATTTGGTAGCACCAATTGGGTGGGCTATCTTCCTATGAGATTTTTTGTATTGGAAAAAACCAATTAGAAAACAACAAGAGCTTTCTTCTCGGAGAATATTTGTTTGTGAGAGCACATGCCGTGGCATATTATTCTCATGCATGCGCTAAAACGAATATATCTTATCGAGGGATATTGCAAAAGACACCTCGCAGATCTAAATATTAATTCGTCGCATAGTACAATCTTTTTGAATGGGGGTCTGATCGTAATTTCAACTCGGACATATCCCCGAGGCTGTGACTGTGTTTTTTTTCCAAAAGACCGGCTGTTGGAAAGACACGAGGAGGTTAACCCATTTTCCGGATCAATTTTCTTTTATCAATTCCATCAAAAATTAATAGTATCATGTAAAAATTATTAACTACTCTACTTTTACTTTTTTTTCAAACTTTAAATAATAATTACTCACTTTTCCAAACTTAAATACAATCATATCACAACAAACCCATCCTCGATTTAACCTTCTATCTAAATACGAAAACACAAAAATAAGTTACCTTCTACGAGTTTAACCCATCATAACCCGCGTACCAAACGCACCCGTAGAATCCCGCATCTCTCTCTCACGTTCATTTTCCTCCATTTCTAATTTTCTACTTGACTGAGTGCAAAGGATTATTTTCTTTTTCAATAATCTTTTTTTATGCATAATACTGAAGTTTTTTTAAGCTTGAAGTTTTTTTAAGGGTTTGATTTGCAATTCGTAGCATCTGCCATATATTTCCATTATTATTATTATTATTATTTCTTCTCCTTCGTAGTCAGGAATAAGAAGATTTTCTATCTCGTATAGTCTTTCCATCGTACAAGTATATATAAATAAATGACTATGTACATGATAAATCATGGACAGAATATCTGTTCTATTCATCTTATATTTATCATTTTGTTATCTTTAATCAGGACATATTATAACGAAACTGTTGGGAGACAGGCAACAAGCTGCGCCGCCAATCCCTTTTGTTATCTTTAAGTGAGTGATATTAGTATTAAAACATGAACACAATCTATCACTCTAACTAGTCATATTCTAAAATGCTAAAATTAAATTGGCTTATGTTAAGAATAAATTAATACCCATCGTGGTATCATCTTATATCAATTTTATAATGACAAATACAATTTATTGCACAATTATATTCATATATTTAAATCAAGATGAATATCACATCTAACGTTATATCGCTAGCAATGAATCGTGTAACAGTTGGTAGTTGATGACTTTGTAGGAACTTTATTCTAATTATTGCAACAATAAGAACGATTTGTATATAAAAGTCAACAGATAATCGGTTATTATATCAACATTTTGCAAGGAATACGAAAAACAAATAATATTCATTATTATAAAATCGTGAATATTTAATTTGTTCATTACCAAACATCAATTTTCTAATAGTGAATGAAATCATAACTTCTGTTTAAAAGGAAAAAAATATTACAACCATACAATCCAACAAAGACCTACACTAATGAATAATCTGAATATTCAACGCCATGTCTTTCCATGTTAAACATATACCAATCAATATTAGTCATTATAAAATTATTGTTTACTTTGTAATTCCCAAATGAACGTCATATTTGCTGCTGAAATTTCGTCTGACAATGATATTCTATCGACTTTTTCATTAAAAAATTTTTCTAATCATTGTTAACTTAATAATAAAAAGAAAATATATCCTATCAATTTACTGACAATAAGAAATGGTATTAACTAGGATACAACCGTATACAAATATATCCGATCATCATCATATCTGTTTTTAAGAGGATATGATATGTATTTTCGATTTTGACGAATACAATTATGTATATGGAGTTTTTTTTGCGAATACAGATATGAAACTGTTACGAATATTTCTGGCAGATACGGATAATATATATATAGGGTTAAATGGGCCTGCCTCCTAGGAGTAGCCAACATGGCTACTCCCACCCCTATTTTTCTCTCATTTTTATTTCTTTGAAAAATAAAAAATTGTAAATCCATCATTATATCCCTCTAACATTCTATTAAAATTTCGTCAGAAACAGAGACTCCTACGGCCTCCATCCAAACAGGGTCGATTTAGAAAATCCTGCGACCGTTAAAAAAATGATGTCTGGATGGAGGGCCTAGGAGTCTCTGTTTCTGACGAAATTTTAATAAAATGTTAGAGGGATATAGTGATGAATATACAAATTTTTATTTTCCAAAGAAATAAAAAATGAGGGAAAAATATGAGCGGGAGTAGCCAAGTTCGGGTACTCCCAGGAAGCAGCCCCATTTTACCCATATATATATATATATATATATATATATATATATATATATATATATATATATATATGAGGTAAATGGGGCTGCCCCCAGGGAGTAGCCAACTTGGCTACTCCCACCCCTATTTTTCCCTTATTTTTTATATTTTTTTTGAAAATAAAAATTTGTTATTCATCATTACATCCCTCTCACATTCTATTAAAATTTCGTCAGAAACAGAGACTCCTACAGCCTCCATCCAAACATAAGCGATTTTAAAAATCCTGCGACCGTTAAAAAACTGACGTCTGGATGGAGGGCTTAGGAGTCTCTGTTTCTGACGAAATTTTAATAGAATGTGAGAGGGATATAATGATGAATATATAAATTTTTATTTTCCAAAAAAATAAAAAAATGAGGGGAAAATAGGGGTGGGAGTAGCCAAGTTGGCTACTCCCTGGGGGCAGCCCCATTTCACACACACACACACACACACACACACGCACACACGCACACACGCACACACGCACCCACGCACGCACGCACGCACGCACGCACACACACACACACACAATTGGCTACTCCCACCCTCATTTTCTCCCATTTTTTTTATTTTTTTGGAAAATAAACATATGTATATTCATCACTACATCCCTATAACATATCATTCAAATTTAGTCAGAAACAGAGACTCCTATGCCCTCCATCTGAAGAGGGTCATTTTCAGCAATTCTGAGATCGTTAAAGTTTGATAGTCTTGATGGAGGGGATAGAAGTATTGAATTAAGTCGAATTTTGAATGACATCATGGTGACATATTGTGATCTAAATTCCAATAGGTATCATTTCAGAAAAATAAAAAAATACAGTGAAAAAGAGGTGGGAGCATGTAAGTTAGCTACACCCAGGGAGCATATTCCTTTTTCCCTATATATATGTATGTATATATATATATATATAGAGGGCTTATCCACTGCGCACATGGCTCATTAGCGTTTCAATGAGCACTCATTTTAGGCCTTACACATGTATTAACAATAACTATATTTCTAATTATAGGCTACGACGAGTTTAAAAAATCCTATATTTCCTATTATACAACGTCCTTAAAAATTGGAAGACGGTTTTGGAAAGTAACAATTCAAATAAATGATTCCACACGGATGATTAAGGATCCAAACACTATGATAGTAGTAAATGTAAGTTACTGATCATTTTTTTGATATTACTGATCTCATAGTAGCTATTACTGACAATTGGTTATGGTTTTACTGACATCACAACAAGCACTTACTTGAGCAATGCCCATGACTTACTGACCATAACTTTGTTATTACTGATCTAATAGTAGCTATTACTGACCATTGGATATGCCCATGACTTACTTGAGCAACGCCCATGACTTACTGACCATAACTTTGTTATTACTGATCTCATAGTAGCTATTACTGACCATTGGTTATGTAAATTACTGACCGTTGTTTGGATATTACTGATCTCACAACAACCATTTACGTGAGTATTGTGTCGAAATTACTTACTTCTATTCAAAGTAGTAATACATATAGAAATTACTGACCATTGGTTATGGTTTTACTGACATCACAACAAGCACTTACTTGTTCATTGTGTATATATTACTGAATTCTGCAACATGTAATACAATGAATATAAATTACTGACCGTTGTTTTGGATGTTACTGATCTCGCAACAACCATTTACTTGACTATTATATATATATATTACTAACATGAGCATTTGGATCTCGATTTTCTGTAAAAAATCATCTATTCGATTGTTTTCTTTCCAAAACGATCTTCCTATTTTATAGGACAAGATATAATTGGAATAACACTTATTGTTAAATCGCTTTACATATTAATCTCCTTCCAAAAACAACATCCTTCGAAATAGGTAACCACTCAAATGGGAATACACGTGTATGGCCAATAAATGATGCGCACCGAAACGCTAATGCGCCCTGTGCGCATTGGATAAAAGTCCTATATATATATATATATATGAGGAAAGGGAGCCTACTTTGTGAAGTAGGTAACTTACCAACTTCACATTTCATTTTTTGCAAATTTTTTATTTTTTTCAAAAATGCCACTATGGCTTTTCATAATTATATCCCTCTAATATGTTATTCAAATTTCGTCAGAAACAGAGACTCCTACGACCTCCATCCAGACAGTCATTTTTTAACGGTCACAGATTTGCTGTATTTTACATGTTTTGGATGAAGGTCGTAGGAGTCTACATTTCTGATGAAATTTGAATGACATATTAGAGGGATATATTTATGAAAATCCATGGCGGCATTTTTCAAAAGATAAAAAAAATTTGCAAAAATTGGATGTGAAGTAGGTAAGGTTACCTACTTCACAAAGTAGGATCCCTTTCCTCTCTATATATATGGGGTTGGGGAGCATGCACTCAGGAGCATGTAATTTTACATGCACATGGGCCTATATCTTCTACGTTTTCTACTTTTTTATCACCATGTATATTCATCTATATATCCCTCCATTATGCTATTCGAATTTCGTCAGAAATAGAGACATCATCATTGAACCAATTTGACTACATGGTTCACCCCGATCCGACTATTTCGTTAAGGTTTCCAGTTTGATGTTCAGTTCGGTTTCAAAAACAGTGGTACTAGCTTTCTTATAGCAGCAGTTCTAGGGATAAAAACGGATACGGATATATCCGAATATCCGCTTACCAGAAAAATATCGAATACGGATACCCGTGTTCGAATATTAATCGAATACGGATCGGATATGGATATAGGTTGTAAAAATTTTCTGAATACGGATACGGATATGGTAATAGCTTGAATATCCGGATTCGAATCCGGATATCTGAATACAATATTTAATATTATTTTATATATTAGTTAATATAATTAAGCTACAACCTTATGCTATTATATTAGTATTATACATTATATAATATAATATATGAACGATATTAATAAATTTTTATTTCTTTGGGTATGAGCGCTTACAAAATTTATGAAATCCGATCCCCTTTTGCTTCCGATCAAGAATACATGTCACGCCGACACTCTCTTTTGTCATGACACAACTTATTTATATTTCATTGTTAATTTTAAAATCATTATGAACTTTGATAAAAAAATCAATTCATATTCGTATGTAGTTTTTATTCAATCCATATTCGGATTTCATGTTTATTGGATACATATTGAGATTTCACTCTTTATTCGATCTGTATTCGGATCCGCTCTTTATTCGATTCATATTCGGATTCGATAAATATCCGATTCGGATTCGTATCCGTATTTTTACGGATGTGGTTTTCATAATGCATATCCGAATCATATCCGTATCCATATTCGTATCCGATATAGATGAAGCGAATATGGATATGAAATAGACATATCCGATCCGTATCCGATCCGTTTTCATCCCTAAGCAGTTCAATGAAAGGTATTTGTGTTCTAATTTCATAAAATATAATTTCATTTACGAAGTATGAGAAGGAATTATGAAACATGGATATTATCATTTATAACTTGAATTTAAGCATATTGGATATTTGCATACTGTTTCGATAATATTTAAGCTCGAATCATGATTTATGCATTCGATAAGTTTGGAGGGAAAATGCAAAAAGAGAAGGGAAACAAATAACTGCTCAATTACGAAGGGAATGACGGATGGATTGATGATATATTAATTAGTTTGATTATATTCTTATCTGCTTTTATATAACAAATTAACAATATCATTTAACTTATTTCCCTAGACCGTTCTATTTAGTTATTCTCTAATTTTCTTGTGGAATATTATCATGTAGAGATAGATTAGTGTTGTGTATGCATGATCCAATTCTATCAAAAAAAATTTAATGTGTTAGATTTATATTAGTAATTTTGACTATAACACTGCAAATGTAATCCTAAGATTACGGTTTAAGAGGGAGATATATTGGTATAGATCTGAATGTATTTTGACCGATAAATTATAAGTTTTTTGAGGTACATTGATATCTTGATTTACTGACATCTTGATTAATTGGGATTTGATAAAAATCTTGATTTATCGTAACAACTGATCCAAGATTGCTTTGGACCTCTATAAGAGAGAGTGGGTCGTGGCATATCACACAAATCAAATAAGAGACATAGGGAGAGGGAGAGAGAGATGATAAGGGAGAGAATGACAGAACGTAAAGAGTCCTGCTTGTTGGGTATTTGACTGGTTTGGGTTGGTTTGGGTTATTCGGTTTGGGTTGTAAAAATAGCACCCATCACCCAACCAAATTAGATCGGGTTGAGATGTCCGGGTGACAGGTTTCGACCGATTGGATTGGGTGAAAACCAAATTACCCATATAAAATATATTGTTAATTGAAGGTAAAGTAATGATGGAGACATTGATGTATGAAAAAGATGCCAAAGTAAGCATGCATTAAGCTCAGAAGAGAAGAAGGTTGGAAAATATGTTCAACATGGATGAAGAAGGTTGGAATATGTCCAAGTTGATATACAATTGTTCAGATAAGATTATGGGATTTTCAAGAATAACTTATGTCACTTGAAGTGGATAGGGATTGGAGCATAGTTGTGTGGTAATAAGCCATGCTTCAGCTGTTTATAGTATGTAATGATCAAATTAAGGATGATACAGAAAAAAATACATTGAGTACAACAAATAATAACAAATGAAATAATATTTAGTGAGACAATATTATTAACAAGTTATTAGCTTGGATTGGAGAATCCGAGATGTACATTAGAAATATATAGGAGTTTAGAATTCTTGATATTATATATTAAGCATATATAGGTTGGGTTGTGTGGGATTAAACCTTTTGTCATCTCAAGAAATAGTTTGGGTTATTTGGGTGGGTTGGGTGGAAGACATTAAACCCACCAACCAACCCAATACCCATTTAAGAAATATGGTTTGGGTCCAACCCGACCCAAAAATCAAATAACCCAAATCATTTCGATCCATCTTCAACGATTTGGTTGGATTATATGGAGGGACCCATATAGTGTCCACCCCTATTCTTCACAATGATGTTTCTTCTTCGGTGGTCGCCGAAGATGATAGACCACCCTT
Source organism: Ottelia alismoides (assembly GCA_037367405.1). Lineage (NCBI taxonomy): Eukaryota > Viridiplantae > Streptophyta > Magnoliopsida > Alismatales > Hydrocharitaceae > Ottelia > Ottelia alismoides. The sequence continues at coordinate 354,787 of JAZKJV010011892.1, read as the reverse complement.
ACATTATGGTGTATCTTTCTTAATGTACTTCTGTTGTGGTTGTTGATTGTGCATCTACATAGTCTATATTCCAACAATTAGTATCAGAGTAGAAAATATACTGATTTTGTTCCTAGCAAGTGGTATCCGAGCCATGTTCAGAATTAACTTGGACATGATGCGACAATGGTTAAAGGATTACATGGAATCTTTGTCGTTACACAATGACCTCCCCCCCCCCCCCCCCGGAATCTTCGTCAGTACGCAATGACCCTTGTAATCTGCAACACCTATGACCTTATCCAAGGGTCGTGATGGAAGAGTTCGTAAGATTGCAGTGGTCAGAGTAATTTACAAGGATCATAGTGTGACTACAAAATTATAAGGGTCATGTTTTAATTGGACATAGTTTCAGGGACCTTTGTGCAGGGGCCAAATGAGGACACAACTGATTTAGATGTTCCTATTGCTATACGCAAATCGAAGAGGAGATGCGCTACATATCCTTTATCAGTTTCTGTGTCATTTGAGCGACTATCTAGGGATTTCAGGAACTTTGTGGTTGCCTTGTCAGCTGTAGATATTCCACGGAATTATCAAGATGCCCTGCAGGATAGTAGATGGCATCTTGAAATGGAGGAAGAAATGGCAGCACTTCAATCTAGGGGAACTTGGAGTCTAGTTCCTATACTTGCAGATGTGACCCCAGTGAGCTGCAAGTGGGTATTTATAGTAAAGCAAAATGCAGATGACAGTATTGACAGATACAATGCCCGCCTTGTTACACGTGGCTTTACATAGACATACGGGGTGGATTACCTTGATACGTTCTCGCCAGTAGCCCGCCATTCTACCCTACGGATCTTGCTGTCAGTCGCGGTCACTCGAGAGTGGCCGCTATATCAGTTGGATGTGAAGAATGCGTTCTTATATGGAGATCTACAGGAGGAAGTCTACATGCAACAACCACCCGATTTTGCTGTTGAGGGGGGGTGTTCCAAGGTGTGCAGACTTCATAAGGCTATCTATGGCCTTAGGAAGAGCCCCAGAGCATGGTTTCAGAAGCTCTTGGACCTCTTTGAAAAACAGGGATACAAACGCTCTAATGCTGATCATTCCTTGTTTGTACATAAGACTTCAAGAGGTATTATTGCAATTATGGTTTACGTAGATAGCATCTTGATTACAGGAGATGACGGGCAAGGCATAAAGCAGGCGAAAGAGAAGCTGGGTAGCGAATTTGTCACTAAGGACCTTGGAGTCCTTAGATATTTTCTGGGGCTGGAATTTGCTAGAAATCCGTATGGGTTAGTAATGTCACAGAGAAAATATGTTCCGGACCTGTTGAGTGAAACATGTATGCTTGGGTGTCGACCTGCTACAACACCAATGGACCCCAGCATGAAGCTATATGATGATGACACAGAGGAGGTGGACAATTGAAGATACAGAGAACTGGTAGGCAAACTGTTGTATGTCATGATCACTAGGCCCGATATATCCTTTGCAGTGAATCGTGTGAGCCAGTTCATGGAGCAACCACGTTAGGTTCATATGGATGCCATACATATAATACTCATATACCTCAAATCATCTCTAGGTGCAGGTTTTCTATTCAAGAAGGGCAAGGGGATTTCTATCTCAGCATGTGCGGATGCAGACTATGCAGGTTGTCCCGAGGACAGGAAGTCCACCTTTGGGTTTGCAGTCTACGTTGGAGATTCTCTAATCTCATGGAAGAGCAAGAAACAGACGGTGGTAGCTAGATCTAGTGTTGAATCTGAATATAGGGCTATGGCCCAGGCTAGCACAAAGATGATGTGGGTAAAGGCTGTGCTTACAGATCTATGCATAGACGTACCACTTCCTATGAACTTAGAATGTGACAATCAGGCAGCCTTGTTCATTGCAAACAATCCAGCATTCCATGAGAGGACCAAGCACATTGAGGTTGACTGTCACTTCATACGTGACATGATTCAGAAGGGATTCATTGCTACATCTCATGTTACTTCAGAAAATCAAACTGCTGATATATTCACCAAGGCATTACTACGAGGCCCATTCCAGAAGTGTGCGTCCAAGCTGAGCATGATTGATATCTATGCTCCATCTTGAGGGGGAGTGTTAACATATATATTAGTTTCCTTTGTATCTCTCTGTTATTTTTATTTTCAGCTGTATGCTTTATGTAATTTACCCATAATAGGCTACTCTTCTATATAAGAGAGCCTAGGGCTGATGGAATAAACAAGTTGTTCATTTTTTCCCAACAAGAGCCTTACAACAGGAAGGCCAAAAAAGGAGGCTTCAAAGTTTGAACATTCAAATTTCCCTTCTAAACAAAGTATCACGCCTACAGATATGGTTACAAACGGATGCAGATATTTGCATCCTAACCGCTACCGTATCCATTTTATAAAGATTTTGAAATCCGTAACCGTAAATATTTGTATTCGTATCTATATATTTATTTTAAAATTTAAATATAGTTGTAGATTTATTTTAACTATCAACAACAACAACAAAGTCTTTTCCCACATTAAGTAGAGCCGGCTACATGAATTCTTTGCCTCCATTCAGATCTACCTTAGGTTATTCTCGGGCTTAGATCCAAAAAAACTAAGATCCATTCAGATAGTTTCATTACAACAATTCTTGGGCCTTCCCCGCCCTCTCTTAACTGGCTTAACGTTCCAAAACTCACAACTCCTAACTGGTGCATTAGCCGACCTCCTTTGCAAATGGCCAAACGACCTTAAGTGGTTTTTTCGCATCTTCTACACCAAATTCCCTTCTATTTGCATCATTTCAAATTCAATCTTTACGTGTATGTCCACACATCCATCGTAGCATTTTCATTTCTGCCAATGCCATTCTCTCCACATGCCTATGGTTCACAGGCCAACATTCAAATCCATATAGCATAGCATGTCTCACAGGTACATTGTAAAACTTTCCTTTGATTTTCAAAGGAATTTTCTTATCACGGAACAGTAGAGATTCTTCTCCACTTTAGCCAACCTGCATTTATTCTATGAGCAACATCTACATCAATTTCCGTATGATTGCAAAATAGATCCCAAGTATCTAAAAGAATCTTTCTTCTGAATGTTATTGTCACCAATCTTCACCCCGATTCCTTCATCATTGCATCCATCAAAAGTGCACTCCATATATTCAGTCTTAGCCATATTTATACGAAAACCTTTAGTCTCTAATGCATAGCCAGTTCCAAGCCCAGAGAGTCTCTAATACGAAAACCATTAATGAGGAGGGTTGCACGTTAGGGAGTCCTAAATAATGTTCTTTTTAAGAACACTATTTAGAAATTTGTTTCAAGACAGTTCGGTTCTTTTCATCATGTATTTATTTTAACTATATGCAACATAATTTATATTTTCTTTCACTATTTGATATAATTTCTATGAAATAAATACACTTAATATATTTATATCAAGTGTAAGCTCTCCAATATATGTATATTTAACTAATTTATAGTATTTATGATATTACCCATATCAGTTTATTATCTATTTTACATTTATATCCATTTTTCAAGGATATAGTAACATAGTTTTCACAATCGTTAATATCCGTATCTACATTCGTATTCGTACAAAACAAATAAGGATATGATAACATATATATCCGTGTCTGTGTCTGTATCCTTCAGTTTGCATCCCTTCCTAAAGCACACAAGAACAATCACAATAAATAAACAAAAGTAGAAAACTTGGACCTCTGCATGACAAAAAAATGAAGCATCTCTTTTATGACCTTTTCAATCTGTATGGAGAGAATACAGAGGAAAAAGTAGTGCTACATATATACTCGAAAGACAAGAAAAATAAACTCGGAAATGGTGGACTCGGTAGGATGTATGGATGCATACCTTTCTACCTTTTTAGCAGTGAAGCAGAAGGGGTAGAAGAAACCGCAAAATGGAAGCCTGATTGGATTTCTACAAGTCAGAATGACCCTCAGCACGTGCACCAAGTACTTGGCATTGATCTGGAAGCAAAGAGCAGATTACTTGGCCATCTACTCGGAGCAACTCCCCGTCGATGCCACAACCATTATGGCATATTTTCCCCGGTTTTATCTTCACAGACTTGACCTTAGAAGACCAATTAATAGATATCATATACCAGTGTATGTAAAATCGATTACAAAATACAGGAACATGTGAATAATAATTTGAAAAATCAATATGTATGAATTATATGTTCAGTGGCACTTTTTAAAAGCATTCACCCAAAGAAATTCCGTCATATCGTCAGGGTTTGCAATATTGATATCCAGGAGTTTTAGCACAGAATTAGTCATGTATATATAATGCTCATTGTGGTTTTGTCTTGTCTTTCGCAAAGATAGAAAGGAAGGTATACCTCATATCTTGCTTTGGATATGAGCTTCCTTAGATACACCCTTGGTTAGGAGGATCAAGGAGAGGGCCCGGGTGAGACTGAACATTCCATCAACAAGGAACTTTGGATAACACATTAGACATTAAACTTTGGTTAAAGGTGGCGAAGGTTTCTAGCAAAAGGGGCCTGTCTTCTTCAACTTCATTGCAGGCACTGACTCCAATCCCCAAACTATTTTGGATAACCCATTAGACATTCATACGTGGGAACAAATGAACTATGCACATAGAAAATTATTACATACAACAGGAAGGAGCAGAAAGCTCGATACTTTTATTGAAAAAGGAAGCCAGCATTCAAATGCATGAATGCTACTATATTAAATCATTTTTTTGAGAAGTTCTATATTAAATCATAATCCATCGACTTCATGTTTTTCATCCTTTTCAAATGTGTAGTGATGCTGCCTACAAAGTTTTATGGCAAATACACCCACTTCGCAGTAATTTTGAAATTTCTGCCAGCAAAAAAAACATCTTTTTGCCAAATATTGCAAGCGGCATCTATAGAACTAAGTTCCTTTCTGATATTTCCTTTTCTGATACTTGTCACATTAAAATTGCTTATTTTCCAACTACTGTTTACAGAATTTCCCTTGTAAAGGCTATAGATGTGAGATCTGTCAAAAGTTCGTGCTAGCATGGCCATAATTTGGTAGTGGCATTATTCCTTTTTCCCCTCCTTGTTTTACCTTTTATTTGTGACACGGGTATGGGAGAGTATTGACTGTGATTGGTCGAACTTGCCACTTAAATATTTGTGTGCCCAAATTAACAAATCAAAAGAAATCCTAAGAGTAAGAACATCAGGAAGAATGCCGGTTATATCCCGTGAATGATTCATACAAGTGGAGAAAATAGAGATAGAAATCGTACCTTAACATATTCCACATATGGAAGCGAGAGATGGCTGCCAAATTGCAGAGACATGAAAAATCTTGCTAACTTGAGTCTTCCACTTCCATGAACCAATATCAAATCCAAAGACCTATCATTGTGCTCAGCTTTAGGTGCAATCACCTGAGAACTTTGAACAGACCTACATGAATGATTGCATATCAGAATTCCAAGGAAAGAATCCTTTTTGGCTACCCATTTTTCTTGATACTTAGGAGAAGCTTCCTCTGGCAAAACTAAGTCGACAGCATCAGGTGGGACGAGTAGTTCCATTGGATGCTCCTTGGTGCCAGGAGGTTCAATAGGTTGCTCCTTCCAACTACGTTCACCATCCCATAGTGCCTCACAACATAATCTTGGTTCTGGTTCTGGATCCCAAATAGGGCCAGGGTCTGAAACTGTCGATGAAACATCTTCTTTTTCATTCATTGCAGGCCCCATAGAAAACTGGGTGTCATTCGTAGAGGTTGTTCCAGCCCCAGTTTTATCTGTCCGAGATCTAGATCGAGTTCTAGGCCAGTTACGAGTTGCAGATAGGGATATTTGAGGATGTAAGACTTCTTCCGGCTCCGCAGTTACATAATTTCTACCTAGGGATAAATGTTTTGATTTTGGATCTAAGCCGCGGATGTATTCAGATGGCTCATAGTTTGCAGGATTGTCGCCAGGTGCGTCCCGATCTCCAGACATTCTACTTGGAGTCATTACTGAATCAATACTAGAAAAGCTAGAGGCCCTAGGAAGACCATCCTTCGGAGATCTCCTCGCATTTGTGTAAACAGGCATGCTACCATGACCATCCTCTTCATTGGCCGATGTAATTCCTTCGGATTTTGACTCATCTGATAAGGGAAGATATTCAACTTCAAATGTATACTTTGGCAAGCACAAGAATTTAAGGAAGCCAGCCACGAAATAGCGAAGTGGACCAAAACGCTTCTGATACTTCGCTGATAGTTCTAGAACTGCAAGCCCAAAAGGTTACGATATTTGTTTTTAAGATGAGCAGAGAAACACATGCAGAGAACGGATACCATATTTCGAAAGCAAGAAAGTGATGATCAAAGTATTAAATCTTCATCGATGAAAATAAAAAAAGCGGAAATGACTACTGCAAAGTAAAGTTCCCAGGACCCTCTATGGGGATTAAGAAAATCATTTGAACTGATTCAAAGTTGACAAGGAGAACCCGACTGTTTTAAACAAAACAGCTTCCTAAAATTATTGTTAGAATTATAGAATAAGTACACATGTAAAAGAACATAACATCCTAGGAATTTCATGCAGTACAAATAAAAAATAAAAAGGATGTGATCAATGAAATCGTGTGATTCAGATCAAACTGAGGTCCTCCATACTTCAAACTGCCATGTCAATGCACCATTCCCTAAAATTTGAATTAAGCACAACTATGTTGAGTCGAAATTTTCAAACACTGACAAATAAAAGATACATCAGCACTAACATATCCCAAGAAACACATTTTTCTGTCCGATGATCTAAGCCTGAGGAAGTAATTCATTATTTCTCTAGAAACCAAATCATTCACAGCCAAAAGCCCCTATGATAATAGAATAGCGTTCAGATGGAAAAGATGGTACCGCATAAGCTGGATAATATATCATAAATGACAAGACTGTTGAGTTATTATACTTATATGAGTAAACGGATCTTTGGATGAGAGACCGTTTACCCATCCCTCTCTATATATTGTGCTCATCCCCCCTCATTTGTTTATTATCTTAGTGAAGAGAGCCCTAATCTCGAGTGAGGGAGATTCAGAATTGAGAGCACCCCATGGTTTTTCACACTCCGTAGGATTTTCCACGTAAATCTGTGTCTCCGTCTTTGTGTGTGCTTTGTGTGTTTATTTCTAACATGGTATCAGAGCTAGGCTAAGGGCATACGATTGTCTGTTCTGCTGCTCGAAGTGCTGGAAATTCGTTCCAATGTGCTGGATTTTGTCTTTTGGCGATGGTTTTTTGATTTCTCTCGTCGTCGGGTCCACCATACTTCGTTGCGGCAAACATTCCACGCGTTGTGGAGTTGTGGTGAAGATCTGAATCTATCTGTAGGAGGCTGTTGTTACTGCTTCTATGATATTTTTTGGCGTCTAAAATTGATCCGAACTCCATTGGTATTGTGAGGTGTATGATTAAATGTCTTTGAGAGATAGTCAAAGTCTAAAGGCTACGAATTTACTAATGAATGATCTAATGATGCTTGGAGCATCCAGAGAACTTGACTCAACAAAGGATACCATCATGGAGATACAGTCCTTCTTGAAAGATTCATTTACGAAAGAACATGTCTCCTTGCAATCGACAGACAATGGTTCGGATTTTAGTATGAGTAGAACTAGCAATGCTTTCTCTACCAAATCTGAGTGGGTTATCGACAATGGGGCTTCAAATCACATGACAGGTGATTATAGAATGTTTTATGATTACAAGTTATCATCTAAAAGAAAGAAAGTTACAGTTGCATATGGTCTCCAGCTATCGTTGTTGGAAAAGGAACGATTTTTGTTGTTGATTGTTCCCTCCTTACCGATGCACTTCATGTCCATGATTTCCCGATAAATCTTTTGCCAGTCAGTAAGATTACTAAAGAACTGTGCAGGCTGATTTTTTATCACAATTCGTGTAATTTAGAAGACTTACAGATAGGAAAGAAGATTGAAATTGGATTAGTTGAGGATGGATTATATCGTCTTCCAGCTCGAGTGGGTCAAGCCTTACATCTGTCGCTTTGAAAAGGACAACTCTACTTTAGTACAAAAATGACATGAGCATTTTGATCATATTAATTTTTCTTCTTTACAAAAGTTAATGCCTGAGTTTTCTATGGATTGCCTGAGGATGATTTGCAATGTGAGGTTTGCCAATTTGCAAAGCAAACATGAACTTGATTTTCTGCATCTAATGGTAAATCTTCTTATGTATTCGAATTGGTGCATTCTGATGTTTGGGGTCCGTTAAGTGTGAAGAGCAAGGAGGCCATATGTACTACATCACTTTCATTGACGATTTTGCACGGAGTACTTTTGTGTACATTTTAAAACATAGAAGTGAGGTTCACACTGATAATGCCAAGGAGTAAATGGAAAGTTCTCTACATGCTTTTCTTGATGAGAAGGGTATCATCCATGAAACCTCATGTTAGTTACATGCCACAACAAAATGGCATAGCTGAAAGAAAAAATCATCATTTATTGAATGTCACAAGAGCACTCCTACTCCATCGAAATGTGCCAAAGAATTTATGGGAGAAGCCGTCTTGAATGTTGCCTATCTAATCAATAGGACACCATCTATCATAATCGGGAAGAGAACTCCTTTCTCAATCATCCATCCAGATACCTCTCCCATCAGTTTGGACCCACGGGTTTTTGGATGTGTCTGCTATCTTTACAACTCTGGACCACGTTGGCGTAAGTTGGATCCAAGAGTCATGAAATGCAACTTTCTTGGGTATTTTGGAACTCAAAAAGGATACAAATGTTATGACCCTATGGCATGTCGTCTTCATATAAGTAAGGATGTTACTTTCTTTGAGAGTGAGTCCTACATCTTTAAGATATTTCCTCATGAGTAGTTTGTGAGTACATATGCTGAGAAAAAATGAGAATGTGATCTACTTTCTTGGTGACATACAAGAGACTATCCATGTGGGGGTGAACAATGAACAAGATAGAGACAAAGACAGTGAAAATACAAGCAGATTTGGACAGACTTATAGCAGATGAAAGGAATCAGATAAAGTAGTAAAAATCATAGAAGAGATGATACCGAAACATGATGTCAACCTTTTCTCCGACCATGACATAAACTTTTTCATGGGTGATTTTGGCCATGAAAGCTCTACAAGTGTTCCTCTCCCTCATAATATTCATACTGATAATGTCAACCCCTTACTGGATGAGCGTCCTATTTCTATGAGAAAATCTACTAGAACTGTTCGAGCCTACTCGTTATCCAGTAAAGGACTTTGATGTTTACACCAATATGAATTCAAGACATAAAGGCTTCACTACTTCTCTTGTTGCTCATCATGTTCCCAAAAATTTTGATGAAGCCAAAAAGGATCCGAAATGGATCAATGCTATGAAGGAAGAAATGGATGCCATGGTTAAAAATAATACTTGGGATATAATTGATGCTCGTAAGGACGTTCATCTTGTTGGCTCTAAATGGGTATACACAATCAAATATGATGCGGGTGGGAATGTCGACATATTCAAAGCTCGGCTTGTGGTTAGAGGATACAACCAGAAATATGGGATTGACTAACAAGAGACATTTGCTCTTGTTGCCAAGATGAATACGATCAGGGATGTTATTTGTCTAACAACCCATTTTCCTGCAAAATGTACCGGTTAAATGTGAAAAATGCTTTCTTGAACGGTGATATTAAAGAAGGGGTGTATATGAAAATGCCACTTGGGTTTGAGAAGGACAACAAGTGTTGCAAACTAAAAAGGTCTTTATATGGATTAAGTCAGTCACCAAGAGCTTGGTTTGAACGTCTTCGTGTAGTCATGATTAGGAATGGATATATCCAAGTGAATGAAGACCACACCTTGTTTATAAGAAGGAATGTCGAAAAAAGATCTATTCTTTTGGTATAAGCCGATGATATGATCCTTACAAGTGATGAAAAAGAAGAAATTTCCAAGATAAAGAAAATACTTGCAGGTGAATTTGAATTGAAAGAATTGGGGAAGTTAAAGTACTTCCTAGGCATTGAGATTGCTTGATCTCCAGGAGGTATGTGTCTAAGTCAACGAAAATATGCTCTAGACTTATTGAAAGATTGTGGCATATTGGGATACAAGCCTACTACTAATCCTATTGAGACAAACCATAAACTGAATAAAGAGGATGGTGACTTTAATGATGATGCAGGGATGGTTAGGTATCAAAGATTGATGGGAAAGTTGATATATCTAACCCTTACTAGATCAGATATTACATACACTATAAATGTGGTGCGTCAATTCATACATGCTCCTACTACCTCTCATGCTAATGCGGTAAATAGAATTCTATGCTATAAAAAAGGATCACTGGGAAAAGGTCTTATGTTCTAGAAAAATCTGTAGGTCACTATTAAAAGATACATTGATATCGATTGGGCTGGCTCCATTGATGACAGAAGATCCACCTCAGGTCATGTGGTATATTTGTGCAGAAATTTGGTTATTTAAAGAAGTAAGACGCATAATGTGGTTTCAAGATCAAGTGCTGAAGTGGAATATCGGGTTCTTACCAATGGTGTTACAGAAATACTATGGCTAAAAATTTACTCCATGACTTGAGAATCAAAGTTAGTATGTCAATGCAGATGTTTTGTGACAACAAGGCTAGAATAAATTTGGCCAACAATCCTGTAATGCATGACAGAATGAAGCACTTGGAGATTGATAGACACTTCATCCGTGAGAAGATTGATGATGGACTATTGTGTCTGCCTTACCTGAAATCTACTGATCACACCGCTGATCTCTTCACAAAGGGGCTGCCTACGGTACAATTTGAGTTGAATGTAGGCAAGTTAGGCATGGTGGACAGGTATGCCCAACTTAAGGGAGGGTGTTGAGTTATTATACTTATATGGGTAAACATATCTTTGGACGAGAGACCGTTTACCCATCCCCCTCTATATATTGTACTCATCTCTCCTCATTTGTTTATTATCTTAGTGAAGAGAGCCCTAATCTCTAGTGAGGGAGATTAGGGATTGAGAGCCCCCATAGTTTTTCACTCTTCATAGGTCCACATAAATCCATGTCTCCATCTTTATGTGTGCTTTGTGTGCTTGATTCTAACAAAGACAATTTGTAGCAAGAGCAATATCAAATCAACATTAGACAAATTGCCCTTGGAATGATGTATATAGACATCAAACAAACACCTGAGACATAATAAGCATGATAGTGAAAGACATGGAGGCAAATTCCTGGGGGGGTACTTGAAGAACGTGGTTCCTCAGATATGGTCCCAAAGATGTTAATTCCCTGAATGTAGTGATGTCGCATGTCTGAAATGCGTTATGCATATCGCATATTAGACATGTGACATCCATACATAATGAAATGTAAAACACGTTGCAAAAGTCTATATCACATTATTAGAATGCGACATCAAAAGAAAGAGTTTTCAAAGAGGCGGTGGAGGTGGGTTGGTGTGATGGGTATCGTAGGGAGGAGATATCCATCCCCCTCTTGCAGTATGCAGATGACACTATTCTTTTTTTTGGGGGGAGGGGGATAAGAAGCAGAATTCGAATGCGGTGCAGCTGGTCGAGATATTCTGTGGCATGGAGGGTTTGGAGATTAACAAAAATAAGCCGGTGGTGATACCGTTTGGAATAGGCGAGGATGGGTGGAGAGGGGTGGCCTCGGTTACGGGATGCCCCCAGGGGAGCCTCCCGATTCGCTACTTGGGGTTGCCTTTGGTAGCGGGAATACTAAAGACGACGGATCGGGATGACATTATTATGCGGATGGAACAGAAACTGGCGGGCTGGAAAGCGGTTACTCTGTCCAGAGGGGGTAAGCTCGTTCTCTTGAAACATGTGCTCTCGGCTATTCCGGTCTTTTTCTTCTCCACTAGATGGATGCCAACGGGGGTTATGACGACGATCGAATCCCTTACGAGGAGGTTCTTCTAGTCTGATGGGAGGCAACAAAGACGCGGAATGCATTTGGTTATTTGGGAGGAGATGACTAGGAATCGTAAGGATGGTGGGATGGGAATCAAAGATGTGGAGAATATGAATAAGGCGCTTATCTCAAAGTGAATCTTAAAAATTTGGGGTTCTTCTGCTTCTCTTGAGGTTAGATTATTGAGGAAGATATATGGGGTTTCAGGACGGTTCAAGGTGAATAGGGTCCGCTTCGAATCCCCACTTTGGTCTGCCATCCGTCTTGTTCTGCCACAGTTTCTACCTAAGATGTGTCCGAAGGTTGGGGATGGCACTACATTCTGATTCTGGAGGGATGACTGGACGGGAGAGGGGAAGCTTGAGGACAGATTCCAGCGGTTGTTTGCTCTGGCGGCCTCGAAGGAGGCTACTCCCGCGCAGACGGTGCAGGAGGGTGGATGGATGCCATTATTCTTGACGGACCTTTTGGAGCAGCGCTTGGACGACTACTTGACTATGCAGGGGATGCTGCCCCAGCTGAGCTTGCCAACTGCGGGCATGGACCATTTCGAGTGGCGGGACGACAAGTTTACCGTGAAGAAAGCCTACAGGGTCTTTAACAAGAGGGAGGAACTAAAGGATAATGTCAAATTAATTTGGGCTGCAAAAATCCCTAGCAGGATCAAGGTCTTTCCGTGGTGCCTGAGAAGAGGTCTCCTATTGGACAAGATGCGTAGAGGTAGGCTGCTAGGTCTAGCGGACTCCCGTTGTGACAGATGTGGGAGCATGGAGGAGGAGTTTGATAACCTATTCGTGAGGTGCCATGGTTCGGGGTAGGTGTGGAGGCACTTCGAAATTCCTTGGCTGGCTACGGGGAGCCTCTCCGAGTTCTGGAGCTTTATTAGGCCGGCAGGCAACGATAACTCGAAGGAGCTTTTGGCATCTTTCGCAGCGTTATGGGCCATATGGGTGGGCCATAACGACAAAATTTTCAGCAATCAAAGTTTCTATGCGGAAAATGTGGTGGCTCATTGTACCGCGTTGTGTAGATTGTGGGTGCCGCGATAATGTAAACACTCATTTTTAGCATATAATTCTAATATAAATTATGTGGGCACCCCGCGATGGGGGTTCGCCTGATCTTTCATAAAAAAAATCTGAATCATGGATAAAAAGAAGATTGGCAAGACAGACATCATCGAATCAACAACACCATACCACCCTCGACTATTTTTTCCCAAAACCATTTCAAGTCCGATTGCGACAATCTGGATCATAGCAATCTAATTAACAATACTACTCAGATATTAATAGACATGAATGCTCAATTTTATTTTGTAGAAAGGCTTCTTAGTGAAATGTTGAATTAAATCATATAGGATAGAATTTAAAAGTCATATTTAAACTGAAGGTAACAAATTACCGTCACTTACGAAACCAAAGTAGGCAGCAGTGACACCAAGGTGGATGTCACCTGTCTGAATCCATTCGATTATAAAAACATCAGTACGGGTGAGCCCTCCCTGAGAATAAGATTTTCCACAACAATCAGAAAAACAATAGATTTTTAGTTCTGGTAATAACTCACTAAATATTAGCCAAAAATACAACATGCTACTAGGGCATCAGTTTCTATTGTATGATATAACTACTACAAGGACTTAAGTTAGTTACCCATTTCTATGGTATAGTAAGGCAAAGACGAGGAATTAAAGGTGATGACAAGTCAGACTGTCAGATTTCCCTATCCAAATTCATCATTTTCAAGAAAGTGTGTTCACTTATCTTCGTTTTGCATGATTTGATGTCACATAGTGTAAGAGTTAGCAGGAAATACTCTAAAAAGATCCCACAGCAGAAAGATCACAGATATATGTGTAATAAAGTGATCAGATCATCTGCGACGAGGACATTACAAGTTTAGAATTACTGATATGCTACGGATAAGCCAACATGCCGAAATATCAATGGAATTTTGTAAAAAGCAATTCGTCCAACAGTATCATCTTGCATCTTTTTACAACTCTTTCCTCACTATCAGAAGAGGATGACACTAGATATTGCAATTTGAACAATTATTGCCGACCAAATTTATGAATATGGGAAAATATAGCCCAACTTTGTAAGAAGAAAGAGTTGTTCAAACTCATGCACTACTATCTCAAGAGCGAAAAATGATGCTCTGTTCTCTAGCGAAGACACACCGTGGCAGTTTTCAGAAGTAGGCATACAGATTGGAATTCAAGGACTGTTATAGGCCACAGCAGTTTCCACAACGGAATCATGACCACCACGCAACACAGCATGCATCTCTTATGAGATGCTTCCACTGGCAACGGCTTAGTGAGCATGCACCACCGCTGAGGTTTTATTGCCGACTCCCTTTGAAACAATACTAGTCTTCCACTAGCTCATTTATCTTTTACAGATTGATATCTGTTGGAATAAAAGAGCGTGTTGTTATTTCTGAGAACCCTATCCTCTCTTATATAGAGGAGAGGTTTATGGGTAAATTACATAAAGTGGATACAGAGAAATAAAAATAAATTAAAGATACATATAGAATATAGAAATATGTAAATATCTCTACACTCCCCCTCAAGATGGAGCATAGATGTCAATCATGCTCAGCTTGGATGAGCACTTCTGGAATGGTCCTCTGAGCAATGGCTTGGTAAATATGTCTGCAATTTGTTCTCCTGAACTGACATGTGAGGTAGAAATCAAGCCCTTCTGAATCATATCTCTAGTGTAATGGCAATCCACCTCAATATGTTTTGTCCTCTCATGGAACGCAGGATCGTTTGCAATGAATAGGGCAGCCTGATTATCACATTGTAACTGCATGGGTAGAGGAACATCTATATGCAAATGCATTAATACTGCTCGAACCCACATCATCTCTGTACTTGCTTGCGCCATAGCCCCATATTCAGATCCGGCACTTGATCTCGCCAACTGTTTGTTTCTTACTTCTCCAAGGAACAAGAGAGCTGCCAACAAATACTACAAAGCTCGAAGTAGTTTTTCTATCCTTGGGACACCCTGCATAGTCCGCATCAGCACACGTAGATACAGAAAGAGTTTCTCCTCTCTTGAAAAATAGTCCTGCGCCTGGAGAAGATTTTAGATATCTCAATATCATGTATATAGCATCCATATATACCTGTCGAGGCTGCTCCAAGACTCACTCGACTCACAACAAAAGAGATATCCGGTCTGGTGATAGTAACATAAAGGAGCTTTCCCACCATCTCTCTGTATCTCCTCATATCAACTTCATCTGTATCATCCAAGGATGTAAAAAAAGGTCTAAACGACCGTTTAAATGCATGTGATGTCTGGTCGCATCGTTTAATGAAAAACGGCCCATAAACGGCCAGACCACTTAAACGGTTTTAAACGACCGTTTAAACGGCCTTAAATGACCTTTTAAACGGTCCTAAACGACCTTTTAAACACATTGATCTATTCTCTTCAAAGGATCACCATTATCCATGACTTTTATGTTGTCTATTTCGATATTTGACTATGAACTCTTGTTGTTTATGTTATCTATTTTGAAATTTGGATGAAGCATTCCTT
Organism: Ottelia alismoides; assembly: GCA_037367405.1. Lineage (NCBI taxonomy): Eukaryota > Viridiplantae > Streptophyta > Magnoliopsida > Alismatales > Hydrocharitaceae > Ottelia > Ottelia alismoides. Next base: position 339,249 of record JAZKJV010011892.1, on the reverse strand, counting down.
GAATTTGACAATATTTGATCTATATTGTGAATTTATGATTATATTTCTTATTTATTTATACTTTTTTTATTAATTATATATATGCAATAATTTTTTATTAATTAAAAAAGCAAAACTGCATAACCCGTTTAATTTTCGTTTAAACTCCCACCCGTTTAAACTCCCGCATACCGTTTAATCAGTAATCAGTGACCCTACCGACTGATACCGCATACCGCTTTTTGCAACCTTGGTATCATCATCGTATAACTTCATGCTAGGGTCCATAGGAGTAGTGGAAGGTTGACATCCAATCATGCACGTCTCAACAAGCATGTTTATAACATATTTTCTTTGGGTCATCACAAGACCCTGCGCATTCCTAGCAAATTCCAATCCTAGGAAGTACCTTAGGGTACCCAGATCCTTAGTCACAAACTGACTGCACAGGAATTCTTTTGCCATCTTGATTCCCTGCTCATCATCTCCTATAACAACTATGTCATCAACATAGACCATGATAACAACTGTACCTCTAGGTGTTCGCTGCACGAATAGAGAATGATCCGCATTTGACCTCTTGAACCCATGTCGTTCGATCAGATCTAAGAGCTTTTGAAATCATGCCCTTGGACTTTGTTTAAGACCATATATTGCTTTATGGAGTCTACAAATTTGCTGACACTCCCCCTCAGCAACAAACCCTGGAGGCTGCTGCATGTAGACCTCCTCCTGTAGATCTCCATACAAGAATGCATTTTTAACATCGAGTTGAAATAAAGGCCAGTCACGTGCCACAACAACTGAGAGAACACGTAAAGTAGAGTGACGAGCAACAGGTGAGAACGTGTCCATATAATCAACACCGTAGGTCTGCGTAAAACCACGAGCTACCAATCTTGCCTTGTAGCTATCAAAACTTCCATCTGCATGGTGTTTTATGGTCACACATTTCCAAGTAACAATAGATGTGTCAGGAGGAGCAGACACCAAACTCCAAGTACGACGTGATTGCAAAGCAGACATCTCTTCCTCCATAGCTAGACGCCAGCGACTATCTTTCAAGGCCTCCTGGGAAGACCGTGGAATATCCACGACAGATAGAACAACTGCAAATCTATGAAAATCTCCTGTCAGGGGATGGAAAGAGACCTGGGAAGCGAGCGGGTAGGACGCACATGTACGATTTTGCTTCCTGATGGCAATGGGGCAATGGGTGAGTCGAGGTCCTCAGAAACCTCATCTTGTACCGAACCCTGTACTGAAACATCTCCAGACCCATCGTTAGAAACCATGTTATCAGAATAAACCTGGGGCGTGTTGGATGACTGACGATGTCCATGAGCAGAAGCTGGTCGATGGGTATAGAATTTTGGCAATGGTGGAACAACAGTCACACGCGATTGTGTAGTGGGGGGTGGTGGAAGTGGTGCTGGTGGTGGTATGACAGGCAGAGGAGACAACTGACTCGTAGGCGGAGGTGGCACATAAACCGCAGGATCAGAGTCTGAAGAATTCAGCCTATCACCTGTAGGAGAGAAGAACATTACGGATTCAAAGAATGTAACATCATCACTGATAAAGTATTTCCTACGTCATGGATCGAAACACCGATATCCATTTTGAGTTCTGAAGTACCCCACAAACACGCATTTGACATCCCTAGGAGATAGCTTGTCAAGACCTGGAGTCAACTGGTGGGCAAATGCAACAGAGCCAAAGACACGGAGAATAAGAGAGAACAACTCCTTCTCAGGAAATGCTATAGATGTAAAATCCATATCCTAACAAACCCGAACTCGATCCGAATAAGGTCCGACTAACCCAATAAAGTTATATGACAACATTAGATAACCTAAAACGATCAATTGATTGTGAATCAAAAGTCGTTCGGGCGAAATCGATCAAAAATTGGTCGTTTCGTAATGCACGTCGCGAAAAAGTCGTGACGCAAATTCGGAAACTGCAAAACAAACCGAGACATCATTAGATCCGATTCGACGACACGAGACCAACGGAATCAACCGTTCGTCAATCGGAGGTCGTTTGGCATTTTAATTTCACAAAATTTTATTTTAAACAAAAACCGTATCCGAAAATTTCGGGCATTCAAAACCCGATCGGAAGTATATTAATATTATATTCATATTGATCGTCATTTAGAGACGATCAAATCAAGATATTTTGCGTCAAAATCCAAGGTCCGAGGAGCATATACGATCGATTTTTATGTATGATCAATAAAGAGAATTTTGGTATATATATAAAAAATTAAATTAAAATTTAATATATTATTACAGCTGTAAGCATCAGTCTGCTTGTTAGAAAAAAAAGGAATTTCTAGCCGTCTCTTCTTTCTCAGCCACTTGCCTTAATCATTGCTCCACTTGCCATCCCCCAAATATTTTCCCCTCCCTCTTCCTATTTAAACCATTCCCAACGTCATTACCCTTTCCAAAACCCCAAGACTTCCCTTTCCAATAACTCCAATAGAGAGCCTCTCCTACTTTCAACTTCGGCAGTAACAAAAGGCCTGGAGTTGTTGCTTTAGCTCCAGATTTTCAGAACCCCGAGACCTAGGCATCTTGATGAATAGGTCGACCAGGAATAAAGTAGGGGGAGATAAGGTCAAAAATACAGTATAAATAACTATACCTTTTATTCATTCTTTATTCATTTTGGGACCTATTTTTGGTTCCACTTTTTATACATCAAATAAAGAAACTTTGTACATGAAAGTTGTAGATAATTGAATAAAGAAAAATACAAAATTGATTTCACTGAAAAATAATGTACAGATAAAAAGTTATGGTCTGAATAAAATTCCAGAATGTCAACTTCCCAGACCCATATCTCATAAACAAAACTCCAAATGCAGCATACTCACCTTTAATTGTATATAGAAGAAAATAATCTATTTAATGGCGGTGGTTTCGCATTTGGAGGAGCTACGGTTTGAAAGTTGAGTTTTGGACCCTCATTGTATAGCTGTACTGATTAAAATATTCAACTTATTATTTATTCATTATTTTTATAATTTTATAATTTCATAATTTTGTAAATATTGATTATAATAATTATGTACATTAAAATTGGAATAAAAACCTAAATAAAACTTAAAATAAAATACTTACATACTTGATACATAGGTATATTACCTATACCCATACCTATACAATACCTAGTTATATTTTATTAAATGTACAAAACATATCATAAAAATAAAATAAAAATATATTTGTGTATATAAAAGTATTTTATAATTTTAAAAAATAAGAAATAAAAATAATAAAATTAAAATCACAAATTAAAAATCAAATAGTCAAATATATAGATAATATACCTATATAGGGGTATAGAAGCAACTTGTAAAAATAAATCTCATAAAAATAATTAAAAATCGGAATAAAATACTATATAAAATAATAAATATTTTTCATTTAATAACTTAAAATTAATTAAGTCATTTATTATTTTTAAATAAATTTTTAAACCTTTTTCCAGGAGTTTTTCCTGGTTGGTCCACGTGGACCAACCAGGGGACCTGGAGAGTTGACCTCGGGTCAACTCCCTGGTCCTACTCCTGTAGTTGTGTCAGAGTGGTTTTGACCCATCTTCAACATTTTTTGGGGGCCGATCCTTTCACCTTTTCACGCAAGTCCCTTCTGCAAAGTTCTTCCCCTATGAATCACCTTGCTCGCCCATCGATTTTTTTGGGAAGAGCATCAATGCTCCTCCCGTTATCCTTCGATTTGTGAGCCCCCCTCGCTATTGTTCAAAACCGAGCCCTCAACCCCCATTTGACTTGGAACCGGATTTGGGTACCCAAAAACTTCCAGGTGTGGGTTGAGGGCAAGCTTCCGTGACAGTGGAGACCTCCCCCATCTCAGTCGAGGTGCGGCGACCCCAAACGCTGCGTTCCAAGCATCTCCGGCGGCCGCGCCGCCGTGAGGTTTTTCCCTCGCCCTTCCTGGGCTCGAGGCTGGTTTTTACTGTCTTTTTCTTGTGTTTTTAGTTTTCCCGTAGCTGTAGGATCATTAAAATACCTTCCATTTCGCCTGAACCCATCTGAGCTTCACCCCCGCACCAATCGCCTCCCAATCATCTCGTCTCTGTCTTGGGACCATCTACTGGCTTCGTTGTGTTGACTTGCAGGTCTCAAGGTTGGAGAGACTCCAGCTGAAGTCGATTTTTGGCCTGAGAAGTGCTGCCTGGAGCCACACGTCCTCCTTGACCTCGCGGCGGAGCAACTGGGCTCCTTCGGCCATTTTGGCTTCGCCATTGGGTCCGGTAATCTTCCAGGAGGCTCGTGGTGCTGTCGAAGGAGGTTCTGACAGCCGGAGGGGCCCGAATCATCAAGTTGAATCTCGCCAGGGGCCAGTTCATCTCCAGTTCTTCGTCCGTTCGCCCGAGCCGTTCGATCACGGTCTGTTCTTCAAAGGCTGCAGCTACCGTTGGATGCTGCACACCCACAGCCGTTGATCTTCTTCGACACGATCTAATCCTGTCCGCACGAAGCGAAGGGGCATCGTGGCATAGGCGCTTGACACGTGGCCTAAGTGGCCGACTTCAGCCGTGCGATCCGCCCCTTGATTGGGTATTTTGCAAATTTAACCCAGTAAATTTTTGTATTTATTAATTAGAACCGAAGCTTTCATCTGCCGCTATTAATATTTTGTAGAATTTATTCACTGCCCCCTGCACTTTTGCATTAGTGCATTTTGGCCCCCACCAGGTCATGCGTATTGCACGCACGTGACTTGGCGATTTTGTGGGGTACCTCCCAGGGATTTTGCGTATTAAGGTTTAATTCCAAAACATTTATCTGCAGTATAAAACTTTTGGCATTTTTGGACGTCAGCCCTTATACTTTTGTGATAATGCATCTGTACCCCTGACTGGGGCGCGTGCCTTGGCACGTGATCTTGGTAATTTTGTGAAGAAGGGCTTGCGAGTTTTTGTATTTAGATTTATCCCAAAAGTTTAATACTTCAATTCTAGATTTTTGTGAAAAATTGCGTGTTCAACCCTGGAGTTCTGTCTATTTGCAGTGTAGTCCCTACTTGGCTGTGAATTTTTGTGGACTTGTAGTATTTATTTGGACCATCATTTTAATTCCAAAATTTCTAAAAATTTGAACTTAAGCTACTGTGTACTTGTACTTTAACGCCATAATTTTAGTTTTTGATTTTATTTCATTTTTATATTTATTAAAAATCAAAAACATTCTTTTTGCCCACTGTCTAGCTTAGAAAATACCAAAAAATATCAAAAGACCTCGAAAAATTCTAAAAAAATTCCCTACTGTCTATTTTACCCTATTTTAGTGTCAGTCCAAAAATCACTAAAAATCTCAAAAGAAAAACCTTAAAAATTGGAAAATACATAAATACATTAAAAAAATCTATAAAATAAGAGAAAACTCAGAAAAATATAAACTCAGTTCCTGTTTACTCTATATTTTATTATATTTATGTGAAAAATAGTTTGGAAAATTTTTGTGGCTATCTAATATTTTTAATTCCCATTTTACCCCCAGCCAGTAGCCTTTTCACTTTTTTGGTTTATTTCAGTGTTTAAAAATACCAAAAACATTTTGAAAAATACCCAAAAATCACAAAAACAGTAAAAAATCATAAAAATACCAAAAAGATTTTATTTCTGAATTTTTGGCTATTTTTGCATATTTTTATTAATATTCTATCATTCTTTTTATTACATTATCTATATATATTCCAATATTGAAAAAAAATATAAAATATAAAATGATAAAAATTAGAAAATTAAAAATCAAAATACAAAATTAAAAATTAAATAAAAATAAAATACAAAATACAAAATTAAAAACCCACAAAAACCTTTGCTTGCTTAGTGTAGACATCACTCACATTCACTCAAACACATTTATTTGGATCTACCATGTTTGCTCCCTGTGTTCGAACTCTCTGCATACTTGCTTGCTATACATTTTATGCAGAGTTAAATATAAATTTTAACTCCACATTTATTTCTAATTGTTGATCTGTAGTGTGGGTTAATTGTTGATTTTAGTCCAGGATTCATTGTGAGTTGTCACAGCGACGGTTATCTCCGCCTTGTGTGAGATACAATTTTTAGACTCCGTGAATTTTGGCTAAATCAAATGGCACCGTTGTCGGGGAGCAACAACGAGTAGTTCTTATTTTTGTCTGTTTGTGTTTGCTTGTCTACCATTGCTTTAGTTTATCTCTCTTGCACTTTTGATATATCTATTGATTGAGCTATCTGACCATTCTTCTTTTGTCTTCTTGCGAGGGACCGCGGAGCAAGGCGGATCGCCTAGGTGACCCGAAGCAACCTTGGGAAGCGGAGCCGGCTATTCTTTAGCCAAGCCGACAGGAGAGAGCAGGAGGAGTGAGAGAGAGTGCCTAGATTAGTTGCAATTTATTTCTTGTGAGAGAGTGATTTGATCATTTGTAATAATACAGGTACTTGGACTTTTGGACACTCCGGGCCTAATTTCCGGGTGTTTGTTCACCCGGGGGCTCACCACGGATTTTGACGAGTTTTTCACCGCTGTCATTTTCCGGTTTTGTTTTCATTTTTCATTTCTTTTGTGGATTGAGCCCTTAGTTTTAGGCCTGCTTGATCGATTAAATTAGGTCCAAACACACTAATAACCTTTGCATGTACCTATAGTTCGTACTTGGACTTAGTTTAAATTAAACAGTTAGCTCCCTTTCTTAGATCCGCCGCGCCACGAGCCCTCCCCATCAAGCGCTACTCCTGAACTCGATGTGTCGAGAAGAGGAGGAAGGGTCTAGACCGAACTCTTAGGATCGATGATCGGTGGTTGACTTGTGGTTCTTCACGCTAGCAGTTGCCTATCTTAGGACGATTTCTGTATCGCATACCGGCATATAGATTAGGTTTACAAATTTCTGCTTTGCATCCCGCATGGAGAGAGCTGGGATTCGCTGTAAGTCTTCTTACTTTGCATCCATCATTTAGGCACAAAGGTGAGATTTCCATCTTTGTGTCGACCTGCACGGCTTTTTCCGACTCTATCCCTCCCTCTGTTTTCTGGACTTAGGAATAAAAAGGTAATCGGAAAATTCGTTAGACGTTTCATTGAAAATATCTAAAAAAATAAAAAATCAAAAATTTAAAAATTGGGACTGCTAATTGAACTTGACCATAAAATTAAACTGATTCACTTCATTGTTTTGGGAGAGCAATCCCCTAATTGTATTCACATTTATTTGTCCACGTACACACTAAGGAGTCGTGCCCAAATCTCATTAAGCCTCCTAAGTGTTTGTACAACTATTGTTTGATCACCTAACTCTTAAAATTGACAAGATAAAAGACCGCACATTTGCGGTCCTCACTTCGCATTGAGTAGGTGAATTGGGGGTTCGCATTGTGTTTGTATGTGATTGGTGTGAGTTGGTTATGATCATCATCTCTAGATCATTAGTAGTCACCATCTGTTTCCCTTCTCATCTTCACTCTATTTTCTTCTCTTTTATCCCTCCCTCCCACTCTTATTTGTCTTCTCCCCTTGTCATTTCTTCTTAAGTCGTGATGATGGATCGATGTTCTCTTCAGCCGGATCTTGCGGCTCCATTTTTTCATCCACATCATTCTCGTGAGGTCGGAACTCCGATCGACCTCTCTTCTCTTTCTCTTTCTTCCTCTACTCTATTCCCTCTTTCTACCGGGCATGCTGAGCTTGGAGTTGACACCTGCGGAGATCACATTGAGCAGTTGCGAGCTTCAGACGACTTCTATGTTAGGATGACGGATGAGCAGATAGATCATGGAGCACAGTCAGCTTCTACATTGAGTCCCTTCATTCTAGACTTAGAGTTCATTCAGCTTCTGCCGAAGTTTTCAGGGGAAGTGCACGAGGAGCATATCTTCATCTTTCTGAGTTCGAGGAGTTTTGTAGATCACGATCATATTCAGATATCACTTCTGAGGAGTTACAGCTTATGACCTTCCCTTTCACACTTCAGGGTAGAGCCAAGAGTTGGCACAGACGGTTGGGAAGGAAGTTTGCTACGTGGGGTGATTTACGGTCATTGTTCTTGCAGAGATTCTACCCCCAGCGTAGAGCAGATATGATGCGGTCTTTCATCACGGATTTTTCAGTAGACCCCCAGGAGCCATTGCATGAGGCATGGTCGAGGTTTCTTGACCTCTTGAGGAGATTTCCAGACCACGGACTTCCACTGATAGACCTTATAGAGATCTCCATACGAGGGATGACCGCAGAGCAGATAGCACTGGTGATTACCGCATGTGGCGGTTCACACCGCAGTTCCGACATTCACTTACTGGATACCATCTCGAACTTACTTTCTCAGAGACCATCTTCACGAGATATAGTAGTCGGGACAACACATGCGGACGATGCAGTACCAGTGAGGTGTGTCACACTACATGAGGATACAATTTCTACACACCAGCCTGAGGACTTGGATTCTGCAGCAGCACAGATGATAGAGTAAATGACTACCACAGTGGAGGTTTTGACCCTGAGTCTACTCGAATTCCCGTTGGTCTTCCAGCTAGAGTTCGAGTCAGCCCCAGAGTTTTCAGTCGACGAGTCTTGGATATCAGATCTTCTGATATTCCAGGAGATGGAGGAGCCCCCGCTACTACAGCCATCGATCCAGCCATTTCAGAGCCCAGTCTCGGATGACTAAGCTTTTCTTCTGCAGAGATACTTCTCAGATTCAGACAGATACCATGACACAGCCCAGCAGCCACAGCTCGATATGGGACACCACTTTGAGAGGCCAGACATAGAGAGTCCCGTATTCGAGCCTTTTGTCCTCCACTTTGATGAGACAGATACGTTTTCTGAGGACCAGATACCAGCCAGCATTGCCACAGAGCGAGGATCAGCCGCAGTCACCTTACCAGCCTCCGCGATGATGACTAGTACCTTCTCCTGCTTCCAGATTGTCGAGAGCCAGATTTCATATGATGATGCATCCTGGTGCACAGAATGGGTGCTTGACAGCAGCGCAGATGCCCTTATAGATCTTGATCCTTTACTCCTCACTGATGATCTTGCATTTCTCCCCGAGGGTTATCTGCGGGAGAATGCCATACACGATGTGTACTCGGTTTCATTTTCTGAGAGTGTGTCCGATCTGTCGGACCACGAAATCGAGTTTTCTGATCACTCTAATTCTGAGTTGTCTCACCTCGACGACCCTCGCGAGGATGAGCCGATCCTTGAGATATTCGATGATCTATCTGATTTTTCCCCATTATGTGCATCGGATATCAGTTTTCTTAGTGAGTCTCCAGATCTTGACTTTCATACCTTTTTGAGACGGTGATTGACATGGAGGATTCCATGACTGATCCTTCATTCTCCACGTTTGATTTCTTCGGCTCTACACTTCCACTCCAGTCTGATCTTGAGCCGATGATTTCTTTTGTGCTACCGGATCCCGATCACATCTTCCCATATCCTTGGCCGGTAGCAGACACCCGCCTGATTGCATACCTGGGTGTCTTGATTTACACTGTTGAGCTCGTTGTTGTTCTCATACCGAGACTACAATGACAGTACGGTATTCGCCTTACAGATGCCGTCCTGAACCTTGATACTGCGTTTTCCTAACCTTTGCGCCCAGCTAGGGGCGTAAATTCTAGCGCTTGTTGAGAGGCACCTCAACATTGTCTACTTTGTATATACTTGTTTCGTCTTGATTTGTTCCTTGTTTCCTCCGCTTTTGTTTTACACCTCAGGTCTCGTTTAGGATTATTTTTGCTATACTTAGGATGTACTCTATCCTAAGTATAGGGGGGTGTAGACACTGAGTTGTTCATTCTCGTTCTGTTTCATTACTCCTGTTGTTGCCTATACTTAGGGATCCTTCACCCTAAGTATAGGGGGAGTGATGTCGTCCTTCTATCTTGTATATATTTGTCTGAGTTTCTTCTATTCCCTCTCTTGTCCCTCAACTGTTGATATTCTTTTCTATACTTAAGGATCTTTTACCCTAAGTATAGGGTGGGACAAGTAGATTCGTTGATTTTGTATATTCTCTTCCTCGATCTTCCCCATTTGTACAGTCTTCTATACTTAGGATCACTTGATCCTAAGTATAGGGGGATCACCGACTTCCATTCATTTCATTTTTTATTCTTTGAGTCATTGTGGTATAGGATTCTTTTCACTTTTCTATACTTAGCACGAGTTATGTCTTCCTTTGTCGCTCTTTGATCACTATGAGGGCATAGTTCGAGCTAAGTATAGGCGGGTGTCGTATATATTGTATATATACTTTAGCCATAACTCGTACTTTCGTATTTTCCTAATAAATATGGCTAACAATTCGTTAAAATTCATTAAAAAACTTAATAAAAGGATGTGGTTATTCCTCAAATTCTTTTTGTATTTATTGATTAATAAATCAGGTGAAAATGTTTTTTGCAAAATGTTTGAAAAATAGTTTGAAAATCCTTGTGAACATTTATTGAAAACTATTTTGAAAATATTTTGTTACATGTTTTCAACCTTTGTAAAAATGTGTGGTTTGTAAAATTTATTTTTTTTGTGTGAAATAAAATGTTTGAAAAATGATTTGCAAATGGCTTGAAAAGTGGTTGCAAAAATATTTTGAAAAATCTATCTATACTGTTTCGAAAGCCTTTGCAAAATGATTCTCAAATGTGTGTACATGTTTGTAAAATGTTTGTAAAAATTATTTTGGACTATAGTTTTCCAAAATTGTGTGAAAAAGCTTGTGTCAAATAAGTTTGAGGAATATTGACATCTCACCAAAATTCACTACCTATATATATGTATAAAACTGACCACTTACCCTTGTAAAATCTTAAAATCCACTTCTTCTGTATATGAGAAGTACTCCCGTGTACATATTTTCACCTAATTTTCAGAATTTTTTTTTTGTTTTCAAAAATCCCGAAAACATTTGCAAAACTAAAATCCAAAAACATCTGAAAAATCTCTTTGAAAAATACAAAAAAGCATGCATCATCTTTTCAAAAATCCATAAAAAGTTCAAAAAAAATCTTGAAAATTGCATCACAAAAATATTTTCTACATTGCATAGCATTCGCATTTTTCGGATTGAGTTTGATAGTTGAACAAGTCTAAGTAAAATCCGGAGATTGGAGCTTGATTGGACCTTAAAATCTACCTAATAACAGGAACCTTATAGGAACTGGGTTTGAGGTACTTCAGGTCTAGTTGACTTAATTCTTTGAGGATCACGGGACTTGGTTCAATGGATTCTTGACTGCCTAAGTAGAGTATTTCGGAGCACATGCACGACTCTTGTTGATAATGACCTAACTTGGACACCTGCACCTTTCACATAGCTCTCCACGGATGAGGTGGTGAGAAGGCAGTTCCCTTTGGCTTGGGGTAGTATATGAGGGTAGTACTTCTAGGCGGAACCTCTCTTCTTCTTCTAGTGAAGGAAGTGCGCCTCAACTTGGTCTAGTGGTGATGAAGGCTAAAGACAGAAGCCGTGGGTTGCAATAAAGCTTCAAAAGAGGGATAGTCTACTGGCTCAAGAGGAAAATTTCTTGTATATATGCTACACCATGTAGATATGTTGTACAGAGGCACTTAAAAAAAGAACTCCAAAAAAGTGGTGGGTCGGATTGAAAATTTAATAACCCCACCAGAGTGTATATAGTCCAATAAAGCAAAAGCTTATGGTATCCATGTTACATCTCATGAAGCTTGCAGCGGGAGACTTAGCTACACTGGTTGAGCTCCCAAAATTCTATACCTCTTATTCCCCCTCTTCTTGAGCCGGTTGCACTTGAACTTAGAAGGGAATACCCCGCTTCTCGAGGAAAGAGTTGCTAGACCGAGGCATTAGAGTTACCAGGGTGGGGGAGATTGTTTCTTTGTTACTTCTGAGGTGGGGAGCTACATATCACTTACACTGTACAAGTCAGATTCATAGTCGTAAGAGTTTGCGTATGAATTGAGGTATTTCTGACCTGGCTATTGAGGAGACTTGGACAGAGTTTTGAGATTCTCAAGGACTGTTGGATTTCAAATTCGGTTCTCACTAAGGTTCCGCCCACACTAAAATTCCAAAGGTCCGACTTAAGCTCCAAACTTTGATTTTGTGAAGACAAGTTTGATAATCAAATAAAATCCAAGTTCTTCTTTTTCTTTCTTTCTTTTTCTTTTGCACTTATTGCATAAGTGTTTGCTAGGGACTAGGAAAGGTAAAGTATAGGGTGATGATGAATCCACATTTCATCATCTTTATTCTATCATTTTGGCATCAAAAACCCTAGCAAATGCCTGTAAATAGCATTAAATATATCATCTTAGCATTCATGCATGTACCTGTAAATAGTGTATAAAATACTGTAATTAAAGCCAAAATTATAGAATAAATAAAAGAAAAGAAAAAGAATAAAATATTGTAAATATTTTATGACCTAAAACCCCAAGACCTAGGCATCTTGATGAATAGGTCGACCATGAATAAAGTAGGGGAGATAAGGTCAAAAATACAGTATAAATAACTATACCTTTTATTCATTCTTTATTCATTTTGGGACCTATTTTTGATTCCACTTTTTATACATCAAATAAAGAAACTCTGTCATGAAAGTTGTAGATAATTGAATAAAGAAAAATACAAAATTGATTTCACTGAAAAATAATGTACAGATAAAAAGTTATGGTCTGAATGAAATTCCAGAATGCCAACTTCCCAGACCCGTATCTCATAAACGAAAACTCCAAATGCAGCATATTCACCTTTAATTATATATAGAAAAAATAATCTATTTAATGGCAGTGGTTTCGCATTTGGAGGAGCTACGGTTTGAAAGTTGAGTTTTGGACCCTCATTGTATAGTTGTACTGATTAAAATATTCAATTTATTATTTATTCATTATTTTTATAATTTTATAATTTCATAATTTTGTAAATATTGCTTATAATAATTATGTACATTAAAATTGGAATAAAAACCTAAATAAAACTTAAAATAAAATACTTACATACTTGATACATAGGTATATTACCTATACCCATACCTATACAATACCTAGTTATATTTTATTAAATGTACAAAACATATCATAAAAATAAAATAAAAATATATTTGTGTATATAAAAGTATTTTATAATTTTACAAAATAAGAAATAAAAATAATAAAATTAAAATCACAAATTAAAAATCAAATAGTCAAATATATAGATAATATACCTATATAGGGGTATAAAAGCAACTTGTAAAAATAAATCTCATAAAAATAATTAAAAATCGTAATAAAATACTATATAAAATAATAAATATTTTTCATTTAATAACTTAAAATTAATTAAGTCATTTATTATTTTTAAATAAATTTTTAAATCTTTTTCCAGGAGTTTTTCCTGGTTGGTCCACGTGGACCAACCAGGGGACCTGGAGAGTTGACCTCAGGTCAACTCCCTGGTCCTACTCCTGTAGCTGTGTCAGAGTGGTTTTGACCCATCTTCAACATTTTTTAGGGGCCGATCCTTTCACCTTTTCACGCAAGTCCCTTCTGCAAAGTTCCTCCCCTATGAATGACCTTGCTCGCCCATCGATTTTTTGGGAAGAGCATCAATGCTCCTCCCGTTATCCTTCGATTTGCGAGCCCCCTCGCCAATGTTCAAAACCGAGCCCCTCAACCCCCATTTGACTTGGAACCGGATTTGGGTACCCAAAAACTTCCAGGTGTGGGTCGAGGGCAGGCTTCCGTGACAGGGGAGACCTCCCCCATCTCAGTCAAGGTGCGGCGACCCCAAACGCCGCGTTCCAAGCATCTCCGGCGGCCACGCCGCCATGAGTTTTTTCCCTCGCCCTTCCTGGGCTCGAGGCTGGTTTTTATTGTCTTTTTCTTGTGTTTTTAGTTTTCCCGTAGCTGTAGGATCATTAAAATACCTTCCATTTCGCCTGAACCCATCTGAGCATCCAACTTACCATCTCGCCGGAGCTTGCTCCGGCGAGCTTCACCCCCGTACCAATCGCAGCCCAATCATCGCGTCTCTGTCTTGGGACCATCTACTGGCTTCGTTGTGTTGACTTGCAGGTCTCAAGGTTGGAGAGACTCCAGCTGAAGTCGATTTTTGGCCTGAGAAGTGCTGCCTGGAGCCACACGTCCTCCTTGACCTCGCGGCGGAGCAACTGGGCTCCTTCAGCCATTTTGGCTTCGCCATTGGGTCGGGTAATCTTCCAGGAGGCTCGTGGTGCTATCGGAGGAGGTTCTGACAGACGGAGGGGCTCGGATCATCAAGTTGAATCTCGCCGGGGGCCTGTTCATCTCCAGTTCTTCGTCCGTTCGCCCGAGCCGTTCGATCACGGTCTGTTCTTCAAAGGCTGCAGCTACCATTGGATGTTGCGCACCCACAGCCGTTGATCTTCTTCGACACGATCTAATCCTGTCCGCACGAAGCGAAGGGGCATCGTGGCATATGCGCTTGACACGTGGCCTAAGTGGCCGACTTCAGCCGTGCGGTCCGCCCCTTGATTGGGTATTTTGCAAATTTAACCCAGTAAATTTTTGTATTTATTAATTAGAACCGAAGCTTTCATCTGCCGCTATTAATATTTTGTAGAATTTATTCACTGCCCCCTGCACTTTTGCATTAGTGCATTTTGGCCCCCACCAGGTCACGCGCATTGCACGCACGTGACTTGGCGATTTTGTGGGGTACCTCCCGGGGATTTTGCGTATTAAGGCTTAATTCCAAAACATTTATCTACAGTATAAAACTTTTGGCATTTTTGGACGTCAGCCCTTATACTTTTGTGATATTGCATCTGTACCCTTGACTGGGGCGCGTGCCTTGGCACGTGATCTTGGTAATTTTGCGGAGAAGGGCTTGCGAGTTTTTGTATTTAGATTTAGCCCAAAAGTTTAATACTTCAGTTCTAGATTTTTGTGAAAAATTGCGTGTTCAACCCTGGAGTTCTGTCTATTTGCAGTGTCGTCCCTACTTAAGTGTGAATTTTTGTGAACTTTTAGTATTTATCTGGACCATCATTTTAATTCCAAAAATTCTAAAAATTTGAAATTAAGCTACTGTGTACTTGTACTTTACGCCATAATTTTAATTTTTGATTTTATTTCATTTTTATATTTATTAAAAATCAAAAACATGCTTTTTGCCCACTGTCTAGCTTAGAAAATACTAAAAAAATATCAAAAGACCTCGAAAAATTCTAAAAAAAATTCCCTACTGTCTATTTTATCCTATTTTAGTGTCAGTCCAAAAATCACTAAAAATCTCAAAAGAAAAGCCTTAAAAATTCAAAAATACATAAACACTTCAAAAAAATCTATAAAATCAGAGAAAACTCAGAAAAATATAAACTCAGTTCCTGTTTACTCTATATTTTATTATCTTTATGTGAAAAATAGTTTGGAAAATTTTTGTGGCTATCCGATATTTTTAATTCCCATTTTACCCCCAGCCAGTAGCCTTTTCACTGTTTTGGTTTATTTCAGTGTTTAAAAATACCAAAAACATTTTGAAAAATACTCAAAAATCACAAAAAACATTAAAAAAATCATAAAAAATACCAAAAATATTTTATTTCTGAATTTTTGGCTATTTTTGCATATTTTTATTAATATTCTATCATTCTTTTTATTACATTATCTATATATATTCCAATATTGAAAAAAAATATAATATATAAAATGATAAAAATTAGAAAATTAAAAACCAAAATACAAAATTAAAAATTAAATAAAAATAAAATAAAAAAATACAAAATTAAAAACCCACAAAAACCTTTGCTTGCTTAGTGTAGACATCACTCACATTCACTCACACACCTACCCTGTTTGCTCCCTGTGTTCGAACTCTCTGCATACTTGCTTGCTATACATTTTGTGCAGAGTTAAAAATAAATTTTAACTCCACATTTATTTCTAATTCTTGATTTGTAGTGTGGGTTAATTGTTGATTTTAGTCCAGGATTCATTGTGAGTTGTCACAGCGACGGTTATCTCCGCCTTGTATGAGATACAATTTTTAGACTCCGTGAATTTTGGCTAAATCAAGCCCCCTCCCCAAGTTCCTCCTCCTCTCCTTCTGGTCCCGCTCCATGGACACCCCCGCCTCGGCCAACCCACACGGCCACCCCCGCCTCGGCCAACCCACACGACCACCACTGGCCTTGCACAGGCTGGAACCTCATCCCTCTCTGATCGCCCTCCGCCCTTAATCTCCCCCTTCCATCGTGTTTTGCCTAACCACTTGCAGGTTCAGCCGTCGCGCTCATCATCGACCGCTCCTCCACCGCACATCGACCGCCGCTCTACCCATTCTCCTTAAGCTTCACGCCTCCCCCACCGTGCCTTTCGCCCAGTTGCCGCCTAGGCTCTCGTGCCTCAGTCGCCCTTCGCCCACCGCTGCCTGGGCCCACGACAGCCATCTCCCCGCTCCAACCCGATTGCCCCGGTCTCGCAGCATACAACTGTCGTCGGATCGGACTTGGACCTTGATCCGACGGTCCAAAAATCGTCGCGTCTCCACCTCCATCCGCCGTTGGATTGGGAAGGTGGCGCTTGATCCAACGGCCCTGATCAGGCCACGACACCCCACTCGAGCCTCAGCCCCAGCCTCGAGGCTCGGGTGATCCGAAGCTTCAGAGGATCGCCACGTAGGCTTGGATGTTCGAGCCTTAGGTCCAGGTCCAAGCCTCATCTCCGTCCACCACCGAGCCTCCTGGTTCACGTGTTGCGCACGTACGCTCGGTGAAAATTGTAGATACCCCTAGACGTTGCAGAATTTACAAATATACCCCTGCTAGGTGGAAATTATGGAAAGCCCCCCTGACTTTTAGAAATTGCAAATAAGTCCTTCCAGGGACCATTTTGAAGGAAAAACTTTATTTTAATTACATTTTAGTCCCTGAAATTTCATTTCATTATATCTTTTCCATACGAACTCCGTTTTTAGTATACAATATGTCATTCTGAAGCTCTGTTCATTCTTTATCACTTGGCATAATTTGTGAATAGATCTGAGGTTGTTTAATGATAATTATTAGTTGAGGATATATGTTGACATATGCAGGCTAATTTTGACATATCTGTGCTACATTTTCATTGGAAAATTTAATGATTTTTTTGCAGGAGCGCGGCAGAGGACTTTACATTGAATAATTCCCTTTGGATTACTGATTATAATATTTGAGGAATTAAATCACATGAATTTTGAGGATAGATTGTCTGCTTAGATATTCTCATTGATTGATTTAGTAGAAGTAGGACTACCTATTACCTCCCATGCTTGCAGCCTGGAATTAATTTGAATATTTCTCTTGAACTATATCTTTTGATCTGTGATAAATTTTGAGGATATTGATTAACCTATTTTGGAGCAAAAATCTTAATCTCAGATCCTGTGCGGAACTGTTGTTTATGTATATTTGTATCTAATTGCGTTTCACTGTATTGTATATTTTCTCAACATAGAAATTAATCAACATTAATTAATTATTTAATTTAATTTTAGATCATGCAATTAAGAATCGTCGTTCCCTATGTTCGACCTTGGTAGACTTGCCAAGTAAAAATATTCTACAACATTCAAAGATTGTGGTTTTTGATCGACCGATTTTTGCCTCCTATACTACAATTATCGATTATTAAAGAGGCAAATTTGACGTTCATCAGTGCCTCACGTGCGCTCTTGGGTATTTACAGGGATGCCCTCACAGGTTTCAAAAATTGTAGTTATGCCCCGTACGCATGAAAAAAATTACAAAGGGGCCCAAGCAGTTTTTACTAATTGCAAATAGGTCCCTCCAGGGACCTATTTGTGATATTTATCCATTTACTTCTTGCATTTTATTTACATGTATGCCCCTGCATTGTTTTTAGCATAACTTGAGCATTGTATGTCCAAATTGCATGATTTTAATGTCGTTTCGATCCTTCTTTCTTCATCTATCTCATGGCATGTTTATTTTTCTCATCTGACATCATTTTAAATGAAGTGATTTTTTATGTTAGATAATGATCTTGCTCTACTTGTCCTTGCCCTGAATTGATGACTGTCCATATTGTTGTGTGCAAAATGACTCTAATTTCAAACCATAATCTATTGCTTAATTAGTGATCCTTTTAGGGCATATTTGTAATCCTTTATTTTGCAGTCATTTACATTGTATCATTATCCATGCATCATTCTAAAATCGCATCGAAAAAGCAACTAAAAAAATTGCATGCATCATATATCTGCATTATTTTGCATTTTACCTTGTGCATCTGTATGAAGACCTAAAATTAAGAAATAATTCACACATGATCTTGATTGATCAAAATTCGATAAATAGATAGAGTAGCTCGTGTCCCTGTGTTTGACCTTAGTAGACTTGCCAAGTAAAAATAATCCACGACATTCAAAGATTGCGGTTTTTGGTGAACCATATTTGCCCCCTGTACTATGAAAATTATCTATTCTTAAAGAGGTGAATATGACGTTCATCAAATGGCATCGTTACCGAGGACACAGCTCACCTTTATTTATTTATTTAATTTGGATTTATTTTTTATGTTGAACATTTCCAAGTCTTCTTTTCATGCACTATTTTTTACATCATTCTGCTGATTACTTTCATCTCAATTTTTTTTAACATTTCTCTTTTGTGGCAGGCCCATGAAGATCGAGGATGCTTGATCTCCATGGAGGCGTGGAGTTGGGAGTTCTCGCTGAAGAGGCTGCAAAAGATTTGGTGGAGAAAGTTTAGGATCTTCTATTAATCTGCCTGCATTTACATACTGTAAAAAAAATTTATTGCAAGTGCATTATTTTAACAGTCCTCATTAGAGGGGTTGCATGTTGTAAAAAAAGTAGATCACTAGATGGTCTACCCTCCCTCCACCCCACACACACACTTGCGCATATACACTTACCCCCTCACCCCCTTGATCTTAGTGTAATTACTTCTCCAAACACAGACCCCCCCTAACTCAAATACTTTACTTAGGCTATTTATAGCCTAAGTATAGGGGCGGACCTTCCCATTCATCCATCCCTTGCATTGTCTTCTTGTACTTAGGTCAATTTTTGACCTAAGTATAGGGCCCCCCTCCTCCTTAGTTCTACCATATCACCCTATATTTAACCGAGTCATGGCTTCATATCACTTATGCTATGGGGACATAGCAAAAATGAAGTATAGTGGGGTATATCGTATATTACTGTATATTTACATTAGCCATAGGTTGTATTTTTAAAACTTTTTGAAAATTATTTTTTCGGGTTTGGTTTTAGTAATCCTGTGAATTGAGTTTTGTAAAAACCTATAAAATTGTTTTCTTAAAAATTGAGGGATTAATTCGTGTTAATAACCCTTTTTCAAAAAAAACTCCATAAAATTTCGAAAAATTCAAAACCTTTCTTTGAATTAGACTTTGACTACTAGGCTTAGTAGATACTTTCAATGAGGGAACTTCGGTCTCCCTTAGCAGAGTGGGTTGTTTAGAGGACAATGTATATGCCTGCATCCTTAAGGAACACGGGTCCGTTTAACGGCCCGTACTTACACCCATACTTCCTGAGAGTGGATACTTTTATTCAGTTGAGCCTGGGCTAGTCATTGCCTCTCCAAATAATTAAAAAAAATTGAAAATTAAAATCCATAAAAACCTACAAAAACAAAATGCACACAAAAACAACTAACTAAGAAATTGGTGTATTCCTAACACACTCATATTCACTCAAGGCTTGAGGATTTTGAGGACACTGGATTTCTATGATCTTGAGAGTCTGGGTTAACACAGATTAGTCGTTAGGGTTTCTAAACTTAATTATCCACACTTCCCTGGATTGAAAGATTTGGGCGCTATATTGCACTCTTCTTCTCTACCTTCAAAAGAATATGATTAACACAACCACTTTCACAACTGCATGATTGATGAGATGAGTTGAGTTATCACTCGAGGAACTAGGACGAGAGATTTGAGTTTAAACCCGATTTAATGATACTCGAGGATGGGATAAAGTTAATGAAATCTTCAGAAAACCTGAGTATCTGCAAAACTCTAGCCAGTATGAGAACAAGTTCATATGCCACCTCTTTGATATTTACCTATGTGGCAGGGTGTGATGAAACTTAATGATGATTGTTGATCAGTGTGTGCCAACTTTTGGTAAAAGCAGTGGAGCCAGTCAACAAAACAAAGAAATGTCAAAGAAAAGATCTATCATCCAAAGTCAAATTACAAAAAGAGCTTCCACCAATGGCGAGCAGTCCCAAATATTTTCAAAGTGCCCACTTGGACCAAGCACTAATTAGGACCAAGGAGTCGGGCTGACACCAAAAAAGGGCTCTGCGTCGTAAATACTACAAGTCTGGGTGTCGAAGATATCTTAGATACTCAAAAGAGACACACCCCGATGTACTCTCAGAAAAACAAGTGCAGACGACTCCAACTCTCTTGACGAACACATCGATCAAAAATGTAAAACTTTACATGTGTTGAGTAAAAAGGCACTTGAGAGACCCCTTGTTCCAATGTGAGGGAGAGAAAAATAGACACAAACCCATTCCCTCCATCATTTGGCCGTCCATCTACACTTTCAAGTCTGACGAACTAATGAGACAGTTGACTGAAGCAAGAATAGACATTCCCTAGTGTTCTCTTGGACTGGAACTCTGAGTGGTGTCTCGACTCGACTCTCATAAAATGCAGTACACTATCGTCATATCCTTATATTATATGTACAAAAAGAGAGTCTGATAACTAGAGAAGTTGGATCCCTTCTGACTAAAGCATGGATAAGCCCGGAATTTTAGGATCCCTTAAATTGAGTGTCTTCAAAAGATTGAGCCTTGAAATCTTCACTTGTACTGCTAAGAATTAATCCGATTCCTTCATTCTTTATATGCTACATGACGAGCATGGTTTAAGTATATGGGTATGACGAATCTTGCATTTACCATGCTAAAAGTCACTAATTAAAACTCTGGCTTAATTAAACTAAATAAAATTCACTAAAAATTCATTCATTTTATCTTGTATTATATTATACATACTTTACCTTTAATTAATTGTATTTAAGTACTATTATTTGCTTTGTAATTATTTTCTCATCAAACCCAAAAAATTACGAGAATTAATTGTCTATAATATCACTAATATTTAAAAAGACTAAAAAGTACAAAAAAAACTCAAAACCCCAAAATTGGTATTTTTAAGGGATTAATTGTCTATAATATCACTAATACTTAAAAAGATTAAAAGGTAAAAAAACTTAAAACCCAAAAATTGGTATTTTTAATCCCTTAAAAATACCTCAAAAATACTTTTTGTATAAATGACCTCTTTTGGATTTTTGTCCAACATAAAACTTGTAGATCTTATCAAGACGAACAACTTTCATGTTTTGACTTTTTCCTAATTTGCCTCTAACTAATTCTTTTTTATTTTTTTGATTTTAACATCTTCGAATTTTCTGGTGCAGCCACGTGGGCGGCCCAGAGGTCGCCACGTGGCTGCCTTCTCCTTCCTCCACCCAGCATCATCCTTAGCTGTCTGATCAAGCCTCTCCCGCCTCCATCTTCACCGTTGATTTCCGCTTCATCCCTCAACTGCTCAATCATCCTCTGGATGCGATCACAACCGCTCCATCTCGCCTAAACCACATCCACCCAATTCATTTCCTATCCTTGGGTTCACCTCATGCCACGTCATTCCCCACCTTCTCGACCCTCAGATCGCCTTACATCCCTATCACAACCATTCATCCACACATCTTCTAGTCGTTGGATCATATCCTAAGGATCTGATCGTAGCCGTCCCTCCCCACCTCCACAAGGGCCGTTGGATCGCTAGATCCCATGGTCCACAGGCGTTGTCTACCTCCAGCCCATGCGTTACACCTGCGAGTAACGCCTCCCCCTTCATATTACGGAGCATGCTCCAGCGATCCTCCTCCCTTCCTAACGGTCGCCCCGTGTAGCCCTAACGCTAGCCAACCTTGCGTAACTCCCACATCTCTCCTCCATTACTCCCTCGCCTTCATTCCTCCTTCAAACCCCCTCCACCACCACCATAACGATCGCCTCCTCCATCTATAAAACCACCCCCACCGCTTTCGTCACCTTCATCCACCAATCACGGGCTTAGGCCCAGCTTCACAGGCCCTTCGGTGACAACGGAGAGGTAGAAGGAAGAGGCGACGACGACCTAGTGCCCCGGTGTTGACCCACGGCTGCTCCGTAGTGTCGCGATGCCTCTGGCGTCCGCTGAACTCTGTGTCCTAGGCTGATCACGTCGGGCGACGATCAGAGCGCCTCCAAGGTGCTCAACCCAAGCTCCTGATTTTTCTTATTTTTCTCCTAATTTTCTCGTTGTAACCAAGCAATCTTTCATCGTCCATCGATCACCTGATAACCTCCGCCCTACCACCAGCATCCATGCCGACTCCTTCGCTCATCCCTCTCATTTCTCCACAACCTTCACCGTTCTGACCCATCTCCTCCTACACCACGCCAGAGGACGAGTACAAGCCATCGCTCCCTTTGCTTCACAGCCCCATCCGCCCCCATCTCACTCACACTACGCATGCACTCGCTTCGTCTATGCTTAACATCTGCAGGTACATCAATGGCTGGACTATGCGACACCTTGCCAGTCTCGAGCACCTCTCCGACCACCTTCACCCGCCTTTCCTTTCCAGATGACGATGAAGCTTCACCAACCACCAAGCATCTTTGCCCGGATGCTTTTCATCGACCATCGGAGGAGCAGTCGGAGCACGGAGGAGCCACAGAGGGTACGCCTGAGCGCAACCTCCTCTGGTAGACTGCGATGGAGGAAGAGAATACAGATATCGTCTGATCATCTGGATCGGATGGTCAAGATGAGGGCACGTGGCAGATACAAGCCTCACACAGAACCTTCCGGCTCGGGAAGACCGAGCCACGACCCAAGCCACCAACGAATTCCATGTCAGCCCGAGCCTGGCCCCCTCACCTGCACGCCACGTGAGTGCATGGAAAAATTACAGAGAAGACCATGATCCTTTTCATAATTGCTATTGGTCCTCTAGTCACGTGCCTCATGTACATGTCTCGGTTATTTACAAGGATGCCCTCACTGGTTTCAGAAATTGTAGTTATGCCCCCGCGTACATGAACAAAATTATAGAGGGGCCCAAGCAGTTTTTGGTAATTACAAATAGGTCTCTCCAGGGACCTATGTGTGATATTTATCCATTTACTTCTTGCATTTTATTTACATTTATACCCCTGCATTGTTTTTAGCATAACTTGAGCCTTGTAGGTTCAAATTGCATGATTTTATTGTCGTTTTGATCCTTGTTTCTTCATCTGTCTCATGGCTAATTTTCTCATCTAACATCATTCAAAATGAAGAGATTTTTTATGTTAGATTATGATCTTGCTCCACTTGTCCTTACCCTGAATTGATGACTGTCCATACTATTGTGAGCAAAATGACTCTAATTTCAAACCATAATTTATTACTCAATTTAGTGATCCTTTTAGGGCATATTTGTAATCCTTTATTTTGCAGGCATTTACATTGTATCATTTTCCATGCATCATTCTAAAATCGCATCGAAAAGGCAATTAGAAAATGTCATGCATCATATATCTGCATTGTTTTGCATTTTACTTTGTGCATATGCATGAAGACCTGAAATTGAGAAATAATTCACACATGCTCTTGATTGATCAAAATTCGATAAATAGATAGAGTGTCATGTGTCCTTGTGTTCGATCTTGATATACTTGTCAAGTAAAAATAATCCACAACATTCAAAGATTGTGGTTCTTGACAAACCAGATTTGCCTCCTGTACAACGAAAATTATCTATTCTTAAAGAGGGGAATCTGACGTTCATAAACGACGAGCTGATGCCCACTCCATACCGAGTCCGAAAGGTCGCACTGCAACCACCACATCGGACTCACCATGGTGCTCTAGTCCTATCATATGGAGGAAGGAAACATCATGAGTAAGAGATGCATGACTTGTACTAGTACTATCCAGGGAGCCATTGGTTGTGATTTTTATCAACTCCTCCTAAAAAATTTATCAAAAAAATTTAATAAACCATTTTAAATGTAATAATAACCACAAAAATAACAACAAACATGTACATGAATTGGGGTGTACGTAGGGTGCACCCAATGAATTACCCCACCTACGTCACGACTTTTAGACACTCAAAAAATCAGCATGATTGGGTGCACATTTGTGCTCCTGAGCCTAACAAATAAATAACAATTCCAGACATATTGTAAAGAATAATATCGAGTTATTAAAAAGTTACTATTCTGTATTAAAAGAACTTACAGGGTCATCGCATAACTGGTTTGTATTTTTCTTACTCATTCTATGGGTAGACTTAGCCCCTTTTCATGTTTTAATGTATTTCTCTTTGATATTTACTTTAAAAAGAAAACATATGAATAATAATATGAGGTAAATATTATGGCATTACCATAGTTCATGAGCATGTTTTTTGCCCATCCGAGTGTGTGTGTGTGTATAGTGAGCCTTTCAAATAGGACTTGGTCCTTCCATCCTTCAGGAAGGCCAATGAGCGTAATCACTAGAATCAAATATAATGACATCATCAATTTATTTGCTCAAAAGGATATTTTGGCCATCAATTTTTGCATTAATTATGCACGTCAATTAATATTCCAAAATACTAAATTTAGAGAGTTTTATTTTTGATATTTTTCGCAATACCATATTTAAAAATTATCCACTTTTGTGTTGGGTGACATTATCTGGGGAATATACTTATATCCTCACATTTTTGTAGAATTTAAGGTTTCTTTTTGTAACGACCGTATATTTTTTTGTAGAATCTGTTGTTCATTCAAAAAGTCGTCAGTTATTTGTAAATTTTGCATGGTTCTTTGTATAATACAATTCATATTAGTAACTAATGTGTGGTTCTTTGTAATGATTGTATGCCTCTTTGTATAACAAAATTTGTATAGTTCTTTGTAAAAAGTATGGAAGTCATTCACGCTTAATTGATGTAAATAAACAAATTAAATTTGTATAAAACACATCTAGAATGTATAATGCACATTCAAAATGTGTAATGCACATCAATATGTACAAAATTTAAAAAAATACAATTTTCATTCGCAACCATTTGATTTGTAAAAATAATTAATAAATATGTATAATACATATCAAAATTGTATAATACACATTAATATTGTATAGTACACATCAATATTGTATCAAACTGCAAATCATTTCTTCATCCAGGACTGGTTGCAGCATCATGTACACGCATCGCCATCCGATCTACGTGTTGTCGTCGTCGTTTGCATGAAGGTCTTCTCAAAGAACCGCAGTATCATTCCCTGGCAACAACATGTGCCATCGATTTCTTCCTTGCCGATGAGGCCGCGCAATGCTAAAAATCGCTTGAAGAAGCATTCAATTGTCATCTTCGTAGTCAATAGCGAATATGGAGATGAAGGCGACAAGGAGATTGATGATACCTGTGATGATGGCGGAGACAAGATCTGCGATGTGAGCACGACGAAGACGGGCGATGGAGAAGAGACGAGCGAAGCCCGACGTCATCCTCTTCCTCCCACGACGAAGACGAGCGATGCAGAGAGACGGGGGAGCCTGATGTCCTCCTCTTCTTCCCACTTTTTCTACGAGATTTTGAAATTGAAAGGAAAGATCATGAGAGAGATTAATGAGGAGATAAATTACGTTGTTACATACTATATTTAGATAATGAGCAATGGCCAAAATAGGTTTTTGACTAATTAAATAATAATTATAACATGCCTTTATTAATAACTGACGGATTAAGTATGGATGCATGAGATCGTTGGCCTTCCTTAGAAATGGAAGGACCATGTTGCATTTGAAAGATATCATATATATATATATATCAATGTCCTCTAGTGGTCAGCAGACATATTTGAAGGACAAATCTTAAGAAGAGCATCTAACAAAAGCTTGGAAATTAAATATTGAAAAATTAAAAATCATGTCAATTCATGTAGTCAATGATTAATCGAAAAACTTGGTGCAACTGTTGTTATTTACTCAAGCCTTCAACCAACCCCAACATTTTTCTGTAGTAACTCGACGTCGTGCCCCAGGATTTATGTCTTATAGTTGGATTGTAGTCCGATGAAAAGCTAGCATGGAGAAATAGTTAAACTGCATAGTGGTGTAATGTTATTCATGAAATCATGCATCCTTATTCGAGATTCAACCTAATAAGAGTGTATTTCTTAGTACAAAAATCATTTACCTCTAGATCATGGAGTGCTGCATCCTTGATTGACAAATCAACTAAACACTAATCAACCATGTGAATGGGGACTCGTGCGCTAGAGATTACCAAGATAGCTATGGAATACCGTTGAATTCACCTGACTACATAATTGTTGATCGAATTGCTCAAGATACCTAACGTCCGATCTTAGAAAAGCACGTGGTGTCCAACTGATCAGATCCGGCAATCAATGTATTGACCTTTTCTCGGTTCTCGATACTCAAACAATTTAAATCAGTAAACAAGCAACCCATGAGTAATATATAGCAATAAAAATATGTGAGGTGAAATTTATTATACCCTATGAAATGTGTGTGTAGCGCACAAGTGTAGGGGTCGAAGCACTAAGTGCAACAGAGGATATGTATAATTATTGCTAACTTATAATTATTATTAATAATAATTTTGTATTTTTAGTCATTTTCTAGTTTTTATGTGGGGTTTTAAGCAGAATTGAATTATTATGGATTTTCAATTATTTTATCATTTTTATATTTTAAATTTTAATTTTTTATTTCCTTAAAATTTTGCAAATTTTTAGTTTCTTTTTATTTTAGAATATAATATATATTTATATACATAACAATAAGAATATTATAGATAATAGAAGTAATATATATTATATAGTATATATGCTCTTATATATTAAATATACCTAAATATACTGAAAATATAGAAAAGGAAATATATTTGTGTTTTCTATGTTTTTCTCTTTTTTGATAAATTTTATAGAATTTTTGCTTATTTTTGTATGCTTTAAAAGTATTAGAATGTATAGAACAATGAATAAGATAATTTAAATGAATTATTTTGGGTTTTAAAAATAAAGAATAGTGCCCAAACTTCTCAAAACTATTTTTAATATATACTATATAATATGAGAGAAAATACAAGATAGAAAATAATATTTTGAGGGGTTTAACGATTTTTACTTATTTTATTATATTTTTAGGGTTTTGTAATTTTATGTTGCTTTTATATTTTTTGTAGTTTTTGGACATATGGTAGAATATATAATAATATACCTAAATAAATGTTTCGGATTTTTAGAAGTGTTTTGACATTTTTTAATTTTTTATAATTAGGCATGAAGAAAATACATGTTTTACATTTTTAATAAATAGGAAAACTACTAAAAAGGAATGCATAAAATATATGTCAACAAGCATAGTAGCAAGCACTTAAATTAATTTTCCTATAATTTTTGGAGTAATAAAAATATTTATAAAGATAAATAAATGCATAAATAAAATATACAGCTTACAGGGACCTTTTTTGCAAATAATGAAAACATTTAGACCATTTAATAATAGGCTCTAGAAGTCTAGGTGCATGCACACATTTTTCACAGCACAATACGTGCCCCCGTACGTGATGTGGGAGGACCTCAATGCATTAACCAAAACGTTTGGGAGTTCTTCTATAATTTATACAAAAACTTAACACTTAGTACAATATTTACATGACTATTTAGTAAATACAAAAGGTGGGAGGGGGTCCTTAATATTTACCCACTTAGGGCACTATCTGACGGAGGGGAATGCTCCACATGGCTCACTAAAGATGATGCAATGGTTGGGCCTGAATACTAAGGGCCCATATTAGATATGAACCCTTCTCGTGGTCCAACGATGTTCAAGGGGTTTGGATGAACACCCAAGAACACTACCCATGTCCTTCTTTAATCAATGATTCATCACGCCTCCTGCCTTGATTGACCCAAAATTTCGTGGGGTTGCATCGCATCTCTAAGAGGGCTTGAATAGTGTCCAAGACCCAACAATGGGGACATGGAGGTCTTCTTCGCTTTTGCGACATTGATGGTGTTTTGTTAGTCAAATCGAGCCCCAGATGGCTCCTTAGGTACTGACTCCTATACCAAAATGTTAAGGGATTCAAGGGTTATCTCCCCGATCCTATAATGAAGATGCTACACAATGGGAGCCAAGGAGCGAAGAAGCTCCATCGAACGACGGAGGAAGGACCTCAAAATTCCTTATCTAAGCAAGATATGGGGTGATCTGATGGGGCAATTGATGAAGAAATGAAGGGACGAGAAGATGGGAGTGATATGGTGTCGAAAAAAAGTGTTTTCACAATGATATGGTGGTCGGAGCTCTAGGGCGAGAAGATGGGAGTGATGTGGTATTGAAAAAGAGTATTTTCACAATGATATGGTGGTCGGAGCTCTAGATCTCTGGCAATCTTTAAACTTATAAATTAAACTAGACTAACATATGATTGCATGGAACAAAACCTAAACTAACTTGGTAGAATGAAAACTAACCTAGAAATGCATAAAAAGAACAGCTCAAACCTGATGATCAAGGAGTAGAGGTGGTTTGTTGGAGTGAGCTCGACGAGACCTGGACCGCCCTTCCCATGCCATTCTCCACGCCGACAAGGTTGAGGAGCTCGAGTTGTCACCAAGAACTTGACTCAGATAGCTTCTATAGGGGTTACAAGGAAGGAAAGGGATCAAAAGGTAAAAAATGGGATTTGGGGTTTATTTATAGACAAAGTTTTTGGGTATAAAGGTAATGGGATTACCATCAATTGAGGGATTTTTGGGTCATCATGATATGGGCGTGATGAAGGATGGTGTGGTGAGCAAGTTTGGTGAAGGAATCAAGGTGCTTCGAGCAGTGCATCATCACCAGAAAAAATGGAGAAGGAAGGGTGGTAGGTAAGGGGTGCATGCTCTAACAGAGGAGGCAGGGAAGTCCGTGCAGTTGACCCTAGGTAAACGCACAGAGTCATGGATTGGTCCACGTAGACCAGATAAGGACAAAATAAAATTGAAAAGAAGACATAAATAGAAATAAAATAGCTCCATATTTTATTAATAAAAAGTCAAAAACATGGAAAATGTTCCTTTTTTTCAAACTATTTTATATGTATTTTTATTTATTTATTTTTACAACCCTATTTATTAGGTATGTATTTTTAAGTAAAAATTTATAGGTATATTTAGTTATATTTTGGGTATTTTGTTTTTACTTTGTATATTGAATACTTATTATTGTATTTACATATTTTATATATTTATAATATATTCGAGTACATATTTACATATTTTTTAATTTATTTTTATGTTCTTTTTTTATATACTTAAATAAATACATATATCTACATTATAAATCTATTATATCCATATTTTAATATTTTATTAATTTATTTAGGTGTATTTATATGATTTTAGTTATGTTTCTTGGGTTAATTATGATGTATATAATGTATACAAGTATTTAAAAATGAAAGAAGGGTTTAAATATAAAGAAATATCCACCAGCAGTTTGACTATAGAAGCATCATCACAGTCTTCGCTTATGGGTGGGACATCAAACCCGCTAGCTTTCCAAATGTCTTAGCGAGGTTGTTAAGAATGTAGGGATGCGAATTAACATCAGAAATACGGCAACGACTATTCAAATTATCCATCATTGTAAGTCAAATTTCTTGTAGTGCAGTAATGCATAAACATCGATATATTCACCATCACTAACGATATAACATTACTCGCTAATTTCTAGTATAAAAAAATCATTTCACGACGAATAATAATCACCACTATATATCTAAATATCTAACAATGGATGATATAATGATGAATTTAAAAAAAAAGATGTTACTATAGACTCATTTTTTTCACAGTGAAACGTCATCATCATCTCTATCGACTGTGTGCATCTTTTCATGATTTTTCAAGCCAACAAAAAAAGAAAGAGTGAGAGATAACCTTCACTTATCTCTTATGCAATCTTCACATTCACCCATCAGTGATTTTTTTTATTTTATTTTTATGTTCCTTTTTATATACTTAAATAAATACATATATCTACATTATAGATCTATTACACCCATGTTTTAATATTTTATTAAATTATTTAGGCATTTTTATATGATTTTAGTTATGTTTCTTGTGTTAATTATGATGTATATAATTTTTACAAGTGTTTAAAAATGAAAGAAGAGTTTAAATATAAAGAAATATGCACAAGCAGTTTGACTATAAAAGCATCATCATAGTCTTCGCTTATGGGTGGGGCCTCAAAACCCGCTAGCTTTCCAAATGTCTTAGCGAGGTTGTTAAGAACGTATGGATGCTAATTAACATCAGAAATACGACAACGATTATTCAAATTATCCATCATTGTAAGTCAAATTTCTTGTAATGTAGCAATGGATAAACATCGATATATTGACCACCACTAATGATATAGCATTACTCGCTAATTTCTAGTATAAAAAATTCATTTCATGGCGAATAATAACCGCCACTATATATCTAAATAACGGATGATATAACGATGGATTTAAAAAAGATGTTACTATAGACTCATTTTTTTCACGGTGAAACATCAAGATCAAGTCATCATCTCTATCGATTCTGCGCATCCTTTCATAATTTTTCAAGCCAACAAAAAAGAAAGAGTGAGAGATAACCTTCACTTACCTCTTATCCAATCTTCACATTCACCCATCAGTGATTTTTTTCTTCTAAAAAGAATCTCTAGAATCAAAACCTGATTAAAACAGTGTCTTCACAGGTCACCAACAGCACCTTTATAATAACCCATCAGAAGGAACAACAACATGAGGTACCAAAAACATGGCAATCACCATCACAATGGTCACATCGATGTCCACATTCAAGGCATGCCAAGTGTATCCAAACCCCTCTGCACTGATGGGTGAATGAGAGCAGTTACCAGGTAGATGCAGAAGCTGGGGTTCATGCATGCAAGCACAGGGAAATTAATAGAAAAAAACAACCCAAGTGCTGTCCTGATCACTTCCACTGTTCACCAATAATTAGAGAGAGAGAGATCAGTGAGAATTAGGGCAATTCTTGTCCACTCTTTCTTTTTCCAGTTGGAGAAAATTGCAAGGATAATAACTGGTTTCCCATATGAAGTAAAATTTATGTTCTGGATCGAGTAATAAGAAGGATTTGTTTCTCATTATATATAGAATATCTTCATTTAATGCTATAATACAGCATTAAC
Source organism: Ottelia alismoides (assembly GCA_037367405.1). Lineage (NCBI taxonomy): Eukaryota > Viridiplantae > Streptophyta > Magnoliopsida > Alismatales > Hydrocharitaceae > Ottelia > Ottelia alismoides. The sequence continues at coordinate 307,955 of JAZKJV010011892.1, read as the reverse complement.
TTCTGTCCCTATCACTTATGTCATAAATCTTAGCAGATAAAAACCACGACTTCATGTCATCAAAGATGATACAGTGACATCTTTTATCAACCTGTAAAATCCTCAATCAAAGTTAAATGTTGTTGACAGATTTCTCCTCCAAGTTCCCTTCTATTCTTTGAGTAGTTTTAATCAAAGTTAAATGTTGTTGACAGATTTCTCCTCCATGTTCCCTTCTATTCTTTGAGTAGTTTTAAGATAGTATGCCTTGAAGAATCAGGGTGTCGATCGTCTGCTGTAGCCCATGCTGCAACAGACTTTGCAGTAGGGGCTGGAGCCATTTGATCTTGATTTAGCGGTTCACATGAATTTGCATGGTAGGGTCCCACAAAAAGTGCAAATTCATGCGAACCACTCGATCAAAATCGAGCGGCTCCAACCTCTATTGCAGAGCCTGCTGCAGCAGAGGATCCTCTCATGAAGAATCAATCTGTTTATGGTCTTATACATTTGTAATGGAGCTTGGCCGATCTGCGGTGCGGATTTTTAGGATCATGCTAGGATATGCTTACTGTATAACCTACATAATATATATATATATAGAGAGAGAGATAGATTTTATGGTAAGATATGGATTATCTAAGAGTTTGTTTCATGGAAACGGATGTGGACCGTTGCTAATGATATAGTGACAGATATACTATTCATCGCTAATTCAAGTACGAAAACTCATTTTGCAACGAATAATATCGTCGTTATACATTTAACAGCGATTAACTCAGTGATAGATTTCGAAAAAAAGCATCACTATAGCTCAATTTTATAGCAGTGCTTTGATTTTCCAATTTTTAATAATTTTGTGAAAATTTCCAGTATTTTTTTAAACTTTTAGCTAAGGAAAATATAGAAATAAAGGTAATAATCAATATAGATTAAAAATATATTTGTTTTTTTTCGAAATTCTCATAAGCATAAAAGATTAAGCTTACAAAAATTTAAAAGTAAACTTAAGAGCCGAATTTTGAGTGCAAAGAAGGATCACATCTCAAAGAAAGTTTAGGTTCTAAGATTAGTAATTAACAAAAGAAAAGCTGAGTTTCATTAACTAAATTTTAAAAAGTAGTTATATATATTTTACACGAATTAAATATTAAATCGTAAATGATTGCGAAAATAAGTTTAAAATCCTAGACGATTTTCCAACATAACACAACGTAATAGAACTTAAAATAATTTCTAAAATAGGCTAGGGGATGTATACAAATTTTATAAATTAAAATAATAAAAAAATAGTAGGAACTTAAATGAAAGAAAAGTAGTAACTACAATTAAAATAAGGTAGAAGTCTTACAAATAAGTCCATGAAATATACTGATATAAATAAAATAGGTCAGAGTTTAATTGTATGAACAAATAGGGATAAAAAAGGAAAAATAATAAAAAATACGTTTGCATTTAGGTCAGTATAGGAGAGGACATAAACAGAGAGAACATAATGATGCTTTCAATTGGCCCACACGAAGCCATCTTATGGACAGAAAGTAACAGATCGAGATCATATAAAGTATGAATACGATATTAAAACACATCCATGGAAAATTAAGTCAGTCCAATCTCCTTTTTCATATATTGTAAAAAGGAAACATGCAACATGGTTGGGGCTTTGTCATAATAGATTAGATAATAATTATAACAGCGAGAAAATGAACTATTAAAATTCAATCACATCTATAAGACTAACGCTTTGAAATAAAAAATAAAACATAAAACGTTGAGGAAGATGGTAGAGAAGAATCAATCCAAAGATTGTTCCCTACAAACTTTGTTGCAGCCACAAACCTTCTTTCTTCTCCCTTTCCCTCTCTTATTTCTTTATTGTGCTATGAGAACTTATGTTGGGATGTGTTGGTATGCATCCATTATCCTCTATTTATAGTTTGTGAAAATAAAATAAAAAAGGAAACATGAAGTCCCATTTCCCATAGGAATAGGAAAAGAGGACTCATATTCCTAAAAGGTAAATGATTTTCTTCTCCGATTATGACTTAATTTTTCTTTTTTCAATTAGAACTATCAGTGACTTATAAAAAAAGTTAGGTTCCCACAAGGAGAGGATTCCACCAAACAAATCTCCTACTAATTGACGATGTGGGAATTGCTGCTCCAAACATGTGGGGGATCACCGTCTCTTGAACTTCTCAAGCGAAAAAGTAATTGTCATCATATCAACACCATTGTCAACTGCGTGGATCCTGAATTTGAACTACTAGGAGAAAACTGATGATAATTATAATATTATTAATTACTAAATAATTAATAATAATTTTGTGCTTTTATCTGCCTTTTTTAATTTTAAATTTTTAGAAACTACAAAAACTTCTTTTTAATTTTGCAAAATTTTAATTTATTTTGATTTTAAGATATAAGATGTATTTATATGCAGTAATAAAGATATTATATATTATAAATAATATATAGGGTATATAATATATATAAAGGAACAATCCCTTTTTTGAAAGTTTTAAATAAAATATAAACTCAAAATTTTCCAAATAAAGTGTTTTTGTATATTAAAATTTTTCTCTATTTTTGAGATTTTTTATATAACTTTTGGTAATTTTAATATATTTTTATTGTAATAAAATGTACAAGAAAATAAATAGGTTGAATATTTTGGGGTTTTAAAAATATATGGTAGTCTCAAAAATTCCTGACCCAATTACATTGTATATTATTTTTATGTGAATTATTTTTGTATTTTCTATGTATTTTTATGTACAAGATTCATGCTGTGGATTTTACTATTTGAGGTATGTATCGTGGAAAATAAAATAGAGTAAAAGTGATTATCTATTGAAGAATGAAATTTGGGTTTGTTTGTGTTTTCTGTACAGTTAATTGGTCATATCTCCCCCTACTTTATTCCTTATTGATAAGGTCAATATTGACTCAGTATTGGGATATAGGGTCATTCAATATTTACAATACTCCATTTTGTTTTATTTCCTTTCCTTTATTCTTTTATTTTAGAATTAAATACATATATTTATATAATATATATATGTCAATTATTGAGTGTTATTTTATACAAATTAATGCTATTTACATGCATTTAACTAGGGATTTGAGGTCAAAATGAAGGAATAAAGGTGATGAAATGGATATTAATCACCTATCACAGGTTGCTTTAATTGAAAAAGACATCGAATTTTATCAATACAACGCATAAGCTGAATTTATCCGAGCTAAAAAGAAACTAAAGTTTGTTATGAAGCTGCTAGCCGTGAAAATGTATTCGGTGATTCTACAACGGTCAAACATGTGCTTATAATATTTATATTAAATATTACAAAAATGGCATCGATTTACCGATGTAATATTTCTTTTATCAAGTTCATCTTGAGTGATAATTTTCTTGCGAGCCAACAACAAGCAAGGGAAGTAGGTTACTCTTGGTTTAAATATCCGAGACCACCACAATTTGAGATGAAAAGAAGATTTAATTCCCCCTCCCTTGGGAGATCATGTAATTGTTTGGTTATTGAGCCACTTCTTGTATTCGAAAGAGGGAAGGATGTGTAATCCTCATTCTCTCGGACCATCAAGTTTTTAATGGCACAAATCTTGCTCTTTAACTCTATTGGCATGGTGAGAAAGTCTTATAAGCAATCTATTTTCCAAACTCTTAAACCAATTAAACTTGGCCTCCCAAGACTTTATTCCGCAATTTTTAGAGACCCGTTTGTTTCTAACAAAAGGCAAAAGCTCAGGAAGGAAAATCTAGTATTTTAATGGAAATTAACCCTCATGCCAACCCATTATATGTTTAACCTAAGGTGTCGTACGGTACTCGGGGAGTTTACCCCCTTAACCATTCCCTCTCTTTCCTATGTGGGCCCCACTTTTACCTTTTTTAATATATTAAATAAATCAATTTTCTTTTATCAATTCTATCAAAAATAATATATTATACCATCCTATCATACAAAAATTATAAACTACTCCATTTCTACTCACTTTTCCAAACTTCAATACAATCACATCACAATAACTACACACTTTTTCAAACTTCTATACAATCATATCACAACAAACCCACTTCAAACCCACCCCTAGTTTAACCCTCTATCCAAATACCAAAACACAAAAACGTGTTACCTTCTACCAATTTAACCCATCCTAACCCGTGTACCAAACGCACCATAAGCGGTTTTTGATTGGTTGAGATTGATAGGGTAAAAAGTCGATTTGTGGACGTTGATGTCAAGCCCAGAAGATCCACTGAAGACTATAATGGTTGATAGAACATCTATGAGATGGTCATCATGATATTTGAGAAAGACACGATAAGTAATCATCAGCAAATTGAATATTGGTAATCGCATCCTTACCTTTACAAAAATACCTCTTACATTTCTCTCGTAGTTAGCCAACTTCGTCTGCAAGGCATCTAGCACCTCAAGAGAGTGGATAAATAATAGTGGCAAGATTAGGTCACCTTGACGAACCCCTCTTTCGGATTGAAGGAAACCCACCGAGGTATCACATTCACTTTGAAGGAGATCCTAGTAGTGATGAGGTATGCATAAATCTAATCAATAAATCGTTCAATTTTGCCGAAGCTCGTATGAATAACAATAATGAATGACCAATGAAGCTTGTCAAAATCTTTTATAAAATCGATTTTTAAGATAATGGCTTTCGTGTTAGAACTCTCCCAATTGTTGACAATGATTGAAGTCACAACGAATGCATCGGCCGGAGATCTATTCTTTAGGAACGCACACTAGGTCGACGGGATGGCTTCTCCAAGAATCCACGTCCATCGACTGACTGACGATAACTTTGGAGATGATTCAGATTGGTAAAGTAATGAGACTTATGAGTCGATAATTCTCAATATTGTGTTGTAAATATGATTACCAGTTCATACATTAAACAGTATAAAATCGGATCCAAATGAATTAACAGAGAAACGATACAAATTAAAATCATATTAATCATATGTTTCCCAATCATTATCCGATTATTCAATGTAAACAGGAACCGATTAAGAGAACAGAAACACAAACACGGGCATGATCCAGAAAGGGTAAAGCAATAAACGTATTGCAGCAAGCAAAATAAAACAGAGATTAGTTTAGAAGTCACCGAAGCGTCCATGAAAATGGACTGTCCTTAGAGAAGATATCGCCCCCACAATACCGGTGCGTAGGGTACTGGCGATCCGCTCCCAGGATACGACGGTTCACGATCGTCGTCGGCGCACACCAACGGGATCGTCCTCGATTGTACCTCAGAGAACTGCAGCCGAGAGAGGAGAAGAGAAAGACGTTCGTCCGCGAAAGGAAGAACAAGAGAGACGACGTGAGAGAGATTTTTCTTGCGAGTGTAGAAAAACCGAGTCGAGTGAGGGATATAAATAGAGGGGCTCGCGTGACCTTTGGTTCCAAAGAATGCGACCTTTGGTTTCCAAAAGATGCGATCTTTGGTTTCCAAAAGATGCGTCCCGAAGACGCATCCTTTCGGATCCCAAAAAACGCGCCCATAAAGACGAGTTTAATTCCCATTTAAGTCGACTTACCAAATTAATCGTATGATTAATTTAATCGACTTACCAAATGAAATCTACAGCAAAAGTATCGAGATCCGAGATCCGAATTGACTCTCCCGAGCCCGAGCCCGAGCCCGAGCCCGAGCCCGAGCCCGAGCCCGAGCCCGAGCCCGAGCCCGAGCCCGAGACGGAGACGGAGACGGAGACGGAGACGGAGACGGAGACGGAGACGGAGACGGAGACGGAGCGGAGCGCGCGCGCGCGTGTGTGGTCCTCCATTCCTCCTCTCTACTATTGCTACAAGAGCTTGGGGTGTGGACTCATATTTAAGTCCACCAAAAAGTTTAGTTCTCCCCGGTGTGGGACTAAATTTCCACCCAAACTCCCATATTTCAAATTTGGGAATTCCCAATTTTCCCTCCAAACCATTTGGTTTCCCAATTGAAACCAAATTGAATGCCAATTGTAATTACATAGACTTTCCAATTAAAGTCTAAATACAACTTTGAATACAACAATCCCCCACGAATTCACCAATTTGAAAAAGAGATTCAAAAGGATTCAAGAGACTTCTTTCGGCTGCCCACACTTTGCTTTCAGTAAAGGTACCTTCCGGTTTGAACCTCTACCTGAGTTTACTACTTTCACTTTAACAGGAACGAAGTGAACTACGTCTTGAACTTCAGACCTTGGTGTTAAAGTATACGGTAGAAACAACAAAGCGTTGTTCATGGTACAATCTTCAGGGTTGGTGCTCTTAAAGGCCATGCACCCTTATCCTGTTTCATGAGTGTGTTCAGGAAAGACCCTCTTCCTTTAACTGCGGCCCACAGTAACACTCACATAGGTGGCGTTCTCCAAGGATGCACTGCTAACATCCTGCCCAAAGGCTTGAACCCATTCAGAGCCTATGCTCTTCCTAAACTTGCAGCTTAAATGGCACTCAGGCTTCCAGGGATAAGACACTCATGCTTACGCATTAAAGTTAGAGTGCCAACCAGTTCTCCAAACAGCTTGTTATTACCACATTGAACCTACTTTGTGGGATCTCCACTCAGTTAGGTTGGGTTGCTACTGTAGAGGAACTCCCAATGGGTCTCAGTCCCATCCCAAGCCTAGACTTTAGGATTAAAGATCTATCAAGTCCCTTAGTCAACGGATCTGCCGTGTTGTCTTTGGATCCAACAAAATCCACAGCCAACACTCCTCGAGACACCAAATCCCTTAACGTCTTAAGTCTGATTTGTATGTGTCTCCTTGTTTTCTGGTTGAACTTTGAACTCTTGATCTTGGCAATTGTGGTCATATTGTGACAATGTACCGAGATCGCAGGTACAGGTTGACCTACCATGGGAATTTCAGAAAGAAGTTCCCTTAGCCATTCAGCCTCAATTCCAGTGGTGTCCAAAGCACACAGCTCGGCCTCAAAAGTGGATCGAGCTAAAATGGTCTGCTTCACAGACCTCCAGGAGACTGCACCGCCTCCAAGGGTAAATACATACCCTGTAACACCATTACTCCCAGACTCCTCTATTTTCCCTATCCAGCTTGCATCACTGTATCCTTCTAGTACAGAAGGATGTCTACCATAATGCAAACTAAGAGAAATAGTTCCCTTCAAGTACTTCAGTACTCGATCCAGAGCCTCCCAGTGAGTTCGGTCAGGACAGCTAGTGTATCTACTCAGCTTTGCAACCGAGAATGAAATATCAGGTCTCGTGCAATTTGCAAGATACATTAAACTTCCTATTACTTGTGAATACCTTAGCTGGGCTACAGGTACTCCACTTTTATTCTTAAATAGCGTTTTGGACGAATCAAAAGGAGTGCTTACAGCTTTGCAATCTTGATATCCAAATTTCTCAAGTACCTTCTCAACATAGTGAGATTGAGAAACTACAATCCCATCAACTGACCTTGTCAGTTTGAGACCCAAGATTACATCAGCAACACCCATGTCCTTCATCTCAAACTTGCCACTCAAGAATGCCTTAGTCTCATTAATAATCCTCATATGTGATCCAAACAACAATATGTCATCAACATATAGGCACAAGACAATACACTCATCACCTTTCACCTTAGAATAGACACACTTGTCGGATTCATGAACCTTAAAGCCATATGACAAAATAGTCTTGTCAAATTTTTCATGCCACTGCTTTGGTGCTTGTTTCAATCCGTAAAGGGATTTGACAAGCTTGCAAACCTTTCCCTCATTCCCAGGAGTCACAAGCCCATCAGGTTGATCCATATAGATCTCTTCCTCAAGATCGCCATGCAAGAAGGCGGTCTTCACATCCATCTGGTGGATAGAGAGATCATATACAGATGCCAATGCTATGAGCATCCGGATTGTGGTCATCCTAGTCACAGGGGAATAGGTATCAAAATAATCGATACCTTCCTTTTGCCTAAAGCCCTTGGCAACTAATCTGGCTTTGTACTTTTCAATTGATCCGTCAGGTCTAAGCTTTCTCTTAAACACCCACTTGCACCCAATGGTAGAGCACCCTTTGGGTAAATCAACCAACTCCCAAGTTCCATTAGCCATAATGGAATCCATCTCAGATTTGATGGCTTCATTCCATTGTTTTGCTTCAGATGAAGCCATGGCTTCCTTGTAACTTGGTGGATCACCCTCGATCTGATAGACAACAAAGTCGCTACCCAGATCCTTGGCTATCCGAGGTCTTTTACTCCTCCTTGGCTCATTCTCTTCGGAAAGATCATTGGGTTCAGGTTGAGTCTCAACCCCCACATTCGATATCCTTTCCACTTGGTCTGGAATAGATCCTGATGTGGAGGCGCCCTCAATGGTCAGATTCTGAGGAATACCAGTCTTTAATGGAAAGACATCCTCAAAGAAGGTAGCATCACGGAGTTCAACAATAGTGTTGACATCTATGCCCGGTATCTCGGATCGAATTACCAAGAACCTATATGCATAGCTATTTTCTAAGTAACCTAAGAAGACCGCATCAACAGTTTTAGGACCAAGTTTCTTTCTCTTGTGTTCTGGGACTAAAACCTTAGCGAGACAGCCCCACACTTTGAGATATCTTAAACTCGGTTTCCTATTTCTCCAAAGTTCAAAGGGACACTTTTCCATATGTCTTGGAGGCACCCTATTCAGAATATGGCAAGCCGTATTCAAGGCTTCTCCCCACATATAGGTTGGAAGTCCAGAACTCTGTAGGAGAGCATTGATCATGTCAGTTAAGGTTCTATTTTTCCGTTCTGCTATCCCATTTGATTGCGGTGAATATGGGGCCGTAACTTCATGAACTATGCCAAAAGATTTGCATTGTTCATCAAATAAGTTAGAGGTATATTCACCTCCTCTATCTGACCTAAGGCGTTTAAGCACTTTTCCTGTTTGTGTCTCAGCCTCATTCTTAAAGATAAGAAATTTCTCTAAGGCTTCATCCTTGGTTTTCATTAGATATACATAGCAGTATCTATTGCCATCATCTATAAAGGTGATAAAGTATTTCTTATTGTCTCGGGTCAACACACCATTAAACTCACAGATATCTGTGTGCACTAGATCCAAGATCTCACTATCTCTAGAGACAGACTGAAAAGACTTCCTAGGTGTCTTTGCTTGCACACATATCTCACATTTTTGAGTTTTATCAATTGTGTGTTTAGGGATCAAATCTAAATTCATCATTCTTTTAATTGAATTTAGGTTTACATGTCCCAATCTACCATGCCACAGATCACAAGATTCAAGATTATTTACAACTTGAGACACAGAACTAGAACATTCAGCATTCAAAACATTTAATTCATTAATGTTTACTGAATCACATCTAATTCTAAATAACAAGTCAAAGTCAGCCAAATAGCCTTTTCCATAAAAGACACCATGTCTCAGAATAACAACTTTATTACATTTAAAGTTTAATTCAAAACCATTTCTAACTAAGATGGAGCCAGATAACACATTCTTCTTAATGTCAGGAACATGCAGCACCCTGTGCAACGTCCAGACTCGTCCAGAGGAGAACCTCAAGTTGACTTGTCCCGACCCTAGCACCCTGGCCGCAGAATCGTTCCCCATCTTCACAGTCCCACCGTTGCAGGTCTGATAAGAAGAAAACAATGTTCTGTCAGAACATATGTTCACATTGGCTCCCGTATCCACGAGCCACTCATTTGGATCATGGATATGGTATAGTTCAGGTTTTACAGAGACATACCCCTCGCTAGCACCGAGTCCCATAGTGATCATGTTCACTTGTGGACTCCCGTCTGTAGCCTTAGGTTGAGCCTTCAAGGACGGACAGTCCTTCTTCCAATGGCCAACCTGATTACAGTGCCAGCAGGGTTTATTCTTTGCCTTTTTCTGGATCTTGCCCTTTGGTTTCATTTTATTGTTATTGGGACCCTTTCCTTTTTTATCTTTGCCCTTCGAGGTCATAAAATTGACCTTAGCCTGAATATCAACAGGAAGCACAGGTTTTTGTTTCCTGTGTTCCTCCTCTATGGCAATTGCCACCATCAAGTCATCCATAGAAATTTTTCCCTTCCTATGTTTCAGGGTCATACCGAAGTCTTCCCATGACTTTGGGAATTTTTCTATGATGCACATGACCTGAAACTTCTCTGGAAGTTTCATTTCGGCATCCTCTAGACCATGGAGCAAGAGTAAAAACTCGTGTGCCTATTCAGAAACAGACTTCCCTTCGGCCATGGAAAACTTCAAGAATTTGGCTACGGAGTATTTCTCAATACCGAGATCTTCGGTGTTATACTTCCGATCCAAATCTTCCCATAGCCCCTTCGCAGTCTGCGTGGATGAACAATATACGTCAAACAACGTGTTGGACAGAGCCAACAAGATGCAACCATGACATATACGGTCGCGTTCCTTCCACGCAGATTGCGCCTTCTGACTATCGGGTGAGGGGTTTTCCGCCTCCACCGTAGGACAGTCGGTTTCAAGCATCGAGATTAACCCTATGGTGGTTAACCAGATCTTCATGCGTTGTTGCCAACGCTTAAAATTCTGTCCACCGAATTTCTCAGGCATACCCGTCATATCTACCCTCGATTTAAACATTGTTCCCGACATTTTAAAATCGGTTCCAGATATCTTCTCTAAGATTGTTGTAAATATGATTACCAGTTCATACATTAAACAGTATAAAATCGGATCCAAATGAATTAACAGAGAAACGATACAAATTAAAATCATATTAATCATATGTTTCCCAATCATTATCCGATTATTCAATGTAAACAGGAACCGATTAAGAGAACAGAAACACAAACACGGGCATGATCCAGAAAGGGTAAAGCAATAAACGTATTGCAGCAAGCAAAATAAAACAGAGATTAGTTTAGAAGTCACCGAAGCGTCCATGAAAATGGACTGTCCTTAGAGAAGATATCACCCCCACAATACCGGTGCGTAGGGTACTGGCGATCCGCTCCCAGGATACGACGGTTCACGATCGTCGTCGGCGCACACCAACGGGATCGTCCTCGATTGTACCTCAGAGAACTGCAGCCGAGAGAGGAGAAGAGAAAGACGTTCGTCCGTGAAAGGAAGAACAAGAGAGACGGCGTGAGAGAGATTTCTCTTGCGAGTGTAGAAAAACCGAGTCGAGTGAGGGATATAAATAGAGGAGCTCGCGTGACCTTTGGTTTCCAAAGAATGCGACCTTTGGTTTCCAAAAGATGCGATCTTTGGTTTCCAAAAGATGCGTCCCGAAGACGCATCCTTTCGGATCCCAAAAAACGCGCCCATAAAGACGAGTTTAATTCCCATTTAAGTCGACTTACCAAATTAATCGTATGATTAATTTAATCGACTTACCAAATGAAATTTACAGCAAAAGTATCGAGATCCGAATTGACTCTCCCGAGCCCGAGCCCGAGCCGGAGACGGAGACGGAGCGGAGCGGAGCGCGCGCGCGCGTGTGTGGTCCTCCATTCCTCCTCTCTACTATTGCTACAAGAGCTTGGGGTGTGGACTCATATTTAAGTCCACCAAAAAGTTTAGTTCTCCCCGGTGTGGGACTAAATTTCCACCCAAACTCCCATATTTCAAATTTGGGAATTCCCAATTTTCCCTCTGATGAATCTCCATTTCATCACCTTTATTCTATCATTTTGGCCTTAAAAACCCCAGCAAATGCATGTAAATAGCATTAATTTGTTCATATTAGCATCTATTATTCATTGTATTAATTATACATAAAATGAGGTTTTTAATGCCAAAATTATAGAATAAAGGGAAGAAAAGAAAAAAGGAATAAAGTATTGCAAATATTTTATGACCCGAACCCCGAGACCAAGGCCAGCATGGAATTGGTCGACAAGGAAGAAAGTAGGGGGAGATAAGGGCCAAAATACAATAAATACCTCATTTATTTATTCTTCCATTATTACATTTTTGACACCTATTTTGTGCATAATTATTTATTCATCAAATCAAGAAACTTTGTTCATGAAAGTTGTAGATAATAATGTAAATAAAAATACAAAATTGAGTTTGTGCAAAAATAATACACAGTGTACTTTTTATACACAAAATAAAAAGCAAAAATCTCAACTTCATAGACCCATATCTTGCAAATAAAAACTCCAAATCACCCAAACTCACCTTTAATTGTATACAGCATTCCATGAACTATTTTATAAAACTGGTTTCATAATTTTTGGAGTCCATCTGTAGAAGTTAGGTTTTTAGCCCACCTTGTATATAGAACCCTATTAAAATATTCATTTTATTCAGTATTCATTAAGTTTATAAATTCATATTTTTAGAATCTTGAAAATAATGAATATGATGCTCGTACATATTAAAACTAAAAGAAAACCAAAAAGAAATTTAAAATAAAATAAGTCCATAAAATATATAGGCAAAATACCTATGTGAAGGATGTACATGAATATAAAGAGATTTTATTCTTTAATCATTGTATTCTGTCATATTTTTAATATCGTACATATTATATATTAAAGATACAAATCCAAAATAAAAATGAATAAAATTCATTAAATAAATAAAATATATATATGATATAGGTAAAATACCTATAAGAGTACTTACATATACTCATACATATTTAATTAAAAATGCAAATAAACTCATAAAAATTAAATAAAAATATATTTATACTCACAAAAATAAATTCTAAATTTATAAAATAAGAAAACAAAATAATAAAATAAAATAAACAAATTAAAAATAAAAAAATAAATAAATACATGTAAATACATACATATACACATTATTAAAATAAACCCGTAATAAAATACACCAAAAAATTAAATAAAAATCATATTAAAATACTACATAAAATAAGAAACATTTTTTATTTTATATTCAAAAAATAATAAAATCATTTACTAATCTAAATAAATTATTCTTTATTTTTCCAGCCTGTTTTGTCCTTTAGTGGCCTGCGTGGACCAATCGCAGGCCGCCAAGGGTTGACCTCGGTCAACTCCTTGAACCCTAGGACCGGCCCTCTGACAAGTCACGGGAGGCCCTCTTTCCCCGAATTTTCACGCAATTTTGGTAGCTCGAGGGCGATGGGACTCTTCATGAAGATTGTTCCTGGTACATCCGCCTCTCACGCCCTAGCCCATGCTCCCTTGTGTACAGCCCAGATTCGTCGAGATTCGCCAGCCAATAAGGGCGCATACCTTGCCTATAAATAAACCTCTCGATCTCCTCCCTCAGTTTGGCCTCCCTTTCAGTCGTTTTCCACCATCTCTTCCAGTCCTCTGAGGTTCCTTGTGACAGGAGGGTCCTCCTGGAAGCTCCAGACGGTTGGAGGAGTCGAAGGAGCGCCCACGGCCGCCGCGTCGCCGGAGGTCCTGCTCCCTGGTCGCAAACCAGGTATAAGAGCTGATTTCTTCTCGTTTTTAGCTTAGCTTTAGTTTTTACTTTGTAGTTTAGCTTTTAGAGTAATCAGTAGAGCCTCAGGTGCTCGATTAGCCCAAGATCGAAGTTCGCCGGAGTTTAGCTCCGGCGAACCTCTCTACTCTGATCGGCACGCTATCCGACCCTTCGCTCCACCTCATCGCCTTCCCCTACGTATTCCCCACGCACCCACGCTTCAAGATCAACCAGAGCTCGCCCAGCTCTGCGAATCGAGGTCCTCCCTCCTCCGCTTCGCCGGACCTCGCCACCCTCCACCTTTCCCCGTTCGTCTACCCTAAACCTCGGGTCGAGGAAGACCCCCTCGAGCCCCTCTTTCATTTGGTGCAGGACTCAAGCTGAAAGGAGCCCACTGGGGCTCGATTCAAGTCCCTTCGAGGTTCCAGGACCCCCTTGTCTTCTCCGAGCTCGTTCAGCCGATCTAGGAGGTCCTGGACCTTCTAGAGCATCTCGAACGGTGCGCACCGCTTCGCCGGACGCCTGGAGGCCACAAGCAGCAACATCGAGCGCCTGGAGGCGGAGGAATCACCGATCGAAGCCAGGGAAGTCAGCCGTTCTTCCCTGTTCTTCGTGAGCAGCAGCAGCCGTTGGATCAAAGAGGCAGCCCCAGTTCTAATCAGGGTCGTCCATCTCGCACCAGCCGTGGCCGTGCGATCAGATCTCAGATGCAATCACAACCATGGATCGCCGAAGGGGTATCGAGCGCCGAGGGCTCGACACGTGGATAAGTGGCGCACTGGAAGCCGTTGGATCACGCGCCTTTAGGGGGTAAACTTCATATCTAGCCCCCCGCTTTTTGTATTTATAGTTTAGTCCCAAAAATAAAAAGTTACTTTGTAAATAAATTGTAGAATTTGCAGAAGACCCCCTGTAGTTATCATATTTGCGTTTTAGTCCCTCTGAGCCTCACGTGTGGTCCCACGTGAGGCGCGTTACAATTGCAGTCAAACCCCGCCGGGTCCTTGTATTTATTAAATTGTCCTGGAAATAAAAAGTCACGCGTATTTCTATTGTAGTTTTTGCATGAATGCCCCTGCAAACTATTTTATTTGCAAAAATACCCCTGCCAGGCCATTTAATTTTTGAATGCTTTGTCTATTTATTTGGTGCGCCATATTAATTCGAAAAATATTGCAAAAATAGACTTAAGCTATTGATAGGATGAGACTGCATGCCATATTTTTAATTTTTCATTTTGTCTCATTTTTGCATTTATTAAAAATCAAAAACATGTCCTTTATTCACTGTCTAACTGAGAAAATTCCAAAAAAATATCAAAATACATTGAAAAATTCCAAAAAAATACCTATGGTGTATTTTGAACTATGTTAGTGTCAGTCCAAAAAAATCCCTAAAAATCTCAAAAGGAAAACCTTAAAAACCCAGAAATACCCAAAAACTCCAAAAAAATATAAAAACTCACAGAAAAATCAGAAAAATATAAACTCAGGCCTTATTTATGCTACATTTTATTATATTTATTAGAAAAATAGGGTGGAAAATTTTTGAGGCTTGTAACTATTTTTAAGGATCATTTTTATTACAGCCGGACCTTATTCCCCTATTTGTTGTTATTTAGCTATTTAAAAATACTAAAAATACTTTCAAGCATCCCCCAAAAACCACAAAAACATTAAAATATGATGAAAAAAAACCAAAAAGACTTCACCCCATGATTTTTGACTATTTTAAGTATTCTTGTAAATATTATAATACAACTTTATGTGTATATAGGTATTTCCAAAAAAAAAAGAGAAGAACCCACTGCACACAAGGATGACTAATATGCACCTATAGGCGCATGCATTTTCGTATTGCTCTCTGTGGTTCGATCTCTGCATACTTGTCACTATACACCATTTGTGCAGAGTTAAAAATAAATTTTAACTCCACATTATTTCTAATTTATTGATCTTTAGTGTGGGTTAATTGTTGATTAAATACACTTTATTGTGGGTCGCCGCATCGACATCGGTTGTCTCCGCCTTGTGTGAGACATACTCTTTAGACCTACGATAAACTGTGCTTATCAAATGGCGCCGTTGCCGGGGAGCAATGAGCATAGCCTACTATATTCTTGTCATTCTTGTGTACATTTTTGATTCATAATTGATGATATGTTGTGAGCAGCTATTTTATTGCCATACTCACTGTGCTTCATTAATTCATTTCTTGTGATTATCTTTATGTGCTCTATGATTGAGTGATTGAGCTATTCTAATACACTCTTTTTGTGACTTTGATGCGAGGGTCCGCCACGCAAGGATGGCTTCTTAGGAGGCCAATGCAGCCAAGCTTGGAGGAGGATGGTCTTCCCTTCTCATGACCATCAGGAGAGAGTATCAAGGAAGCAAGGAGATGTGGATTAGATAGGCTTAGAACACTTAGGATTATCTCTGTAATTTTTGGTAAGAGAGAGACAATTTTGGCATGTAATAATTAACAGGACTCTACTCTTCACAATGAGGTCCAGTGCCCGGGTGTCTGTTCACCTGGGGGCCTCATCGCTGTTTTCCGCGATTTCTACCGCCTTCTTTTCTTTGTTTTCCGCTGTTTTGTGCTTTTCGCCTTTATTTTACTTTGTTTTGTGTGCTTGGAGCCCCTAGATATAGGTTGCTTGATTCGGTAGCTAGGTCCAAACATTAATAAGAATGCATGTTCCTATAGTCTACTCCGTATGGATCTAGTCAAACTTAAACAGCTAAGTCATTTATCTCTTAACCCATGTGCCGTGAGCGAGCCCCATCAAGCGCTACTCCTGAACTCGAGTGTGTCGAGAAGAGGAGGGGTGAGCCAAGACCGGACCCTTAGGTTGAAGATAAATGACCAGCTTGTGGTTCTTCACGTCAATAGCAGCTAATGTTTAGGGCGATTTTGACGAATGCACACCGCCATGTAGATAGGTTTAAAAATTCTGTTTTGCATACCACATGGAGAGAGCTGGGATGCACTGTAAGTCTTCTAACTCAGCATGCATCATCCGGTTCAATGGTGAAATTTCCATCATAGAACCACTTGCATGGCTTTTCCGCTATCTCCCTCTGATTTTGAGCACCTAGGACTTAAATGAAAATCTACCAAAACGTTAGGCGCTGGTATGAAACAGATCCAAAAAAAGTGAAAACCCAAAAAAAATTAAAACTAGGGGACTGCTAAATAAACTTTGACCTCAATTAAAATCCGTAATGGACTATCATTGTACCGGGTTCATAAAGCCCTCATTGTTTTCAGGTACCTTGGAGGGGGACCAAAACCCTACTCCCTTGAGCGAGTGCGACCCCCTAAGGATTAGAGCCAAAAACCCAGTCTGCAACTGCCTTGTGTATCGCCTGGATTTCCGAAGTAATGGCGCTTCTATCGTACGTAGGCGAGTAGGGCTTGGTCACCAATGATGACTCTCTGTTGTGATGAGCATCGACCCTGTCCGAAGTATCGAGCATAGGCCACGCCTTCACGGGGGTGTCTGTCTCATTGTCCTGTGTCCGAGTAGGTTCTTGTACGCTCACGGGTGATTCCGTTGCGAGCGAGGAGCGAAGTAGCGGTTTCGCCTATCGGCTTCCTCTCTCTATTTCTTTGGCTGAGTAGGGATCCAGGAAGGGTTACGAGGACTCCAAAAAGTACAGACTACAGGTTACACAGGAGGAGGACAAGTACGGGATACCCTTCCGGCAGTACTCTCTCTCCTATAGGGTAGCGTACTAAGGACTTGTTATAAGATATGCCTGAAATAACAACTCTAAAAATGAAAAGATAATAGCCGAACCTTTACGGCTTCACATGGCGTGAGTTGGTGAACCCGATTTTGAATTGTGTTTGTATGGATCTAGATTAAGGTTCAAAAATCAAGTCCCGCGCCTTTGCGCAAAATTTTGTTGTGTCACTCCTCTTTGACCCCCGCTCAGTTTGAGCCTTTTCTACTGTTTTGCACTCCTTTGTATTCCTCGTTGACCATCGTATCTTTCATCCAACATCCTATCTTCTCTTGTACTTCGCGAAGTTGATCCATGGATGGTTTCCGTCGGGACCATACCGACACCCACATCGATTCCATGGACTCAACCCCGCCAATAATTTCGAGGCGATTCACGAGAACCTGATCCGGACTTTGCGGATCAATCTCTAGACTCCTCGTTTTCTACCTTTCTCTTGACCACCCAATAAACTGGGATCACCTTTGTCCCACTTTCGCCGTTGTGAATAGAAGTCGATTACAGTCTACATCCTTTTCCATTCACAACATGCTGGGGTTAGCCTGAATTCCAGCTTCATCTCGGCAGCTGAACATTGATTACAAGCAGTCTGATCAGGACTATCTCCTCATGCAGATAGAAGACAGAGCAAGCCCTGGAGACTACTCCGGAGTTCATCTCTTCCGACTCAGACCCTGACATGGCTCCCGGAGGAAAGGGCAAGGGTCAGCAGCCACCCACACCAGAGGGACAGGCGCCAGATCAGAATCAGGTCAATGCACAATTACTGGCATCTATCCAGGCCATCCAGCAGCAGCTGACCGAACAGGCCCTCACTCAGACAGCTTTCCAGGATATGTTGAATGATATGTTGAACCGAGATGATGGAGGAGGAGGCAGAGGCAGAGGAGGCAGGGGAGGAGAAGGTGAAGGTGGAGGAGGTGGTGATGACCACAATGATGATCTTGAATTACCACCACCGAAACCTACCCTTAAAGAAACATACAATCCGGGAGACAGCCAGATGACCGAATGGATCCTCATTCCACCGGTACACGCTCACTTTGAGCTGAAGCCCCAATTCATTGCTCTTCTTCCTGCATTCCATGGAAACACCAGCGAGGAGCCGTACATCCACCTGCAGCAATTCTCCCGCATTTGCCGTACTACTCACTATCCCAATGTCCCTCTGGACATTGTCAAGATGACGGCTTTCCCCTTCAGTCTACAGGATAAGGCCCTTTATTGGTTCAATCATATGGGGAAGGTTGTGACGACTTGGGAGGAGCTAAAGTCCACCTTCTTGCACAAGTATTACCCTCTGGGTCAGCTCAACCAGATGCGAGCCCGTATCAGTAATTTCTCCCAAGGACCCCATGAGTCGATACATGAAGCATGGGAGAGATTCACTGACCTGCAGGAGAAGTGTCCCCATCATGATATTCCGAAGACCAGCTTGGTTCAGCATTTCTTTGGGGGACTGAACATTGAAAGTCAAAGGCTCGTAGACGCAGCATGTGGGGGCTCACACTTCAATAAGGATGAAGACGTCGTCTGGCAGATCTTTGAAGAAATGGCCGAAGGAGAGGCCGCCCTCTCTTCATCCAAGGCTTATCAGAAGCAACCCCAGATCCTTCAAAAACAAGTGCACATGGCAGTGTCTAAGGAATCAGAGAGAGATGAGAGCTCCAACCTCAGCATCATCGGGGGCCATCTCTCCAAAGTTGACATCATCGAGAAGCGATCACAGGATCTCGAAAAACTCGCTGTAATCGAGAAGAGGACCCAGAGTTTGGACAAGCTGGATCACATCACCAAGCAGCTGGAACTGCTGGTAGGTACCATCAATTCTGTTCAGACGGCAGCACCGCTCGAAGCTCCAGCTGAGAGAAAAGACGAAGCAACCACCGCTACACCAGCCTCAGCCGAGCCAGCAACCACCGGCAGTTCAGCACGTGTACTACGTGCAGGCACCTGATCAGAGCCAGCCGCAACAGCAGATGGTTGTGTATCAACCAGAGTTTATTTCAGAATCCGATTCAGTGTTCCCACCACCACCCCTGGTCCAGGAAGTTAATGGGGTTTGGACTCATGACGCACAGCCGACCCGTCCTACGGGACAACCACAGGGTCAGCCATTTGCCAACCGGCAATACCACCAACCTCAGGGTGGTCGCTTTGGGCAATCCTCCCAGCAGCACCATCAATACCAGCAGCCTCCCCAGTTTGGACATCAGTGGAGGCAGAACCATCCATACCAGCAGCAGCCGCAATACCGTCACCCACAGCCGTATCACCAGTACGCGGCTGCTCCGCCTCAGCAATACCAGCAGTATCCACCTCTGTCTTATCAGCAACTTCAACTTCCTGCCCCGCCTCAGCATCACCAGCAACAGTCTCAGCACCAGCAGATGCAACAACAGCGTGGTCTGCACGCTGACACCACCGAGGCACCTCCAGTGAACCCCTCCATGGACTGTCTAGCCCAGCTTGTCAAAGGGCTAGCAGAGATGACCAAGCAGCTTGATGACCTAACTGCCACCCGAACCACCATCCCGGCTCAGGTCGAAGCAAATCCCAATAATTACAAGAAAAAAGAGCAGGTAGAATGTGATGTCCTGTCCGTATATGGTAATGATACTACTGTTTATTCTAATGTTGTAATTCTTAGGAGCGGTAGGGCCTTGCCTCCGCCTGCTACTAAAAGTGGGGAGAATAAAGAAACAGGTGGATCGTCATCTTCCGTATCAGCCGTGCCAGCCACAGGGGCGGGTGAGGAGGAAGAGGAAGGAGAAGCCAGTCCAGCCGCCATGCCATGCCAGCAACAACCTCAGCCGAAAATACAAAAAAATCAGCAAAAACAAAAACAACAAAAAGAAGCTCGTAGCAGAAGCGAAGCCGTGCCAGCATTGGAGGAGCCGCCAGCAACCGACGATCCCTCGCCAGCTGATGGAGCAGATGCTACCCTTTTTGATCGCCCAACAATACCAGCATGCCAAGACCCAGCTTGTACCCTTTTTCGTAATTCAGGTGTACAACATTCTGTGGGCGATGATTTTGATGTAAATAAGAACTCTGATTTTCCTGCCAGCAGTGTACATATTCCTTTTCCTCATGCAATACAAAAATCCAAAAAAATCGCAAAACTAAAAAACGCATTGTCTGACCCAGGTGTTGTGGACATCTTGGACAAATTAACTGTTGAGATTCCCTTGCTAAAAGCCGTGGAATACATGCCAGCCGTGAAGAAGGGACTGAAGGAGGTATGTACTACTAAGCGTCGCCCATCAAGAAAGAATAGACGCCAGCAAGTTGAGAAACATGTCCTCACATTAGCCACGGTCGCAGCTATCAGCAATCTCCCCCAGAAGAAACAAGACACCGGAGCACCTCTGATCAGTTGTGTGATTTTTGACCAGGTCTTCGAGCGCACTCTCTTGGATAGTGGTTCTTCCATCAACCTTCTGCCCTCGTCCATAATGCAGGAATTTGGGCTGGGACCGCTCAAGCAGACACGCATGATC
Source organism: Ottelia alismoides (assembly GCA_037367405.1). Classification (NCBI taxonomy): domain Eukaryota; kingdom Viridiplantae; phylum Streptophyta; class Magnoliopsida; order Alismatales; family Hydrocharitaceae; genus Ottelia; species Ottelia alismoides. The sequence continues at coordinate 287,303 of JAZKJV010011892.1, read as the reverse complement.
CTTCAGTTCGCTGACCGATCCGTCAAGAGGCCCTGAGGTCTCTTAGAAGACGTGATAGTTAAAGTGCAGGAAATGAAATTCCCAGCTGACTTTGTAGTCCTTGATATGGACTCGCCTGCACCCTTGCTCCAGACCCCTATCATCCTTGGCAGACCATTCCTTCGTACTTCAGGCGCTGTGGTTGATTACGGGTCTGGGAAGATCACTTTCAACTCGAATACCCAGCAAATCACAATAAACATGAACAAAGAGCAGAATGCCACAACAGATGAGAGCCAGGCAGCGTCAGAAGCGGACTGTGAATTTATTGCAGAGATCAGAGCCTCAGCTTTATCATTGGATGATCCATGGACCCGAGAAATCCTCACTCTCGAGGAGGACTTGGAAAGCGCAGTCAGCATATGCTCCGATGATTCTTGGGAGACAGATTCTCAGATGCAGGCGCATCTTCTTGAGCAATCACTCCGAACCGAACATGATCAGCTTAGCGCAGAACCGTTCGGTGCATCACCGGGATCTCAACAGAATATTGAGGATGGCAGCACCTTCACAGAAGTACTGCCCACCATCAGCATGGTGTCAGAAGTGACAGATAAAGTGGACAGATCAAAACCAGAACTCAAGCCACTTCCGGCAGGCCTGAAGTATGCTTTCCTTGCGGGTGGAGAACAAATGTATCCGGTCATCATCAGCAGCAGGCTGAGACCTGATCAGGAATCTCGACTTCTCGAGGTTCTGGAGAAGAACCGCAAGGCACTTGGATGGAACGTAACAGATCTCCGAGGGATAAATCCAGCCTTGTGTTCACACCACATCTACTTAGAAGAAGACGCCAAGCCGTCCCGCGAATTTCAGAGAAGGCTGAACCCTAACCTTCGGGACGTCGTCATGAAAGAAATCACGAAGTGGTGTGATGCAGGCTTCATTTATCCCATCTCCGACTCAAAATGGGTAAGCCCATTGCATGTAGTCCCCAAGAAATCAGGGCTTACTGTGGTTACAAATGATAAAGGGGAGGAAATTTCTACTCGGGTACCAACGTCCTGGCGGGTTTGTGTTGATTACCGCCGTCTTAACGCAGCAACTAAGAAGGATCACTTTCCCTTGCCATTCATTGATCAAGTTCTGGAAAGATTAGCAGGCAAGGAGTTCTTCTGCTTTCTGGATGGGTACTCCGGGTACAACCAAGTGGCGATCGCCCCTGAAGACCAAGAAAAGACCACCTTCACTTGCCCGTTCGGCACCTACGCCTTCAAGAGAATGCCCTTTGGACTGTGCAATGCACCTGCAACCTTCCAAAGATGCATGTTAGCAGTCTTCGCCGAGATGGTAGGCTGTTTCCTCGAGGTGTTCATGGACGATTTCTCTATCTATGGTGATAGTTTCGATTCTTGTCTCGAGCATCTAGACAGAGTGCTTCAGAAGTGCCGGGAAGTCAATTTAGTGCTTTCATGGGAAAAGAGCCACTTTATGGTCACCGAAGGTATTGTGCTGGGTCACGTCGTTTCCAAACGTGGTATGGAAGTCGATCCGGCGAAGGTGGACGTCATTTCAAATCTTCAGCCACCTCAGTCAGTTAAGAATGTGAGGTCATTCCTGGGGCATGTGGGATTCTACAGGCGATTCATCAAGGATTTCAGCCGCATTGCCCGACCTCTGACAGAACTCTTGTGCAAGGAGATTGAGTTCATTGTTGATCAGCCGGTTCTCCTTGCTTTCAATCACTTGAAGGAGCTTATCACTCAGGCTCCAATCTTACAGCCGCCCGACTGGACTCTTCCTTTTGAAATAATGACCGATGCGTCAGATTTTGCAGTTGGAGCTGTTCTTGGACAAAGAAAAGACAAAGTGCCCTACGCCATTCACTATGCCAGCAGAACATTAGACGAAGCACAGAGAAATTACACTGTGACAGAGAAGGAACTGCTGGCTGTGGTTTTCGCCTTAGAGAAGTTCAGATCCTATTTGTTGGGATCAAAAGTCACCATTTTTACAGACCACTCTGCCATCCGCTACTTACAACAAAAGAAGGATGCCAAGCCAAGACTGATTCGTTGGATCCTTCTCCTCCAGGAATTCGATTTGGAAATCAAGGACAAGCCTGGAACCCAGAATGTGGTAGCGGATCATCTCTCCAGAATAGAGCAGCATGAACCTCCCCTGAGCAATGCACCTATCACAAAAACCTTCCCTGACGAAGCCATTTTAGCTGTGGATTCTCTTCCTTGGTATGCTGAGATAGTCAATTACCTCGTCTCTGGGGTAATACCGTCGGATTGGACGAAGAACCAAAAGAACAAATTCATGTCGACCATCCGTTTCTACCATTGGGAAGATCCTCTCTTATTCAGAGAAGGAGCAGATTGTATTTGGCGCAGGTGCATACCTCAGACGGAACAATCAATTGTCCTCGAGCATTGTCACTCGCTCGAATCTGGTGGACACCACTCTGGAGATCGGACGGCAGCCAAAGTACTTCAGTGTGGCTTCTGGTGGCCTACTTTATTCAAGGATGCAACTGAATTTGTTAAACGATGTACTGACTGTCAGAGAATGAAAGGTACACTCACTTCCAAAGATTCAATGCCCCTGAAAATCATTCAGATAGCAGATGTCTTTGATGCATGGGGCATTGATTTCATGGGACCTTTCCCTAACAGTCAAGGATTTGAGCACATCCTTCTCGCCGTCGATTACGTGAGTCGTTGGGTTGAAGCCATCCCTGCTCGAGCCGCCGACAGCAAAACAGTTTGCCAGTTTCTGAAGAAGAACATCATTTCGCGGTTCGGGGTACCGAAAATCCTTATCTCAGACGGGGGTAGTCACTTCATTAACAAAGAGGTCAAGAAGTTAACGAGGGAGTACGGCATCGACCATCGGGTTGCCACTCCTTATCATCCTCAGACCAATGGCATGGCAGAGTTATCAAACAGAGAAATCAAGACTATCCTGCAGAAACTTGTTAGGCCAAACAGAAAGGACTGGTCTCAACTCTTGGACTCAGTTCTATGGGCATACCGAACCGCCTACAAGTCTCCTTTGGGCATGTCGCCCTATCGTCTTGTATATGGAAAGCCGTGCCATTTGCCCGTGGAATTAATTCACAAGTCTTTATGGGCAATCAACAGTTGTAATTTGGACTCACACAAAAGTGGTCAGAAGAGAAAAGATGATCTGAACAGACTCTTGGAATTCCGAGACTATGCATACGATAACACCTTGATGTACAAGGAGAAGGTAAAACGCTGGCACGACAGGCACATCAGACGAAAGACCTTTGACGTTGGACAGAGAGTGTGGTTATTTGATGCAAAGTTGCGGATATTCCCAGGTAAATTAAAGAGTAAGTGGACAGGGCCATTTCGAGTTTGTGAAGTACGTGACAATGGAAGCATTGCTATATCAGAATTGTCCCCTGACGCACAGCCATTCGTCGTCAACGGCCAACTACTGAAGCCTTACCTCGAACCAGATACATTCTTGGCCGTTGTTGACTCCGTTCAGCTCATGCACCATGATGATATCTCGACAGCACCTGCGGCATCGAAAGATTCAGACTATGCAATCCAACAACTATTTATCTGATTTTCTTCTCTTCCTTTTCTAGCCTCTTTTTGTATCTAAAAGGTGCCGCCCTTATGGACAGTTTTCTGTACTTAGGACGTACTTTGTCCTAAGTATAGGGGGGATGTGCACCCAGAGTTTTTCATTTCATTGTGATCCTCTCCATTGTCTCCTCTTCTTGTCTATACTTAGGGGTATCTTACACTAAGTATAGGGGGAGACAATTTGAGTACGATCCGTATACTCCCACCCTTGACCCTCCCTGCTTTTTGTACAGTCTGCTATACTTAGGATTACTTGATCCTAAGTATAGGGGGGACGGTCAACTTCTCATTCCTTAATTCCATTTATTTACATTCTTTAGATCTGTCTATACTCAGTACGAGTTATGTCTTTGCTTTTCCTTTCGATCTATGAGGACATAGCTCAAGCTAAGTATAGGGGGGTCGTATATACCATGTATATACTACAAGCCATAACTCATACTAAAAAATAAAATATCACCTCGATATAAAATAGAATATAAAAAGTAGCTCTATAATAATGAAAGATGATTGTGAGTTCCTCAGACTCTTTGTAATTGTACTGATTATTAAGTCAGAAAAGTGTTTTATGCAAAAAGTTCTTTTTGAAAAATCTTGTGAAAATAGTTTGAAAATAGTGTGTACAAGTATTCAACCTTTGAAAAATCAGTTTGGTGTGAAAAATTTATTTTCTTTGAGTGAAATTAAAATGTGTGAAAACTAGTGTGCAAATGATTGTGAAAATTGATTGTCAAATTATTTGGAAAAACCTATCTATGTTGTGTAAAACCTTTGCAAAAATCAATTTCAAATGCGTGTAGATATTGCAAAATTATTTTGGACTATAGTCTTCAAAATTCTTGTGAAACTGATTCTCGAATAAGTCTGAGGAGTCTGCGCAGAAATCTCTCATTTGTAAATAAGGAATAAGTTCAAATAAAGCCCATAAGAACCAAAACCATATTGTACATCAAATTCAGTTTTTCTTCTTTTGTATATACTGACTAATAAATCAGATACCTATACAGTATGATTTGGAAAATAGTGTGACCAGTTTTGAAAGATTTGAGGTGAAATGATTTCAAACTGTGTGAAAATTGTTTTGATGGCAAAATTTTTCTTTGTGTGAAAGAAAGGATTTGAAAAACCTGTGTGCAAATGTTTTGAAAAATGTTTGTCAAAATTATTGTGAAAAATGTACATATAGTGTGAAAATTCTTTGCAAAAATAGTTTTCAAATGTGTGTAAATAATTGCAAAAATTATCGTGTACTACAGTTTGCAAAACTATTTTCAAAACTAGAACTGAAGAATAAGATCACTATTACAAATACCTGTAAATCAGAAATAAATTACATAAAATTCTTTCTCAACAACCTAAATAAACTATTCCATTAACACATGTAAAGTCTGTATAAATTCATACATTTTGTAAATAAAGCAGTACGCCCGTGTAAATAATGGTATATACTTTTTTTTGTATGTGTCAAGCTCTTATTTTATTTGCAAAAAATTCTTTGTGTAAAAACATTCTTTGCTTCTCTTTTAAAATCTTGTGAAAAATTGCATCATTCATTGTGCATAAGCATAAGCATACCATTCATATTCTTTTTGAGTGAGCTTGATGACTGAATCAGTCTAATAAAGTCTCAAAGTGGAGCTCGGTTGGACCTTACTGCACCTAACTGCACTGGAACCTTATGGGAACTAGGTTTAAGGTACTTCAGATCTAGTCAGACTTAATTCTTTGAGAAAGCAGGGCTGGGTTCAAGACACCTCAGTGGACTAACTAGAACTTTTCGAAACACACGCATGACTCTTGTCGACCGTGACCTAACTTGGACACCTGCACCTTTCACTTGGCTCAACTCAGTTGGAGTGGTGAGGAGGTTGGATTTGCCAGTCTGAGACGCACACGGGTGGAAACATTCGTCCTCGTCTAGGGAGGGAAGTGCGCCCCAACCTGGTCCTGTTTCAATGAAGCCGAATGACGGGAGAGTGTGGGTTGCAATAAAGCTTCAAAAGAGGGATAGTCTACTATCTCAAGAGGACAATTTCTTGTATATATGCTGCACCATGTAAATATGTTGTACAGATGCTCTTGAAAAAAAAATAGTAGAAAAATGAGAGCAAAAAGAACTCCAAAAAAAATGGTGGGTCGGATTGAAAATTTAATAACCCCACCAGAGTGTATATAGTCCAATAAAGCAAAAGCTTATGGTATCACTGTCACATCTCGTGAAGCTTGCAGCGGGAGACTTAGCTACACTGGTTGAGCTCCCAAAATTCTATACCTCTTATTCCCCCTCTTCTTGAGCTGGTTGCCACTTGAACTTAGAAGGGAATACCCCGCTCCTAGACGGTAGAGGGCAGGATTAGGGAATCATTGGGTTGTCATGCTGGAGAAGCTAGTCTCTTTGTCATTTCAGTTGAGGAGAGCCGCTATCACTTACACTGTACAAGTCAGTTTCATAGTCATAAGGGTTTGTGTATGGTGTAGGATAGTTTTGACCAGGCTATTGAGGTGGGTTGAACAAAGTTCCGTGACTATCAAAGGCTGTTGTATTTTAGAGCTGGTTCCCGACTAGGTTCCACACACATCCACACCCAAGGTCTGACAGGAGCTCCAATCTCGGATTTTGTAAAGACAGGCATTGCACTGAAAGCACCCCTATTCACTCTATCTTCCTTTCATTTTCCTTTTTCTTTTCTTTATTCTTTTTGTACTTATTGCATAAGTGTTTGCTAGGGACTAGCAACGGCAAGTATAGGGGGGTGATGAATCTCCATTTCATCACCTTTATTCTATCATTTTGGCCTTAAAAACCCCAGCAAATGCATGTAAATAGCATTAATTTGTTCATATTAGCATCTATTATTCATTGTATTAATTATACATAAAATGAGGTTTTTAATGCCAAAATTATAGAATAAAGGGAAGAAAAGAAAAAAGGAATAAAGTATTGCAAATATTTTATGACCCGAACCCCGAGACCAAGGCCAGCATGGAATTGGTCGACAAGGAAGAAAGTAGGGGGAGATAAGGGCCAAAATACAATAAATACCTCATTTATTTATTCTTCCATTATTGCATTTTTGACACCTATTTTGTGCATAATTATTTATTCATCAAATCAAGAAACTTTGTTCATGAAAGTTGTAGATAATAATGTAAATAAAAATACAAAATTGAGTTTGTGCAAAAATAATACACAGTGTACTTTTTATACACAAAATAAAAGGCAAAAATCTCAACTTCATAGACCCATATCTTGCAAATAAAAACTCCAAATCACCCAAACTCACCTTTAATTGTATACAGCATTCCATGAACTATTTTATAAAACTGGTTTCATAATTTTTGGAGTCCATCTGTAGAAGTTAGGTTTTTAGCCCACCTTGTATATAGAACCCTATTAAAATATTCATTTTATTCAGTATTCATTAAGTTTATAAATTCATATTTTTAGAATCTTGAAAATAATGAATATGATGCTCGTACATATTAAAACTAAAAGAAAACCAAAAAGAAATTTAAAATAAAATAAGTCCATAAAATATATAGGCAAAATACCTATGTGAAGGATGTACATGAATATAAAGAGATTTTATTCTTTAATCATTGTATTCTGTCATATTTTTCATATCGTACATATTATATATTAAAGATACAAATCCAAAATAAAAATGAATAAAATTCATTAAATAAATAAAATATATATATGATATAGGTAAAATACCTATAAGAGTACTTACATATACTCATACATATTTAATTAAAAATGCAAATAAACTCATAAAAATTAAATAAAAATATATTTATACTCACAAAAATAAATTCTAAATTTATAAAATAAGAAAACAAAATAATAAAATAAAATAAACAAATTAAAAATAAAAAAATAAATAAATACATGTAAATACATACATATACACATTATTAAAATAAACCCGTAATAAAATACACCAAAAAATTAAATAAAAATCATATTAAAATACTACATAAAATAAGAAACATTTTTTATTTTATATTCAAAAAATAATAAAATCATTTACTAATTTAAATAAATTATTCTTTATTTTTCCAGCCTGTTTTGTCCTTTAGTGGCCTGCGTGGACCAATCGCAGGCCGCCAAGGGTTGACCTCGGTCAACTCCTTGAACCCTAGGACCGGCCCTCTGACAAGTCACGGGAGGCCCTCTTTCCCCGAATTTTCACGCAATTTTGGTAGCTCGAGGGCGATGGGACTCTTCATGAAGATTGTTCCTGGTACATCCGCCTCTCACGCCCTAGCCCATGCTCCCTTGTGTACAGCCCAGATTCGTCGAGATTCGCCAGCCAATAAGGGCGCATACCTTGCCTATAAATAAACCTCTCGATCTCCTCCCTCAGTTTGGCCTCCCTTTCAGTCGTTTTCCACCATCTCTTCCAGTCCTCTGAGGTTCCTTGTGACAGGAGGGTCCTCCTGGAAGCTCCAGACGGTTGGAGGAGTCGAAGGAGCGCCCACGGCCGCCGCGTCGCCGGAGGTCCTGCTCCCTGGTCGCAAACCAGGTATAAGAGCTGATTTCTTCTCGTTTTTAGCTTAGCTTTAGTTTTTACTTTGTAGTTTAGCTTTTAGAGTAATCAGTAGAGCCTCAGGTGCTCGATTAGCCCAAGATCGAAGTTCGTCGGAGTTTAGCTCCGGCGAACCTCTCTACTCTGATCGGCACGCTATCCGACCCTTCGCTCCACCTCATCGCCTTCCCCTACGTATTCCCCACGCACCCACGCTTCAAGATCAACCAGAGCTCGCCCAGCTCTGCGAATCGAGGTCCTCCCTCCTCCGCTTCGCCGGACCTCGCCACCCTCCACCTTTCCCCGTTCGTCTACCCTAAACCTCGGGTCGAGGAAGACCCCCTCGAGCCCCTCTTTCATTTGGTGCAGGACTCAAGCTGAAAGGAGCCCACTGGGGCTCGATTCAAGTCCCTTCGAGGTTCCAGGACCCCCTTGTCTTCTCCGAGCTCGTTCAGCCGATCTAGGAGGTCCTGGACCTTCTGGAGCATCTCGAACGGTGCGCACCGCTTCGCCGGACGCCTGGAGGCCACAAGCAGCAACATCGAGCGCCTGGAGGCGGAGGAATCACCGATCGAAGCCAGGGAAGTCAGCCGTTCTTCCCTGTTCTTCGTGAGCAGCAGCAGCCGTTGGATCAAAGAGGCAGCCCCAGTTCTAATCAGGGCCGTCCATCTCGCACCAGCCGTGGCCGTGCGATCAGATCTCAGATGCAATCACAGCCACGGATCGCCGAAGGGGTATCGAGCGCCGAGGGCTCGACACGTGGATAAGTGGCGCACTGGAAGCCGTTGGATCACGCGCCTTTAGGGGGTAAACTTCATATCTAGCCCCCCGCTTTTTGTATTTATAGTTTAGTCCCAAAAATAAAAAGTTACTTTGTAAATAAATTGTAGAATTTGCAGAAGACCCCCTGTAGTTATCATATTTGCGTTTTAGTCCCTCTGAGCCTCACGTGTGGTCCCACGTGAGGCGCGTTACAATTGCAGTCAAACCCCGCCGGGTCCTTGTATTTATTAAATGGTCCTGGAAATAAAAAATCACGCGTATTTCTATTGTAGTTTTTGCATGAATGCCCCTGCAAACTATTTTATTTGCAAAAATACCCCTACCAGGCCATTTAATTTTTGAATGCTTTGTCTATTTATTTGGTGCGCCATATTAATTCGAAAAATATTGCAAAAATAGACTTAAGCTATTGATAGGATGAGACTGCATGCCATATTTTTAATTTTTCATTTTGTCTCATTTTTGCATTTATTAAAAATCAAAAACATGTCCTTTATTCACTGTCTAACTGAGAAAATTCCAAAAAAATATCAAAATACATTGAAAAATTCCAAAAAAATACCTATGGTGTATTTTGAACTATGTTAGTGTCAGTCCAAAAAAATCCCTAAAAATCTCAAAAGGAAAACCTTAAAAACCCAGAAATACCCAAAAACTCCAAAAAAATATAAAAACTCACAGAAAAATCAGAAAAATATAAACTCAGGCCTTATTTATGCTACATTTTATTATATTTATTAGAAAAATAGGGTGGAAAATTTTTGAGGTTTGTAACTATTTTTAAGGATCATTTTTATTACAGCCGGACCTTATTCCCCTATTTGTTGTTATTTAGCTATTTAAAAATACTAAAAATACTTTCAAGCATCCCCCAAAAACCACAAAAACATTAAAATATGATGAAAAAAAACCAAAAAGACTTCACCCCATGATTTTTGACTATTTTAAGTATTCTTGTAAATATTATAATACAACTTTATGTGTATATAGGTATTTCCAAAAAAAAAAAAAGAGAAGAACCCACTGCACACAAGGATGACTAATATGCACCTATAGGCGCATGCATTTTTGTATTGCTCTCTGTGGTTCGATCTCTGCATACTTGTCACTATACACCATTTGTGCAGAGTTAAAAATAAATTTTAACTCCACATTATTTCTAATTTATTGATCTTTAGTGTGGGTTAATTGTTGATTAAATACACTTTATTGTGGGTCGCCGCATCGACATCGGTTGTCTCCGCCTTGTGTGAGACATACTCTTTAGACCTACGATAAACTGTGCTTATCACCCTCCAAACCATTTGGTTTCCCAATTGAAACCAAATTGAATGCCAATTGTAATTACATAGACTTTCCAATTAAAGTCTAAATACAACTTTGAATACAACATATTGTCGGGGTCACCTTTTTTTGAAAATAAGCAAGGTTAAGGCAATGTTTAGATGTTTAAAATTTCTTCCTTCAAAGGATGTAGAGTGGAAGAGCTCGATAATAAGTCCATCTAGCCTCGGAGTCTTATTTTTCTTGAAAGATCTAATCGCAGCCTCAATTTCCTCAAGTTGAAATGGTTTTATAAGGGGGTGTTGGGTCTTGTAGACCAACAACCAAATCCAAAAGGATTTTCAACTGATTCTGCAATTGCTCTGGGTCAATAAAAAGTTTTTTTTGTAACGATAGGATGATTTTGCTAAGTTCCCCCAATTTTTGATAATAAGTGGCCTTTCGATGAACGAACGAGGATGTTGCGAATATAAGTGGGGGAGGTTGTAGCACCCTAATCCCAAACGTAGTACCACATGGAAAACTTACAAAGTATGGGTGTGGTATATAAGTGGTGGGGATTACTACTTGACAACTTGGGCTTAAGCATTTTTTGTAGTTGCCAACGGGTCCATTTGGGCCCGAACCCAACAAGTTGTCAGGATCAGTTTTCCTCAATAACGGACCAGGAACCTAAGCTCGAGACGTTACAAGTTATGTTTCTTAGGAATTTAGTATTTGCATTTCCTTCTATCCAATCTTTGCTCTCTAATTCCATATCGTGAATTCATCCTCAGTAACCCTAATCTTAGAGTCAAGGTATAAATTAGCATTAAGAGCAAAGTATTGTTAAAAAACACACCATGCCACTTGAGATGAATTCCTAATCATACGTTTTGCAAGATAGGATCATTAGATTGTTTGACCTATTATTTTAAATCAATCGATTTTTTCCATCTCGATTATTACCTTCTCTAACGTTATCTTCATTGGTTATCATACAAAAGCTAGAAATCCAAAGACGTCGTTTTCATTGATATTATACATACATTAAGATCCCACCAAATTTGCACAAGTTGGACAATTTGTTATGATGCAATTATATAAGAGGGACGTTAAAAATTCCTCATGCAGATATTATGTAGAAATTTCCATAAGATGAGTAAAAGTTCACGGTAAAAACAATGAAAATTGCTCCAAATAAATGAAGTATTTCCGTCGTAAATGGATAACTCACTATTTTTATTCGAATCGTAGTTATATCAAATCTACAATAACGGCAACAATAAAGTCTTTTCCCACAATTAAGTAGTGTCGGTTCCATGGATTTTTCACCTCCATTCAGATCTACCTTGGGTCAATCTCGGACTTATATCCAAGAAATTAAGATCCCTTCGTATAGTCACTTTCCAACACTTCTCGGACCATCCTTGCCCTCTCTTAGCCGGCTCAACATCCCAACACTCGCATCTCCTAACTGGTGCATCAGGTGACATTCTTTGCAAATGACCAAACCATCTTAAGTGGTAAACACCCCAATGAAATCTATATATTTGCTTAAAATCATGTTGAAAAGATCAGACTGTCGTGAGGCAACTTCCTAAATAGTATTTTTTTGTAAAAAAAATAATATTTAGGAAATTATCTCTGATTGTTTTATGCTGGTTGTCGGCTACCTAACGCAATCCTCCTATTCGGTTACTAGCGGATTTCGTATGCAGGTATTTTGTGTGTAATATACCAAAACATATACGGAAAACATGTTTTTTCGGGCTTGACAGAACCTCGATCTTCCTGATCGACATACCCGATCGAGTTCTCTGTAATCTGCGGTTCAACCGATCGGTTCGGTCCGATTTTCGTAAACCTTTGCTTGTGTGCATGATCATCAAGGAAAAGCTCGACAAGGAGTCCCTTAAAAGACTCCAATCAAACTCCTTTTCCAACAACAACAAAAGAAAAAGATGCACATATTGCATTAAGAAATGGAGACTATAGATTTGATACCTTTTTCTTCCTTTTCCCTCTCAACATCTCATCATTGGCGTGAGCGGAAACGAAGGGACTGCTATTGGTGTGGTGTCGGCTTTGGTGTGTGGATGGGGAAAACAGATGCGTGGAAGGAACCCCTTGTTGGAACCCTGGTCCGATCAGCTTAGATTAATTAGACGTAGGTGGTAGATTTGGAAATATTTGGATCATATCATTGGTCCAGTAATAATAATAATAATAATAATAATAATAATATCAAATCCTTGGCCATTTGTCTTATACATTACTATTTTATCCTCCTCACATGGTGTGCATGTTGATGTATATGGGTGTACTTGGTCCCCCTTTGGCTTTAACTACAAGAGCCAGCTTAGAGAGTCCCCTCCGCATTAAAAATCTTAACCTTGCCGACTTGATAAGCGAGCGGTATAACCGCTCGCTTCCCCACCTGGACGCATCCAACTACCATGCGTCCTTTCTCGGCCTGTAAACACTATACACTGCTGGCATATATAACCGTCTGGCATCACGATGTCCTCGCGACGCTCCGATGATCGAAGGATAAGGATATATACAGAATTACAAAAAAAATCAAGGGTACACATGCAAAAAAAACCATTTTTTCTTTATTTCTTAATTAATATGCGCTTAACATTAATTGGAGATGCGCAGACACTGTGCGAACATCAAACCCAACATACGCACACTGTGAATTGGAAATGAATGTACATAAACAGTTCATACGGCAACAAACATGTGAATAGGGCATTAGTTCACTGTTAAGAAATAGTTCTCGAGTTCTATTTTATATGAGCCCTAATGCGTCTAGATCCTCTGCTCTGATGCTGTAACGCACAACAGCCGCTCGATCAAGTTCGAGCTTGATCGAGCGACTGTTGTGCGGTACAACACCATAGCAGAGAACCCGAGCCCTAATAGCTCATGCTAAGTTGGATATATGTATATGTATATATATAGAGAGGAGTGATCCTATGAGAGCCAAAACCTGTGAGAGCATGAGAGCATGCATTCTGGATCACATGATCCAACCACGAGAGAGAAAATCAGGAGAGAGAGAAAACAACATCATGTGGTCCAGAATACACGCTCTCACATTTTTTTGCTCTCATAGGATCACTCATATATATATATATATATATATATATATATATATATATATATATATATATATATATGAGGTAAATGGGGTTGCCCCATGGAGTAGCCAACTTGGCTACTCCCACCCCTATTTTCCCCTCATTTTTTTATTTTTTTGGAAAATAAAAATTTGTATATTCATCATTATATCCCTCTCACATTCTATTAAAATTTCGTCAGAAACAGAGACTCCTACAACCTCCATCCAAACATGGTCGATTTAAAAAATCCTGCGACCGTTAAAAAAATGACGTCTGGATGGAGGGCTTAAGAGTCTCTGAATCTGACGAAATTTTAATAGAATATGAGAGGGATATAATGATGAATATACAAATTTTATTTTCCAAAAAAATAAAAAAATGAGGGAAAAATAGGGGTGGGAGTAGCCAAGTTGGCTACTCCCTGGGGGCAGCCCCATTTTACCCTATATATATATATATATATATATATATATATATATATATATATATATATATGAGTCATCCTATGAGAGCAAAAAGTTATGAGAGCAAGAGAGAAATGAACCTGCACCACATATTCTATTTTCTCTCTCCTGTTCTTTTTTTTCCTGGGTGAATCATGTGGTCCAGGATCATTTCTCTCATGCTCTCACAACTTTTTGCTCTCATAGGATCACTCCTAGGAAAGGGATCCTACTCCATGGAGTAGGTAACTTACCTACTCCACTTTCTTTTTTCAAAATTTTTTTATTTTTTTTTGGAAAAATGCTTCCATGAATTTTCATAATTATATCCCTCTAATATGTCATTCAAATTTCGTCAGAAAAAGAGACTCTTACGACCTCCATCCAGAACATGAAAAATACAGCAAATATGTGACCGTTAAAAAATGACTGTCTGGATGGAGGCCGTAGGAGTCTCTGTTTCTGACGAAATTTGAATGACATATTAGAGGGATATAGTTATGCAAATCCATGAAAGCATTTTTCAAAAAAAATTGAAAAAGAAGAAAATGGTGTAGGTAAGTTACCTACTCCATGAAGTAGGATACCTTTTCTCATATATATATATATATATATATATATATATATATATATATATATATATATTCCAATTCATTCTACGGTAATAATTCATTGACCGGTTGCTTGGATCGTAATTGCGATTTCCACAATTCCATCGTTGACCTTATCGTGCTTCTTCATCGCAGTGAAAATCCAAATTCCTGTCCGTAAACGTGAGGTAAATTATTAGGATATATATCATACATCATGGATTAAGATCGGCAAAATCTATCATAGACCCGCATCACAGCAAAGGCCTAACCCCACTACGGCCACAGGAGGAATCCACCTTTTGATTAGGTTATATTACCCCTATCCTAGACATCTTATACCCTACGGTAACAGAGCGCGGCCATACACGCACACCGTAACGAGACCGGGGAAGCACTGTGGAGTGCAATGCGTGCGTGTGTGCGTGTGTGGGTGTGTGTGTCTGAGGAAAGGGAAGCTACATCATGATGTAGCTAACCTTAGCTACATCAGGGGCATTTTTGTCTCTTTATTATTATTTTTTTCCGAAAATTTCATGATAGATTTTCATAACTATATCCCTCTAAGATGTCATTCAAATTTCGTCAGAAACAGAGACTCCTACGGCCTCCATCGAGACGATCATTTTTTAACGGTCACAGATTTGCTGTATTTTACCTGTTCTGGATGGAGGTCGTAGGAGTCTCTGTTTCTGACGAAATTTGAATGACATATTAGATGGATATAGTTATGAAAATCTATCGTGAAATTTTCGAAAAAAATAATAAAAAAGAGACGAAAATGTCCCTGATGTAGCTAAGGTTAGCTACATCATGATGTAGCTTCCCTTTCCTCTCTCTCTCTCTCTCTCTCTCTCTATATATATATATATGTTCATCGTCGTCTTCTATCTCACCCAAAATAACCCCTTTCTCTCTCTATCTCTAAGTTGACTATTCCTGCCCTCAACCAACATCTCTCCTTCCTATGAGCTGCTCGATCGAGATCGAACGGTTCACACACTTCCGACTTACAGCCGGATCCGCTCCCCTCTCTCTTGTCCCCCATTATTTCTCCACCACCTCCCTTTCTTACTTTATGCAAGTAAATATTTTGCAGTATATTTCAAATAAATAAATAAATAATAAAAGGGAGGAAATCCTTTGCAGTTGTATTTGGGTCTATCTTTTTTTTCAACTGCCCCTTCCCTTATTAACTTTGCCCTCTCCCACCACTTCCCCAATTCTATCTCTCTTTCTCTCTCTCTCTCTCTTTCCCTATCCTCTCACTCCCTCCCACTGAGGAGATATTGCTCAGAGTCCAAACTACTGCTCCTTAGATTTAGAGAGAGAATTCTTAGAGACCTCAGGAGGCTTCTGCAGCCATGCAGCAGCAGGAAGGGTCCCATTACGGGGGTCCTCCTCCGCCGCCGCCTGCTGCGGCGGAGGCCGTGCCTCCCATCAGCAGCCGGCCTCCGCAACCGCTCAATTTCGATGAATTGGCCACCGCGGTCTCGGGGAGCTTCCCCGAGGACGACGCTGGTGCTGGCCCCGGAGAGCGTAGTGGTGGCACCCCGGGCAACCGGTGGCCCCAGCACGAGACGCTCGCGCTCATCCAGATCCGCTCCGACATGGATGCGGCCTTCCGGGAGGCGGCCCTCAAGGGCCCCCTCTGGGAGGAGGTCTCCAGGTGAGGGCAGCTCAACTCAAATTCCATCTTTTGATGCGATTTCCCGAGTACCCACAAATCGAAACCCCTCCAATGTGGGATCTTTCCACCGAAATTCTCCTCTTTCCTCGTGCCCCGGTCCTGGATCTACTGTTCTTCGTAGACAAATAGGAGAGAGAAGTAGATAACGGTTTTTGGGGTTCGCATTGGATTAAAATTAGAAAACAACTAAAGCAAATTGGCGGAGAAAGAGAGGAGAGAGAGAAAGAGAGAGAAAGGCAGAGAATTTAAGGAAAATTAAAGAGGAATCGACAGCGATCTGGAAATGGGTTCGTACTACGGCCACTGCCATTGTTGGTCGTTGATGATGTTCTCATCTCTGGCTCTTCGATTTCATTTTTTTTTTTTTTTGATGAGTAAGTAATTTGTATTGATATCACTCAAAAAACGATATACAAGTATAGTCCAAAAACCCCAATGGGGATTACAATAGAAAAGCACAAAATTGGGGAACTAGAGGTTATGAAATTAGCCCGGAAGAAGACAGGCGTATAGTCCAGCTGGAGCTAACAGAATAAAATTCTGAGTAATTGTGAAACTTGACGGCTGACAGAAGTAACGGGGGAAGGCTGCAGCCCGGTCCATCTCCTGTTGCGTTCCTGCCAAATACACCAAATCACAGATGCAAGAAGGGGGCCAAACTTTCGACGGACAGCCTTGCTTGGGTGCGAAGAAATCCATTGCAAAGAATTCCGCAAGGAGGTCAGAGGGGGTAAAGGAAGGTCCAGCTCAAAGCAAGAGGAGGATAAAACAGAAGTCACAAAATCACAGCCAAAAAAGAGGTGGCTATGGGATTCCAATTCCATACCACAGAGGTAACACATAGAATGGGGGCAGGCACCCCAGGAGGCGAGTCGATCAGTGGTAGGCAAGCGCTCCCGTACCCCCCTGAATAGGGTAAAGGAGAATCTTGGCGGGCAACCCTTCGACCAGACAATGGGAGCCCAGGAGGGGGGCTCAGCACGGGGGCGAAGGAAGTCTAAAGCAGCCGAAAAGGAGAAACAATGAGATTGAGGAATCCACCTAAAAGGGGGGGCCTGCCCAGAGACTAAACTACCCTGTCTTTTTTCCGTCACTCTCGATCTCGAAAAAGCAGCATCTTTTCTCTCACCATCTCAATAAATTTCATATACAAATCCCTCTGCATCAATCCCGAGCAACTTATCTTATCCTTTAAATTTCTTTATAAATCTCGCCATTTTCCAATAAAGCAAAGCACCACCAGACATCGCTAAGAATTTCTACCTATGTTTACTTTGAGAGCAGGAAGCTGAAGGAACAGGGCATCACCAGAAGCTCCAAGAAGTGCAAGGAGAAGTTCGAGAACGTCCACAAGTACTACAAGAGGACCAAGGAGGGCCGCGCCGGCCGCCAGGACGGCAAGAACTACCGCTTCTTCTCCGAGCTCGAGGCTCTCACGAGCGGTGCCACTGCCATGAACGCGCCTTCAAGATCCATCCAGCCCACTCCCATCGCTTCGATTCCCCCTCCGTCGAGCAACCCGCAGCCGACCGGAGAGCCCGCCGCCGTCCCTCCGCTCTGCGGGTTGGGATTCTCCAGCAATTCGGACTCGGATCCGGATTCGGAGACGGAAGATGATGGAGGGGGACGGAAGCGGAAGCGTAGGGAGGCAGTGGGAAGCGGGAGGCACACCATGGCGCTGTTTGGCGAGATGATGAGGAAGGTGATGGAGCAGCAGGAGGCAATGCAGCAGAGGTTCCTAGACGTGATTGAGAAGAGGGAGCAGGAGAGGATGGCACGGGACGAGGCGTGGCGGCGGCAGGAAGCTGCCCGCCTCTCCCGTGAGCACGATATGGCTGCGCAAGAACGGTCGATGGCTGCGTCTCGCGACAGCGCCATCATCGCCTTCCTGCAGAAGATTTCCGATCAGAACACCGTCGCCCCCACCTCTGCGCCGCCTCTGGTCTCCGACCCACTCCCGAAGCACACTGTTCAAATCCAACAAGAATTGCCGTTCCAAATCCCTGAGCCGCAAGCACCACCACCGCCTCCGACCCGCCAGGAGCCGTTGCCGGTTGTAAGGCCACCGCCGGTGCCCCCGGCGGACGGCGGCATGGGGGACCCACCTTCCTCACGGTGGCCAAAGATGGAGGTGCTGACGTTGATCGAGCTGCGGTGCGCTCTCGACACGCGGTACCATGACAACGGCCCCAAGGGGCCGCTGTGGGAGGAGATCTCGGCGGGGATGCGCCACCTCGGCTACAACCGCAACGCGAAGCGCTGCAAGGAGAAGTGGGAGAACATCAACAAGTACTTCAAGAAGGTGAAGGAGAGCAACAAGAAGCGTCCGGACGATGCCAAGACGTGCCCTTACTTCCACCAGCTCGACGCCATCTACCGCAGCCGCTCGCTGGGTGCTGCTGCCAGGGCCAACGCACTGCCGATCGCATCGTTGCCGCCGCCGCCGCAACCCGATGCCAAATCCAACGGCTTGATCACACCACCAACAGCAGCGGCAGCAACTGAGAAGAAGGTAATTAACGAATCCGAGCTTAATTACCAATCATCAATCATTGTAAATCTTGATTGAACAGTTCAGTAATTTCTTGGTAACCAATTTTTTGGATCATTCAGGCGGAGGATTCTGTGATGCCCGGAGGTGTTAAGGAGGCGCAAAATCACCGGCAGTCATCCACCCCGCAGCCGTCATTGGAACTGCACGACAGCGCGAGCATGAGCGGTCACGACGACGATGACTACGACGATGAGGAGGACGATGAAGAGGAGGCGAAGATGGCCTACAAGATCGAGTTCCAGAGGCCCAACATAACTGGCGCCGCCGCTTCGAATGGCACCGGACCGAACCCGCCGGCCAGCATGCCGCCCACGGCCACCGGACCCTTCGTGGCTATGGTTCAGTAGATTTGGCCAATTGTAAATTACAGATGATTGATTTTGTGGGAAATTATCCCATATTCTTTTCCCTTGTGCTTGTTCTTCCTATCTTGCATCTGAAATCACGACGGGGGACTCAAATTTTCACCTTCTTCTCTCAATTTATCGGCGAATAATCAGTCGATCGTCGGCGAGGAACTTCACACGACGGCGTCAGGACGGCGTGAACCGGATGCGGCCGGAAATAACGCCGGAGTTTCATCTGAAAAGTTAATTAGTTCAAAGATGTGGACTTCAGCTTCCCATAAGAGTACATCAATCCTTCTCTTCTCCTTTTTCTTCGATCTCTCTTCTTCGATTTTTTGCCACATTTTACCTGTAATCTATTAATTTGTTGTGTGATTGCCTCTTTACTGTTACTGTCATGTTTAAGTGTAAATTTCCTTCAATTCTCTGTAGATTTCCAATGCAATTGTGTTATTTCTGTACTCATCGTGGCCTTGATTATCTCCATTTGTGTGCGTTCGTTAAAAAAGTATTTTGAATTAATCTAGAAGTTGATCACCATCAATACCAGTGAGATCTACAATCATGCCAGCATCAATACAACAGATCTGGAAGGTAATTAAATAATCCAGATTCTATCAATGGGAGGAAGCCGGCATCGTGTCAAGTACACTAGATTTAAATCTAATCCTCAAATTTCCACTATACTATATCTTTATGTATGGTTTAGCTCTCATCTTATATGCAGAAGACCACTAATGATATGATTACGCCTTTATGCACATCCAATCGAGTTAAACTTTTCTACTAATTATCATAGTGCATGTTTAGGGCGCCGGATCGTCTACCGTAAGTAATTTGCAGCCGACTCTGCAGCAATGCGTGGATGAGCGCCATGTGTCCCCAAAAAATCCGACGGCTGCCCAACGCTCCTCTTTCCTTCTCCTCTTGCTCGGCCCCTCTCTCCTTCTCGATCCCAGCCATCTCGCCGCCAGCACCCTCCCTTGACTCGGCCTCCTTGGGCCCGCTTCTCACTGCCACGACCCTGTCAGGTGAGGAGGATGGAGGTGTCGTCGCCGTTGGGGTGGGGGTGGGGGGGGGGGGGGGGGGGCAATGAGGCATTGTCATCAGGGGAGGAGGAAGGTGGCGTCGTCGTTGGGGGGAGGGAGGAGTCGAATGACGAGGATGGTGGAGAGGGTGACGACGAAAGGGACACGAGCGAGAGCGGCGAGCCTGAGGAGGCCGAGTCGGGGGAGGGCGTTGGCGGTGAGATGGCTGGGGCCGGGAAAGGAGAGAGGGGCCGGGCGAGAGGGGAAGGAAAGAGGAGTGGGTGGCAGCCGTCAGATTTTTGGAGGACACGTGGTACGTGTCCTCATCCACGCATCGCAGCAGAGTCTGCTGCAAATTACTTATAGCAGACGATCCGCGCCCGCATGTTTAAGTATATATGGACTGCATTATTGGCTAAGAAACTTTGAGATATCTGAAATCCTAACCAATCAATCATTCAATCAAATTAGTAGGGTACAAAAGCCATGATCTAGATCTCAACCTTGTCGGAATCGAATCCAACCATCAATACACAAGCAGAATACTCGAGAAATCAATATACACAAAATGCATTGAGAAATTCACAACTGACCAATCTTCACAAGAGAAAACCCAACAAACACTTGGAAACAAGTGTTAACGACATACATGATTGCCAGCAAAGATGGAGAATGAATCGTCTGGAGCCAACAGACTCCGCAGTACTCATTTGAGCCGCTCGATCTTGATCGAGCGGTTCACGTGATTTTGCATTTTTTGTGAGCACGTACCGTGCAAAATCATGTGAACCGCGCGACAAAGGTCGAACAGCTCAAATGGATACTGCAGAATTTGCTAGGCTCCCCAATGTAGCAAACGATCCATTTCCGCGAAGTTGCAGGTCAGGATTTTGCATATTGGCCAGAAAGAAACCCATTAAAGGATGCTAGGGTGGGTGGGGTACCTTACATAGTCCCCAGTCCCCACCACCCCCGAGACTGTGTTCGCTGTCCAGTGATAAAAACATAGGTTGAATCTGTGCAGTAGATTAATGCCGGATCACTGTAATTAATCCCCCATTGAATGCTAATCGCAGCAGTTAACCTCCGATTATCAAACTAATCCCACACGTCAGCGGAGAAACCCTAATGCATGCATGTGCATGGGTCGACTTTGGCACATTGTCCAAGTAAATGCTTACTTTTCCATGCACATCAGTCATCATTGCAGTGGATTAGTAGAGTAATCCGACAACAGAAATGGGATTTGTAAAGAGTTTAATGGAGCTGCTCCCTTGCCTCCACGTCGTTTTCAGCGTTTTTTTTATTTTTTTTGAAAAATATCGTCATATATATTCATCTCTATATCACTCTTATATGTCATTATCATTTCAGAAACAAAGACTTCTACGGCCTCCATCCAGACAATTTTTTTTTAACGGTAACATGATTTTTTAAATCAACATCATCTCGATAGAGGCCGTAGGAGTCTCTGTTTCTAACGAAATTCGAATGGCATATAGGAGGAATAAAAGAATAAATATACATGACGATATTTCTCAAAAAAAATTAAAAACCTTATAACTGCCTGAAAGGGACAACCCAATTAAACTCATTTGTAAATATATATTTACACAGCAGAGCGTGGTGCAATTCAAAGTGGGGGGACAGCACTGTGGGGAAAACTGGACATATGCATGTGGTCAGCTTTGGGATTCACGAGGGATGATGGTTCTGTAGAGAGAGAGAGAGAGAGAGAGAGATTTGGTACGTGTCATGGACCGTACCGTTGGTGGACGTCGACTGAAGGCACACGTGTCCAGGATTTGAGATTAGTTGCTTCTGATGACGATGGGATCATGCATATGTAATGCACGTATATTTCCTTCTCTTCGTTGGGTCTTAGGTTTCCTATCTCTGATCATTGCGTGAGAGATTCCCCAGCTTTTGATAAATGTCCCATGTACGATCTCAGACGTTATTGAGTTGGACTCCTTCGAGATTAATGGTTTTGATCGTTTCACTATCTTTCCTTTATTCTTTTCATGAAAAATATATCAACCGTCTTCGTGTGAATTTATTCCATAAAAAAATATAACACGATTTGTTTGGAATAAACTCCCACAACAAAGAGTTTGTTAGGGACTAACAAAGACAAATATATACGTGTGATGAATCTCCACTCCACCACCTTTATTCTTTCATTTTTACTTCAAATCCTTAGCTAAATGCTTATATATAGCATTAATTTGTGAAAAAAAAACACTAAATAATAAACATACAGATACTATATAAAATACTATATTTAATGTCAAAGACACTGAGTGACCCTAAACCTCAAGATGAAGTTAAAAATTGACTTGATCGACAAACAATAAGTTAGACCTTAGAGAAGTGCTTGGATTTTGATGATTATAGCTTGGCTTTTGATGATTTTAGTCTAGTTTTAAAGCTGAATTCGGTGCTTCCCTTGTAGACCAATTTGATGCATTTTGGACTTTATATAAATTATCTACAATTATGTGAAGTTGGATAGCATCTGGAACTTATTTATTTCATAGAAAATCATTACCATATTAGTTCACTATGATTTGTGGATATTGTATGCTCGATATAAATATCAAACTTTTGATATAGGTATCTTGGACAAATATTGCGGCATGAGCTCTGAATGCATTAATTGGTGGATTGGTTACAAGAATGGAGTCATATTGTAATTTCTCTAAAATCATAAAATACTATATGATATGTCACTAAATGTTCCACCATTGATTATTTGTCATAACTTTTTGAAGTGATTGCATATTTTAAAAAATGGAAAACCAATTCATGTGCTTTTTATATTTTTTATTTTTATATAATTTCCTTTGTTTTCAAGAACTCTATTAAAATAGGATAGGTTCTCTATCTATATATATCTTAAAATACACTCATATTTTTTACTTTTCATTTTTATTGCACTTCTATCCTAAAAATAAAAAAACATCTAAAAACTATCAAAAGTAAGAGTGAGCATGGATAGATTGGATCAGATTTTATCTTTATCCATGTCAAATTCAATTTGAAAGGATAATAACTTTTCTTAATTCAATCTATTAAGTATTAAAATTCAAACCAATATGATCCACCGAATTATGGATTGGAACGGATTTTTGATAATTACATATCCTCCTCATGGTCTATTATCATGTTAGTAGCGCTTAACATTGGATCATATTTTTGATTCCGAATCGATGTAAAAAATAGTATTTATTGTAATAGATTTAGCTCAATTAAGAATTCAACTACAATAATTGTAAATAATTTATTAAGAAATATAGATAATTATTAGATTATTGTTCAAAAAGGATGCAACCAGAACGTAGCACACAAATGGGGAATAACTTGACAATATCAACATCTGATGTATGCTTTGCCTTTCGTGGCTAGAAAATGAGATGGAAAAAGAGGTTGTATCCTGCATCTTGATTTAACAAATGAAGTAATTGAAGATGGTCGTAAATAGTTGGGATTGGAGCATGGTTAATTGATCTAAAATGAAGTAATCTCCACTTGAGAAAGAGACGTGAGATCCAAACGATTGCATTATCAATTTGTAGGGTTGACTTATAAGAAGTAGAATGGGATAGTTGGGTTTTTATATTTTAATTTTAAAGTTAATTTTTTTATTCCTAGAATAATGTTACATGTTAAATTAAAATTAAAGTCCTATTTGACCAAGGAATATGTTGGTGGAATTCATAAAGTAGAATAATTATAAAGAAAGTTCTAAATGTTATTAGTGTTCATATAGAATATTAACAAAATAATGGATTGGATTGTGTTGAACTTTGGTAGCAATCTAATCCCATCCATAATTAACATATTTTTAAAAACTCGATCGAGTTCAATCCATCAGAATGACAAAATCAAACCAATCCAATAACATTGGAGTGGATTGAATTGTGTATTTTATCTAATCCTTGTGCACCCCTAACTAAAAATTCACATAGTCTCAAAAATACTTAAAAAATAGGTTTTGGAATCCTTGTTGTATAGGTTACTTAGGAAAAAATATAGTTGCAAGCGCATGGCCTTCATTCTTTGTTTGTCTCATTTGTCGACATCTATTTTGGAGTCACTCATGAGTAGTGAAGCAATTGTCTTGTCTAATGTGATGGTCTCCTTGCCGTAGAGTGACATTATTACAATATTATCGAAGGAAAATGAAAAAGGACACAGAAAAGGTCTTAATCTCCTCCTTGAAGAGAGACTCTCCTTTCTTGTTCTTCTCCTTAAGTGTAGGCATGTTTGTTATAATCTTGTTAAATTCATCTAGTGCACCTTTGAATTTATCTTATCGATCGTCTTTAGGCCATAGAGCTTCTTCGTCATATTAATAGTTTGTTTATCAAATATTTGAACTTCTGTCTTTCATCAAACTTATTCCATAACTCTTCCAGATCATCCGAGATGAGAACTTCTTGAAGATGTTGCACGTTAAGAACAATTGTATTGTAATAATTATGAGATACTTCCTCCATCATCTTCTGCGGTGTCTTCTCTTATATCTAGAAAGCTTTCGCAAGACCCTTTCAAATGAGTAATATTATTCACATGATGTAAGCATATGGTAATGCCAATGATTCCAAAAAAACACCCTTGGATTTGAACTTCTCCATTAGATCTACATGGTGTAGTATGATCTTTCTCTAACACAAATCACTTAACATGTTAAGTGGATTGAATTTCCACTAGTTACCTCGATAATGCTAAAATATTTCCACTTTGCAAGATCTTAAAAATCTGATAGAATCCTCTTAATCTGAACCATCCAAGTTGTCTGGAGCATGAAAAAAAACCCTTATATTGACTCATGGATCTTCTCGGTTAGATGTCTGATGCTTCCAATCTCAATGGTCCATCGTAAACAATGATTGTTCATGCCTTGTAAAAAAATATCCACATTTTGTGTTGTGTCTCCTTGTCAACGTCAAACCTCACTCTTATACAATGTTGTCGGTGAAAAAACCTTGCGCTAGCACATGTTGTTCATAATATTAACCTGATGTGCAATCAATCACCACAAAAGCACGTGAAAAAGAAGACTCACAATATAATTGTTGTCGATAACCTCCAATGATCACATAAGAAGAATGTTCACTAAGAAGAAAGAACAAGTACAATTCTCTCCATTTACTCATTTTCTCTCTCTCTCTCTCTCTCTCTCTCTTGTCTCATGTAGTTTGGTGTAGAATGGTATGGTGTGTTGTGTGGAGGTGATACCATCATCCCTTCTATATATAGCGCAAGCCTCTAATGCAATATCCATAGTCCTATTCCTAAAAAGATTATAGGTAGAATACAACTTAGCTTTTATTAGTATTAGTAGCTCACTTTCTTTAGGATTCCCAACCCTAATATGTCTCCCAACATTTCTAGCTTTATCTTGCAACCTTATGTCCTTTTCTTATCCTACTTAGGTGAAAAACTATGAACATAATTATTTTGACTTGCCCCCTACATCACTTCAAATTAGTACCTTGTAAAAACTTTTGTCTCATCATACATGATAAATATTGGGCACTACTATTGAATGAATCAACACATTATTATGTACTAATCCAGATGGGCAGTTACACATCATGCTAACATGTGGATTACGTTAATAATTCTCTCTTTTTATAGTTTTTTTACACTTGTATTGTTACAAACTATTGCAATTGTATATGTATCCTTACTTATTTCATGCATGACCTCTACTAAGTTTCTAAATTTCTCACCATTACATATATTGAAAACTAATTGTATTGGTGAATGTGAGCCAAAGCCTAAATATGAAAAAAATAGATGTACAAATGCAAGTATAAACTTATTTTCTCGTGATGTAATTGTAAAAGTCGCTTTTTCGTGTACTAGATAAATGTATGATATGAACCATAATCTTTTTAATGGATTTGTCTTGAATTGTATGCATACACGCTGCAAGAACATTCAGTTGCGCAAACATAATATCTGTCGCCATATTCTTTGTAAGAAAAATGTGGAGTAGGCCTACTTTCATCCTTTAGGGTAGTTCTATTTTGATTAATCCGAATCCGTGTACTGAGTCGAACCCTCTCCATTCTTGGCAGAGGGACATGATCGCTACTATAGTTGATATTAATATTGAATTCTATTGAAATTCAAAATCGAATTTATTTACATTACATATTAATTGTATTTACATTATATATTAATATATACATATACCAACATTAGAAATTTATCATTTTGGTTTTTTATTTTATATTCTATTTTTTATTTTATTGAAAGCTGTGAATATATTAAGTTGGGTCTTTCCGTCGTTAGAAAGAGTGATAGACAGACAAGAAGCCAAGGAGAAATGTTATATTACATGAAGAACATGTTGAAGCAGCAACTCGTGGAACATGAATTTGTAATGGTGATTCTGACCAGATATGACTTAAGCATCGCAAAAAATTTGTTGCCAAAAGTAGGGTGAGCAGGTTAATGGCTAAAATTCACGACCAGAAATGTCTTCGACCTAATGACAACCAGAAGTTCCCGATCAAGAAAGTTTATAGCTAAAAAATTTCATCGTCGAAAGGTAGTCATTGGTAGAGTTATTAATTGCGACATGAGAGAAATTGAGCTAGCATAGGATTGTGCTTCCCATGAGAGATGTGGCCTTGAGGGAACCTCTTGCATGTGGGCAGTTAGAAATGGGGAGTCCCCACACAATGGATGCACCACTTGACCCCCATTCCCCACCAATTTTAATGGGGGACACAAAACTTGGTGTTGGTCCCACCAACTTCAACTAACTTAAACATGCTCATCAATCACATGCCTTCAATTTCTTTTCCTTTTCTCCTCTCCTCCTCCTCAAATTTAATCCATGGGCACATATAGAGCGAAACATGCATGTGCTCAGAGAAATCACGTGATACCTCGGTTCGATCGAGGGTTCACATGGATCAGATAAAATCGGTAATCCGACCCAGTCTCTGTCATTGGCAGACTCGTTTGGTCTAGTCATCCTATCAAGGTCTATCTGTTTGATTGAGATTTTTTATATTCGTTATATTATGTGTGTATTTGTGTGTATAATATCCATACTTTCCACTTAAATATATGCATAATTACATGTTAAACTTCAGAAAAAAATCATATGATAAAACAACAACTCTCTTAACTATTCCACTTTACATATATCACAAATTTTTTTAAAAAATCAACAGCCATTGAACTTCAAATATTCATTTTTTTTCTTCTATCCAAATAAAAATGAAAGCGAGCTGATCTCATTTTCAAAAGTCAAAGATTTTACCCAGAGAATGTACTCACCCTCTCTAACTCTCTGTATCGTCTTTGGGCCTCCGGATAATGTACTTCTCTTCTTTTTTATAGTAATATATTTAAAGTGGTGAATCACATCTCTATATGTCACCCTCATATTATTAGAAAAACGAAAGCGGACTGGTAATACAGTGGGTCGATTTTTGTTGGATTTTAACGACCAATGTATTGGATAAAAAAAGTTGTAATAGTTGGAAATATTCACCACAATAAAATGGATTTACGATGGCATTTTTCAAAAATCCGTCATTATATCATCCGTTGTTATATACAACGATGATATTATTAATTGCAAAATTATTTTTTATACGTGATATTAGTAATTATTGTGATATTATAACATAACAATAATGCATGTAGCAACACATGTCTGTTTGATATTTTTCAAAATTTTAGATAATCATTGCGAATTTTTAAGTTCAAATCTCAACTAAGATTAGTTAAGCATTGTTATATGGATTCTCGTTAATGATATAACAAGAGATGTGGAATTCATCGCTAATTACAAATATTAAAAAAATAATTTCGGATGAATAATATCGCTATTATATTTGTTATACTCGTTTTGTTGGAGTGATTAACATTACATAGATGAGAATACGATTTCTGACATAAGTGCGTACGATCTTTTGCAATACATAAACCCCAAATTTAGGAACATTTCATGAAAGTACTCTTAATTAACATACTGCCAAAGTACATGATGTATTAACTGCATGTCTTGAATTTCCAACCATGCACGTGTTACTTTGTCTCTACCTACGTGGTAATTTTTACAAATTTACTGCAATCATGACAGCAAGGTGGATCCGACCGGTCCGATCGGGAGCCGGCTCTCATTCTATCAGTTCGACCGGTTTTTTTATTTTTTTTAAAAAAAATAAAATCGAGTACGATCGTTTGTCCGATCGCTGCCATCTCGTTAATCGATGTCATCTCGTCCTCCCATGCATATTTTAAGGGTGCAGAAAATATGTCAATAAAAACTTGAAATTGCATAAGAGAGACTATCCATATACAATAACATTATGTATGTATGTGTATATTTCATCTTTTTTGTGAATGATATTATGAAATTATACAATAATTGTTGAATTATTTCATTATTGTTATCTATGTTAGATTACATGTTGATATTTAAATTAAAAGTAATGGACGATATTGTATTTTTTTATTTGTATGGTGAATGAAAAAGTAAAATCTTTTAACGAAAAATTATTTAATAGATATAATATTCGATTTTTTCGATTCATAAAATCGGTTCAACTGGTCGGATCAATAAATTAAATCCGGTCCGATTTTTTCCGAGTCGATAAAAATGATGATATCATGTTGACGTCATCACCGATCCGACCGATTTAAGCTGATGATCCGATCTAATCAGATCGAACCAAAAAAACCGACTCAACGTCCGATCCAATTTTTAAAACCTTAAATAACAGGGTCATTAATTGCTTTGGTTGCAACCCATGTAAGATTAACCTGCAAAACAAAGATATGGACAATCAACTGTGTCGAATAGGATGCATGCACTTCGAAATGTAGAGATCATATAAATAAATAAATAAACACATGAGCAGTACATTTATTAAGATTAAGCAATAAAGAAGACAAAGACGTATATCTAATTTACTGACCTGACGCGTATGACTCCAAAACAATATGATCGATCCAACCTATCTGCTTAGTGGAGCCCAATTAATTAGATCTACGATGTATGCATCATAGAATAGCATTGTTTGCATAGATTAATCCAAATCGAACGTGAGCCACACAAATTGACCACATATCCTCCTGGTAATTTTAATTGGCGATGTTGGATCAATGTTGAAGTTCAAAATTGGTTTAAATCGACTCGTTCGAATGCGATGCGATCCATTCAACTCATCGTAAAGATTCGAATATTAAATGAGACTTTTACATCCATAATCTTGAGTAATTTTTCAATTACATTCATAACCTTACGTAATCGTGAATTACATCGAGAACCTTCAATAGTCTTAACTCTTATACCCATAATCGCCGAGTTAACTTCCATCCAATATTCTGTTAACTATGACAGAATCCGTCAAACATTTTGCATTTTCTACACTTTACTATTATTTACAAATGAGTACACTCTCCCTCCTACCTCCTCCTCCCGGTCGACCACTTCCTCCTCCCCCCTCCTCCTCGTCGACCACCTCCTCCTCCAACCTCCTCCTCGTCGACCACCACCTCCTCCCGCCGAACTCCTCCTCCTCTCCTTCCTCCTCAAGCCAAGACCCCTATCCTCGCTGAACACCAAGTCGTCCACCTCCTCCAGCCAGGCCGGCCCCGACCTCCCTCGACTCCCCAGTCGAACCCGCCCCACCCTGCGGCTCGCCACGTGCCTACGAGCCCCGCCCCTCCCTGCGGCCCGCCGCCTCCTGCCTTGAAGTACAACTCCTCCCCCCACACTCCTGCAAGCCCTTCCTGCCTGCAAGCCCCACCCCTGCAAGCTCCTCCTGCCTACGAGCCCCGCCCCTGCAAGCTCCTCCTGCATGCGAGACCCATCCCGCAGGCCCCTCTTGCCTGCGAGCCCCACCCCT
Source organism: Ottelia alismoides (assembly GCA_037367405.1). NCBI lineage: Eukaryota > Viridiplantae > Streptophyta > Magnoliopsida > Alismatales > Hydrocharitaceae > Ottelia > Ottelia alismoides. Next base: position 257,444 of record JAZKJV010011892.1, on the reverse strand, counting down.
CCCTGGCCCCTCCCTACGGCCCGACCACCACTGCCTCTGCACTATTTTTTATTTTTTTATTTATTAAAAGCAGTTGGATAAATCATGGGTTAGATTAACCCAATGATATAGTTAGATTAACAGAAAAACTAACGGAGGATTATGACTATGAGACAGTGTGATTATTTGGAGTTTGTTATGTAATCCACAATTATATAGGATTATGATTGTAATTGCATAATTACTCAAGATTATAGGTGTAAAAATCCCATACTAAATCAGTTTGACGAGCCTTATTGAGTACCGAACCAAAATGGATGTGTTGTGCGCCATTGATATATTAGTCAAGTCAAACGTTAAATATATAATAATTTATTGTCTTCGCTTCAACAAAAACGGAGCTATATGAACGAATTATAATCTTTGTGACCTCGGCCCTCGATCTCGCCTGCAACTTCCTCTCCGACCTATGGAAAGAACAAGAGGAGAAAATATCCACCGTTGGATTTCCATTGGTTAGATTAACTCAACACTAACCCAAGTAACTGACTCAAATAAAACTAAAACTGATGGCAGGGTCTGTGGGGTAAGACGAAGCAAGTTTACGGAGTCAAGGGAGGGATTAAGTTGTTTCAAAGGTCATAGAGGTAATTGACAAAGATTATAGGATCTGTCGGATAAAAATCCCATTATAATTTGATGATTACATGATATATCTTCCTATGTGGAAAATTTTTGAAGTTTGATCTACTGTCAATGTATTTAATATTCATTGCCCGTTATCTTTTACGATGCTAGTTATTCGTTGTAAAATTATCTTTGATTTTTTAAATCCGTAATGAATATCGTATTGAATGATATGTTGCTAACAAAGAATCTATAGCAATGAGCAATGATTACCCATTTTCTGTTTTTTTAATCTTTGCGAAAGTAGCAATTCGCAGTGTAACACCCATACTCTCAAATATAGTCTTAAATCTAAAGGTAACTGTTAAGGAATGTAAAACTGTATATATTCTGTGAGGTCTAGGGGTCCTTATATAGGACTAAACCCTAGGGTGCTCAGAGGAGAACTTACATAAATACCCCTATGGGGTTACATAGGGAAACATTTCATAAGGAAACAGTAATACATGGAAACAATGCATAAGGAAATAGAGGTAAATAAAGGAGCAATAATATATGGTATTCTCTAACACTCCCCCTCAAGTTGGAGCATATCCATCAATCATGCCCAACTTGAAAGATATCCATAAAAGACGCTTCTTTGGTAGTGCTTTAGTAAATACGTCTGCAAGTTGAAGATCTGTAGAGATATGTGGTGTGACGATCTGCCCTCCTCGTATTGCATCTCGGATGAAGTGACAGTCAACTTCAATGTGCTTCGTCCGTTCATGAAATACAGGATTGGTGGCAATATAGGTAGCAGACTTGTTATCACAGTATAGCGGTATAGGAGTAGTAGCCGAGAACCCAAGGTCTCGTAGAAAAGATAAAAGCCACGTAATCTCACAAACAGCATGGGCCATTGCCTTATATTCTGCCTCTGCACTTGATCTGGAGACCACGGTTTGCTTCTTGCTTCGCCATGAAACAAGGTTACCACCAACAAACATAGCATAGCCTGTAATGGATCGTCCGTCCTCAGGAGAACTGGCGTAATCAGCATCTGCATAAGCAGTAATATCAGTAGGATCGTTGACCTTATAGATGAGTCCTCGCCCTGGTGATTCCATCAAGTATCGAAGGATCAGAAGGACATCCTGCCAATCACTGTAAAGAGGTCTCTCCATGTGGCGGCTGGCTCTGCTTACAACATAAGATATATCAGGCCTGGTTACGGTGAGGTAGATCAGTTTACCCACGAGGCTTCTGTATCGTGTAGTGTCTTCAAACTCAAAATCAGTGGATGTAGCGTGTTTTCGTACCTCTGCAGGGATGCCAGATGGTTTGCATCCTTGTGAACCGACTTCCGTAAGAATATCCAAGCAGTATTTCCGTTGTGATAGATGTAACCCTTCAGCAGTACGTATCACCTCGATACCAAGAAAGTACCGGAGTTGTTCAAGATCCTTGGTGATAAACACCTTCTGAAGGAAGGCCTTGGTCTCGAGAATTCCATTGTCGTCGTCCCCAGTGACCACCATATCATCAACATAGACAGCAAGTATCACAGTACCAGTGGATCGTCGTCTAATAAACACAGAGTAATCAGGTGTTGTCTTATGAAAACCAAGAGAGCTGATTTCAGTGGTAAGCCTGTCAAACCAGGCTCGAGGACTCTGCTTTAGGCCATAGATGGCCTTACGAAGTCGGCATACATACTCCCCCTTGACGGAGTAACCCGACGGCTGCATCATACAGACCTCCTCTTCGAGATCACCGTATAGGAAGGCATTCTTTACATCCAACTGATAAATTGGCCAATTCTTGTTAGCGGCAACAGAGAGAATTGTGCGAATGGACCCCATCCTAGCCACAGGAGAGAAGGTCTCAAAGTAATCGACTCCATATGTCTGGGTGAATCCTTTTGCCACAAGTCTGGCTTTAAGTCTGTCGATAGAACCATCTGGAGATTGTTTGGTCGTAAAGACCCATCTGCAAGCAACATGCTTAATACATGTAGGACATGGCACAAGATCCCATGTGCCCCTAGATATGAGTGCATCTATTTCTTCATTCATGGCCTGTCTCCAACCTGCATCTTGGAAGGCACTGTGATGATCTTTCGGAATGGAGATAGTCATTAGTGCATCGTCATATTGTTTGTCAGTGCATGAAAGTCCAGCAGTAGTAGTAAAGTTAGACATAGGATAAGTAGTACACTTTCTCTTTTGCTTCCGTAATGCAATCGGCAGGTCGTCTGGATCATCCGGGACAGTAGTGGAGGGGACTGTTGAATCTGGCATATCATCCTGAGGCAGAAGTATGGGTAGAGTGACATCTGGTGATGAGGTCTGAGATCGATGGGTATGGATGCTTGGTGATGGAGGAAGATGTAAAGGGACATTGGTAACAGGCTGTGTGAAGAAGCTGGTTTGCTCAAAGAAGGTTACGTCTGCAGAGATGTAGTATCGACTGTCAATAGGATCATAACATCTGTAACCTTTTTGAGTGTAAGAGTAACCAAGGAAAACACATTTGATGGTACGAGGTGATACCTTGGTGTGAAAATTGTGTACGAAGGAGACACACCCAAATATCCGTAGAGGTAGAGGAACGGGAAGATCATTAGGGTGAAGCAAAGAGAATGGTGTAGAGCCTTTGAGAGTAAGAGAGGGAATCCTGTTGATAAGATGGACTGCAGTGAGAACAACATCACCCCAGTATGTTTTGGGAACTTTCATCTGGGTGAGAAGGGAACGGGCAATGTTTAAAAGATGACGGAGTTTGCGTTCCGCAACCCCATTCTACTGAGAGGTATAAGGACAAGAGGTTTGATGTATTGTCCCATGGGAAGCAAAGAAATCAGAAAGATCTCGTTGAGTAAATTCCAAGGCATTGTCTGAGCGGAAGACCTGAATATTAGATGAAAAATGATTTTTGACATAATCAAAAAAGTCTTTGCCAATTTTATTGATTTCTGAGCGTTCTTTAAGAAGATAGACCCAGGATGATCTACTGTAATCATCCACAAAGACAATAAAATAGCGGTGTCCACCAATGGTTCGGACAGGACAAGGTCCCCAAATCACAATGAATTAAAGAGAAAGGCATAGCTCGACGGGGTTCAGTCCTAGCTGGAAAAGATGCACGGTGATGTTTTCCGAACTGACATGCCTCACACTCGAAGGGTTTAAGCATGGACAGTTCAAGAAACATTAAGGAAAGAGCTTTAGCAGAGGGGTGACCCAGACGAAGATGCCAGAGAAGAGGATCAGCAGAGATGGAAGTTGCGCCAGCGAAACCAGAGTTGGAAGGGATATCAAGATAATATAAGCCGTTCTTCTCATGTCCCCACCAAAGATCTGTCTCGTCCGGATGTCCCGAAAATAACAGATAAATCATCAAATATCACACGACAGTTGAGTTTTGTACATAATTTGTGAACAGACAGCAGACTGAGGGGAAAAGCAGGAGCACAGTAAACATCCGTTAGCCTAAGTTTGGGGCTAAATTCCATGGTCCCCACACCAGTGATAGGTGAGTAGGCGCCATTGGCCACACGAACGTGCTTCACCGTAGAGGGCTCCCTGGGAGAGGTGAGAAGACTACATTCTCCTATGAGGTGGGTTGAGGCACCCGAATCGATGATACAGGTAGAAGTAGAGGTGGAGGCAGAACTGGAAATTGTACCTGTGGTGGCTGCTAGAGTCGCAGTAGGCCCTGAAGGTGTAGTGTCAACAACTGGGTTCTGAAGGAGTTGGCGAAGACGAGCACATTCTGCAGTAGTAAAAGATACTGAAGCCTCTGTGAGAGACTGAGCTTGGGAGGTTTCCATAGTATCATAATTTGTGTCATAAGATGTTGCCTCATATGCATTATTAGCTTTGGGCATGCCAAAGGTAGACCAGCATTTGTCAGATGGATAGTTCCAGCGGCCACAATGAGTACATGCTGGATAACGAGCATTAGAAAAATCACGACCACGGCCGCGTCCTGAGTCACGTCCCCGTCCCTGCTCTCGTCCTCGACTGCGACCAAACGTACGGCCTCGTCCTCCTTGGAAAGGTGGGCGTCCTCCAGCAAAGTGAGCAGTAGTGTCTGTAGGAGGTGATGGGTTGGGTGACTCCAGCTCCTGTAGTCTGCCAAAAATAGTTTCAAGAGACGGTAGGGCAGCCGCCGTCAAGAATTGATCTTTAACAGATTTATATCGAGGGTGTAAGCCTGAGAGAAAACGGTACACCTGCCATTCTGCTCTTTCACCTATTTGCTTGTCACAACATGCAGGTTGAAATATAAGCAGTTCTTCAAATAACCCTATGAGGAGCCGGTAATATTCTATCAAGGATGTTTCTCCTTGACTTGCAGACCAAATCCTTGTGTAAATGTCAGAAAGCCTGGATTTGGTTGTTTTTTGGGAGTATGTATTCTCAAGACTCACCCACATTTCTTTTGCAGTTGTTTTGTAGAACAGATTTGACGCAATATTAGGATCCACACTATTCGTCATCCAAGTGATGACTTGGCAATTGTCGACGTACCAGGTGTCATAGTTGGCGTCTGTCTCGGCAGGCGGAATGGTAATGAGAATATAAATCTTGCGTTGGCCACCAATGAATATTTTGAAGGATCGAGACCATAGTACGTAGTTCTCCGAGCCCTTTAGTTTGATAGAGGTGCCCTGTACCATCATAGATGAGGTAGGGTACAGGAGCTTGGAGTCCGAAGACGTAGGAGCAGATGTCATGGTGACCGCAGTGATCAAAATACAATGACCTAGTATGCAGAGAAAATAGAGATCATACGCAACTAGCAAACCATGCCGATGTAGTCCGTGCAGAAGACCATCAATCTACGGTTGGAAGTCTAGGGCGCATAGAGCCAAGGGCTTTGCGAGGAGGACGCTGCAGAGGGCGCTGGAGCCGTGGGGCCGTGTAGCAGGAGCGGTTGGGGCAGGGGCCGTCGGGCCTGGGGCCGTGGGGCCGAGGAGCAGGGGCTGGAGGCCGTGGGGCAGGGGCAGGGGCAGAGGCCGTGGGGCAGGGCCCGTGGGGCAGGGCTGAGGGCGAGGGGGGGCAGGGGCCTGGAGGTGCAGCAAGCGTGGAGCAGGGGCTGGGGCAGGGGCCATGGGGCCATGGGGCGAGGGGCCTGGAGGGCGAGGTCTTGCTAGAAGGGCGCAGCAGGCGTGGAGGTGCAGGGGGGGTGCGCGCCTGGCAAGGAGGGCGCGATGGGAGGGGTGGAGGTGTGCGGGAGGCAAGGAGGCGAGGGTTCCTGGCGCGGTGCGCGGAAGGCAGGGGGTGTGCGCGTGGAGGTGCGCGGGAGGGTGCGCACCTGGCGAGGAGGCCGCGATGGGAGGCCTGGTGACCTGGCAATGTGTGCACGACGGGAGGCGAGGAGGACGCGGGAGGCGTGGAAGCCTGGAGGCCTGGAGACGGTGGGGAGCGCCAGCCGAGGAGGGCGAGGAGGGCGGCGGGCATGGAGGACTGGAGGCGGGAGGCGGTGGGGTGCGGGAGGCGTGATGGCCTAGGGCGGAGGATGCCCTTGGGAACGATCATGACGAGGCTGGTAGGTGGGGTAGGGGTAGGGATCGAACATGCTCTGATACCATGTTAAGGAATGTAAAACTGTATATATTCTGTGAGGTCTAGGGGGTCCTTATATAGGACTAAACCCTAGGGTGCTCAGAGGAGAACTTACATAAATACCCCTATGGGGTTACATAGGGAAACAGTTCATAAGGAAACAGTAATACATGGAAACAATGCATAAGGAAATAAAGGTAAATAAAGGAGCAATAATATATGGTATTCTCTAACAGTAACAAAGTGTGAGAGCAGGTTATAAATGATGGGGATTACTACTTGACAATTTCGGCTTAAGCATTTTGGGTGGTTGCCAACGAGTTTAATTGGGTCTGAGCACAACAAGTTGTTAGGGTCAGGTTTCCTCAATAGCGGAATGGATACCTAAGCCTGGGACGTTACAAATGGTATCATGGCCAAATTTCCTCTGATAGTAGAAAGAGCTATCCGAGAGGTGAAGCCGTCCCTACAAAACCCATACCCCCAAACATGATCCCAAATCTAAAACTCACAAAGTGTGAGAGTGAGTTATCAGTTGTTGACGAATCTCCATTTCATCACATTTATTCCATCATTTTGGCTTAAAAACACTAACTAATGCATCTAAATAACACTAATTTGGACAAAGTAACATTCATTCTTTGTTGTATAAATATTGTATAAAATATTATTTTTAATGTCAAAATTATAAAATAAAGAAAAGAAATAAAATAAAATACCTTTGGTATGTTATGACTCTAAACCTCGAGTGATAAGGGTCAAAAATCATCAATGATTTCCATTCTTTTATTCACCATTTATTCATTTTTGGGACCTATTTCATTCTTTATTTTTATATCTCAAATAAAGAAACTTTATACATGAAAGTTGTAGATATTATATAAAAATATATAAAATTGATTTCATACAAAAATAGTATACAATGTACTTTGTATACTATAAATAAAAAGCTAAAATCCCAACTTCTCATACATGTATCTCCCAAATAAAAACTCAAATTGTGTCAAAAATCATCTTTAATTGTATATAAATTTCAATAAGATATTTAATGAAGGTGATTTCATATTTCTTGGTGTTAAGGTGTGAAAGTTAGATTTTAGACCCCTTATTGTATAGTATACATGAATAAAATATTCATTCTATTTATCTTTATTATTTTTATAACTTAGTATTTTTATAATTCTATAAATATTATTTATAATATTTGTATATATTAAAACCACAATGAAACCATAAATAAAATATCAAAAGAAAATAAGTATACAAAATATATAAATAAAATACATATATTTATACCTACATATATTATACTCTTATTTATTCAAGTGTAAATATTGCATAATTAAAATATAATAATTATATATATATAAGTTATAAATATATAAAATAAGAAAGTAAAATAATAAAATCAAGATAAAAATAAAAGATACAAAATATAGATGAATATACCTATAAAACAACCCAAAAACAAAATTGCAATTAAACACCTCAAAAAAATAATAATAATATACTTTAAAAATAATAAATATTTTTATTTTGTAAAATTAATAAAATCATTTACTATTAATTTTATTTTTAATTAATTTTTGGTTTGCTTTTTCCTGGTTGGTCCACATGGACCAACCACGTTTCACCTTTGGTTGATATCAGTCAACTCTTTGACCAAGGTCCCAAGATTGTCGAACTTGGGTTTTGACCTACTTTCTCGAATTTTTCCATGCAGATTCTTTCTATAATCGGCTTGGATTCCTTCATGCTTTTTTCTCCTCGATCTTCCCTCATGCACGTCAGCATGAATCCTCGAAGAATGGACCAATGATTCGCCCCATCTTCCTCGTTCTTTGACTCCACTCGTTCGCCTATACAAAACTGCACGTCCTCTTCCTCTTTGATGGGAATCGCTTTCGACCTTGTTCTGGCTTCCTTCTTTAAGCTCCGGATGGAGGCGAGTTACATGCGTCTCTCCATCTCCATCTCCTCAGTTGTGTAGCTAGGCGGGACTAGGGTCACATTCCACACCTTCGGCCATCGCCACTGTCGAGGTACTTATCTCTTGGCCTCCTGGCCATTTGAGGTTCTTACTTCGTATGTAGATTAGTTTTAGTCGTAGCTTCAGTTTCCAGTGTGTATTTTAGCTTGTGATTGTTGAGTGAGCGTCAACATTTCAATTTGTAATGAACCTTTTCGCCTATCTCCGACTGTGCTACGCCTCGCCATTTACCTCCATATCCTGCCCTACCACCTTTTGATCATCCACAGCACCCCCGCTCACTCAGATCTAGCCTAGATCTATCGCTTCGATCTCCTCTCTCCGCCGTATGTCGGAGATCGCCACCCATCCATCACCATCGTCCATTCTTCTTTCTGAAGTTCACCCGAGCTTCGCCCATATTTTTGTGACTAACCCATGCAGAAAACGAAGAGAAACTACACATTTGTTGGGATTTTTGAGGTCCAGAAGTCTTCTCCAAACTCAAACCCAAACGTTCACTACAACAAAAATGAGTTATGGCCACGGAATGTGGCTATGGAAACTTGTGTCCACGATAATTCCGTGGCCACTAGTTTCTCGTAGCTACAATTCTGTGGCCAAAGCTTAATACAAGAGTTGTGGCCGCGACAAGTATTGTGGTCACTTGTAGTGGCCACGACATATTCGTGGTTAGAGAACTCTCGTGACAAGACTTGTAGCTACGGCTACTGGCCACGATATATCGTGGTCAAAGTCCAATTCCGTAGCCACAATCCCACATCCGTAGACATAATTTTGTAGACACAACTTGTTTTCCTTGTAGTGGTTCCCAATAAATTTGTGAGCTTTCCTTAATTATCTTATGATGTTTTATCATCCTGGGGGAGAAGGAGATACGCGGATCAAAGGTGTTTGACCAAAATTTTTTAGGTATAGGGGTAATCGAAGCCTTGAGGCTTTGAAATTCCTACCAATGACAAATCCGATGTTATGTATATAATCTTTCATTGTCAAATTATCATTTATTCTTGGAATTTAAATTATCACTAATGAGTCATGTCACGACGACCATCTCATTATTTTTTTAACATCCATACCCCTAAAGATAGTCTCACATCTAAAACTCACAAAATGTGAGAGTTAGTTATAAATGAAGGAAATCCATTTTTAAGCATTTTGGGTGATTGTCAACGGATCCATTTGGACCCGGATCCAATAAGTTGTGAGGGTCAGTTTTTCTCGATAAGGGATCAGGGACCTAAGCCCGAGATGTTACAAATGATATCAGAGCCAATTTTCCTCTGGTAGTGGAAAGGGCTACCCGAGAGGTGAAGCCACCCCCACAAAGAGATAGATGGAAATAGCTACCCGGAACGTGCAACCACCACTATCATTGGGAATAAGTGATGGGTCATGTCGCAACGAGAACGTTACAAATATAAGTGGAGGAGGTTGTAACACCCATACCCTCAAAGATAGCCCCGCATCTAAAACTCGCAAAGTGTGAGAGTAGGTTATAAGTGATGGGGATTACTACTTGGCAACTTAGATTTAAGCATTTTGGGTGGTTGTCAATGGATTCATTTGGACCCCAACCCAAGAAGTTGTAAGGGTCAGTTTTCCTCGATAACGGACAGGGAACGTAAGCTCAGGACGTTACACTTTTTCAATAAAACATTACATCAAAATTGGTCAATAGTGACTTTTTTAATCTGTCACTATGTCATTCGATGTTAAACATACAATGTTGATACTATTCATTACGAAATTACTTTTTATCTTTGAAGTCAGCGACATTTTATCTATTGTTATATCATTAATGATCTTGCATATAGCAAGCTTATTCATTGCTAGTTTTATAAATTTTAACTAATCATCACTAAACTTTAAACTAAAAAAATAGCTGACATATTTCATTAGTAACAAATCCTCAAATTATATGTTACTACAACTCTATTCTGTCTCGAGTTATGTACAATTTGAGTTCAGTTCGATATGAGTAAAATCTTAGTTGAGCCCCCACAATTTTTACTGTCATATTTCAGGTTCGATTCGTTTACACCCCTAGAGGTGGAAGATTCTTTACGCATAAGTCTTCTTTAATTTCTGTCAATTTTACAAGGGTACTCTTGCAAATATTGCAAAATCAAACTTGAGGAAGGTTCCTCCTCTTTCCCTCTCATCTCGATTAGTTACTAATCTAAGCCCCACACCTTTAATTAGAGAATAAGAACATGATTTGCTTGTCCACGATTCCAATCAACAACTGGTGAGATTCCTTTGTTGTGGTGGGAGGCATTCACTAAATATTTGCAAAGTGGTTGGCTTTTGTTCTCTTTTTACACCTAAACATAAGAAAGGGCACATATCCAACCAACTGCCAAATCTTTTACGTTTTTACTAATTTAAGTGCAGATAATAGATCCAATTTAGGTCATAACCAACCAACAAAATAATTTATCTTTTTAAGGTTCGTTATATTTCTACTTCAAAATCCTATACTCTTCTTATGGATGGAGTGGAACTGTGGAAAGAGAGAAGAGTGGCATGGATTTGTAAATTAGATAGCATTTTAAGGGTAAAATGGTGATTCTCTAAAAGCTTGTGTTTCATAAAAGGGTAAAATGGGGTTACTCTTGGGATGAGCTAACTTGGCTCACCCGCCTCATTTTTCCTATTTTTATTTTAAAAAAATAAAACATTGAAAATTCATCACCATATCCTTATATTATGTCATTCAAGTTTCGTGTTAAATAGATATTCCTACGGTCTCCATCTAGACAATCATTTTTCAACGATCGCAGAATTGTAAAAATTGACTCTGTCCCGATAAATGAGAGGTTAATTGATCCATGAGGAAGACATCTTTATAAAATGGAGACCGATATGACTATTACTTTGATATTTGTTAATAGTAGTATATATAGTTGTAAATCTATTTTAATACGTTACTATAATTGTATACATGTATTGATAATTAACTATATCTAGAAAAATTGCATTCTTTTATTTTTTGTATTTCAAATATCTTTTTATGAAATAAATATATTAAATGCATTTAGTATATCTATTTCGTGTGTAAATCATCCAATACATGTATTTTTAAGATAAATTATAAAATATACAAATATTTGTATTCAATTTGTATCTATTTTAAGCATTGTTATACTCCAAATATAGTTCGACATATATTACTCACAAAGTGCAAGACTGAATTATAAGAGTGGAGAATTCTGGATAACGTGAGCCTAACCATTAAATGTAGTTGTAAACAGGTCCAATCGAGTCTGAAACTAATAAATTGTCATGATCAGCTTTCTCTCGATAATGATTGAAGGATCTAAGCGCAGGATATTGCATGTGGATTCTATTTTTAGGGATATGATCTTCTCGCACGATTTGGACAGCATCTAAAACACCACAACAAAATTGATCTAAGGCGACAAAATCGAATCGTCATCATATCTTATGATGTTATATGTAACAACTAATAATATTATTTATAACAAAATTTTATTGTATTATTGTCACAGCAACAAATGCCATATTCATCACTAAAGAAACCACGACGATTATCCGTTGAGCTTTTCATTAAAATATATAGCAACGATTAAAATTAAAAAAAACAACAAATAATATGCTGCGAATATAAAGAATAAAACAACAAATAATATTCATTCCTATATATTTAACTAAAAATATCGTAATAAATATTAAATTATACATTGCATATGCAATTTTTTATAGTACATAATACATTTTTTTATAACAGTAAATTTCTGTATTTATATTTTAAAACAGATAAGTATATGATAACACTTATATCAATATGGATAGCTTAACAGAGTAAACAATGATGATTATTACAAAATTCTAAGAAGAACGACAGCCAACGGATAACCGCTCCTACGTGTAAGTTCTCGCTTCCCTCGTCGATACTCGGAGGATATGCTTCTTTTTTTATTACCACGGATGATGCTAGCTTCCACGATCAATACTAAGAAAACATGTCGTAGGAACAATATAAGGCAACAGACTACGCCTTCGATGTAAGCGACTTGAGTGCAAATTTCGTCGCTAAAAGTAAGGTAGCCAAAGAATTATAACTGAGATGTTTCCCTTAGCTATCATACTTGACATATGATAGACATGTAGGTTATAAACTAAGGAGACGGTTCTAGAACCTTCATGTTTTGGGATTAAATTATTGATCAAGGTTAGAAGTTAGATTGGATCAGGAACATGTTACCCAATTGATTCTCTCATGGACCACTGCTAATATCAGCATCAGAAGATGTGGATTAATCCTTTTCCCCCTTTTCTTTATAAATTTGCATTAGGGCAAAACAAAGAGAACATGGTGTGTCACCCTCATGGCCAATTAACCACAAGGAGTGGACCACCTTTGGATCTATTTCATTTGGCATCAATCGTGTGACATCTAGCACATTCAACTTTTGTAGTTAGCTATAGGTACAAAAGCAATTAGGGTTCACTTGTGTCCTTCAACTTCTGCGATATCAGTTGTGCTCCTCTCTTTTTTTTGTAATATCAGTTGTGCCCTGTATTTTTACGAAATTCACGGTTCCATCCTTCTGTTATAGTAAAGTAGAAGCGTAATCGATACAAAAGGGCAGAACTGTGAATTTAATAATTGACTGGTATGATTTGGAATGTGTCTCTTTTCTCCAATCATACACATCGATGGCATCATTGTCTTGTACATAGCATGTCCAAATACACGCTCTAAATATATAGATTGTTTCTTGATGGATTTTTATCACTTGTGTCCCTCTTAGATTCTATAATATCAATTATGCACATTCTTTTTGTAATATCAATTGTGCTCTTATATTCTTACGAAATTCACAGTTTTACTCTTTTGTAAATTAATTATGCGCCTATTTTAAAAGGGCAGAATTGTGAAACTTGTAAGAATATAGGGACATAATTGATATTACAAAAAAGTGAGTGGCATAACGGATATCACAGAAGTTTAAGTCCAAAATATAGAAGAAGAAACAATTAGCTCTAATGGTGGGTTAGAAGGATGAAAGTTTATGGATTTAGTTTGCTTTCTATTATGAAATGGTATTTTCTATGTAAATATGTGGTTGTTATGCAACATGATGTTCATGTTTATCAATATCCGTATTAAAATCCGGAGTAATTACAAAAAAAACCTCAATTATGCCTTGATTCTCAATTACAAGACACACTTTTCAAATGAAACAAAGAAGGTACTAAACTTTCCACTTTAAAGTTTAACGCCGACATAAAAAGATCACGAAAGCATGTATTTAAGCCAAAAGAATACGATCAAGCGTTTCTTTGTTACACGTGAAAATGTGGCATGTAACTGAAATTTTGATGCATAATTGAGACCATTTTTTATAATTTACCCTCAAACATGTATACATGACCAAGAAATGGATAAAGATGCGATAACACCTGTAATCGATCCGGTTGATCGTGAGATCGATTACATGCGGGCAAAACAAAGCACAAAAGCTGCCTCCTCTACATTAGGTTAGGTATATGCTCTGTTCCATGTGTTGGCTCAAACGTGAAAGACTATTGGGATTAACATAATCCAAAGAGCTGTCAACCCATTCAATTAATTATCCTACTTGCATTATAGTAATATTGCTTTAAGTTAATTAACTATGATTATCGACAATTAAGACCCTTTACTAATGAAACCTTGTGAGAATACATAACTTGACTACAGAACAAATGTTGATGGATACAAAGAACATGTTACCATATCTTAAAAAACAGTCAACAGCCAGGTTCCATAGACTTGACCGTTAGATCTCGATCCAACGACTAAGACTATTCCGACCTCTACCAAAACGAAGGTTGCCAATGGTAGTTTCAATTTGTTAGCTGTGAGTTGCTTTCTATACATTGATGGATACCCACCTTAGTTAGCCACCATAATGTTTTAAAACAAGCTAACCGGTCAAACCCACGGTCGTGAATAATCGAATCGAGCACCTAACCGAGATAACCCCATCTCGCAGAATGAGAAACTTCCCCTTCCATACCACTGGATCTCTTTCTGCCAAACAAGTAGGAAAGTGACATGAGTTCTAAACATAAAAGGTCAGGAATCAATCACCAGCTAACCTCAAAACTACCGACGGCAACATCGGAATGTCGACCGCCCTGTGAGGCACGGGTCAAGAAGAGGACCGCAGCTGCTTTCGAATAAATGGCGATGTCGGGGATCTGTTTGGTAACATGGGCAGAGCTGAGCTCCCACCCATGTGCAGAAGCACATTCTTGGACCAAGCAAAGAGGAGGGTGTGAGCATTCAATTGGATTCTTTTCCTTAAAGGGTAAGGCAGTACTGACCAACAGATGAGTAGAACTCTGAATGTGCTGTCAATGTTTCCCCTTCTCCGCATGCGTGGATATACAGCACGGGACGCTTCGTTCGGCTTCCCTGTTTCAGCAAGAACACGGGGTAATCAGTCTCTATGACAGAAAGGAAAGAGATACCATGTTCGGTATCATAATGCACCGCCCTTGGTCATCGCTCCATAGGCGCTGTGAAGATTATGCACACTGAATCGCTGTAACAAGATACAGTTTAATCAAGATATTAGATGCATCAAAAGATATCACCATATCTGAATTAGACATATCAATGGCAAAGATGCTCCAAAGATTACAGTGTTTAAATCTATTCTGATAATCTAGATCATCTCCTAACAGTACACATTCAGTGCCCAATCCAAAATCAAAAGCTGCATTACACATCTCCAGATGCAGCAAGAAGCACCTTAACACGAGAACCGGGGCTGCGAAAACCACCCTTAAGTAGGCAGAGAAAGGTTCTTGCATCACATATCTTTGATGCGTGAGATAAGGTCTAAGTTATGCTTCAAATTCGACAAATCGACCTTCTGTAAAATTTTCAGAATAAACAAGCTAATTACATCATTGATTACATGGAAGATGGAGCAAACATATCTTGAATCCAAATTTGGATTACCTGGTTTGCATGTATAATGCCCTGCTCTGTCGACCGACCTCGAGGAGAGTTCAAGGCGTGATAATACTGGGCATCACACAGGTACCCAACAATACATAGGGAAAATTGAAAGATTACATAGGAGTATATAGCAATAAATCTCGCATGCTAAGTTGAAAGAGAATCTATAAAAGTCAATACAACTTGAAATAGCAAAGCAGCACCATCAAACATAACAAATTCGATACCGACTTACTCTCGATTCATCGAGACTGATTTCTGCAACACGCTAAGACTGGCAAGAGTTTTACAAAACTGGATTCTCATGTCAATCATGAATGTGTATTATTGAGTATGGGTGTGTTCTCATGTCTCGATCTCTCCTCAAAGTCGTACCCCAGGAGAGTCGAGCATCATACAATACGACATAAAATTTCAAAAAGTAACATTTATTGACATCATTTACATGCATTTCAACAGTCTTATTGTGAAGAGATTTAAAAGGACCTTCAATAAGTCTACGTATATCCATTTGAAAGAAACCGCATATAGACATTATTTACAGGGCATACAGAATTATTGTGGCGATAAGAAAATTGTATATCCTGTTGAAGAAGAGGGAAATTTCACCTGCTAACAATTCTAACCTCTCCCTTTGCTCATTTTACTAAGGCTATTTTCAAGCTTCTTCACCTTCGCCTCTTGCTCCTTGATCGCTAATTTCAGTGATCTCACCTCCACAGATTCAGACCGTTCGTTCAGAGACTGAGACTGTACATACAAAGCAAAAATTGATCAGGACAAAGCACAGCAGTAGCTAGAAAAGAAATTACAGTTAGAATACAACGAAAAACAATGGCGTGCGTGTTAGGTGAATAGGGTTCTTGACTATATGTAAATCACTGCAGGATAGGGGGGGAGTTGATGAACCATTTGAAAACTAAATTTTTACTACTAAACAAAGAGACCAATAAGAATTCAAGTGTTGAGATGTTGATTTTAATATATGGGTTAACGGTTGGGTGAGGAGGATTCATTTAACTCCATGTGCCTATTTATGTGACTCACCTACCTTTTTCTTTGTTTAAAAAGTGAAAACAATCCTAGTGGCATGCAAGCACTAAGAATGTTGCATATAGCAGAAAGAAATAAGCGAGCTCGCCAATCACGACACACAGATGTACGAGATTCACCCTTAATTAGTTGCTCCTCGGAAGGCAGCAGTAGAGCTATCTTCTGTGATGGTGGAAGGGTGGTACATGGACAGTGAAACACGGCCTAACCCTATGGGTATGTTTGGTTATTGGGTTGGGGTGGTTGGGATAACCTAATGTGAATAGTAGTTGTTTGGGATGGTTATGAGGGTTGGAGAGGATTGGAATAACGAATGTAATATGACGTCACTATGATTTGTGATGGAATTCCAACCCAAAAATAGAGAGGGATAAACCGGGTTACCCCATGGTAACCTGGTTACCAAACGGACCCTATGGGTTTATATAGGGATCCTCCTAATTAGACGAATCCACAAATTTGATTACAAAAAACATCTGAAAATTGAGTGTTGTCAATCGAATGCCCACACCATGGTATGGGAGGGATATGGTGCAACGTGCTCCCTGAAGGATATGTAGAAATCCTCAAGCGCATCACGGAAGTGTGATGATCGTATCACATACGATCATGAGCGACTAGTTGCACTAGTAGCTCGGTGCAGCGGAATTTTAAAAATTTTAAAAGGATAAAACCATATTATCCAAGAACATTTCTTGAATCGTTTCATCTAACCACAACAAAGATATAGGAATACCTCTAGGAGCGTGGTTGCGATCGAGCCTCTAAAGGAAGAGACCTCTTGTCTCAAGTCCGATCTGTCGGAAGAGACGCTTGCGAGCGCGGGGATGAGTCGTGTGCTTCTCGCAATCCACGTTGATGATCCAAGCAATAGATCTCCTAATATCGTCTCACGAGATCGAACGCCTTCTTCACGAGCGTCATGCACCAAAGAAGACGGAGAGCCAATAGTCGTCTAAGCGAAGCACAATGGCGAGGCGACGACGAAGACGACCTTCTCTTTATGAGAGTGGGCGGCCACTCAAGAAGAAAAGGGAGAGGGTATGCATGAGAATGAGAGAGAGAGAGAGACTTCGTTGTGATTGTGTGTGTAACTCGAAGAGCAAGGATTGCCTATTCTTATATAGGATTTTGGGAGTCCATGGATCCCAATCCATGGACAACACATAATCAATATACGAGATTGATTTGTGTTTCTTTCAATGGCTAAGATGTTGTAAAAAACACAACAACAAATAATTTAATTTAAATTAATTTACATTGATAAATCAACAAAATTAATTTTAAATTAAATCACCATTGACTAGAGATAGGATAATGAGGAGACTAACCTCCTTCCCTAAAAGAGGGGGGACGACAACTCCTCTCCACATGTATAGTAGTGGTCGTCCACTCCTCTTAGGAGGAATGGGTCTATCTTTGCAAATTATCATGAGATCTCATTATCTCATGATATATCATGATCTCTTGTCGAAAATATTTTCACAAAAAATAATTCCAAATTATCTTGTGGAAAATATCAATCAAGCCATTGAAATTATGTGAATCTCATTTACAACCCAAAACAAAATGTAATTATATTTTCAATTAATCATTTAATGTGAATCCAATCAACATTAACAATTAATCAACAAATATAAATCACAAAAGCCTCTCTCTAATATATTATAAATCACATTTATAATATACACGGATAATTGGATAGTACTATCCACATTATCCATATCCACAATAATTAAATCTCATTTAATTATATTGGATAATCATTCTCATGCATTCAGATAATGTGAATCAAAATCACATTATTCGTGATAATTAAATCGCATTTAATTATCCATTTCTCAATGCTTAGACATAATTCAACTTTGGAATTATTCTTGAACTCTTTCAAGAATAATGCGCTTTCTCTGCAAATACTTGGAGATAAGGACATGACGATTGTATTGTACCACATATAGTGACTTGGATATTGAGATCACATCTCAAATCCAGATCCCATGGACCTCTCATAGATGCTTGATTAAATCAAGACCGTAAGTCCAATCTTCTCATTGCATCTAAATCCCACTCAGACCAATGTCCAACACTTGGACCAAGATCGGATTACTTTTCTACTGAAAGGAGTCACTAAAATCCAGACATGTTTCATCATTCCCTCAGAATGGAAGCGTCATGGTCATACAATCGTTTAAGATCACATCACCCTCAGGTATTTCTAATACATGTACATCCTGCATACTGGAAGACCTATGATCATTTCGAAGATATAGATCAATTTTACACTGTCATCTTCAGGGTTTGATTATGAAGCTTCTCATTCTTGGTCATTGGGATTTGGTATCGATCATATGCTTTCCAAAAGCATATATCATACCTTCAAATTCTTGTCTTGGTTCCAAAGCAAGACGACCATGCATGGAATTTGATCGGTCCCGATACCTCATGAAAGAGCTCATGTCTTCCGGTTCACAAGTAAACATGTATGATCCCTTTGAGAGATTGTATTACTCATACCCTTGCATGCACACCAGTGCACCGGTGTATAGACCTTGGTTAGGTCATCAACCTATTGGTCTGTCAAATGTACACACTCAGACATATAGCAACACATCTGTCTCCGGTCAGAGGATGTGTGCCTATATTGTGACAGTATACAATATAGGGCTTTTGTTATCTCGATCTCGCTAAGTCAACTCATTGACCTAACTAATCTGACACCTCTGAATCTCTATTCATATGCAGAGGACCTGCATCAAGAGGTCGGCCAGATATCAGCCCAAATGAGAAATGATTGCCATCTCCTGCTCAGGCTGGGGATGATCTCTTAACAATCATTTGACGGTGCTTGATGAGTCCTCAATTCAACTCATTAGATATTCATCCAAACACCAGTCTCTATGGTTCTATTACTAAATCAATAGTTGTATGATTATTGAGATGGCCACGTTACATAACCCTAATTATACAAAGGGACCTTATAGTGCATTCATTCATTTAATCTCAAAAAGGGAGTGAAAAATAATCAATAACTTTTATTGATGAACCATCTATTACAATAACATTTATGGTAGGGATGGTTCGCCTCGAGCTCACATGGCTAACAATCTCCCACTAACCTCAGAACCATTTAGGAACAATCCTTAAACCCATACTCATTACATGCTGGTCAAAAACCTTCTGTATCAAAGGTTTGGTAATAGGATCAGCAACGTTGTCAGCAGAGGCCACCTTGATGATGATGATATCACCACGCTTTTGAATCTCCCGAATAACGTGATATTTCCTTTCCACGTGCTTGCTCTTTTGATGCCATCAGGGTTCCTTCGCCTGAGCAATGGTTCTCGTGTTATCGCAGAGTAACGGGATGGAAGTATCAGAGGAAACTATGCCATGTTCCACAATGAACTTGCGCAACCACATCGCCTCCTTTGTAGCATCCGATGTGGCAATATATTCAGCCTTTGTTGTTGAATCCGATGTAGTGTCCTGCCTCTTACTTCTCCAGCTCACAACACCACCGTTCAACAGGAACACAAACCCTGTTGTCAACTTTCGATCATCAATATCTGACCGGAAGTCCAAATCTGTGTATCCCAAGACTTGGAGATCACCATCTCCATAGACCAGGATATAATCTTGCGTCCGTCTTAGATGCTTGAAAATGTTTTTTATGCATTCCAGTGTTGCTCTCCAAAGCAGGATTGGTAACGGCTTACCACTCCCACTGCATGGTAGATATCTGACCTGGTACACATCATGGCGTACATTAAGCTTCCTACAACCGATGCAAAGGGGCATCCAGCCACGACTCTTTTCCTCAACACTTTGAGGAGCCATCCTTTTAGACACGTGTATACCATGTCTTAAGGAGAGGAAACCTTTCTAGGAACTTTCCATACGAAAACGTTCAAGAATTTTCTTAATGTATCCATCTTGTGATAATCCCAATATCCTCTTCTCTCAGTTTTTGAACAGCTTCAGGCCTAAGATGTAAG
Source organism: Ottelia alismoides (assembly GCA_037367405.1). NCBI lineage: Eukaryota > Viridiplantae > Streptophyta > Magnoliopsida > Alismatales > Hydrocharitaceae > Ottelia > Ottelia alismoides. The sequence goes on along the minus strand of JAZKJV010011892.1, from coordinate 237,260 downwards.
ATGCTTCTCCAAGATCTTTCATCTCGAAGGTATGAGATAGCCAAATCTTAACACTGGTCATCATTCCTATATCATTCCCAATGATAAGGATGTCATCTACGTAAAGCACGATGAATACAATGGCGCTCCCACTAATTTTCTTGTATACACAAGGTTCATCAGGATTCTGCACAAAATCATAATTCTTTATGGTTTCGTCAAATCTGATGTTCCAACTACGAGAAGCTTCTTTGAGCCCATAGTTGGATTTCTTCAGCTTGCATATTTTACCATCCTCGGTTATGAAGCCATGTGGCTGCTCCATATAGATATCCTCCTCGAGGTATCTATTGAGGAAAGATGTCTTGACGTCCATCTACCAGATGTCGTAGTCAAGATATGCAGCTATAGCTAGCAGTGTCTTGATGGACTTAAGCATAGCCACAGGAGAGAACGTCTCACCGTAGGCGATGCCTTCTCTTTATGTGTAGCCTTTGGCCACGAGCCGTGCCGTGAAAGTCTCCACTTTTCCATCAGGTCCCCTCTTTCTCTTGAAGATCCAGTTACACCCAATGGGTTTTACCCTTTTAGGTGGATCCTATAGGGTCCATGCACCATTCTTATGCATGGAGTCAATCTCTGATTTCATTGCTAGCATCCATCTATCCATGTCATGATCCGTGAGTGCTTCATCAAATGAAGTAGGATCATTGTCAGCCTCACCTGACACATGGAATCCATACCTTTCAGGTGGTGCAACCACCCTTGAACTCCTTCGAAAAGGTATAGATGTTTCATCTTTATTTATCTCTTAAGTTTCTGGTTCGATCGAGAAACTCAAATTCCTAAGGGGATTTAATGAGTTCCTCAACTTCATTTCTGTTTTGACCTTTAAGGAAGTCATTCTCCCGAAATTTCACATCTTTAGAAACGAAAACCTTCTGGGTCTCAGGATCATAAAGTTGGTATCCAATATAATCTTTAACATACACAATGAAGCAAAACTCACGAGAGCAAAACTCTAGCTTACTTGCGTCAACGTTCTTCACATGGACCAAGCAACCCCAAACCCTCAAGTGATTAACACTAGGTTTGCTTTCATACAAGAGCTCATAAGGAGTCTTAGGCACATATTTGCTAGGAATCTTGTTTAGGATATATATATTACAGTCTCTACTGCATATCCCCAGAAACTAAGAGGTAAATGTGCTTTACTCATCATTCAACGGACCATGTCCATGATGGTCTTGTTGCGTCTTTCAGCAACACCATTAAGTTGGGGGGTTCCAGGAGGAGTGAGATTGGAGATAATTTCATTCTCTTTAAGGTATTCCTTGAATTCATCTGAGAGGTACTCACCACCTCGGTCAGATCGAATTCATTTAATCTTCCTATCAGTTTGGTTCTCAACCAAAGTCTTGAATTCTTTGAACTTTTCAAAGGTTTCAGATTTATGACGTAGCAGGAAGATAAACCCATATCGCGAATGGTCATCAATAAACGTCAAGTAATATTGATATCCATTTTGGGTCGCGATACTGAAGGGACCATATACATCAGTATATATAAGGTCAAGAATACCTTTGCATCTTGTAACCTTGTTACGAAAAGACGTCCTAGTCATTTTAACTCGAAAACAATGCTCGCAGGTAGGGAAAGGTTGAACCTATAGAAAATCTAAGGGTCCATCCTTTATCAATCTATTGATCATATCAACAGATAAATGACCAAACCTATGATGCCAAATCATATTGGATCGATTACTATCCTTCCTAGATCTTTTAGGGTTTTTGTTAGTGGCAGTAACATTCATGACATGTTCATCAATGCACAACTCATAGAGTCCACCAGAAGTCAAAACACCATCTGCAATATGCTTATCATAACGATCTATGACTAGTTTATTACAGAAAAAGAATGAATATCCGCTTCTAACAAGCTTAGATACATATATTAAATTCCTTTTGAATTCGGGTACATAAAGACACTCTCTAAGTACTAGTACTCTTCCACTAGATAACGATAGTCGACTGGTCCCGACGGCGACTACTGCAACACTTGCATCAGATCTCGTCTGGATGACTATCTCCTCTTCTTCCAGACTCTTAGTTTCCTGAAACAGATGCAACAAATTGCATACATGAACAGAAGCACCAGAATCAACAACCCAACTTCCTTCTCGTCCAACGAGAAAGCTAGTTTCAATGATGAAAATAGATTTCATACATGCTGGGGTTTTACCTTTGTCATTGACTTCAGGTAATCCGGACAATTGCGCTTCCAGTGCTCCGGCTTCTTTGACAGACATCGATTTTCTTCGATGTCATCAAAGTGGATGCATTGGTAGACGAGCCAACTCCTTAACTCTTCTTTCTCTTCTGGGTCGGGCCCTTCCGAGAAACATACTTCCGACCACGCTTTCCTTTGACCTACGCAACCATTGCACTACCAGAGGGGACATCTCTTTTCATTACATCCTCAGCGGACTTTAATGCAGCTAATACCCCAGTGTTAGTAAAATCAACTTTACTCATGTGGTATGTAACCACAAAGTTGTTGAAAGACTTAGGGAGTGACAACAGAATGAACTCAGCTTGCATATCTGCATTTATGTCAGCTCCAAGGGTTTCCAACTTGGAGAGGTACCCAGACATTTTGAGTACATGTTCTCTGACAGAGGTCCTTTTTTGCATCTTGCAGCGAATAAGTTCTTTCATAACGAGGTCCTTTTTTCTCTAACATAATAAGTTCTCTAACAGAGGTCTTTTTTTGCATCTTGCATAGAGTCCACCAGAAGTCAAAACACCATCTGCAATATGCTTATCATAACGATTTATGACTAGTTTATTACAGAAAAAGAATGAATATCCGCTTCTAACAAGCTTAGATACATATATTAAATTCCTTTTGAATTCAGGTACATAAAGACACTCTCTAAGTACTAGTACTCTTCCACTAGATAACGATAGTCGACTGGTCCCGACGGCGACTACTGCAACACTTGCATCAGATCTCGTCTGGATGACTATCTCCTCTTCTTCCAGACTCTTAGTTTCCTGAAACAGATGCAACAAATTGCATACATGAACAGAAGCACCAGAATCAACAATCCAACTTCCTTCTCGTCCAACGAGAAAGCTAGTTTCAATGATGAAAGTAGATTTCATACATGCTGGGGTTTTACCTTTGTCATTGACTTCAGGTAATCCGGACAATTGCGCTTCCAGTGCTCCAGCTTCTTTGACAGACATCGATTTTCTTCGATGTCATCAAAGTGGATGCATTGGTAGACGAGCCAACTCCTTAACTCTTCTTTCTCTTCTGGATCGGGCCCTTCCGAGAAACATACTTCCGAACGCGCTTTCCTTTGACCCGCGCAACCATTGCACTACCAGAGGGGACATCTCTTTTCATTACATCCTCAGCGGACTTTAATGCAGCTAATAGCCCAGCGTTAGTAAAATCAACTTTACTCATGTGGTACGTAACCACAAAGTTGTTGAAAGACTTAGGGAGTGACAGCAGAATGAACTCAGCTTGCATATCTGCATTTATGTCAGCTCCAAGGGTTTCCAACTTAGAGAGGTACCCAGACATTTTGAGTACATGTTCTCTGACAGAGGTCCTTTTTTGCATCTTGCAGCGAATAAGTTCTTTCATTATATTATAACGTTGTGTGCTCTCGCCATCTCCTCTGGCTGTACTCCCCCACCGTGCGGTCGCTGCCATCATGTCCTCAGCAGCGGCTCGAGCGCCACCCTCGATGCTCCGCATCGGCCTCTATAGTCGACTGATCGAGCATGCCCTCATCGACGCCTTCGAGGCTCGACCTCCATGCCCACCTCGAGCATCTCGTCCCGCCACCCAGCACCCCCTCACGTGAGGAGCATGTGGGGGCGAGTGCAAACTGCACCACCACCGTTGGATCAGGGGCTAGCCCTGATCCCGCGGTTATCCATCCGCTAGTGGGCTTTCCCGAACCTAGGCCCAAGCCTAGAGGTTCGAAAACCCCAAGTTCCAGACTGCAGCCACATGCATGCCTGGCTTCCGAGCCTCGCCCGAGCTTGCGTCAATACCCAAACCTCCAGCGCACGTGTTTCGCATATGCATGGGAGGAAATTTTGCAGGTGACCCCTCCTTAGTTTTGTTAATTATATATATATATATACTCCTGCACATGGAAAATTACAAGGGTGCACCTTCGACTTTACGAAATTACATATAAGCCCCCCACGGGCCCATTTGAAAGAGAAATAATTATTTTTATTATATTTTAGTCTATGCTATTTCATTTTATCATAACTTTCTCATATGAACTCCATTTTTAGCGCATAATATGTCATTTTGAAGAGTATTTCATGCTCTATCATTTCATATAATTTGTGAACAGATAAATGGTGCTTTAGTTATCATTATTATTCGAGGTGTCTAACGATTATGCAGGCTTTATTTGACATAATATTGTGCTCAATTTTTTAGAGAAATTTAATTGCAGGGGGCTTACAGAGGAGGCTTATTAATTACCTCCATAATATTTGATGGTTTTTTTGGAGTAATTGTGCATGGAATCTGGAGATCTCTTTTTAAAGAATTATTTGGATATTAATTGTAGTTAATCACAGGATTTGATTCTTGATCTTGTAGCCTGCAGCCTCGATTTTATTGATAAATATCTCTCAAATTTATCCTTTTGATCTGTGACTGTTTTTGAGGATTAATTAATAAATTTATTTGAGGATTGAATTTTATAGATCATAGATTCAGTGCTTCATTCTCTCTGTTTGTTTCTTCGTATTGCATCTCTCGTATCTTCATCATTTCATCGCATTATATTTTCTGGCGTAGCATTTAATCGAACAATTAATTAATTATTTAATTTAGTTTAAAACCACGCAAATAAAAATCAATGTTCCTTGTGTTCGACCTTGGTAGACTTGGCAAGAAAAATACCCCACAACATTCAAAGATTGTGGTTTTTGATTGACTGGATTTCATCTCCTATACTACAATTATCGATTATTAAAGAGGCGAAATCCGCATTCATCACTCAACACTCCCCCTCAATCTGGAGCATATATGTCTATTAAGCTCATCTTGTAACGACATCTATGAAAAGGACCTCTACTAAGGGCTTTGGTGAAAATATCAGTCGTCTGATTACCAATAGAAACATGGGAGGTGGATATGAGACCCTTCTGGATCATGCCTTTGGTATGGTGGCAATCCATCTCTATATGCTTGGTCCATCCATGAAATGCAGGATTATTGGTAATAAATAGAACTGCTTGATTGTCACATAAAAGCTACATGGGAAGAGGAACCTCAATAGCAAGATCCGTCAAGACCGATCTAACCCACATCATCTATGTGCTCTCCTGTGCCATGGCAATGCACTCAGATTCTGCACTGGATCTAGCAACCATTGTCTGCTTCTTGCTTTTCCATTAAATGAGAGAGCTCCCAACAAAAATTGCAAAGCCAGAAGTAGACTTCATATCTCTAGAGCATCCTGCATAATCTGCATCTGCACAAGCTGTCATCTCAAGAGACGTATATTTGTTGAATATAAGACCAGTACCATGTGAAGTCTTCAATATCTCAAAATCATACAGACAACATCCATATGAACCTTCCTGGGTTGCTCCATGAGCTGGCTCACCTTGCTCATGATAAAGGATATGTCTGGCATGGTGATGGAAGCATATAGGAGCTTCCCAACAAGCTCTTTGTATCTACTCTTATCTACCTCCTCAGTGTCTTCATCATATAATCTCATGCTCGGATCCATAGGGATAGAAGCAGGCTCGTACTCTGTCATATATGTCTCTAGTAGAAGATCGGCCACAAACTTCCTCCGGGTCCTCACAAGACCACGCTGGTTCCTGGCGAACTCTAATCCAAGGAGGTATCAAAGATTGCCAAGATCCTTAGTCACAAATTGTTGACCTAAGAACTCCTTGGCAACCTGAATGCCCTGGTAATTGAATGATATGGTTAGATCCTCAAGCGCATCACGGAAGCGTGAGCATCGTATCGAATACGAAGAAGAACGACTAGTCGGACTAGTTGTTCTATACATCGGAATTTAAAAAAATTTCATGCGACAAAACCACATGATCCAAGAACACTTCTCGGATCGTTTCGTCTAAACCACAAACAAGTAATAGGATTACCTCTTGAAGCGTGGTTGTGATCGAGTCTCTAAACGAAGAGACCTCCTGTCTCAAGTCTGATCCGATGGAGGAGACGCTTGCGAGCGCGGGGATGAATCGCGTGCTTCTCGCAATCCATGTTGATGATCCAAGCGAAGGATCTCATGATCTCGACATACGTGATCCGACGTCTTCTTCACGAGCGAGGCGCACCGAAGGAGACGGAGATCCACAAACAAACCATCGGACAGCATAACGACGATGCTGTGGCGATTGAAACTCCCTCTAGGGCATCCATGGTGGACGGCCATGAGAGAGGAAGAGAGAGGGCTGACGTGTAGAGAGAAAGAGAGAGAGACTTATGTTCTCTTGTGTGTTGTGTAAAGATGAGCAAAGGGGTGCCCTTCTATTTATAATATTTTGAGATCCATGGATCTCAATCCATGGGCAACACAAATCCAATGGCTCTCATTGATTGTGTTTCTTTTAATGGTTAAGATTTATGTTAGTAAAAACCGACAACAATTAATTTAATTTAGATTAAATATATATTGATAAATCAATATAAAATCAAATCCAAAATTAAATCAACAACATATGGAGATAATGGAAAGGAGAGTGCATCATTCCATATATATGGAGTGGACGGCCACCCTTTCCTAATAGGAATAGGTGGTCGTCCCTCCAATTAGTATGGAAGGAGCATCTCAATGTAATCTCCCTTGATTACATTATTCCACGTATCTCCAATTTATTACAACAACAATTGTTGTAAATTATTCTACAAAAATAATTCATAATTATTTTGTGAATATTGCAATCTTGCCATTGGAAATTTGTGAATCACATTCATAACCCAAAATAAAATGTGAATTACATTTTCAATTAATTGTCCAATGTGAATCCAATTCACATCAACATTTAATTAACAAATGTAAATTACAGATAGCTCTCTCTTATATATTATAAATCACATTTATAATACATATGACTAATATGGATATTGCTATCCACATTATTCATATCCATGATAATTAAATCATATTTAATCATCTTGGATCTCTTTTCTCTTGTTCTCAAATAATATGAATCACATTCATATTACTCACATCTTTGATAATTAAATCACATTTAATTATCTCAGATAACTCTCTTTATAATATGAATCAAATTCATATTACTCATGATAATTAAATGACATTTAATTATCTCAGATAACTCTCTTTATAATATGAATCAAATTCATATTACTCGTGATAATTAAATCACATTTAATTATCCATTTTCTCAATGCTTGGATACATAATATCAACAATGAAATTATCCTGAACACTTTCAAGGATAATGCGCTTTCTCCGCAAATACTTAGAGATAAGGACAGGGCGATTGTATCGTTCCGCGTATAGTGACTTGGATATTGAGATCATTTTCAAATCCAGATCGCGGGCCTCCCATAGATGCTTGATTAAATCAAGACCGCAAACCTAATCTTCTCATTGCATCTGAATCACATTTAGATCAATGTCCAACATTTGCACCAAGATCAGATTACTTCTTGGTGCAATTTACATTTGTACATCCTCGTGTATTCCCAATACCTGTACATCCTGCATACTGGAAGACTCGGATTAAACCCGAAGTATTGGATCAACTTTATACTGTCTACTTCATGGTTTTATCAGTAAGTTTCTCATTCGATCATTGGGAGTTGGTATCGATCATATACTTTCCAAAAGCATATATCATACCTAGGTTTTAATCATATACTTTCCAAAAGTATATATCAAACCTACAAATTCAGTCAAGCTTCCAAAGCGAGACGACCGTGCACATAATTTGATTCTTCCCAATATCTCATGAATGAGCTCATGCCTTCCGGTTCAGTAAATGAACATGTATGATCCCATTGAGAGATCGTTTTACTCATATGCCCTTATATGCACACAGCGCGCCGGTGTATAGACCTTGGTTAGGTCATCAACCTATTAGTCTGCCAAATGTACATACTCAGACATATAGTAACACATATGTCTCCGGTCAGAGGATGTGTGCCTGTATCGTGACAGCATACGATATAGGACTTTGGTTATCTCGATCTCGTTAAGTCAACTCTTTGACCTAACTAATCTGACACCTCCGAATCTTTATTCCTATGCAAAGGACCTGCATCAAGAGGTCGGTCAGATATCAGCCTAATTGAGAAAGGATTGCCATCTTCTACTCAGGCTGGAGATCATATCTTAACAATCATTTGACGGTGCTTGATGAGTCCTCAATTTAACTCTTTAGATATTCATCCAAGCACCAGCCTTTATGATTCAATTATTGAATCAACAGTTGTATGATTATTAAGATGGCCATGGTACATAACCCTAATTGTACTAAGGGACCTATTATGCAAATTATTCATTCTTCATTTCAGATCAGGGAATGATATTCGCAATAACATTTATTGCATACTAGCTCGTCGTGGGCTCGCATGTCCAACAGTAATCATCGCCTGTGATAATAATGTCATCAACATAGACTATAATAGCAACAATACCTCTCTGTGTCCTCCAACCAAAAAATGAATGACCCGTAGTGGATCAGGCAAACCTCCGGTGCTCTATCAACTCTGAAAGCTTCTGGTGCCAAGCTCTCGATCTCTGCTTCAGGCCATAAATCGCCTTGTGGATCCTACACCCTTTCTGAGACTCCCCCTCAGCAGCAAACCATGTTGGTTGATGCATATATACCTCCTCCTGTAGATCTCCATATAGAAACGCATTCTTCACATTAAGTTGGTAAAGAGGCCAGTCCCGTGAAATAGCAACCGATAGAAGAATGCACAATGTCGAATGTCTGACTACTGATGAGAAGGTATCCTGGTAGTCCATCCCATGAGTCTAGGTGAACCCATGTGCTACAAGTTTTGCCTTGCAGCGATCCACACTGTCATCTGCCCGTTGATTCACCGTAAAGATCCATTTGCACCCCACAACAGAGGCACCAGGAGGAGCAGAAACGACACTCCATGTACTAGGAGACTGCAAAGCGGTCATCTCCTCATCCATGCCAAGTCGCCAACTACTATCTTGTACGACCTCCTAGTATGTTCGCAGGATAGTAACAGCAGAAAGTCTCACAACAAACCTCATGTAATCATCTGAAAGATGGTCCAAGGTAACATGCGCAGTTAGAGGATAAGTGGCACAGTTATGGCGCAGCTTCCTCAAGGCAATAAATACATCCATGTCATCAGCCTTTATATTCTCTAATATCAGCTCCTCTTGTACAGTGTCCTGTAAAACAAGCATACCACAAGTGCCATCAATAAAAACAATGTGTTCATTACATACCTGACGTGTATTGGATGACGGGGAAGGCACATAAGCATATAGGCGAGTAGAGGACCAGCGAATGTAAACCGTGATAGGAACTATGTCAGGGAAGACGGAGGTGGAGATGATAGAGGTGGAGGTGGAGATGATTGAGACTCAACATGGGTGTTGGTTGAGATAGCGGAGGTGGTGGAACAAAGACATCCTCGCCAGAGTCAGCATTAGACAACCTAACACATGTAGAAGAAAAATACATAATAGACTCAAAAAAATGTGACATCAACACTCACATAGTATTCTCTCCCTACAGGATCAAAACATCTATACCCTTTTTCGGTACGAGAATAGCCAACGAACACACATTGACAGCTCTTGAAGAGAGCTTGTCATGAGCATGAGTAAAATTGTGGACAAATGCTATCGACCCAAAGACCTTGGGAGTAAGGGAGAATAGGTCCTTCTCGGGAAACGCAATCAAGAAAGGAACCTTTTCTCCAAGGACAGTGGAAGGCATGTGGTTCACCAAGTAACATGCAGTGAAGACCGCATCACCCCATAACGAATGAGGAGCTCAACTATAAATCAAAAGAGTCCTCATGACATCCAGAAGATGATGGTATTTATGTTCAGCAACAACGTTCTGTTGCGAAGTGTAAGCACAAGAAGTCTGATGAACAATACCAAGAGACTTGAGAAAGTCAGACTGTAAAGTAGAAAACTCCAAGGCATTGTTAATGCGAAAAAATTTCACGTTAGCAGAAAAAATATTCTTAATTTCAGTAAGAAACGATTTAATTACAAGACCATCTTCAGACTTATTTTTTAACAAGAAAACCCAAGATAATCTAAAGAAATCATCCACAGCAAGAATCGATGTCCCTGAAGATCAGGAACACGACTAGGACTCTAGATGTTAAAATGAAACAACTCAAATGATTGACTACTGTGACGACTGACGACTCGGAAAAGAAGAATGATGGTGCTTCCCAAGCTGATACGACTCACGTTCCAAGGTAGTACGAGTAGAGATTTGAGGGAGAACATGACACAACGACGTATCCAGAAGGAATGGTAGCATCACCAGCACACGGAGGTTGAACCAGTTTGTAAAGTCCGCTCTGCTCAAGGCCACATCCAATCACCTTAACCGTGAGTGTGTCCTTAAACACAAGAGAAGATGAGTCAAATATGGCACGGCAATGTAAATCTTTTGTAATCTGACTAATACACAAAAGATTCATCTGAAATGCCGAGGGGGCTAGGATAATCTCACCCTGATCAACAATGGGTAGATAAGCCCCATTGGCAATCAACACTGATCTATTAGGAAGGATAGATTTGTAAGAAGTAAATTGATCTTGATCTCTACACATATGATGAGAAGCATCATAGTCCATGATCCAATCAATCAAATATGAACTACTACAACCGGTAAGTGCATAAGCAATACCTGATGAACTCGTAGAAGCTCTGGAAGTAGCTGCAACATCTGAAGATCCTGCCAGTGGGGTGGGCGGTGTAGTCATCATCTTTCTCAATCTAGAGATAATATCGTCAAGCCTCGCATCATGAGAAGGAGCAGGAGTAGTCTCTGTCTGCTCAGCTACACGGGCAGAAGCAGGATATCCAAGCTTCAGATAGCATGTCTCCTCCGAATGTCCTGGACGGTGGCAATGTGAGCATGGGTCACGCTGACGTCCTCCTCGACCACGGATCCACACCCGTGAAACTATCATATACCCCCTCCACCACGAGAAGTTGCCATCGTAGAGGGAGTTTGGACCACAGTAGTAGACGTAGTAGTGGTCCTGCTCAGCCTCTTGTAGACCTCCTCCATCGATGGTATCGTCTCTCTACTAAGTAGTTGAGTACGTGTTGCATCATACTCAAAGTTAAGGGAGGACAGAAAGACTCGGATCACAGTGGCATTCTGGTATGTTTGTTTGTTGCTGCTTAGTGCAAGTAATAATGGGCATAAATCTATGAAGTCGCTCAAACATGCCTCAAAGATGAGAGAAGTGGACATGAAGAGGCCAACCATTTTGCTTGGTCGAGAATATGTCATACTGCAACTGAAGGATCTTGCTCTCATTCTTGGCTTGCCCTTATGTGTCATCTAAGATGTCCCACACAAGGTTGATTGACGATATCGTTGGCAATCTCCATGGTGAGCGTCCTGAAGAGCCAAATCCGTGCATAGGCATCATCTTGCTTCTTAGAAGCATTAGCCTCAGTCTTGTCCGTCAGCTTCAAATCAGTCAAAATGTGATCCATGTTATGGCATTGCATAAGAGTGCGAAACTGCATGAACCACAACTCGTAGTTGGTCACATCCATCTTCACGATGGGAGCCAGGCCCTTGACGACACCGGACGACGAAAATATGTCATCCTTGTTCTCTGACATGATGAACAAGTGCCGAAATTCAGAACAAAACTAAGAAGTAGACTACTCTGAGCGAGTCTACACAATCATATGGAGGAGTGGTTGTATGTGTAGACTCACACAATCATCCTTTTCAATCCTTGTTTTAGTAGGGCCGAAAAACATGATTTATGTGTCCAAAATCACACTTTCTGGTCGTAACCAGATCGTATCCGGCTGTAACAGTGGTCGGATTACAGTCCGATGGAGGTGGGGCAGCAACCTGCAACCACACGGGCTAAGGTCATCAGCCGGATGCGTGTAGCAGCCTGCGAGGACTGCAAGCGACGGCCTGCGAGGACCAGTAGCCAGATACGAGGCTGCAAGCGACTGGGGACTGCAGGCAGTGCCCTGCAGGGCGGCTGGTGACGTCCGGTTGGAAGGTGAAAGGGGCCCGGAGCGACGACCGACAGGTGGGGTGGGATGGGAAGGTAGGGTTAGGGTTTTATGATACGAGAACCCCAGTCTAGGACCGTTGCTCAATACCATGTTGGAGAAAATAGAATTGTTGATCATTATTGAGACCCTAGGGCTCTCTTATATATGAGAAAAACCCTGGGTAAATTACAATAGAGGTACATGAAAGAAAGAGAAATAAGAAATAAATATAAAGAGAAATAAATATCTCAACATTTCTTGATGGCATGTACTCTACTGTTGAACATGCTACCTTTGCTAATAGAAATTTCATTACTCTGCAAAATAAAAGCAAATTGGTGTCGCCCGATCTAGTGTTGAGTGTGAATGTACTCACGAAAATAGTGAGCTTGCTTGACTTGGTTCCTTGCTAAAAGAACTTGCTTTCTCTACGACATCTCTCGTTCCTTTATATTATGACACATAACTACTACTTATCTTGCATCCAACCCCATCTTTCACAATAGTGCTAAACAAATAGAGATTGATTATCATTACATCAACGATGTTGTCAGGAAGATTAAAATGCCATGAGCCTCAAAAAAAAGATCAAAATGCCATGCCACGCATCTGAGTTGCAGCTTACTGAAATTTTTACAAAGGCACTTCCCTCATTAACGACATTCTTCTCTTGTTCCAAGTTGAGAATGAGTGATGCATATGTGTCAATCTTCGGGAAGTGTGAAAAAATATATGTATTTTCTTGTCACCTTTTATGTAATCTTCCACTAAACCCTACATATTTGTGTAATCTCTTCCTAAACCCTAGACTCTCCTTGTAAGGGGTACTTATGTAATCTTTTACAAAATCATACTCTTATCTCCTATATGAGAGGGGTCTAAGCTTACGTAATAAACAAGTCGATCTCATTTCCTATACTTATAAGCCTTACGAGTCTAAGACCATAAACTCATTGGAAAAATCAACTTAACGGTTAACACAATAATCAATATATTGTAATGGAGAAAACTAGTGCTCCTCCATGTAAATAGATAGTTATCGAGAAGCCAACAGCTCGAGCATATACAATAAATTGTTGAATAATGCTGTAAATGATTTAAGGAGTTTAAATCTTCAAATCCTGCAATATAAATTAACCCTCAACGACCAACTTCGAAATACTGCAGCTTGAGAATTACACTACAAAGAATGATTAGAATCATTCTAACACCAAAAGGAATGGTCTTCGTTTTCCAAATGGTGACATCTGAAATCAACACAACCCTGCAGTATGACCAGTGCATACTTTAATGCTCGAATAACCATCACATCCACGCACAAAGCATATATATTCCAATCGAAAGTAGAAACATGTCAAGAGTTATAACTTCATCCGTCATATTTTGTAATGCATCGACCACGCCAAGGGTTACTATTGAATGCATCCCCAACCCCTTATGCACAACCCCCCATCAAGCAAGGTTGTAGAACAGCTTCTTACAAAATTTTAGAACAAACTAAGCACCATGCTTACCAAGTTACCAGCAAATCCTACCTGCTCCATAACAAGAAACACTAACGAAACATCTGAGAATCTGAGATCACGTATTAGATATGTTGGGAAAATAGAAAGGGTTGTTTATTCCGTGAACCCTAAGCTCTCTTATATAAGAGAGTAGCCTATGGGTAAATTACAAAAGACATTCATAAGTACACGGAATTAGGAAACGGTACGGAAACAGGAAATAACAAAGATAAAGACGCATATCTCTACACTCCCCCCTCAAGATGGAACATAGATGTCGATCATGCTCAGCTTGGACGAACAATTCTGAAAAGGTCCTCTGAGTAAGGCCTTGGTGAAGATATCTGCAGTCTGATTCCCTGAGCTGACATGAGATGTGGAAATAAAGCCCTTCTGAATCATATCTCGTATATAGTGACAATCAACCTCGATGTGCTTGGCGCGCTCATGGAATGCTGGATTATTTGCAATAAATGTAGCCGCATGATTTTCACATTCAAGTGCCATAGGAATGGAAACTTCTATATATAGATCTGTAATAACAGCTCGAACCCACATCATTTCTGTATTAGCTTGGGTCATATCCCTATATTCAGACTCAGCACTAGATCTGACTACAACAATTTGCTTCTTGCTCCTCCATGAGACAAGTGAATCTCCAACATATACAGCAAACCCAATAGTTGATTTCCTATCCTCTGGACATCCTGCATAATCTGCATCTACACATGCTGAGATGGTAATCTCCTTGCCTTTTCTAAATAGTAGACCTGCACCTAGAGATGATTTAAGATACCTGAGTATCATATGTATAGCATCCATATGAACCTAACGTGGTTGCTCCATGAATTGGCTTACCCGACTAACAGCAAAAGAAATATCGGGCCTAGTAATGGTAACATAAAGGAGCTTTCCTACCAGCTCTCTGTATCTCCTATCCACCTCATCAGTCTCAACATCATATAGTTTCATGCTTGGATCCATGGGTATGGTAGCAAGTCGACATCCAAGCATTCATGTGTCGCTTAGAAAAACAGTAACATATTTCCTTTGGGTCATCACAAGCCCTTGTTGATTTCTGGCAAACTCCAGTCCCAAAAAGTATCTAAGGACACCAAGATCCTTTGTGACAAATTCACGACCCAGAAGTTCTTTCGCCCTTTTTATTCCTTATTCATCATCTCATGTAATAAGAATATCATCAACATACACCATAATGGCAACCATACCTCTGAATGTCTTAGTATAAAGAGGGAATGATCTACATTTGAGTGTTTGTACCCTTGTTCCTCAAAAAAATCTGAAAGCTTCTGGAACCACGCTGTAGGACTCTACTTAAGGTCATATATCGCCTTATGAAGTCTACACACATGTGCACACTCCCCCTCAACAGCAAATCCCAGTGGTTGTTGTATATAAACTTCCTCCTGAAGATCACCATACAAAAATGCATTATTGACATCTAACTGGAACAACGGCCAATCTCGGATAACAGCAACAGAGAGAAGAATCCGTAAGGTGAAATGATGAGCAACTAGTGAGAATGTGTCGAGATAATCCACCCCGTACGTCTGTGTAAACACCCCCCCCCCCCACATACACACACACAACCAGGCACGCCTTGTATCTGTCGATGGTCCCATATACATTCTGCTTAACTGTAAACACCCATTTACAGCTAACAAATAGAGACTCCAGTGAGAGCTGGGACAAGGCTCCACGTGACTCTCGACTGAAGAGCAGTCATCTCTTCTTTCATGACCAAATGCCATCTACCGTCCTTCAAAGCATCTTCATAATTTTGTGGAATATCCACTGTTGATAAGATAACAGTAAAATTCATGAAATCGCGTGTTAAGAGATCAAAGGATACCATGGATGCTATAGGATATGATGCACAACCACGCTCAGATCCAGATCTGCAACCTCTATCTCTGTCTCCGGTAAAGAATCATGCGCCGGTAAACCATTAGACCCATCATTAGAAATAGTATTATCAGAACATACCTCATGCGTGCTTGATGATGAGCGGTGACCATGAGCAGAAGCAGGCCGGCGGGTGTAATGGTGAGGCAAAGGTGGAACAAGGAACGTTATAGTAGGTTGAGTTAGCATAGGAAGTGGTGATGATGGTGGTGAAGGAGGTGGTGGTGGTGGATTGGTAGGTAATGGTGGTGGTGGTGGCATGTATATATTATCATTGGTATCAGAAGACATCAATCGATCACCTGTAGGAGAAAAGTACATCATGGACTCAAAAAAGGTGACATCGGCACTAACATAATACTTCATGCGCATTGGATCATAACACATGTATCCTTTCTGCATTCTAGAGTACCCAACAAAGACACTTGACAACTCTACGAGAGAGCTTGTCAATACCCGGGGACACTTGGTGGATGAACACGACTGAGCTAAATACTCGAGAGTGAGAGAGAACAATTCCTCCTCAGGAAAGATAAGAGGGAAAGGAATTTTCTCACCCAAGACTGACGAGGGCATGCGATTAATAAGATAACAAGCCGTTAGGACAGCATCGCCCCAAAAGGAATGGCGAGCATGACTCGGAATGAGAAGTGCCCTTATAACATTAAGCAAGTGGCGATGCTTCCTTCCTGCAAACCATTTTATTATGAAGTATAGGCATGTGATGTTTGATGAATAATCCCCTTGGTTGAAAAATAACTGGAGAGATAATAAGTGAAGAATTCCAAGGCATTATCAGTTCTAACAATTTTTACTGAGGCAGAAAAGACATTTTGTACTTCGGTCAGGAAATTTTTGATAACATCTCCAACTTCAGATTTATTCTTTAACAAAAAATCCCAAGACGGACGAGAGAAATCAACAACAGCGACTAGATAAAACATGTGTCACTGTTGATCAGGAACACGATCGGGACCCCAAATATCTATATGAAACAACTCAAAAATGGAGCTACTGCTCCGACTCTGACGACTGGGAAAGGTACAGCGGTGATGCTTTCCCAACTGACATGCCTCGCATTGAAAGGACGCGTGAGGCGAGATTTGA
The DNA here is from genome assembly GCA_037367405.1 of Ottelia alismoides. Lineage (NCBI taxonomy): Eukaryota > Viridiplantae > Streptophyta > Magnoliopsida > Alismatales > Hydrocharitaceae > Ottelia > Ottelia alismoides. Next base: position 220,466 of record JAZKJV010011892.1, on the reverse strand, counting down.
GGCAGAACATGACATAGTTTCCGAAGTGGGAGATGACCAAAGCGCAGGTGCCACGTGAATGGAGAGACAGGTCCAACAGATAGAGAGGAGACTCCAGCATAGGGAATTCGGACTAGGCGATACAAACCGCCCTGCTCACGGCCACACCCAATCACCTTGCCCGTAAGGATGTCCTGAAAAACAAGAAAAGATAGGTCAAAATAGCTCGACAATGTAAATCCTTTGTAATCTGACTGATGGACAACAAATCCATAGAGAAATCAGGTGAATGTAACACATTCCGCAGATGCATAGAGGGTGTCAAACTAATCTCCCCTATCCAGTAATCGGGGAATGACTCCCATCTGTAATGATCACAGTTCGTCCTGGAGGAACTTGTCTATATGTTGTGAGTTGACCCTTGTCGCCGCACAAATGATGTGTGGCGTCGGAGTCCATAATCCATTTTATAGCATCAGGTCTACCACTGCTAGTAAGTGCATAAGTACTACTTGCGGTACTGGAGGAAGTTGAAGCAGCTACATCTGAATGACTCCCATAGGCCGATGGAGATGTCGCTGGACCAGAAGAAGGTATGATGCCCCTCAATCGTGCTACAAGATCCTCAAAACGTCGATCCAGAGAAGAGGCAACGGGAGACTCAATCTGCTCAGCTACTCGAGCAGAGGCAGGGAATCCATGCTTGGAGTAGCATGTATCCTATGTATGTCCAGGGCGATGGCAAAAGGTACATGGTTGACGAACTCGACCTCCTCTGCCACGAGGTCCTCGTCCACGAAACTGAGAAGGGCCTCCTCGACCTCGGGAGGCTGCTATTGCAGAAGATGTCTGAGATGCAGTAGACGATGGAACAATGATCCGACTAAGTCTGCGAAAAGCTTCCTCTATAGGAGGAATCGTGGAGTCGACCAATATCTGGGAACGAGCCGGCTTATATTCAGGATCTAGCGCTGCCAGGAATACACCGACCATGGTGGCATTCTTGTAGGTCTTCTGATGCTCAGGAGTCAATATGAGAGGCATGAAGTTATAGAGCTTCTCGAACATTCCACGCAAATCTCCGGAGTCGATATGAGAGGCATGAGGTCGTCCATTATGCGTGATTGTGAAGATATCATGCTGAAGTTGTAGAATCTTCGTCTCGTTCTTTGCATGTGAATAGGTAGCTGCAACCACATTGCTTTGACAGTGGGCTGATGGAGAATATCATTACAATCTCAATTGCTAATGTTCCTGATAGCCAGACTTTGACGTATGCATCATCCGCCTCCCATGAGACGTTAAACGCAGTCTTCTCAGCAGGCTCTTCCTCGGTAAGAATGTGTTTCTTACCGGTATACTTCATCATACTCATGAACTGCATAGCTCACAGTTCATAGTTTGACCCATTCATCTTCACAATGGGCACGAGACCTCTGAAAGCGCATGTGGAGGGAATATCGGCATTGCTTTCTGACATGATGATAGTAGAAGACTAGGATTGTAGACCGGATAGACTGTTGTCTACATTGACATTCACGGGTTCGGTTGCATGTGTAGACTCAAGCAACCAAACCCATCAAGAAGAAGATTTGACGAGAGGCTAGGCAACGGTGAGGCCTAGATGAAGGTTAGAGAAACCTATGCGGCGGTGGCCTAGGCGCGATGCCCGAGGCCTAGAAACCTAAGCGGCGATGGCCTAGGCATGAATATAGGGCACGGTGGCGGTAGCCTAGGCACAGGGCACGGCGGCAATGCCCAAGAACCAAGGCGCGGGGAGGCGCGGGAACCCAAGGCGCAGGGAGGGAGGCGAGGCGCGATGCGTGGAGGCAGGGCGCGGCGCGTGAAGGAAGGGCTTGCGATGGAGGTTAGGGTTAGGGTTTTGGCACAGGAGCTCCGGTCTAAAACCGCCGCTCTGATACCATGTTGGGAAAATAGAAAGAGTTGTTTATTCCGTGAACCCTAAGCTCTCTTATATAGGAGAGTAGCCTATGGGTAAATTACAAAAGATATTCATAAGTACAGGGAACTAGGAAACAGTACGGAAGCATGAAATAACAAAGATAAAGACGCATATCTCTACAAGATATAATCCATTAGTGAACTACAACGTCGTACACATTTAACAATATCCATGAACAATGAGTTGCATGATCCCTCCCTTAGTCACATAAGCAATGCACCACAACAGCCACCTCATAACTACTCTCTTGATCCTTATTCCCAAGTCATATCTTAGGCTGACTTTCATCCCAAGGTAGTTGAGGGCATGAGGCCACATAAGCAGTGATCATAGCTTAGGCCGACTTTCATCCCATGGTCTTGCAGTCAAGTTTCCTTCTGCTTTTGCACTCAAGGGCCAATCTCCGTCGGGCCCGGGAAAACCTTTGCAAGCCTTTGTTACCTTGGTTCATTTTAGTCTCAAAAACAGCCATGCAGCATGCACCAGCATGCAAATGTAAGCATGCTTGAGAATGTGCATGCAAGTTGATTCGCACATGCATGCCACTGACGTGACCCCAATTACAAAATCTCAAATCCTCGCAAGAGTGAAGTCAGAGATAATAACGGGATAGGATACAAAAATTGTGAAGTGGGATGGTATTGTCTTCATCTATAAGAAATAGCGTGTATACAAAAATCAAATGGAGCATACTGCAAGACTGAAAATGACTGCAGAGAATACTACCATAAAGTCAATCATAGAAGTTAATGGTAGAGGTACCTTCTCTAGCAAATCCATGCGCTGCTTTAACTCTTCTGTTGTTTCTTCCTGCCTGCGAATGATTTGCAGAATATTAAGCAGATGCGAATGAAGAAAACCTGAGAAATGTTGCTCCATGGCACCCTGAGGAATGTTCGAATGGCATCCGGCTAGGAGGAAAGGGCAGTTCACAAGCTTCATTGGGCAGACAGTGTTGCAATGCATATCCATCTCATGTCGTGCAATCTCCTGAGGACACTTCTGCTGACAAGGAAGCATCTTAAAGTGGCATTGAGCATCATGCTTCTCTAGTTGATTTGCAGAGAAAGTAGACGTGCAGCCCTCATTCTTGCAATGGAGTGGACGGAAAATGCACTCACTTTTATGCTCTAAAAGTTGGTCAGGATTATCAAAGCTCAATTGACAATGCCATTCTTTTCCAAAATCCACATATCTTACTAAAGTTTCAGCAACAGCCTCTCTTTTATGCATTGGCCAGAAGCCATTCATTTCCATCTCTTGTACGATAGTGAAGATTCCAGAATCCCTGGCGTCACCTGATATCCAACCAGATACCCTGCTCAACAAATTCCTTTTTGAATTTGCAAATTCATTGATGAGAGACGAAATGATTTTAATGGGATATTCAGCAGATTCAGGTTCATAGAAGTGTGCTTGGATATGACAATTAGAGACATATTCTTTTCCTTTATGGGTCAAATAATTCACCATTTCAGATCTCATGATGTCAGCTACAGAAGCGGGACCCTGGAAGAGATCACCTTTAGTGGAGCCAACACATGCAATTACCAATCCTTGAAGTAAAAGTTGAGCTACATGAGCCACTGATTCCACATCACAAAAGCTGCACCGAGAACCACTTGAACCCTCTTCTTCAGTCACAGGATTCGAAACTGGGAGGTCAATTGCTCCTGATAGAGAGGTGCCCTGTCACCACACGCAGGTTATCTATATTTCATGAAACAATTACCCCTACCCCACAAAAGATGCAAATAAGAGAACCATGAAATCCTCAATTTGACAGCAGACAGAACAAACCAAAAAAACTTGTATAAATGACCTTGAGGATTATAATCTAGATTGCTAAAAAAATAGGCATCTTATGCTCTAGCTACTATCGGCACTTAAAAATAAAACTAAATAGAAGAAGCAACATCAACAAACAAAAGAGGCTTGGATCAACAAATACAAATCCCCGGTCCCACTGGTTACGTGATAACTTAGTGATAACTTAGACGCCGTTCAACTATAATAAGAGGTGAAACTCGAAATTGACTCCTGACTTTTATATTCTGATAGTTTTCACCTTGGATCAGAAAACAACACAAACAAGAGAGGCTGAATAGTGTTTACAACAATATCAACAACCAAGTATATTCCCTCTTTAAGCAGAGCCGGCTGCTTGAATTCATGGTCTCCAAACATATCTAATTTAGTCCATACATGGGCTTAGATACGAGGGGAAGTCGAATAGTGCTTAAAAAGGCAGTGTGGTGTATAAACTCCCATTACAGAGTCCGGGAAAGATTCAGACCACTTTAAGTCTATTGTGCACAGACTTGTATTTTTTCCTACAATAGGGTGTCTCCACAACTCAAACCCACGACCCTAGATCATGTAGCAGCAACTCATCCCATTGCCCCAGAGCTCCCCGTCAAATAGCGCCGTGTAGATAAAATAACTGTCCCCAAAATAAATCAACAGGCAAATAAAGAAGGTACAGAAGGACTTTATCAATTAATTCACGCTCAATATCACAATCCAACCCAGTATTTCTACTAGGTTTTTCCACTCGAGACACCATTCTTATATTATTTTTTTTGACGCTCAAAAAAAGGGGGAAGCACTCAATGGTGTTCGCCCCAAATATATTAAAAAGGAAAGGAAAAAGTATTTACAGGAGATAAAAAAATAGAAGCCCAAATCACCAAACGGTATCCAAGAAAAGATACCCCACGACGTATACAAATGTCGCTACCCAGAAGACCAATCAACAACAAAACGCGTTGCCGAAATACATATATTCTCCCTGTAAAACCGCTGCCGAGCAAATAGGGTTTCGTTCCTTCCCAACCAAATGCTCCACAAACGAGCAATCGGGTCCAGCAATTCCCTCCTAGATCTGCCCCTGGAAGTGACTAAGCTCTCGCAAAAAGAAGCAAAAGTCGATATATTAAGCCAGCCCATGTCATCCCAAAGAGAACGAACACAGCCACAGTTGAAGAAGAGGTGCTCGATTGTTTCCCGCTCCGTGTCACAGAGAACGCACAAGTGCGAAACACTGGGAAACATAATTGCACACCGATCCCGAGTTAACAGTCTACCACGCCGCATAAGCCAGAGGAATATGCCAATGCGCTCAGGAAGCTTGAGACGCCAAAAGAATCGACAATCTCGCAAGAAAATAGCGTAATCCCCCACAGCGGGAGAAAGAAGGGCCATGTACGCCTTCCTGGTAGAGAACGTGCCATCCTTCCAATCCAAATGATCACGGCCCACAGTGGGCTTGGAAGCGTCCGCGAGTGTAGCCAGCATAGAGATGAAGTCGACCAATCTCTGGTCCGATAGATTATCAACAATCATAGGGCACCAACAGCCACTGCCCCAACAGGATGCCACGGTAGTGTCTTTGTCGTCCACCAGAGCGAACAAACGCGGTACACGTCCTTGAGAGCACCCCTCCCAGTCCAATCATCCGTCCAGAAGCGAAACGAATTCCCATCGCCGAGCATTGGTTTAAAGAGAGATATGTTGCGGTTAAAAGCACTTATCACACCACGCCAGAAGGTAGAAGTTCGAAGATTGAGTCTCCCCCGAGACGCGGAGATCATGTCCACCCCCAACGCCTCCCTCAGAATATTCAGCATGAAATTATCCTCCCGACCCCACACCCTAGAAGCCCATTTGAGCAAAAGGGCATCATTCACCACCTCCACACGCCGCACACCTAAGCCCCCCTCCCGCTTAGGTCGCGTGACCTCATCCCACCCCACCAAATGCACCCCCCTTCTCCCTTCGCCCTTCCTTCCCCAAAGGAAACCCCGCATACACTTTTCCTACCTCACCCGAATTCCTTTGGGCATACCACGTACAGATAAGAAGTAAATTGGGATTGAAGATAACACGAATTTGAGTAAACCTAACCGACCGCCCCTGGATAGAAGAGCCGCGCGCCACCCGGCCAATCGAGCCTCCATCTTCTCCACCACCGCCTTCCAATCGCGAATCCGGGCGCGACCCATCGCCAAAGGCAAGCCAAGATAATCAAATGGGAGCCCACCAGGGGAGGAGCCCAGCAGGCGACCACATTCCAAGACCTCCTCCTGCGGCATATTGAAAGGAACGACCTTGGACTTATTCCCGTTGATTTGGAGGCCCGAGACCTCGCTGAAGAGTTGTAGGGTAATAGCCATACCAGAGACGTCGGAGGTTCCCCCCTCGATAAAGCAGATAGTGTCATCAGCAAACTGGATAAGTGGCACATGATAAGGCCCAAAGGAACATCCGCACGTGAGACCCGCCGCAGCCACACCATCAATCATTCGAGGCAAAACATCAATCGCCAAAACGAATAGAAGGGGAGCGAGGGGACACCCCTGCCGCACCCCCCTCCTCGGTTGAAAGGAGCACCCAGCCGGGCACCCATTGAGAAGAATGGATAGGGACGTCGTGGTCACACAGCGCCGAACCCAAGATATCCAGGCCGACGGGAACCCCCTCCTCTTAAGAATTGACCACAAAAAGCGCCAATCAAGGCTATCGTAAGCCTTAGCAAAGTCAATCTTCAATAGAATCCCCTTCGTAGAATTGTTGCGCCAAGCCTCAATAATCTCAGAGACCACCGCAAAGCAATCAGTAATTTGCCTCCCCCTAACGAAAGCGGCTTGTGAAGGCGAGATGAGCGCGTCGAGAAGGGGCGCGAGTCGCCCGGTGAGAACCTTAGCAATTATCAAATAAATGGCATTAGAGATAGATATCGGCTGAAAGTCCTCTATGCGGTTGGGCGAAGAAGATTTCGGAATGAGCACAATAAGAGCCCTGTTGATTTTGTCAAATCCATTGTTCCCAGCACAGAACTCGCGCGCAACGTCCATAACATCGTCAGCGACCACGTCCCAGAAATCACGGTAAAATGACACGGGGAACCCATCAGGTCCCGGAGCAGCATCCATGTTGAGATCCCATACGGCCCCCCTGAGCTCCTCCATAGTGAAAGAACTGATAAGAGCGTCCGCATCCGTCGGAGAGAGGGTGGGAGCCCCACGCCCAGACCATCTCCACGACCGCGATGCCTGGCGCCCAAAAGCAGCTTTAAAGTGTGCCCCCAGAGCATCGCCCAATTCCTTTTCCCCCTGAAATAGGGAGCCATTGACCATAAGAGAGGTAATAGAGTTGGCATGCCGCCTACCACTAGCGACCCGGTGAAAAAAAGCCGTGTTCGCATCGCCCTCCTTAATCCACCGCAGCCGCGAACGCTGGCGCCATTCAATCCTGCTCTTCCTGTCCTCCGCCCTAACAAGATCAGCGGCCGCAGAACGCTCAGCAAGCTTCGCCGGTTGCAAATCCCTCTCGTTCTCCACACGGTCCAACCGCAAAATTATATCATCGGCCTCCTTTCTAGCGGCAATACGTGCCACGCGAGATTCCTTTTTAAAAGACGCCAGAAGTTTCCTTAGCGATGAGATTTTATGATCAAAGCGGCGAGCAGCACTACCCACATACGTGGTCTCAGTCCAATGATTCCTCACCAGGTCCTTGAAGCTCGGCTCCAGGAGCCAACACCTTTCATAACGGAAAAGGCCACGAGGATGAAGTTCTTCCCCAGAATCCCATAAAATAGGGCTGTGGTCAGAGAAAGAGCGCGGCCGAGAGGTCATCGCGCAAAGGGGAAACGCCTCCATCAAGCAGGCATTCGCTAGGAATCTATCAATCCGCGATCTTGAAGCGTTATTTCTCCAGGTATAGTTAATGTCATGGGGCACCATCCCCTCCAGAGCCAAGTCCCGAATGAACTCCATAAAATCAGATGAGCCCGGGTCTTGCCCCCCGCGGCCACGAGGACGGTCATGAGAAAGCAATGTGACATTAAAGTCGCCCCCCAAAAGCCAGGGAGTATCCGCAAAAGCAAGGGCGTCCTCACGCAAATCCGCCCAAAGCTCCCGCCTAGTGACATGGCAAGTAGGCGCGTAGACGCAAGTGAGTGCCACAGAAGCGGTTGAGTCAGACCTAATCAAAACCACAGAGAGAGAGTGTCTCCCAACCCTCATAGATGAGAATGAAAACCGCGACGAGCGCCAAGCAAAAATGATCCCGCCCGCCGCGCCAACCGCGTCCAAAGATCGAAAGGCATCCAGAGACCCAGCACCGAAGGACCTCCACAAAGTTTCATCCACCGCCGCCAACTTTGATTCTTGAATAAAAGTAATGTCGCATTCCCATTCTGTGAGACGAGACCCCAAAGCACGCCTCCGATCAGGGTCGCCAAGACCACGAACATTCCATAATAAAATCTTCATTAAAAACCAAAGGAGCGCCCCCCAAGTGGAGAGAGCCCTGCAGCCTCTGCCACCGCATCGCGCAACGTCTGACAAGAAGAAAGCAATGAATCTCCAAGGCTTGAAGGACGTCGTCTACTGTAGCTTCTACCGAATCGAGAGGGGGTAGAATTACCCGCATGAAGGTAGACACAAGGTCTTCCAGAAGAGCAAACCAGAACGCCTCCAGGAGACCCCCCAGAATTTCCTCCAGCAGCAGGCATTGCCTGGGACGATGGTGTCCCCTGGGATAAGGTGGAAGGAATCGGAGGAGAAACGTCCGGCGTTGATGGAGCAGGTGAATAGCCCAGGGAGGCCAAAGGCAGAGCCGGCATCGTGACAGTTGAGGACGAAATTTCCTCCAGATGGGCCATCGAAGAAGAAGCCACCGAAGTAATGGGCTGGGGATAAATAAAATCCATTGTCCACAAAAGAGGCTCCGCTAGAATTGATGGATCAGGGTGAGCCCGCAATGGGGCCCACGACCCGATAGGACCGGATCCGAAAAGTGGTTGCACGGGGAGCCCTGCCACGTGCCCCGATAAATCCAAATGCAAAGAATCCGCCGACAGAATAGATGGAGTTGTGGAATGCGTATCAACCTCGAGAAAGTTGAATGCCACCAAAGCGCGACTGCCATGATCCGCGTGTGCGTCCCAAGGGGGCGCAGAGGAACTGCCTCCCCCCCCCAGGCGACGCTTCGAAAACATCCCTGAAAGTGGCCACGTGGCGAGAAGAAGGCGAACCGTCAAACGTTGGTTGAGAGTCCGATCTGCCACCACGACCGACCGGGGAAGACGGTGAAGAGTCCGGCGCCACCACCGACGAAATGAAGAAGAATTCCAGCTTAAAGGTCCAGCTTCCAAGATTCATACTCTCAAAGATAACATTGCCAACCATAGACTTGAGAAACGCCGGAGAGCACTCGAGGAGGAGCCGCGCACACGTCCAATCAGCACCCGGCGCAAGTCTGTCATCGAGAATAGCCAAGACCTGCCCCCAGCGGCTGACAACTTTGGAAAGGGCGTGCACCGTGCGGGAAAGGAATGGCACCCCCCGAACTTCCGCCACGCAGACCTTCGACTGAGAGACCGCACCATCCGCAACACGCATTCGCCGCCACTTGATGTCCGCAGCATCAGAATGTCGAAGGAGACTCTCCCGTTGTTCCGGGGAGAGGCCACGAACACAGCATCTAGAGGTGTCCAGAATGCAGAAGTCCCCGCTAAAGTCGGCGCCCAAGAAGCGGAGGGTGGCAGCACGAATCCCCTCCCAAGCGACGCCAGGCCTTTGCAGAACTCCCACAGCAACCATGTGCTCCGTAGGAGCACCAAGCGAACCCCGCTGAGGCGTGACCCCATGCACCCGTGCCCCCGGCAGCGCCATCCCATCCTCCAACTCCACATGCAAACGATCCCCTCGCACCCCACCACCTACCTCCATGTTCCCAAGCACAGGTACCTCCGGGCGAACCTCCGACCCACACCCCACGTCAGACCCACTTCGAAAAAGAGCGGCACCCCCCCCACCGGTGCACGACCACCAAGCAGCTCCTCCGTGGCTGCGCCACCAACACGAACAACCTGCGCAAACGAACGAGTATCCCTTACACGATGCGAACCTTCATCCCGCCGCCGCGTCTCCGAGCGAAGCGACCCCTTTGCGATTCCTGTCACCGCCAAGATCAGGAGAAGACCAGCAGGAGGACATGCGATGTCCCACCTTGCCACAAAGAAAGCACCGTGGTGGCACTCGGCAAGCAGAAGCGACATGACCTCGCACTCCACAACGGAAGCAGCGCTTCCCCGGCTTTGCATGTGTAACCTTCACCCACTCACCAGCCCCGACCCCCTCCGCCGCGTCTGCCCCCGCCTCCACGCTTGTCGCCAACCACACCACCCCCGTTGTTCACGTCTTGGTCCCCATGCACCTCTGGTCGCGATGCACCAACGCTCTTCGCTCGCCACCACCGTCGCTCCATCCTCCGGAGAGTCCACTCTTGTGGAGTACTATCAGCTTCTCCGTCAACACCATTCCTATATGACATCAATCAACTGAACAATCCTTTTACTGAAATGTCCTTGTACAAGTTTCTACACCTAGTCCCACAGCATAGTAGTCACGAACCATGAGACCAGCTTTCTAATAAAGAAAAGCATACATAAAGTGAAATGGCATGTAAGAACCTTAAGTTAAAAAAAATATTAAAATGTACCAAGCCTTCTCCCACTATAAGCAAGGTCGGCTACATGGATTCTTGCTCAAATCTATGTTGAAAGATTCGACTATTTTTTACGCTGGCCGTCGACTACCTAACGCAACCTCTGCAAGAGTGGGATTTGAACCTTGGTCTTTTGTGTGGTAGACACACAGTACTACCACTAGACCACTAAGTGGGTAAAAATTAACACAACAACAATAACAAAGCCATTTCCCACAATTAAGTAGGGTCAGCTACATGGATTCTTCGCCTCCATTCAGATCTATCTTGGGTCAATCCTGGGCTAATATCCATAAAACTAAAATCCCTTCGTATAGTTTCTTTCCAACACTTCTCGGGCCGTCCTCACCCTCTCTTTACCGGTTCAACATCCCAACACTCGCATCTCCTAACTGGTGCATCAGCTGATCTTCTTTGCAAATGACCAAACAATCTTAAGCGGTTTTCTCGCATCTTATTCTCGATCGGAGCTACACCAACTTTCTTTCCAATTGCATCATTCCGAATCCGATCTTTACGTATGTGTACATGCATCCACCTTATTATTTTCATTTCTGCTACAGCCAATCTCTGCACATGTCTATGGTTCACAGGCCAACATTCAAATCCATAGAGCATAACAGGTCTCACAGCTGCTTTGTAAGACTTTTCTTTAATTTTTAAAGGAATTTTCTTATCACAGAGAACAGCAGAGGCTCCTCTCCACTTTAGCCACCCTGCGTTTATTCTATTAGTAACATCTCCATCAATTTCCCCATCATGTTGCAAAATAGATTCCATATATCTAAAAGATTCTCTCTTCTGAATGTTATCATCACCAATCTTCACCTCGATTCCTTCACCATTGCTTCCATCAAAGGAGTACTCCATATATTGTCTTAGCCCTACTTATACGAAATCCTTTATTCTCCAACTCATGTCTCCAAACCTCAAGCTTCTCATTTACTCCATCTCTAGTCTCGTCAATCAACACAATATCATCAGCAAATAACATACACCAAGGTAACTCATCTTGAATGTGGCTTGTCAACTCGTCCATAATCAAAGTAAAAAGAAATGGACTCAAAGCTGAACCTTGATGTAAACCAATGTTGATGTCAAAATAGCCAGTCTTCCCAGACGAGATCCTTACACAAGATAAAGCCCTATCATACATATCCTTTATGAGGTTAATGTAAATGACAGGCACTTGTCTCTTCTCCAAAACTCTCCGCAATATCTCTCGTGGGACTGAATCATAAGCCTTCTCCACATCAATAAAGATCATATGGAGGTTCTTCCTTTTAGCTCTATAAGTCTCCATTGTTCTCCTCAGCAAATGGATGGCTACAATAGTTGAGCGACCTGTCATGAATCTGAATTGGTTTTCTTTTACGTTAGAAACTTGCCTCAACCTTCTTTCGATCACACGTTCCCAAATTTTCATAGTGTGACTCATCAGCTTGATACCTCTGTAATTAAAACAGTTTTGAATGTCTCCTTTATTCTTATAAAGAGGCACCACGATACTCCTCCTCCAATCTTCAGGCATTTTCTTGCTTCGCCAAATAACATTGAATAGATTCGTAAGCCAAGTCAAACCGCGTTCACCTAAAACTCTCCATACTTCTATAGGGATGTCATCCGGTCCTACACCTTTCCCATGTCTCATAATCTTCAAAGCCTCCTCTACTTCCTTTCTTTGAATCCGTCTATAGCTTGCACGATTCAAGTAACTTTTACTACTAGCCAGATCACCCAAAGTGATCTCTCTATTTCCTTCCCCAATGAAAAGTTTATGAAAGTACTGCTCCCATCTAGTCTTTATATCCTTCTGAGTAACAAGCACGCGACCTTCCTCGTCCTTAATTCATCTCACTTAAGAAAGGTCTTTGGTATTTATTTCTCTTGCTTTGGCCAACCTGAATATATCCTTCTGCCCCTCCTTAGAGTCGATATTTTTATACAAAACTTCGTAAGCTTTTGACTTAGCTTCACTTACAACTTTCTTTGCTTCTTTCTTCGCTATTTTGTAGTTTGTGATCGTTTCCTCTGTTTTATCCTTAGACATAGCCTTAAAGCATGCTATTTTAATTTTTAGTCTCTCTTGCACCCCTTCACTCCACCACCAAGCCTCCTTTTGACCTGGAGCTCCTCCCTTTGACTCGCCTAACGTCTCTTTAACTACCTTTCGGATACAAGATGCTACTGCCTCCCACATCTCGTTTGCGCTTCCGCTACAATCCCAAGATAAGTCTTCTAAAACATTCTCCCTGAAGCTCGGTTGCTTCAGTGGAAGATTCCACCATCTAGTTCTAGTGATCTTAGGAACCCTCCTTTTCTTTACCGGCTCTTTTATTTGTATATCCAAGACTAACAAACGATGTTGGGTTGTCAAACTCTCTCCTGGGATTACTTTGCAGTCTTTACAACACAACCGATCTCTTCTCCTCAACGTAAAGTAATCTATCTGTGTTCTAGTTGGCCCACTCTTATAAGTAATTAAATGTTCCTCCCTCTTCTTGAAGAGAGTGTTTGCTATGAAAAGATCATATGTTGTCACAAAATCCAGGATGACTTTTCCCTCTTCATTTCTATCCCCAAAACCATGTCCTCAATGAACACTAACATACCCCGAAGCATCTTTTCACACATGTCCATTAAGATCTCCACCTATGCAAATCATCTCTCTTTGTGAGATTCCTTGTAAAATCTTATCTAGATCCTCCCAAAAAGCTTGTTTAATCCTTTCATCTAAACCAATTCGTGGTGCATAAACTGAGATTTTATTCAGAATTTCTTCTTCAAGCACCAATTTTAGCAGAATAATCCGATCCCCGAATCTTTGCATCTCAACCACACAATCCTTCAAATCCTTATGAACAACCACTCCAACACCGTTTCTACCCTTATCTTTTCCTGAATACCAAAGTATAAAGCATGTCTTTTCAATCTCCCTTGCTTTCTCTCTAACCCATTTAGTCTCTTGAAGACATAGTATATGAATCTTTCTTCTTTCCATTGTATCCTGATACAAATGAAAATTTTGCAACCGTATGCAACGGTCGAAAAATATAATTTTGGTGGAAGAAATTTAGAGAGGAGAGGAAGAAGGAGAAAACACGTCGGCTACGTGGGATTTTGGAGGGGAATCGTGAAGATTACGTTGGGAGAGGAAAATAGAGAGACAAAGAGAGATAATGAGATGAAACTCAATTTTCAAAATCAACTGAACTGTCTAAAAACAATAGCCTATCATCCATTTATATAGGAGGGATGAGATTACAAAAATAGAAATCCAAATTCAAATTCAAAACTACTTATCCTAATTGATTCTAACCAACTAACTAATTGATTTGGAATAACTTCAAATCTCTAATAGACTCTAATTAACTAAATTGAGATCACACGTCATCTCTTTATTTAAATAAAAATGCGATACTCGAATAAATGTAAATAAAATTAACGGATAAAAATATCAAGCCCTATATTTTAATTTTGTGTTGTATAAATTCTCCTCCACTTAAAAAATTCGTCTCCTGACGAATTGCTTGAACTTCGTTCCGTCGGTGGAGTATTTCATCTGGATTGATTGAGTATATAACCCCAATTTTGATCTTTTCTACGTTGCGTTTGTAATTTCTTTCAACTGAGGGGTATGGTTGCAATTGTTCTACCCCTTCACTTAAAATATCATCCACCCATATGTTGGCTTCTACTCTCACCTTTTGATAAAGTAATTTTGGAAGAGGGGTCTTCTTGAAAATGTTCCCAATCAATCTCCAATCCCAAATACGATGGGATTTTGATCCCCTTAGAGAGGAGTACCCGACTAGGGTTTCTTTTCCCCTTGAGATACAACGACGACACGGGGGTGGAAGCTGCTGGCGACACAGGTGGCGCGTGGATTGGCAACTTCGAGTTTGTCATGAGGTGCTGGCGCATTTTGCTGGGAGGAGTCGTGCGCGCCTCTTGTCGTGCTCGCCCAAGCCTCGCGCGGAGGGAAGGTGGCGATTACCGTAGGGGCGATCCCGCTCTTTGTGAAAACGATGAACAGATGCTGCGCAGGTTTCGCGTGTGTTGTGTCTAGCAGAAGAATCAATTCGTGACTGGCAGCGGCAACACACAGGTGGGGGTCGTTCGGCTTGTGGTTGCGTTGCGGTCAAGCCTGACGCAGTTAGTGGTGACAGCAGGGAAGCACGTGCTTTCTAGGCTACGACGGAAAGGGTCATCGCAGGGAGATTAACAATCTCTCCCGTGACGTTTTCTTCGTATATTGATTCCATGTCTTCCTGGACAACAAGCGCAGCCGCGAGAAAATCCACTAATTCATATTCTTCATCCGCAGGATCTTCGTCGAAGATGGGCCCTTAGTCCTCCTTTCCTTCTTGCACAATAGTTGAATCAAATAAGTCTTCATCTAGAATGAAAATACCTTCGTTTTCTTGATCAAAAATGGGTTGCACAGCAGCTTCACCGATCTGATTTTTGTCGTTGTCGTATGAATCTTCATCGAATGTTGTGTCAAGCCATGCTTGTACCTTAACGCTTGATATACGTCGCTTTTTGAACATTCGTTGTCGTCTACGAGCATGCGAACCGTGAGATGTGCAACTGAGATTGAGTTGCAAACGCCAATACTCGACAGGATCGTCGAATCGTAGGAACGATTCAGTTTCCATGCTCTGATACCAATTGATGCAAATGAAAATTTTGCAACCGTATCAACGGTTGAAAAATATAATTTTGGTGGAAGAAATTTAGAAAGGAGAGGAAGAAGGAGAAAACACATCGGTTACGTGGGATTTTGGAGGGGAATCGTGAAGATCACGTTGGGAGAGGAAAATAGAGAAATAAAAAGAGATTATGAGATGAAACTCAATTTTCAAAATCAAAAGAATTGTCTAAAAACAATAGCCTATCATCCCTTTATATAAGAGGGATGAGATTACAAAAAAAGAAATCCAATTTCAAATTCAAACTACTTATCCTAATTGACTCTAACAAACTAACTAATTGATTTGAAATAAATTCAAATCTCTAATCGACTCTAACGGACTAAATTGAGATCACACACGATCTCTTTATTTAAATAAAAATACGACCCTCGAATAAATGTAAATAAAATTAACGGATAAAAATATCAAGCCCTATATTTTAATTTTGTGTTGCATCATATCCACTATCTCCATCAATTTTCCAGTTAAAGTGCCAATATTCCAACTACCAATCCGCAACTTCCGTTGCAATCTCTTTTGGACTAATTTCTTTACTCGCATGCGTCCATTATGCGAGAACCCTTGTAAATTTTGGACTGCATCCGGACGATGATGCAGCGGAACTAGCTTAATTACACGCATGCGTTCCTCATGCGAGAACCCAAGTAGGTAAAAATTAAGTTTTAAAAAAAAGACTCGTTGTGAACCTTGATTTGAAATTCGCTTAAACATTCTTGCATGCCTCAAATTATTAAAAATAAGCTCAACAATGCCTTCCATTGTGTATGTTGAAGGATAGATTTAGTATATACAAAAGCTCAAGAGAAAACTACAAAGAGTATAGTGAAGTGTTGAAGTCAGTCGTCGTTCATGCTCCCTACCCAGCGTCTTGCCTAATTAATCCACCTTGAAGACAAGATGCACCCAAGTTTATTAGTGTTAGAGAATGTAATAGGCGGGTAATTGGATCTCACCGAGATCCAATTACCCCGTTCATGTTTAGTCCAACATGGAT
Organism: Ottelia alismoides; assembly: GCA_037367405.1. Classification (NCBI taxonomy): domain Eukaryota; kingdom Viridiplantae; phylum Streptophyta; class Magnoliopsida; order Alismatales; family Hydrocharitaceae; genus Ottelia; species Ottelia alismoides. The sequence goes on along the minus strand of JAZKJV010011892.1, from coordinate 204,295 downwards.
GAGCGATGGGATTTTGGTCTGTCTGAGAGGGCTATATAAGGGGCCCTTCACCCCCTATACTCATTGAGAAATTCAATAGAATATCTACCCCTTTGAGGACTTCTCTTGTGGTTTCATTCCGCTCCTTATGGAGTAAGGTTCTACGTAAATCTTTGTGTTCTTGATGTTTATTATTTTGTTTATCAAGTTCGCTTTCTCTTCTCATATTTCAACATGGTATCCGAGTAAGTCGGTTTTGGGAATTTCGAGTCTTGAAGATTATTCTATGTTATTATTTAATTGATGGAGATCGAAGGCGGCAGCGAAGGCCCCGATCCAAGAACCAACGGCGAAACAGGCGCTTCAGATGCGCACCTCTCTAGCAGCTGCCTACTACGGCCCTTCAGATCTGTCGGTTCTTCTCTAGATTCATTACTTCCAGCAAGTTCCGGACAAAGCAAGCGGCGGCCCTTCCCAGCAACAATAAAAAAAATTGGTTTCAAGCAGTGCATCCGAGCACCCCATGCATGGGTTGTTGCAAGCTGCAGCTTTCTCAGCTCCAGTTTGAGGGGGAGTGTTAGAGACTGTAATAGGTGGGCAATTGGATCTCATTAAGATCCAATAACCCCACTCATGTTTAGTCCTACATGAATGAGCATTGGAACTTCAGTCTGTCTGAGGGGTTATATAAGGGGCCCCTCTACCCCTGTACTCATTGATAAATTCAATTGAATATCTTCCCCTTTGAAGGCTTCTCCCTTGATTTCATCCCGTTCCTTAAGGAGTAGGGTTCTACGTAAATCTTCATGTTATTGATGTTTATTATTTTATTTATCGATTTCGCTTCCGCTTCTCATATTTCAACAATTAGACATTGTTATAGGAAATAGTATTTATGTTTGATATTTTCTTTCTTTGTAATTTTCCCATTGATTATTCGCCCTCCAAAGTTTCTAATCTATTTGAAGGAGCCCTATATCTCTGGAATAAACAAGCCATTTATTTCTTTCCATATGGTGTCAGAATGGCCATCCTAAGCCAAATCTTTGGTATCCTTGATATCCTAGACCCCACCCGTCAACCATCTCCCTTCTCGTTCCTCAAATCTCGTGCCTCCATCATGCCAACTCGACAGCCACACACCCAGTCGATCGCATGCCACCGTTCTCGATAGGCCAGCATGCCCACAAGTTGTGTGCCATTGCCCTCAGGCCCCAAGCGAGTCGTGCATCACCACCCAGCAGGCCGCCAGACCTCTTCGATCGTGCCAATGGTCCCTCTGATTGCCGTCACACCCCTTAGATGAATTTTCAATGATCCCTCTAACCACATTGTGAAGTGTGCCCAGCGTATGTAGGTCTTCACAGACATTCCATTGACCATCATACATCCCCAGGTCCTGTGTAACTCAACTCCGTGCTGATTTTGGTGCAGTCCAGGATGATTTCATATATATATACACACACACACACATATACAGGAATTTTATTTAAAGAAAATCAGCACTACAAAAGACAAGACTAAAGAAGAGTATAAGCATAATGAACAACATTTCCTACTCTTAGAACCCACTTAATGGTCTGATGGTAGTGTTGTATGTTTACAACTCAAAAGACTTGAACCCTGAGGAGGGCACCTATACGTGTTTCTCCCTCTTAAAAAAGATGGTGAAACATTCTCCCATTTTAAGTAGCGATGTTTCTCCCTCTTGTTTCAAAAAATATATTTTCTGCATAAAACCGCTCCGGTCCGAAAATAACACCGTCACGAGCTAATCAAAGCGTCCAAACCATAGCCACTGGCAAAAATCTCTCATCATTAGGATGAAAGCGAGAGTTAAGAAGATATTCCCAAAATTTTGTTTGGTTGGCCACAGCAAACCAACTCAAGTTCATCCCCATCCATATGTCTTTGGCTTTGCCACATTCGAAATAAAGATGGTCGATTGATTCCATACCATCGTTCATAACACACAGGAACTACTAGTACCATGAAAAATTCTTGACCACATGTCCTTGGTAAGAAGTAAACCCCTCGCAAAAGCCACAAGAACACAAGCACACGAGAAGGTATTCTCATATCCCAGATAGTGTTGCAGTCACTGATCAAATCCATCGAATTGTTACATGTCGATTGTTCAAGCACTTATAAGCTTTCTTCACCGTGAAAGTACTATCCCTTCAAATCCAGTTATCCCTACCAATAGTCGAGACGTCAAGAGAGTTGACTGCCTCCAAAAGACTCACAAAATCCCGAAATCGTTGGTCGAAGAAATCAAAGACGAAGCTAGGCAATCGAATATCATCCACCCAAATATCAACCACACACAGACTTGTCAGATGCCAAATCGAAAGGACGAGGGAAATGCATAGCAAATGTACCAGTATACGTCCAGTTATTTGTCCATAAAGCAAAGCTAATACTATTGCACTAGTTGAAACAAATTGTCTCCAGACATCTGTCCAAAAAGTAAGCTCATAAAGTTAGAGGTGAAGGGGTGTGTATATTACATATTAAACTGTGCTAATCCAAAGACTAATGACTCATGGGTTTGGCATGAAAGGCATTTTCCTTCATGAAGAGAAGGTCCTCGACGCCTCAAAACTTTTGATCATGGCACCATCACTAATTATTGTCCGAGATGGAAAATCTTTGTGTGGATCAAGAGCTTACTCTGGTTACTCCGAGAATGAGCGCATCATGATAGGATATCTTCATGATAGGATATCTCATGACAAGATATCGGAAAGCCGGATTCTTTTAGGGGGTGAGCAAGGTTTGTCCATGTTGTGTCGAGATCTTGGAAGATACCAACCATGAGTTCTTTATTTTCTTTAAAAAGAAAAAAAAGCCTCCACAATATAGGTGTATGCCCAAAAACTTCACCATTTATCACCTTGAAAACATGTTTACAAGCCGGCTTTCAGTGGCAACAGGTGACAAAAGATTGCATCATCCAACACTCAACAAACGCCTTAGCATGCACCAGTACATTCTCACCATACATTTTGCCCCCTCGAAAAACTACACCATTCATGGCAATCCGAATTGCCAAAAGAACCACCAAGCACCCAGAATGTTCCTTTTCCGTGCCCCTCCAATTTTCCCCATGGAGTCTCAGAAGTCGTCCTTATTATCACACCATACCACATGGTTCCCAAAGAGGGACCAAGTCTCCGCGGAGCTCCTGCACCTGAAGAACAGGTGATCCGCAAACTCCGCCCACATAAGACATCGTAAACACGAGGAATTGGCATTTGCGAAGAAGCACGCAGCACGACACCTGTCAAGAGTCTACCTCTTCTACACAGCCACAGAAATATCTTCACGTATATCGACAACTTTTCAGCCCCAAAGCCTTCTACAGTCCACCACCGAACCTCCCGAGTCATAAGTATGGGGAACTTTTAAGACCTTGTAAGCTTTCACAACCGAGAAACTCCCATCTTACCAATACCAATGGCCTCTGCCCTCAATGAGCCATGTCACATTTTCCAGAGTCTCCAGTAGCCACACCAACTCCACTCTATAGTTTGAGATGTCAGAGCGGAAAGATGGAAAGAAGCCATGACCGTCCCACACCTCAGCCACTCGCGTACCTGGATTTGTAGCAAGGGCCATCAATCGTGGAAAATGCTCACCCAGAACACCACCTTCGAACCAATTGTCTAGCCACACGATCCGTCCCCCAAAAATAGCCTCAATGATGGGTGAATCTTAAGCGCCAGATCACAAATACCTCTCCAAAAGAAGGAAGGAGGAGGAGGCGGATCATTAGGGTTGGGAAAAATGACCCCACCCCATAAACCTTACGGAGAAAGGTGCAAACCAAACTATCACAATCAACCCAAATACAAGCAATCCACTTGCACAGAAGAGCCTTGTTCATCTCTTTGAGACTTCGGATGCCAAGACCCCATCCTCCTTCGCACAAGCGACCGTCTTCTAGTCAACAAGGGTCACACCACCAGTCTTCCCTAGGGCAGCCCAAAAGAACCTCCTCATTAGGCCTTCAGGCTCCTTCATCACCCCTACGGCAACAGTTTCGATGATAGAAAGAAAATCAGAATGGCAAAAAGGACTGACTTCAGCCATACCAAGCTTCCACCCATGGATAGACGCATGGCTTTCCATCATGCTAATCTTTTTTTTTGAAAGTCTTCCAATCAGGGGATAGTACTCGGTGGTACCCTCCCCAGCAGAAATTTATTGCTAACACAAAAAACGAAAGCAAGGAGGTTACAGAGCAGAGGAGTAAACTAACCCACCCTTACAAAAAACGGAGAACAGGCGAACCCACCCATTACCACACAAAAACGGTATCCTCCCATTATAACACAAAAAATGCTACTGCATCCAGTCCGCATGTAGCCTTTTCGCAAGGAAGGCCACGTTCTCCTCATAGAATCTTTGCCCGGAGAAAAGCAGGCCGTTTCTGCCACGCCAAATCGCCCAAAGATAGGCCATCGGAAGCGATCTGCTCTTGGTCTTTTCTTGTTCAGGTGGATCGAATTCCAGAAAGATTGAAAGTCATCGAAGCGGCACCAAGGAATCTCCAAGTTCAGTCAGATCTGAGAGACCACAGGACATGTAAAGAAGAGGTGATCAGTGGTTTCAATCGCATTGTCACAGATCATACATTTGTCTGCAATTATTCCCAAAAGTTTGACGCACCGGTCGCGAGTCAGGAGCCGCTTGCGTCGGAAGAGCCATAAGAAGATCCCCACTCGTTCTGGGAGACGAAGCGACCAAATTGTTTCACAATCCCTGAGCAAGAACTCCGAGTTCGCCGGGGACGGTCTGCATATAGCCCCATAGGCCCCTTTCACCGAGAAAGGCCCATCTTTCCAGCTCCAGTGATCTCTTCCCACAGTGGGAGCACCTACATCCCTGATCATGCTAATCTTTGCTCCACCTTCTCAATCATAGGCCCCAGTCCTCCAACCTCATCTTGCCTGCCAAACCTAACAGGCAGATGACCACGGGGTGAATGTAGCCAACCCCACAAGTCGCAGCATCCACCTCCGAAATTCCAAAGGTGACGAACTTCGATTTCTTCTTGTTAATCATCAATCCCAACACCATCACGAACAAAACAAGGACCGAAGATACAGGTTGGCAACTCTCCGGATCTCCCTCCACAAAAATGATCGTATTGTCAACGTACTGGAGGAGAGGAATAGAAATCTCCCCCTTCGAATAGCCCTGGAAGAAACTACCTGTTACAGCTCGATCCACCATGATCGTCAAGGCATCCGACGTAAGTACGAAAAGCAGCGGTGCGAGAGAACAATCCCGTGGGACACCACGTTGTGGCTGGAAAAAGCCACCCCTCGGTTGCCCATTCACCAGCACAGCACAAGACGTAGTAGTGATGCACATTTTCATCCAAGCGATCCATCTATCGGGGAAACCACACATGTGCAGGGAAGTCCCTAGTCCACACAATCATAAGCCTTAGAAAAGTCTACCTTCCAAAGAAGTACACCTTTAGTCTTGCACCTGCGCCAGTCCGTCATAATCTCTGAAGCCAGCACCATGCTATCCAACAACTGCCTACCCGGAAGGAAAGCACTCTATGTCGGGAAAACGATCTTGCTCAGGACACTCTTCAACCGATTAGCGAGCAACTTGACCAAGATCAAATAGACCGTGTTTGACAGAGCAAAGGGTCGAAAATTCTCTACTCTGGAAGCGCCTTCCTTCTTAGGGAGTAGGAAGATGAAGGAGCGGTTGAGCCTCTTAAATCCCTTGTTCTCGTCCAAGAACTCCCCCACCACTGCCATAAGATCCTCAGAAATGAGCTCCTAAAATTCTTTGTAAAGCAAATTGGGAAGCCATTCGGACCAGGACACCCATATGGATTGAGAGAGAATAGTGCATCATAGACCTCCCCCACACTTAATACTCTCGTCAAAGCGTGTGCTTCGCCCACCAAAACCAAGGCCCAGCCACCTAAAGCTACAATGAGGGGCCCGCCTGGTCATGGACTTGAAATAGCCCATGACAACCCTCACGATCTCCACCTCACTCTGAACTCCCCCTCCCCCGACCTCAATCGAGTGAATAAGGTTGTGCCTCCTTCTCCCATTTTCCCCGCATGGAAAAATAGGGTATTTACTTCCCTCAATCATTTCATTCCCGACCCCATACTCCATTCAACCCCCCTCATATTGTCCTCTTCCTCCAAAACATTTTGCACCACACCTCGGTTGAGGGTCTCCTCCTCATCCAAGTCCTTGACATGCTCCAGCGAGTCCAATCTTGATATCTCCTCCCGAGTGTGTGTCCTTCTGAAATCTCGCTCGGATCTAGAGACCTTCCTAAATTCCAGTAGCCTACGAAGCAAATCCGAGAACTTGTCGCAAAGATCCTCCGGTGAGTTCTTTACTTGTGTGGAATCAAGGCACGTTTGGGAAATGGCATGACTAATAGGAGTGAACTCTAATTATGATGATGCATTCTTGGACTCTATCGGATACAACTGGAGAGGCTAGCAGGATGACAGTACACGGGTTTTTACCATACTCTAGGCAAAATTTGGATGGCAAGAAAAAGGGTAATCTTTAGGAAGGACTAAGGAGAGATTTACATGGAGAAAGTAATCAAACAAGCTAAAGCCCTTTTTTAGGCATGGTTTTTCTACTTTGTATTTAGCTTAGTTGTGCTTTACGAGTATATGAGATAGAGAGTCCACCTTACCAGTGTTCATCCATTTATTTCTCAACCTAGAGATGATGACAAAATAATTTAAGACAATGTAAAGCACTGGGTATTTGAATACTGGTCAACTTATTTGCACCATAGTCAACATATGATGTGCATATAGGCGAGCTGAAGAACCACTATGTCAAATGAATGTGGGAACATAGGTGGAATAGATAACAACAAGATTGAATGGTCCTTAAAATATCTTAATTTAAAAAGGTGTTATGTTTAAAGCCAGTGATTAAAAAAGGAGGGTGTCTCGCAAGAACCAACGAATTCACTACTACCCATATCCTTTTATTTCAGGTTTTGTTTGAAAAAAAATCTATGTTCCTGATCATTGGATGAAATCATCTTCGGTTTGCATGTTATAACATTAGATGACTTAACATTAAGATGTTTCCATCATCTCTCCTTCAAATATCATCAGTCTTTCTCACCATAAAGTCCTTATCCAACCTCCTTATTCGTTAAGTCATGCCCAAGAAGTTTATTCACCCCACTTTTGATGTGTGTCCCATGAGAAACTCAATGCCTCATTTACTATATATAAATATGCACTATGCATCATTGGTCAAACTAAATGCCATTAAAATGCGGATTAGTTTGATATAAAATAAAAAGAGGCAACCTTATGGCCACTATAGAGCACTTTGCGATCACTTTATCAGAACATGTGTCCAAATACCACGTGTTTTCTAGTTTCCTTCACCTTCGTTTGGATCCTTTGCATTCAGACGAGATCAAGGTGGTCCTTTTTGTCAGGGTTGTGGCATCCACTCTGCCCTCCTCTATAATGTCCTCAATTCCCTAGTAAGGATAACGCTCCACGAGCTCTGTCATCCTCAGCAAAAACCCTTGTTATGATCAAGGTAGTGTCATGCTCAAAAACATGGTTGAATTGAAAGAATTAAGGGAAGGTCTTGTTCTTGAATTTACCATAAATCCTGTCGAACAGTGAGGGATAGGCAACTGTAAGAGCGTGAGCACTACCAAACTGACTTCTGAAACTGGTATGCAGCATCTGAGATCCGATCCGCATGCATGATCCTAGGCCGTGTGGACCAATTCCGATAGTTGGTGTTTTGCAGTGACAAGTAATGTACACCATTGTGAAAGTCTTCGGTCTGCCTAGCCATATGTATATTCGCTTCTCAAGTTGAACTGCTCAGTGATAATGTTCGATTCATGGTGCTCTTCTTATGATACAAGAATACAACCATCCATGTCATATGTCCCACCGGCGAACCGTGCAAAAGAAGGCCTCTCCAATTCCCCCTCATGCCAGGCTACCTGCCTTCACTTTGCTAGAAAGACTCATATGTTGGGATAGGAAATGGCTATGTGGACACCATCTACTAACTAGATCATGTAAATCAGCTAGTATCCGAAATTCTCATTATATACAAAAACAGGCATTCACGTCAGAAAACAGAGTCTCGATCCTCGATGTCGAAGAAGACATGTCAAGAACTGAACTATGCTAATACATGATTGTAATCTCCGAACCAGTGGTTAGATGTAAATTTAACTATTTAAGCACAAGCAACAATGTCAACGGCCATTCTTTGTGTAAACATGAACAACATAATGCTTAGGGAATGAAACAAATCTAATCACATACCATTGTAGAAGGGTCTGCCCACAAACCGACATCGGTATCGGACCGAAACATAGCAGATCCAATTGAGAGGGAGCCCTATGGATTTGTTGACATGAGATGTGGAATTGTATGGCGTCTTCTCACGGGAAACCAGCTTCTCTCGCCCGTTCGGATGCGTGATCAAAGACGGGAATACACGTATATTAAACTCGTCGAGCATCCTCTCCGCTGCTCCACCGCCCCTTCGTCATCCTTGACTTGTTGCCGAACATGAACTCGTCGACCTCGACCCCCGCCGATCTCGTCGGTGATACAGCGTCGGCGGAGAGGGGACCGTTCTCGTGATCCTCGACGAAGTCGATGGGGACGTGGAGGAGAGGTCGATCTGGAGCTTGCGGGTGAGGGCGGAGGGTTCGCGGGAGGGAGATGATGACGACGGTGCGGACGAGGAGGAGAAGGTCGGTTCGGATGATGGCGGTGGTGGGGAGGAGCGGTCTGTGGGGAACGGGGTTTAGTGATGGATGAGTGGTGGGAAGGGTGGACGGTGGTGGCGGGGAGGGAGAGGGGAGCGGTGGTTGTGGAAGAATAAAGGTTTTTTTCAAGGAAGACATATCGTTTGTGAGAGGCATGGCGTGAAATAACATCTTTTTCATGATTTTGACTGAAATTAGGTAATATTGTCGACATATTTCGTTCCAAATTACTGAATTTGTCTCGACTCCTTCATAACTTACTAGATTTCGATGGATATGGTCATTATTTCAGCTCCATTCAATCAAAATGATCAAAAGAGAATCATAATGCATATATCATTATCCACATGCTTAAGTTGTTATTCCAATAAATTAAAGTCACCGGGTATCTTTTTTTTAATACTAAATAGTGCATGATGTTCTTCTCATTACATCTCGTAACACTACTTAACTCGTCCTTTGGATAACTAAGTTTGCAAGCAAGTTGAGTTTCTTCTTCTTTTTTCCCAGCCTCTTCATCTTTTTTTATCATTCAAATTTTGTTTCTTCAAAATTTAGATAACAGCTTTAACTTACACGGTTACAATGTTGATCCATTCTCATTCAAATTACAAACTTTTTTACATTTCAATGTCATATATCTTGAATAACATACCATACAAAGTATTGTGGTTTGTGATTTTGAGGTCATGTATCTAAAAGTTTGTCACTTAATTTGCATTCTTTCCCAATGTGCTCATAACTATTTCAAAGTTATCTTTCGTGACTAATTTTGGATTTGTTTTGCAATATACAAAAGCTAGGTACTTGATTTAATAACAACATTTGCGATCAACACTTATTCTAACCATTTCTATATTCCAAAACTTAGGCTAAATGACAACGATATTATGGCATGAGTAATGAAATCGCCATCTTGCCATGTTTAAAATTGAATAGACCTTCATACTCATATAAATGCATATTCATGTATTACACTTGCATACATTACGCGACATGTTTCTTACGTTTACACACACACACACATATATGCACATATTCTAGGTAGCAAATACTTTTTATTTATTTATGAATCCATTAGCTCCAAAGTAAAGTGTGTATGGCTAATCCTCTTTCTTGGCCTATCCGCCTATGTTTTATGTGTTATTAATAAATTGTGTCACCATATTGTTCATGTTCAAGAGTTGAAGATAATGACTTTCTGACTCCATTGTCGACTATGATTTTTGGCTCTGAGCAATATACTATAGTTGTTAGAAAAAATGGATGGAAATATACTACCATTTCTTGTGGCAACAAGTCAAAAACTAAATGTCTTTTTTTTATGATAAGAGAATCGAAGGAGGAGGAATCACAAGACAATAACATCTCGTTGGAAGCTATACGAATGTGGCTAAATGTCACGCATGTCCTACATAGATGAAGGATGAACCGAAGGCTCCCTTGGAAGGGAAGAGCGAGAAGAAGAATAAAAGAGTGTGAAGATAATAGGAGTTCAATTAATTAATATTCCATAGAGAGTTCAATGTCTTGTATGACTCTGATGATGATGATTTCCATTACTCGCATGATATTCTAATCGCGACAGAGAGAAATGCATATGAGATGGCATTCACGTGATTCTATGAGGAGCGAGCATGAGAGATATGAACCTAGTGGTTGTGGTGGACTTGGACGTGTTGGTAGAAATTCAAGGCTTCATGTAAAAATTGGATCGAAAATAGAAGTGGAAGTGGTGCAGTTGAGGTACCATTAAAGAAGCATAAAGGCATAGGACCGATTCTGGCAAAGAGCAGTCATGTCTTATCATTCTTTTTCTACCAACATGGTATTAGAGCCATCACCCTAAAACCCTAGCCACCACCTTTCTGCCCCTCCTCCAGCGCCGCCACCCTCCCGTCGCCCCTCCTCCCGCAGCCACCATCGTCTCCTTATATCTCGTCACTCATGGATTTGAGTTCATAAGTCTACATGTGCACTCAAATCCCTGGATGTTTATGTAGACATTTATTACTTGGTCTACAAACCCTAGTTCTTCGTCTCCGGCATCAATGTCAGAAAACAAAGTCGACATGCCCTCCATCGGCACTTTCAAAGGTCCAGCACCCATAGTCAAGATGGATGGGATGAATTACGAGCCCAGGGCAGTGTAATTTATGAGTCTTATGAAGTCCAATGGTAAGAAGCACATCCTTACCAAAGATGAGCCAGCAGAGGAGACCGGGGTTTATGCCTCATGGGAGGCTGATGATTTGTATGTTAAGGTATGGCTTTCAGGCACACTGACGATGGAGATTGCTAATGATCGATCAGTCCACTGCTGAGTAATGTGGGACATCCTTGCCACGACATACTCGCATATGAGAAATGAGACCAAGATCCTCCAACTTCAGCATGATATTTTTACGGTCAAGCAGAATGGTCGACCTCTGCATTCGTTATATACATCCTTGCGAGGGATGTTTGAGAAGCTCTACAGCATCATTCCCCTTACAGCGACCCCGGAGCAGCAGGACGTTCTGCAATGCTACGATGGTGGGCGTCTTACTAGCGGCGGTTGCCCAGAATATGATGCGGCTTGCTTACAGAACCTGGAGGATGCTACTAATCCTCCAATGGACGAAGTGTATCGAAGGCTTAACAGAATCGCAGTTCCCTCTACTGATACCACTCCACCTCCTTCGATGATGGCATTTTCCAAAGGCAGAGGAGACTCTTCTTCTTTTTGTGGCTGTGGACCTCAAGGTTGAGGTCGTCGCTTTCGTTAGCCATGCACCTTCTATCATCGCCCTGGTCACATGGAGGAAACATGCTATTCTAAGCATGGCTTTCCTACATCAGTCCGTGTATCCGAGCATGTTGCGCCTCCACAACTATCTACTTCAGATCAGCTGTTTGAGAACCTTGTTGTCAGACTCCGTGATATCATGCCTTCATGCCTCCTGCCTCTACTGACTCTCCAGGAGGTCCCTCGGACATAGTAGCTTCATCTTCTGCCAGTACGTCAACCCTTGCTAGCACATCATGTAGCGATTATGTCTTTACGTCCTGGCAAAATTCTGATGATTCAGAATGGATTATGAACTCCGGTGCGACACACCATTTTTGTCGGGACAAAGATAAGCTTACATCATACAGGGAGGTTCTGCCTTGGAGATCGGTAGTGATAGCTTATGGGCCTCATTACCCCATCATTGGATTGGGGGGAGATCAGTTTTGACACCCTCTGTGCATCTACAGAATGTCTTACGTGCTCCAGATTTTTCAATGAACTTGTTATCTGTCAGTCAGATTACGAAGGATTTGCACTGTCGCGCTATTTTTGACCCATCATCTCTTCTTTTTCAGGACATTCTTAAGGGCAAGGTGATTGGATGTGACCGTGAGCAAGATGGTCTCTATCGGTTGGTCTGAACTCCCCATGTTAGTGTCTCATCTCACTCAGTCCAGTGGAACAATCTCTCCTTTTACTTGGCATTTGTGCTTTGATCACCTCCCTCTTCAAGAAGTTGTGTCATATCTTGCCCCATATTTCACCGTGTTCTTCTTTTCAAGCCCGTAGGGGGTGAAGTACAAAATCTCCAGAGGGGCATGTGCGCGGCACGTACCCTCAAGTGTCTGGTGTCTTTTGTGAATAAGCTCAACTATAAGGGTATTTCTTGCAATATTCCTTGGGGGGTGCTTCTAGGATTATGGTGCACTCCAAGGGACTTTACGCAAGTTCCCTCTACGCACGTGCTACGTAGGTGGGGAGGGCCTCAGGTCTTGAACCTAGTGGTTTGTAGTGGAGACAAGTTTAGGTGGGGCTCCTCACGCAGTGGTGGCTTCAAGGAGGAGGAGTGTGGATAGGGTGGCGATGTTCCATAGTGGTTGCGAGGTTAGAGAAGCAGGGTCGAGCTAAGCCGACTTCTGTGCGAGAGGTGAAGCAACCAGATCGATGGCGTTGGGGTGATTGGAGAAGCACCGGTGATCAGAGGTTGTTGCGGGCATCTATCGTCGATGAAGAGGGGGGACTTCAGAAGGATGCGCGACTGTCCAGGAGTAATTGATAGGTTTCAGGCGAAGCAGAGATGCACCGATGAAGATGAAGAGTCCACCGGTGTGTACGAAGGTGTGAGGGTTTGTAATGGAGGTTCGGGAGATGAAAAAGGTGAAGAGCGGTGGAAGGTGAGTGAGTTCTTGGAGGTTGGTTCTGATGCAGAGCTCCCTTGGCAAAGTGGCGATCGTTGAAACTCGACGCGGAGGTGCGAAAGGAGGTTCGATTGGAGTGGAGGATATGTGACGGTGAATCGGATAGGGTGGAACAGGACGGTCGTTGGCTCAACGGTGGTCGACACTGGAGCAAAGGCAGTCGTAGGAGTAGATGCCGGTTGTAACGAGATCTCTAGCCTCGGACCTCGTCGAGGTAGAAAGTTTCGAGCTGGTGTTGTCACCACCATGCTCCCCTATCCATGGTGCAGTCGGTGGATGATTCATGGAGGAGGGTGGCGTTGGAGTTAAATATAAGAGTGGGGATTGCCGATGATGGAAGGTTCGGTGAGATTGATGGGATTGGATGGGGATTCGATTGAGATCCGATAGAGATCGAACGAGGGTGTGTCTCGACATAGATGGAAGGAGAGCAACGAGAATTGATTGGAGAGGTGGATCAATGAGCGGCGACGGGAGGATGGTCTCCAGATATGGAAGGTAGGAGGTGATTGGGAATGTGGTGATTTGGGAGGAGCATTAGGGCAGAGATTGCGGAGGTGGGGTGATCTACGGTGGGTGGAAGCAGCGCCACCCGATTGGGAAAGTGGGCGGGAGGAGGAGGATGCATAGGGTTCGTCCGATCGGTCGAGGTCGGACGCCCCTGATGCATCAACGTGGCCTTATTTAATTTTTTTTTATTTTCATTTTTAATTATTTTTTTAATTTTTTCAATAAAACAAATTATGAAAAGCTCAAAATGGGTGCCACGTGCCATCTCATGGAATTTTGAAAATATATGATAAAGATAAATAATAAATAAATAACAAATGACCTCTGATTCAAAAAGTTTCTTCACGAAAGTTTCTCTTCTCGATGAGATCTACAACATTCATTAAGAGATCAGAACTAAAACTGATTATTTGTGCAAAGTGATATTTTGGATTTGGATTTTTGTATATTTTAATAAAACTTTTATCAGATAAATAAATGAAAAAGGAAAAAAATAAAATAATTATGTACATAAAATATTAGGTCAAAAACTGCTAAAATACAAAATGTACAAAAAGAGGCCCAAAACCCAACTTTCACGTATAAGTTTGGATTCACTTAAACCTTGGTCTTTTTTTGAAGGTATTTGACTGTACGTTAGTTAAAAAGTGAGTAAGATCAAATCAGACACTGTATGAGGAAGATATCAATGTTTTAGTCCGAGAATCCTGGAATTAGGTTTTGAGTTTCTGGTCCATGTTTTTATGTTAGTGATTTTTTATATTTTTCATTTATTCTTATTAGTAATATGTACACAATGGAGGTGGTTTCAGGTCATTTGGAGTTAGCCTGAATTAATTAAAAAACAAAGAAGTTATCTTATTTACCGGTTAAATGGGTTGTGATTTTTAGCTCCTTATTTTATGCAATTATGAGTGATAAAATGTAATTATTATTTATGCATGCATAAATGCTAATTATGTATAATAACAGCTAAAATGCATGTGATTTTTTAGGAACTAAGCTTAATTATTATCTTTTAGAGTGATGAATATGAGATTCATCTGTGTCGAAGGTATCTTAGATACTCAAAAGAGACATACCCTAGTGTACTCCCATAAAAACAAGTGCAGACGACTCCAAACTCTCTTGATAGACATATTGATCAATGAAAATAAAAATATACTTGTGTTGAGTAATAAAGCACTCGAGAGGCCCCTTGTTCCAATTTGATGGAGAGAAAAATATGCACAATCCCATACCCTCCATCATCTGGTCGTCCATATACATTTTAAAGTCTGACAAACTAATGAGATGGTTAACGAAGCAAGAATAGACTTATTCTCTAGTTTTGAGGATTAGGTCTAAAGGTCTCCATGATTGGAACCTTGGGTGATATCTTGACTCGACGCTCATGAATGAAGTACACTAGTATTCATATCCTTATATTTTATGTACAAACAGATAGGGATGAGCATTGGGCTGGGCCGGATCGGCCCAGCCCGAAGCCCGGCCCGACCCAAGCCCAAATGAACATTGGGTCAGGAAATTAGGCCCGAAATTTTTTTGGGCCGGTCTCGGGCTTGGCTTGGCCCAACCCGGCCCGGCCCATGGGCCCGACTCGAAGAGGGCCCGAACCCTTCCCACATTCAACACGTATGGAAACTCTCACATGTCATGCCCACTATGTTCATGTATCCTATCTTCATACAATGTTTATAAATCAATAAAGTCATGTATGGGACATATGAGTTGATGATCATTGTATTTTATTTTCAGAATTAATTTTTCTTAATTAGTCTATGTCTTAGATTATGGTGGTTAGTCTTGAGTTTTTAATGCTTATTTTTTTCTATTATGATATTTTCTATTATTGAACCTTTACCCAATACGAGCATTATGGCCATTTTTTAACATGTGGTGCCTGGTGCACCTATTGTTGTTAACTGTATAAACTTGGTTCGCTCTTTCAATTTCTGTAATGAGAGACATTTATGGTATATAACATTGAGTGGACTTGTATAAAATGAGAAATCATCTCCTGTAGAATTGAGTTTTAGTTGTTTCACAAGTATTATGGCATATGTTTTAAACAATTTTAGCTCGTCTAACTTGAATTGAGATTGACTTTAAACACAAACTCAAAGTTAATAATATATGACGGGTTAAGATGGGCCGGCCCGGCCCAAGCCCGGCCCATAGGAATGGGTCGGGCGTGAGCTTGGATTGAACCAAAAATTTTTGCGGGCCTTGGCCCGGCCCAAGGCCCGAAGTTTTTAAGTGGGCTTGGGCATGGGCCCTTCAGGGCCCGACCCAGCCCGTCCCATGCTCATCCCTACAAACAGAGAGTCTGATAATTAGAGAAGTCGATTTTTTTGACAAGAGCATGGTTGAGCCCAGAATTTTAGTATCCTCCAAATTAAGGGTCTTCGAAAAATTGAGCCTTGAAATCTTCACATGCACTGTCAGTAATTAATACGACTCCTTCATTCTTTAGATGCTCGAGGACGATAATAGTTTAAGTATAGAGGTATGATGAATCTCGTGTTCATCATGATAAAATAGACATATTAATCGCCTAGCTTAAATAATTCAATAAAAATATTTGATAATTCACTATTATTATCTTGTATTATATTGTATATAAACCGTGTATAATTAACATGTATGTAGTGTATTTAATTACTAACCTCCTATATTTTTTTCTTATTAAAAATCTCCATAAAAATTAGGTTATTAATTGTCTACAATTTCCCTAACCTTTAAAAGGAATAAAAATACAAAAAAATTCAAAAGATTAAAAAGCGGTGTTTTTATTCCACTAAAAATATCCCTCTAAAAAACATTTTCGTATAAATGATCTCTTTTGACTTTTTATACAACATGAAACTTGTACATCTCATCGAGATCTACAACTTTTATGTTTTTAACTTTTTCCTGAATTTACCTCTAACTAATTCTTTTAAAATTTTCTTTATTTTTACATTTTCTGATTTTTCAATTGGGCCACGTGGCGCCCTCTGGGCCGCCCACATGGTCTGCTTCTTCTTCTACCACTTGCCCTCTCTTCCGGACATCCGATCTCCTTCAGGTGCTCTCAATATCCACCATCTCTCTCTCATTCACTCCTAGCCATCCGATCTGATCCCAGATCAGATCTCATACTCTCACTCTGATGAATCTGCGATTCGTCATCTTTATTCATTTATTTTAGCTTAAAATCCCTTATAAAATACCTGCATTTAACGTTAACTCCATATTCTTACTAACTTGCATTTGTGTGTAAATATTGTACATTTCTTACTAATTTTAACCTAAAATAATTAAATAAAGAAAGAAAGGAAAAACAAAGAAAAGAAAAGAAAAAAAGAAAAGAAAAAAAAAGAAGACTGTATACAGGATGATCCGAACCCCGAGAGAAGGTCAAGACTTGATCTGATCGACCAGGAATAAAGTAGGGGGAGATAGGATCCGCAACCAGAAAATCCAAAAAAATGTGTTTCCCACTTATTTTGTGTATATCTGTATAAAACTGACACTAATTTATTTGTACCTTAATTGATCTCAAATCAAATAACATTCAAAATAAAAGTTGTAAATAAAAATGCGTCCTAATTAATAAAAATGATTGCACAATTAAATCATGTATAGAATAAAAGTAGCCACAATTGGAAAAAGCCACTAAACACTAATTGAAAGATCAATTTCGGCTCCATATGATATCAAATTGAACCAATATCACTTCCATTGAATTCTAAGTTAAATTATCTTCAAAATGACTGTGATTTCATAATTTTTGGAGTTACGGTTGAAAAGTCGGTTTTCTGGGGTGGTTTGTGCATTTTCCCTTGTATTTGTGCATATTGTATATATATTTAAATATTTTTACTAATTATTTAAAACAAAATAAAAATAAAAAAATAATAATAACATTCTTAAAATAAAAAAGGCTAATTTCCTCATTTAACCCTTGTATATAATACCATATATGTGTATAGTATATGTATATAGTTGCTATTTTTAACCAACCATCATAAAAAATTAGAAAAAATAACATTTTTAAATTCCAATAAATAAAGTGATGAAAATTCAAAAAAAATAGTTAATAATTTTATCTCTCTTCTATTTTATCTCATCTCTCACTTTATCTCATCCACCAAAAAATTCAAAAATACATTTCAAATTTCATCTCTCTTATCTTCTTATCCAAAAATTAAAAATTCAAGTGTCGTCTCTTTTCTATTTATATGGCTCCATCTTCCTCATTTCAACTTGATCAATCTTTAGAGAGAGGAGCCCGATCTCCGAGAGAAATTTCATCGAGAAAGTTGCCTAGCCTCCAAGCCGTCCGGTGACAGCGAGTCGGCCTTGTCGAGGCGATCACGGTCTATTTTCCGCTTCTAAGGTGAGATCCGTATTTTCTTCGCATTTTATCTTAATTTAGTCGCTTTTTATTTTGTCGTATTTTTTATCGTCATTTTGTTCTTCTAGATCTTAAGAAAATTCACCATGATTTATTCCACCACCGACTCGATTTTTCATCTCACTTTCTCGATCTCTACGCCTTCGAATTCTATCTCCCACGATCTCTCAACTCCGGCCGCGTACGGTGGCCGAAGATCGGATTCGAATCCTCCACTTTTGCCGAATCCCCAACCATGTTCCGATTTTGTAGATAAATAAAAAAATTCCTTTACTTCTAACGTTTGTTTTGCAGGATCACTAATATAAAAATAAAAAAAGGAATTTCTATAGCTTTTTATTTCCTATTTTTCGTATTTACAAAAAAATTTTAAAAAATTCTTCATTATTATCCACTATTATCCATTGTTACATAAGAAAACATAATAAAAAAATTTCTGCAGCAGGCGGCGGACCGTCACCCCCGCCGCCCGCACCTTCTTCCACATGATCCGCCTGGCCGCTTCCGCCGCCATCCTCCAAACGCGCCTCCAGCGCTCCCCCGTAGCCGCCGCGCCTGGCGGCGCTCCCCCGCACCAGCGACGACGCGACGCCCCGCTTCCCGTCCCAGCCGTGAAGACCTGCCGCCTCCCGCGGCTGTGCTCCCTCCGCGCGTCAGGCCCCTCCGCTTCACCGCCCCCAACCGCCTCCTGCGGCTGTGCCCCCGCGCGGCCCAGGCCGATCCATCGCCGGTGCCTCCCACGCCCTGCCTCATCCTCCATCGCCTAGTGCGCGCCCCCGCGCCTGGAGCAGCCCCCGCCGCATCCTCCGACCGCCAGCCGCCCGCCGCGCCTTGCCGAAGAAGAAGGGTCGGTGCCCCCATCGGCCTCCCTCTGTCCCTTGAGATTGGAACGAAGCAAACCCTTCTTAGGGTTTTGATTAAAAAAAGAAGGGAAATTACAAGTTCAGCCCATGTACTTTCCAAAATTGCATGAACGCCCCTGAAGATCTCAAATTTACAAAAACGATCCTGCCAGAAGCCTCAAGCACATGATAAGCTCATGATATATGGGTAAAATCGTATTTTAGCCTTTCTGTTCATTTTGATCATT
This sequence comes from Ottelia alismoides, assembly GCA_037367405.1. Lineage (NCBI taxonomy): Eukaryota > Viridiplantae > Streptophyta > Magnoliopsida > Alismatales > Hydrocharitaceae > Ottelia > Ottelia alismoides. The sequence goes on along the minus strand of JAZKJV010011892.1, from coordinate 185,339 downwards.
TATTTGGGACAAAAACATTGACTCTTTAGATTTCAGTCCAAAACTTTTGCCTATTTACATTTTAGTCCCTGAACTGCAGAACATTGAATTTGCATGATCTTCTATTGAAATAAATGTTATTTGTGATCCAAAAATTTTGAGAAAATTGTGCTATGCTCTTGATGTGATTATTTTATTAGCATAAATTTTCCATTGCATTTCTCTTTCAGTTATTATTATTAAAAAATCAAAAACATGTCATTTTTCCTTGTTTGAAATTCCAAAATTCATAAAAATTCAAATATTGTTCCAAAAATTCCAAAAAATATAGAGTAGTTGTATTTCATTGTCTTTTAATTTCTGACCAATTTTCATGCATAATTATTTATAAACCCCAAAAAACTTGAAAAAGATCAAAAAACTTATAAAAATCATAGAAAATTCTATAAAAATCCAAAAATAGTGATTTCAGTTCTTGTTTGTAGATATTTGCTTCTAGTTTGTATTAAAAATAATTTCCAGGAGTTTTGAGTATTGAAAAGATTTTTAAATTGCAAATTACTCCAGGCTGTGCATATTTTCATATTCTCTCACTGTTTGATTTTTAGAAAAATACAAAAACATTTGAAAATTCTACACAAATTCTCAAAAATATTTCAAAACTTTTAAAACCCAAAAATAGTTTCTTTGAATTTTTCTGAGCATTTTTGACTAATTGAAAATTTTCAAAAAGAGTTGGTGTGCATATTCTTGATCTTGTTTATATTGCTTCGTGTTATTTTTGAAAATAAAAAATTGCAAAAATCAAAATCACTAAAAATTTGAAAATCAGAAAATATAAAAAATTAGAAATAAAAAAATAAAAAATAAAAAGATGAAAAAAACACAAAAACCAAGGATAGTTGTCCTTTGGGATTCCTGTTTTCTCTGAATTAGTTTCTATTGATTGAATAACCCTCGGGAATTGTAGCCTCCCTGAGTTCGACCCTGTCCGCTATACAGGTTAATAAGTAGCAAAATAAAAAAAATAATCTTTTGTTGGCACGTGATTTTGGGGAAGAACAACGACCTTTTTACAATTAAATTTCTGATCCCTAGAAAAACGTGCTTAACACCCTCCCGCTCTCCCCTTGATCGTCGGATCAGTCCCCATCCAACGATTCTCCTTTGTCCACATTACCCCCTTTATCCTAACCCTTAGATCGCCCCACTTCTCCATCGTATCTGTCCTTTAACGCCTATCCTCAGCCATATGATCAGACCTTGAGATCTGATCTCCACCCTGCTCCTGCATCTCCATCGGAGCTGTTGGATCATAAGATCCAACGTCTCTTGCTCATAATCCTCCTTTAGTCAAGCCCCCCCCCCCTCCCCCATCCGTTACATCTCACGAATGCCCTTCCCTCTTCCCATTTTCGCTCCCTCCTCCGATCATCTCTTCACTCCCTTAACAACCCCCACATAGTCGTTACCACCCTCGCGCAACCTTCAATAGACCTCATCATAGACCCACCTTCCTCAGACGAATAATGAAACCTCTCCCTGTAACCGTCCTACGTCCACCTATAAAGCCTTCGCTCCACCACCATTCACCCACGTCCACTATATTACAGGCTAAGGCCCAGCCTTCGTCGCCCCTCCGGTGACAGCAGAGGGTGATATTAGCGAGGCGACGATGAGCTTCTCGCCCAGGTGTCAACCCATAGTGTCCGACCATGTCGCGGTGGTTCCATCACCGCTGAGCTCCGCACCTTAGGATGAGCGTGTCGGGCGATGACCCGAGTAGGGGTGTCTATCGAGTTCAATGAGTCGAGTTGGTCTCACCTTGAACTCGAACTCGATAAGAAACCTAGGTCTCAAAGTCAGACTCGATAAGGGTCGAGCCCTGGATCACCAACTCAAGCTCGTCGAGTTCGAGCTGACTCACGAGCTGCTTATCGAGCCACAAGTTTCTAAGCTGGATCACGAGCCTCAAAATGAGCTGGCTTACGAGCCTCTTATCGAGTCATGAGTTTTTGAACTGCCCACGAACCTCAAAATGGGCGGGTTTATGAACCTCTTAATGAGTCATTATTCCATTTTATACATTAAATTATGCAAATGCTATTTGTAACTTTAATTTTTTTATACTCTTTTTTGTATATTTTTAGGTAAACAAAATATTAACCTCTATTTTATATCAAACTCAATGTGGAAGTTTCGATATATATGTTTTCAACTTTTTTATTAAGAGGGAGGAACGAGTTATCGAGTTGAGTTTCCTAGTTGAACAATGCCCAACTCAGACTCGACTCGATAAGCTAACGATATATTAAACCCAACTCGGGCTCAGGTTCGTTAAGGTTTTGAGTCCGGCTCGTGAGCCCTTAACGAGTCGAGCCCGAGTTGAGCTCATCAAGCTCAAGCTTTCCTGACAGCCCTAGACTTGATCACCTCCTGATGCTCAGTCCAAACCTCCCCAACTGCCGACTTAATATTCTGATCTCCAGGTACCTCGTTCCCCTGGATTCACTCCACTCTTCTCAGATTTTACTCACCGCACATAACACCGATCACCGGCCACATACCATCCTACAAGCTCAACCAAACACCAATCACCTTCGCCAACCCCTTCCTCCATCACCTTCCCTTCTCCACGACCTCATCCACCTCCACCAACTTCGCATCTGCCTCACCAGAAGGGAAGATCCTGGTCCACCACTCCATCCACCTTTGTGGATCCCATCTCACACACAAATCCACGCACAACATGCCTCAGCTATATCTGACACTTGTAAGTACACCATGTCTTCAATGGTAGGAACCTTCGCTCTTACTCCAATCTCGACCTTCATATCTGGCGAGGCGACGTCGATTGCCACCAACAACTACCCTCGTAGCTTCACCTTCCATCAGTCGTCCTAGCCTAATGCCCACGAAGCTCAGGCGACCTTCTACGAGCATGGAGGAGCACGAAGGGGCTCTGGCGAGTTCGCCTCAGTCTTATTTACACCGCCCCTCCTCTGGAGAAAGATGAAGTACAGGTGCTGCTGGATGACGCCTCGCGGTGACCATCCAACAACCCAAGTGGAGCCACATCGTCACCTCTGGACCTGCAGGCTCGGGTATACCAAGCTACTCTCCAAAGCACCAGTACACTCCACGTGTCCTCCGAAGTTGTGCCTCCGATGAGCCTGGCTCCTTGCATGCATGGCACGTGCGGGGGGACGGGTAAATTGCAGAAAGAACCCCATGCCTTACCATAAATACAAAGAGGTACAGGCGTGTGTGCATCACGTGCACGCTTGGATATTTTGCACATATGCCCTGTCGGGTTACGTAAATTACAAATTGGTCCCCCACACACAAGGACTTATTACACAAGGGCCCCTCCATGTTTATTTATTGCAAATATATCTTTCTAGGGATCAATTTGTAATTATTATCCTTTATTTATTTGCATGTTTATTGCATTTATGCCCATGCATTATTTCTTTCATAACTTAAGCATCTTAGATCCAAAAAGCATGATTTCAGTGTCATTTTGATGCTTATTTAATCCTCTACCTAATGGCTTGTTCAAATTCTGGAATTGAAACTAATCAATGGGATGAGTTTTCATGTCATACAATGTCTCTTGCTTGAAAACTTTGAGGCTTGCTATTTACTTTAATGCTCAATTTGACTCTGATTTTTAATTCATATCTTATGCTCATTTTCTGTAGGGCATATTTGTAAAGATTATTTTGCATGCTTGTATTATATGTTGCGTATTTTTCATGCATCATCTTAAAATTGCATTGAAAAATCCACAAAAATTACATGCATTGTTTGACTTGCATTTTGTTTTGCATCTACATGAAGACATATAAATGAGAATCTATTCAAATAAATTTAATAGACCAAAATTTGATAAATATATTAAAGAGGCCCGTGTCCCTGCGTTTGACCTTGGTAGACTTGCAAAGTTAAAAACATTCCACACCATGCAAAGATTGTGGTTTTTGTTGAATCAAATTTCATCTCCTATACGACATTCCCTTACTATTAAAGAGGCGAAATCCACATTTATCATTGTACATATTACTACCAAGATATGACAATGAATATTAAGTTATTTATTATTATAAATCATCTTATTGTAGCAATACTATTGAAGCCATCCGTTTCCTGAGGGGAACAATAGAGATTTATATAGCTAAAAAGAAGAACCTCCATATGATCTTTATTGATTCGGAGAAGGCTTATGATTCTTTCCCACGAGATGTATTGTGGAGAGTTTTAGAGAAGAGACAAGTACCTGTCCTATACATTAACCTCATAAAGGACATGTATGATGGGGCATTATCTTGTGTAAGGACTCCGTCTGGGAAGACTGGCTATTTTGACATCAACATTGATTTACATCAAGGTTCATCTTTGAGTCCATATCTTTTTACTTTGATTATGGACGAGACGACAAGTTGTATTTATGATGAGTTACCTTGGTGTATATTATTTTGCTGATGATATTGTGTTGATTTACAAGACTAGAGATGGAGTAAATGAGAAGTTTGAGGAATGGAGACACGAGTTGGAGAGTAAAGGATTTCGTATAAATAGGGCTAAGACGGGAATATAAGGAGTGCACCTTTGATGGAAGTAATGGTGAAGGAATCGAGGTGAAGATTAGTGATGATAACATTCGAAAGAGATATTCTTTTAGATATCTAGGATCTATTTTGCAACATGATGAGGAAATTGATGGAGATATTACTAATAGAAAAATGCAGGCTGTTAAGTGGATAGGAACCTCTGTTGTTCTTTGTGATAAAAAAATCCTTTAAAAATTAAAGGAAAGTTTTACAAAGCCGCCTTGAGACCTGCTTATGGATCTGAATGTTGGCTTGTGAACCATTGTGCAGAAAATGGTTGTAGCAGAAATGGAAATGCTAAGGTGGATGTGTGGACACACATGTAAATATCGGATTCGGAATGATGCAATCAGAAAGAAAGTTGGTGTAGCTCCGATCGAGGATAAGATACGAGGAAATCACTTAGGATGTTTGGTTATTTGCAAAGAAGATCAGCTGATGCACTAGTCAGGAGATGCGAGCGTTTGGATGTTGAGCCAGCTAAGAGAGGGCGAGGATGACCCAAGAAGTGTTGGAAAGAGACCATACGAAGGAATCTTAACTTTATGGATGTAAGCCCGGGATTAACCCAAGATAGATCTGAATGGAGGCGAAGAATCCATGTTGCTGACCCTACTTAATTGTGAGAAAAGTCTTTGTTGTTGTAGTAGTATTATTTGTGGTATTCCTTAGAACTATTAAAAACTTCTTATTGTCTAAAAAATAAAATAATGATGGCTAATATGTCGATAACTTTTAATGTGAAATGGTTGCACCCAAGCTTGCAAGATTTGGTCGATTACGGTGATTAATCAAGTCGGGAGTGGGGAGGGAATTACCTGAACTGAATAGGTCTAGTTCGTTTCATCGGCTGACTGATGTTGGCTGACCTATCGATTGACCTTTTCTGATGGTTATTTTCAATTTTATGGGTGTTAAATATAAGAATCTTAATATCTAATTGTAATTTGATTGTTTTTTATTTAATTACGATCAATGTTCAGGAAGGTGGTATGTGGTATTCAATCGAAGGGGTCACTGCATAGAGAGTATGCGGTATTACACGATAATATGAGGATAGTATGTGGTTTTATGTCGTTTGTTAATTTTATTATTAAAATATATAAATAAAAAATTAAATATTATATTAGCATCCCCAGTCGAGAGAGTATGTTGGGAGTATGCAATTTTAAGCGGGAGAATATGCGATTTTATATATGCGAGGAGTATGCGATTTTATGTTATTATGCGGATGGGGTTATTTGGGTCTAGATTAAACAAAAAATAATTTGTTATTATATGTTATTATGTGGATGGGGTTATAGGGGGTATACTTAGCTGAGTATTCGGGTCAACCCACATTCATAGTCGTTTCACCATACTCGGAGTGATAAGGATACCGAGTATGAGTATGTGGTTTACTCGGCCGCTTTCCTTAACATTGATTATGATGACATTGAAAATGTATAGATCTATATTAACATATAAGAATATATGTATATAAAATTTATATATCTAAAATAATTTTTTTTAAAAAAAGAAAAATGTTATTGGGATTGTACATCACATGATTACAACTCTCTTTCTCCCTCTCGTTCTCTCTCACTTTCACTTTCTTGTTGCAAGCAACCCATTCTCACTTTGGTGCGTAAGCAATCCCCTATCCCCTTCTATATATAGCCAATATACAAACACGCAGTTCTATTTTCATAAGGATTATGCATTGAATACAACTCAATTGTTAGTAGGATCGGTAGTATGATCCCTCTAGATTTCACAAACTTAATATCTCTCAATCCTAACAATCTCTCCACTGAGTTGAATTTTATCATGATCTCCATGTCATCTTGAGTTTGCACTGATCAATCCTCTTTATCTACAAGTCTTCGTAGTAGGAACTCATCACTTTTAGATGTTGCACTCATTGTCGGGGTTCTCGACATGCCTCCTTTCGGGCACACCCTTACAACTCAATGGTTTGCCATGTGATGTGGATCTACCCATCTCTCCTGACTATGTATCGTGCCATCGTCCTCTAGCAAAATGAATTGCACCGGCTTCTCCTTGTTGCATATATATGTCAATAACATGTTGTTTTCTTCATGTATTGTTCGTCCTAGGAATAACTGGAGCTCCGTCACCTATGATGATCCTTCCCTCGAGCTTGTACATCATGTTCGACGTCATCGCTTCTCGCATCAATATATGTGCTCCTTTACTAGCTCTGAGAATATTCTATTTAGTTGTGGCTCGACATCCTTGAAGGAAAGCAGCCGACGCAGACCCCAAAATTAGGGAAGGGCAAGCGGACGTCTGTCACCTACTCACAGTTTTAGATCACCGGAGAAAAGGGTCAGAAGAATCATGGTTGTTACAGGATGAAAGGTTGGTGATTAAGGCAATTGCGGAATACTCGTGGCTTTGTTGTGGTGGTTTCTGCTGGTGCTTCGGCCTTATCCGACTCAATAACTATTATATCTTTGATTATCTTTCTGGAAGGTTTCTAATTCTAATAGTTCTGACTGCACCCCTTAGTGAGCTGACATCGCTCCCGCACCCTATGTTAATTCGAGCAAATTAATGTCCAAATTAATTAGATGTCGTTCGTTGCAGTCGGATACGAGAGGTTAATCAAAAACCACTTTAATTAGATTCGAGTTAATTTCAAGCGGCAAATTTTTTTACTTGGTGAAGTCCAAGGTCGATCTCAGGGAGGCAACTGTCTCCTTAGGTCAAGTTTCAGCAAAATCCAAGTGTGAGATTTTCGGGGAATATATTTTTTTGGTCTTTTTTTAATTTCTATGCAGACATATGCAGACAAATCTTAGCCAATTTAACGTTAAATTTAATTGATGTATCAAATAAAGTCCAAAAATAATGAAAATTGGCCAGACAGTTATTTATGATGAAAATGACCTACACTAATTTTTTTGGAATTTTTCGATTTAAAATGAATTTACTATGAATTAAATAGACAGACAGAGTGATTTTCAGAATTTAATTTTTAATAAATATCAAATCACAATTTTTCCAAGAACTAAAATTATCCTAGGTGGTTCTAATGATAAGGCACCTAGGAAAATTGACAGAACTTAAATTTACTGTGAAATGAATTTACTAAAATTAATTTAAGAAAATCACTAAACAATTTATTTAGGTCTCGATATGCGTGCAAATGCTATGAAATTTTTATGGTGTGTTAGAAATGGTGTCCTTAAACTACTGTGAATTTTTGATAATTTTTGAAGGCACAGATAATTAATTAAAAATCAAAAGGCATCACTGGGCAAAATATGTCAATAATGAACCAATTAATTCATTAATAATTCAAATTAGCCTACAAAAATCATACACGTGTACTGATAGGCAGAGGACAAAATTTCCAACAACATGCAATTTTTAGAATCTCAAAATGATGAACAATGTACTCTATGGACACGTGCAAACACAAGGGCGTAAATGCAATACTGGAAATTGAAACTTCAAAGATTAAACATGCTGACAAGGACTAAAATGCAATTACCGATAACATGCAGGACTTGTATGCAATTTCTCCACCCAACACGTGCTCCTCACGTGGGGTCTGCTTCACAGGGACCTTTTTGTAATTTCCGTAAGCTTCAGGGGCGTCTGTGCAAATAGCCCAGGTCGCACGTGCTCCTCACGTGGCCGACCTAGGTTCGGAGGGCGTCGGAGGCTCGGAGCGAGGCTCGGGGGCTTCTGGAGGTTCGGCCCCGCCTCGATGCAGCTTCGGGTTGCCCGAGCCTAGGCTTGGGGGCCGAGGCTTGGATAGGGCGACGTGGCGGCCTGAAGACCCTTGGATCAAGATTGGATCCAAGGGATGTCGATGAAGGCGCGTGGCGGCTGGAGAGTCGTCCGATCCGAGGGATGATCAACGGTCGAGGATGAGGGCGGCGAAGGGACGCGTGGCGAGGCGAGGACCGTTCGATCAGATGATCGAACGGTGGCTGCTTCTTCTTCTCTAACGGTTCTCCGCCGCCTGCGGAGGAGAGGCCTGTGCTCCGGTGAAGGCAGCTGAGCTCCGCCTCGGTTGCCAAGCTCCGGTGATGAGCTTAGTCAGCTCCCACCTAGCTCGGAAGAAGCGGAAGAGCACGAGGAGGCCTCCGGTGGTCTCTGGATCCCTGGAGGATGGCTGGAGCTCGGTGTCGATGAAGCTCGAGGAGAGCTCTGGCGAGGCTCCGGCCAATGATGAAAGTAGCACCTGCAAGTGTTAAATATAGAGCCGGAGCTCGTGCGTGCGTTTGTGGAGACGTGATGCTGGTTGGCGAGGCCTAAGGCAACGTGAGGTGGTCAGGCGACGTTGCTCCGGCCAAGTGGCGGAGCTGGAGATCGATGGACGGTGGAGTGGAGCGTCTGAAGGTGCGGAGGGGTCAGCGAGGATGAGAGCTCCGACGCGGAGCTCGGCGGAGTGAAGGCGAGGCGCGAAGATGATCGTGGTCGTGGAATAAAATCGGAGAAGATAAAGGAAAAAGAAGAGCAAGATCGGAGGAGGAATGGAGGGGGTTACCTGGGGATTGGGGCTCAGCTTTGAGCTCCAGGTCGTCGCTCAAGGGGTCGGTAAGGTCCCGAGCTCTAGCAGCTGCTCGGAGGAGTGGCTGCGACACGGCGGTGGGCCAAGGATCTCGCCGGAGAAGAAGCTCTGTCGTCGCTCAACAAATCAGCCAATTGCTGTCACCAATAGGAAGCTTGGAGCTCGAGTGATCTCCCTGGAGTGGCGGATGGGGGTGAATGTCGCCGTGGGTGGCGTATTTATAAGGTGTAGTTGATGGGTTAGCTGGTGGATTGGCGATGTTGGTGGCTGTCGTGGGGCGTATATGGTGGAGATGGTGGTGTTCGAGGGAGCTGTCGAGGGAGAGGGATGAGTGGGGAGCGTAGTGGGGGGGTCAGCGGCCGGAGGAGGTGGCTGACGTGTGCCCAGAAAAGGAAAGGGGGCGCCCCTCCCGCAAGGCAAGGGACGTGGGGGAGAGGGGCGCCTGGAGGTAGGAGACGAAGTCTCCGCCGTAGGATCGTATGATCCAACGGTGGAGATCAGAGCGTGGAGCGACGAGCCAGATTAGATCTGAGGCCCGTGATCGGAGGGATCGGGTGCGGCCACGTGGCGTGATGTGGTCGCGGCGCTGATGGAGGGTCATGATGGAGAGTGGAAGATGATCGAGTGGCTGAGGGAGCGAGTGGTTTGAGTGGTTAAGATGCGAGATCCAGGGAAATGATCCAGTGGTGGATGGATGCGCCACGTGTCTGGCTGAGGAAGCTGCGCAAATGGAGGGATCAGATGACGTGTGGGGGGGGGGGGGGGGGGGGGCGATCTGACGATTGAGGCCAAGGGGCAGCGTGGAAGGCTTTGGACCGTCGGATCAAAAACGAGATCCAACGGCGGAGGGCGCGGGCGGATGAGGCGAAGGGCAGCGGGCCGCGTGGCGCAACCAGAGGGCGCCACGTGGCCTACTGTGAATGGCTGGAGAAAGAAATACGTGTAGAGAGAAGAGGAAGCCGAATTTGGAAAAACTCAAAACATGAAAGTTGTAGATCTTGATGAGATCTACAAGTTTCATGTTGACCAAAGACGGAGATGAGGTCAACTATGATACATAAATACAAGGATACATGAATGTACATATGTAGTATACAAAATGATCCAAAAACCCAAGTTTCTCATACAAGCTCCAATTTCAATGAAATCAGTCTCATTTTGAAGGTCTTTTAATGTGTAGTATTCTAAGAGTGATTAGACCTAATTTGGGGTTTGTATGAGGGCTTTATTTGTGTTTTAATGTACACTGGTTCTCAGGATATTCTGGGCTATTTTACAAGGGATTTTTGGCAATCTTTCCTATATTATTAAGGAATATATACATATATTATAGAGAAGAAGTTATTTTGATGAAGAGGTATTTTACAGGGGATTTTTGACTTCTTATTTAAATGCAGATGAGCTGCTAAAATGCATGAATTATGGATGCATGCATGAGTGTTATTTATGCAAGATAAAAGGAAATATGCCTCTATTTTCTCGGGAACAAGGCTCTATTTTTGACTTTTGGAGTGATGAATAACAGATTCATCAACCCCCTATACTTAAACCTTGCTCGTCCCCGAGCAACTAAATGAAATGCAAGAGTGAAATGAAATTGGGTTCCATACCAAGGTCATGAACAAAAGTTAAAAATAGAGCTAGACTTGACCTTTGGATTAATCATGTGTCGGAACCTTATCGGGATCTGAGTTTAAGACTTAACAGACTTCAAGTTCCACAAGTCTTCTATTCAAGACTCCTCAACTCGCCTAATCAGAACAAGTCTACATACACAAACCCTAATGACCATGAATCCTTCCATGCAGTGTAAGTGATAAATGACTCCCCACCTCAGAAGTAACAAAGAAACAATCTCCCCCAACCTGGTAACTCTAATGCCTCGGTCTAGCAACTCTTTCCTCGAGAAGCGGGGTATTCCCTTCTAAGTTCAAGTTCAACCGACTCAAGAAGAGGAGGAAGAAGTATAGACTTTTGGAAGCTCAGCCAGTGTAGCTAAGTCTCCCGCTGCAAGTAACATGGTGACCATAAGCTTTTGCTTTTCTTGACTACATATACTCCGGTGGGGTTATTAAATTTTCAATCCGACCCACCATTTTTTTGGAGTTCTTTTTGGCATTTTTTTTTCAACAAACATGCCTTTGTACATACATGATGCAGCATAGATATAAGAAATTTCCTCTTGAGCCAGTAGACTATCCCTCTTTTGAAGCTTTATTGCAACCCACTGCTTCTGTCCTTAGACTTCATCACCACTAGTCCAAGTTGAGACGCACTTCCTTCACTAGAAGAAGAAGAGAGGTTCCGCCTAGAAGTACTACCCTCATATGCTACCCCAAGCTAAAGAAAACTGTCTCCTTATCACCTCATCCGTAGAGAGCCATGTGTAAAGTGCTGGTGCATGTTAAGCCATTGTCTCCAAGAGTCATGTGTGTGTTGTTAAGTGCTCTATTCAGGCTTGTCAAGATGACATATGAACATAGACTTGGAGAATTAAGTCACCTGACCTGAAAAAAATCTTAACTCCAGTTCCTATAAGGTTCCTCTGAAATTAGGTGGATTAAGGTCAAGTCATTTTCATCCTTAATATCTGCTCACAACTTGGTCCAGAACCCACTAGCTTTTCACTTTGCATAAGCAACTTATGCAAATGAGATGAGATGTCATGCTATGAAAATGCAAGACTCTTTTTATTTTTCTATGCAGAGATGATATGCAAGAGTAAATAAGAAGCCTATTTATTAAAGTTTTTTTTTTCGATTTTTACCCACCCGTAATTATTGTAATATATATACAAAAATACGTGAAAGTACGAGCTATGGGTAAAGTATATATGTAATATATACACGCCCCCCTATACTTAGCGTGTGCTATGTCCTCAGAGCACTAAGAGCGAGGAAAAGACATAGCTCGTGCTAAGCGTAGGAGAGCCAAAAAGGTATAGAAATCATCTCGCCCCCCCCTATACTTAGGCTATGGAAGCCTAAGTAGAGAAGAAGATCAAAAATGGGGCGGATGCGGGAAAGAAGAGAAATGAATGAGTATACAATGCGGGCATCGGTCCCCCCTATACTTAGACGAAGGTCAGCCTAAGTATAGGTAGGAAATGAGTATGAGGACCAATGTGATCTGGAGAATGTACAGTGAACCGACTTAGGTGACCCTTCCCCCTATACTTAGGATCTGGTTATCCTAAGTATAGTCTAAGATAGTGATCTGATGAGGCGGGGATGGGTTACTAAAGTCGCGGGAGAAAGGGTAGGTTGTACAAGAATGATGATATATACAGATGAATCGGTCTGAATCTTTCGAGATGCTGCGGATGGCTGGAGTTTACTGCTGCAAGGTCTCATACGCGGCTTGATGTGAATCTGCTGTATCTGTCTCGCGCATGAATACAATCTCCTCGACATGGACTAACTGCTCATTAGATTCGACGAAGTGTTTCAACAGTTGCCCATTCACTAGGAATGTCGGTGCGTCATCTGCGAGATCTGAGATCTCGACACATCCGCTATCATGCACCGTACGGACGACAAATGGTCCCGTCCACTTAGACTTCAACTTGCCTTGGAAAATCTTCAGCCTAGCATTGAACAACCATACCTTCTGTCCAGGAACAAAGGTCTTTCGTCTGATATATCTATCATGCCAACGCTTCACCTTGTCCTTGTATACCAAACTGTTGTCGTACGCTCGGAATCTGACTTCCACAAGCTCATTCAGATCCATGTCTCTCTGTTTCTGACCCAGGTGTGTGTTCCAGTTGACCTTCTTTATTGCCCATTCTGATTTGTGAACTAACTCTGCGGGCAAATGGCACGGCTTTCCGAATACCATTCGGAATGGGGAGGTGCCTAACAGTGTCTTGTAAGCCGTCCTATACGCCCAGAGGACTTGATCCAAGATCTGAGACCAGTCCTTCCTGTCCGGGCGGACAAGCTTTTGCAATATGGTTTTCACCTCCCTATTCGACACCTCAGCCATACCATTGGTTTGTGGGTGGTAAGGACTCGCGACACGGTGTTCGATGCCGTAGTCCTTCAGGAGTTTCTTCACCTCCCGATTCACAAAATGGCTACCCCCGTCTGATATCATCATTTTGGGGATCCCGAACCTAGAGATTATGTTCTCTCTGATGAATTTACAGACAGTCCTGCTGTCTGCGGCTCGGGTCGGGATAGCCTCCACCCATCTGGATAGGTAGTCTACCGCAAGAAGGATGTATTCAAACCCGTGGCTGACAGGGAATGGGCCCATGAAATCGATGCCCCAGGCGTCAAAGACATCACAAATGATGATCGGCTGCATTGGCATCTCATCCTTGGAACCAACGGTTCCTCCCATTCTCTGGCAAACTGGGCACGACTTCGCGAAGGCGGTGGCATCGCGAAACAGAGTCGGCCAGTAGAAGCCACACTGAAGTACCTTCCATGCGGTCCTCTTCCCGGAGTGGTGTCCTCCTGCCTCTAAGCAATGGCATAAAGAAAGGACACTCTGGTATTCCTCCTGAGGAATACAACGTCTCCAGACACAATCCGGTCCTTCAAAGAAAAGGATCGGATCCTCCCAATGGTAGTGTCTAGCGTCCGACTTTAGTCGGTCGATTTGGCTCTTGGGCCAATCTTCGGGAACTTTCTTGGAGACAAGATAATTCACGATATTGGCGTACCACGGGAGTGAGTCGATAACAAAAATCGACTCGTCAGGGAAGGAGTCTCGAATTGGTGAAACCTCGGAAGTATTAAGATCTTCGAGACGAGAAAGATGATCGGCCACTACGTTCTTCTTACCAGGTTTATCACGGATATCCAAATCAAACTCCTGGATAAGTAAAATCCAACGAAGAAGACGCGCCTTCGCGTCCTTCTTCTCCATCAGGTATCGTAGTGCCGTATGGTCTGTGAACACGGTTACCTTGGATCCGATTAAGTGGGATCTGAATTTGTCCAAGGCAAACACTACCGCAAGCATTTCCTTTTCGGTAACTGTATAGTTACGCTGAGCAGAATCAAGCACTTTGCTTGCGTAGTGAATTGCAAATGGGACGCCATCTCTTCTTTGTCCCAATACAGCCCCAACAGCATAATCTGAGGCATCCGTCATGATCTCAAAAGGTAGAGACCAATCTGGGGCTTGTAAAATGGGTGCATCCATGATCATTCCTTGTAAAAGCTTAAAGGCCTCAAGACATTTGTGATCTACAATAAACTCCGTGTCTTTGCCTAAAAGCTCAGTTAGCGGTCGGGCAATCTTAGAAAAATCCTTGATAAATCTTCGATAAAATCCGACATGCCCGAGGAACGACCGCAACTGTTTTACGTTGGTTGGTGGCTGGAGTCGTCTGATCACGTCCACCTTGGCAGGGTCAACCTCCATTCCTCTCTTGGAGATGACATGCCCCAACACTATGCCCTCCGTCACCATGAAGTGACTTTTCTCCCATGAGAGCACCAGATTGACTTCACAACATCTTTTGAGGACTCGGTCCAGATTCCTAAGGCAGGAATCAAAAGAGTCGCCGTGGACCGAGAAGTCATCCATGAAGACTTCCAGGAATTCGCCGACCATTTCGGCGAATACAGCAATCATGCACCTTTGAAAAGTACCTGGAGCATTGCATAGCCCAAAGGGCATGCGCCTGAAAGCATAGGTACCAAAGGGGCATGTGAACGTGGTCTTTTCCTGGTCCTCTGGAGCTATGGCTACTTGATTGTAGCCCGAGAACCCATCAAGGAAGCAGAAGAATTCTTTTCCCGCTAATCTTTCTAAGATCTGATCAATGAATGGTAGAGGGAAATGATCCTTCTTCGTCGCGACATTTAAGCATCTGTAATCCACACAGACTCGCCATGACGTGGGTATTCTCGTCACGATCTCCTCTCCGTCCTCATTGGTGGTCGTCTGAATTCCCGACTTTTTCGGGACAACATGGATTGGGGCCACCCACTTAGAGTCGGAGATTGGGTAAATAAAACCCGCGTCGCACCATTTTTCTATCTCTTTTTTCACCACTTCTCGTAATTTTGGATTCAACCGGCGTTGGAATTCACGAGAGGGTTTGGCTTCATTCTCCAAGTAAATATGGTACGAACACAGAGCGGGATTTATCCCATGGAGATCGGAAATGCTCCAGCCTATTGCCTTGCGGTTTTTCTCCAGGATCTCTAGCAAGCGAGATTCCTGCTCCTCGGTCAATTGCGAACTGATAATGACCGGAAATTTCTTGTCTTGGCCCGCAAGGAAGGCATATTTCAGTGTTGTGGGAAGAGGTTTGAGCTCAGGTATAGTGTGGTCATCTAAGAAGTCTAGCTCAATCTGATCTGGTTCGGTGTTGGAAGTGGCTGGATCATTTTCTGTAATAGCTGCCACCAAGCGCGGCTCTGGAGTCGGATCGTCAAAATTTTCCATACAATCGGCAAACGCCTCGTCCGACTCGTCATCCTCATCTTCCGATTGTCCTAAGGATGTAAGGACTGACAGGCCCCATTGGGCCTCTACGTCATCGAAGATGTAGGGCGATGCAGGTTCAGAGCTGTACTCGTTCCTCAGAATCTCGCAGACTGACTCATGTACTGGATCATCTTCAAAGGAGATGGACACATTAATGCTGGCTGGGTTCTGTCTCCATGGCCCAACTACGTCTACATATTCACAGTCTGTCTCGGTAGAAGAGTACTCGGTGCTGGATTCGGAGTCCGGTCTCTGCCATCTCGTCTGCTTCATCTCCGCCGGGAGTTTGGAACTGAATCTTCCCAGTTTTATAATCAAATAAGGCCCCCGCAGTTCTGAGGAAGGACCTACCTAAAATGATCTGGGAATCTCTCCAATTACGAGGGGTTTCCATATCCAGGACAGTAAAGTCCACCATGTATTCTTGCCCCTCGACTCTGATCACAATGTTCCTTAACTCTCCTTGGGACCTCTTAGTGGATTTGTCAGCAAACTGCAGAATAGCTCTAGATTTCCTAAGAGGTCCGAGATTAAGCCGCTCATAGAGGGCTGTGGGCATTAAGTTGATCGAGGAACCATTGTCCAGGAGAGTGCGTGCAAACGCAATGTCATCAACATGACTCACTACATAGTGTGCACCCATGTCTCTTCGTTTCCGAGGAAACGAGTTCTTTATTGCACAAGTTGTGGCTACTGATAGAACGTGTTTCTCAACACGGCTTTTGGTCTTCCTGCTAACCCTAGTAGGTGTGCATCTCACCTTAAGGTATTTTTGGAATGCAGGGGTCATTTCCACGAACTTGTCAAAAGGGATTTTGACCTTGATGTGTTTATTGTAAAATTCAGTCATCTCAGGGTCATCTTTTTGGATTTTTTGGGTTTTCTTCTTTCCACCCTTAAGAGCTTGGGGGAAAGGGATTATTAACTCAGGTTCTGGAACTGAAAGATTTTCATTTGCTGCTAAAACTGAGTTCTGAACAAGACTCTGACTCGGACTTTTATACAGACTCTGACTCGGACTCTGACAAACAGGAAAATGATTGGGCGAAACCGGCGATGCTTCTTCCGCTTCTTCTGGATGGTCCTCCTCAGATGGAGGTGCGGGCTCATCGGTATCGTCTGACTCAAAGTGGATGTGGGAATGCTGCTTCGAGGACTCAGATATCCTCTTCTTCTGCTGGGGATGGTGGTGGGGATGCTCCTCCTCTTCTTCCTCCGAATTCTCCTTAGGTAGATTCTCGGAGGTTCCTTCCTTTTGCGCCCGTGCCCGATCAGGTATGGTCACGGTCCTTCCGCTCCTGAGGGACATATGATTAACATTATCGTACGAAAGGATCTCATGTTCAGATAGATGATTATCTGAATAATATACCTGATCTCGAGGTCGGTTCTGGCCTTGGTGTATGTTGTTCGGATTGGCCTGAACCTGTGCGGGAATTGGGGTCCTTGGCGCCATTTGTTGGTCTTGGGCACGAGAAACCCGATTGATGTCGGTTCTCATATCCAAGTAATCATTTTGTATCTGTTGGACCCTATCAGACAGGGTCTGGATTGCCAAGGTGAGTGACTCCAATTCGGTGGGCTGGGCTTGCTGCGGTGTTGATGCCGTCCTATATTGGCCCTGCTGGCCATGCCGATACTGCTGCTGGTGAGACGGTGCTGGCCCCTGCTGGTAGGTGCGTTGCTGCGGCTGGTATCCATGATCTGGCTTGGACTGGTATCGCGGGACTGTGACGGGCCTGGTCTCTTGGTAGACCGGTGCGGGGCGGTGCGCCTGATCCTTCCCCATCTCGATTTGCCGGACTAGTGGGTCCCGGCTGTACCAAAGCCCGTTAATCTCATATACAGGCGGAGGCTCCTCGTATTCCGTTTCCACTGGTAGGGGTGCATGATGGTTTGGCTGGGTATAAGTCTGATCCCAGCTGCTCTGAGACCCCGGTGCCTGTTCCTGTACAAGATGGACTCGGTGTACAGGTACAGGTGGTGCAGAAGGGGTGGGTAGCTTAATCTTAGCTACCTTTTCAGAGAGTTCCTCCACTTTCTTGGGAAGGCTCGAAAGAGACTCCATCTCCGCGACTCTCTTGTGGATCTGCTCGACCATGGTAAGCTTGTCGGCGATCATCCCCATGCTGGGGATGAGGTCCTCAGTCAGATCTGCAACAGTCCTTCTAGTTGTCTCATTGGATAAGATTGAGGGAGACAACTGATAGGCCCTTGTGGCCTGTGACCTTCCGGTTTCTGCCATCTGCTCTAGGATCTTCCATGCAGCATGCTCATTTTTGTTCAGATAGCTTCCTCCACAGGCGACACTAACTAACCCCTGCATTTCTGGGGTTAAACCACAGATCAAGGTCTGGACTAAGATCGCCTTTGAAATGCCGTGGCATGGGCATTTTTGTACTAAGTCATTGAACCTGTCCCAAGCCTCATGGAACGGTTCGCAGGCTCCTTGAGCAAAGCTGGCGATCTTTGTTCTCATCTGATTAGTTCTACTGAGAGGGTAGAACTTCTTCAAGAAAAGGTCCTTGAACTACATCCAAGTGGTACATACCACCCCTAAATTTTTCAGCCAATGAGCAGCCTTATCACCTAAGGCAAAAGGGGTGGCCTTCAGCCGAATATAATCTTGGCCAACATTGGGATGGCTAAGATTGTTGCACACCAACTCGAAGTCACGGAGGAAAGTGTATGGTTCTTCATTAAGATTTCCGTTGAACTTCGGAAGCAGACTAAGAAAGTGGGGCTTCAACTCAAATGCCTGGGCGGGAACTGCGGGTGCCAACCAGTTCTGAATCTCGTTCTCTGCCGGGTTATAGGTATCGACCATTGGTCGGTCGATTCCTTCTGCTGCTATAATTTGTCCCATCCGTGCAGTGAGATCTGCATTCCTCTGTTCGGCATTAGCGAGGCGGGCAAGAATCTGTTTAATTTGTTCCTCATCTGGTGGAACTTTTGGCGGCATCTTGTCCTCTAGTTCTGGGAATTGGAAAATAAGACCGGTGTTAGAGGGCAAATCAAGGAAGGGATTACCAAGGCAATGATCTTCCTCGGTAATCTCGGAGGAGATAAAAGGGTTGGTTTGAGAGTAACCACCCTGAGCATGAGGAAACCAGGACTCAAGAGGGTCATGAATCCTGGTTGGTCCAAGGTGCGCTCGGACCGAGGAAGATGAGTTACTTGGGGGACTCATAGAGAGATCAGTCAATAGTGCGTCGAGATCTCCCCAATCACTCATCTTGATGAGAGAAGAAGATAGGATTTTACTCCTACCTGAAGCAAGCAACAAGAACAATCCAAGACCCTGGGTTCACACTCAACACAGTGAAGGACTCAAAGTTGAGTCCAATTTATCTTGTAGTTTTTAAGTGTGATATTCAAGCAAAAATAGCAAGGATTACGCGGCCTAGAGGGGAGTCGGCTTAGAGCCGGATGCGTCTTCCCTGTTTATCCTGTCGCCGAAGATACCGTCGATCCTCCCTTTCTTTGCTCCTATCCGGAGTGGGGACTCAATGACGTGCCCCTATCTACCTGCACTGAGGCGGAGGCTGACAAAGTTTTTAGGCCTTGTCGCAGAGTACCGCTGGTTCGCCCCTATCTACCTGTGAAGGCGGAGGCTACTTGGTACTTGTCAATGAGTTTAAGAGTATCCCACTCGTGATAATTGCTAAGATCAGTTGGCTCGTGATATGGAAGGCGGGGATTTGGGCTCTGTCTTAAGGTGTTCACACACACTCAAGTACCCTCACTCAGCCTGAATACAAGGTCGGGGATTAATCTCCCGCAAACAATTTTCAGTTTTTATTCTTTTTTTTGGTCAATACTGTTAGCAGTCCCGATTAAAGTTAAGTTATCACTGCGATTAATCCACCACAAAGCACGCCTATCGGACAGTCCCAATTTCCTTTTTAATTTAAGTGACAAAAATCAGAGGGGGAAATCGAGAAAAGCCAATGCAAGTTGAAATCGATGATGCTTATGCTGAGTAGAGAATACTTACAGTGATCCCTTCGCTTTTTTTATGCAGGATGCAATACAGAATTGAAAACTTTACTTTACATGCAAATGCAAGCGATGAAAAGCCGCTCCTAGACAGGCAGTTCTATTAGCGTGAAGAACAGTTTAATTTGAACTAAGTCCTGCGGTCTAGGTGCGTCTTTTATGTGTAATGTGTGGTCCTATTGATTACGAGCACAAACAAGTCCTAGAGTGGCTCGAGGAGCCGCTAGTGCAAGCTAAATTACAATTCACCCACACAGCACACGGGACACAGTTCCACTATCTTTACACACGCGAGATCCCAAACGGGAACCGCTGGAAATGATGCGAGAAAAAAATGTGGAAATACAATGAAATTACAGGTTCTCTCAAATCACTCAAACAAATTCAAATGCGTGTTCCTCGAAGCGTCTTCGACTCCGGTGTCCCTCGCACAAAAACAAGTTGAGGTCAGATCAAGAACGACACAAAAATGCAGAAATTTACAAGACAGAGAAATATTCACAAGAAAAACCGGGGGTCAGACTACCCGGGGAAGGAAAATCAAACACTCAAAATTTTGCCAAAATTTATCCTAAGCCGTGCCTCCCCGGCAACGGCGCCATTTTGACATCGCTCCCGCACCCTATGTTAATTCGAGCAAATTAATGTCCAAATTAATTAGATGTCGTTCGTTGCAGTCGGATACGAGAGGTTAATCAAAAACCACTTTAATTAGATTCGAGTTAATTTCAAGCGGCAAATTTTTTTACTTGGTGAAGTCCAAGGTCGATCTCAGGGAGGAAACTGTCTCCTTAGGTCAAGTTTCAGCAAAATCCAAGTGTGAGATTTTCGGGGAATATATTTTTTTTGGTCTTTTTTTAATTTCTATGCAGACATATGCAGACAAATCTTAGCCAATTTAACGTTAAATTTAATTGATGTATCAAATAAAGTCCAAAAATAATGAAAATTGGCCAGACAGTTATTTATGATGAAAATGACCTACACTAATTTTTTTGGAATTTTTCGATTTAAAATGAATTTACTATGAATTAAATAGATAGACAGAGTGATTTTCAGAATTTAATTTTTAATAAATATCAAATCACAATTTTTCCAAGAACTAAAATTATCCTAGGTGGTTCTAATGATAAGGCACCTAGGAAAATTGACAGAACTTAAATTTACTGTGAAATGAATTTACTAAAATTAATTTAAGAAAATCACTAAACAATTTATTTAGGCCTCGATATGCGTGCAAATGCTATGAAATTTTTATGGTGTGTTAGAAATGGTGTCCTTAAACTACTGTAAATTTTTGATAATTTTTGAAGGCACAGATAATTAATTAAAAATCAAAAGGCATCACTGGGCAAAATATGTCAATAATGAACCAATTAATTCATTAATAATTCAAATTAGCCTACAAAAATCATACACGTGTACTGATAGGCAGAGGACAAAATTTCCAACAACATGCAATTTTTAGAATCTCAAAATGATGAACAATGTACTCTATGGACACGTGCAAACACAAGGGCGTAAATGCAATACTGGAAATTGAAACTTCAAAGATTAAACATGCTGACAAGGACTAAAATGCAATTACCGATAACATGCAGGACTTGTATGCAATTTCTCCACCCAACACGTGCTCCTCACGTGGGGTCTGCTTCACAGGGACCTTTTTGTAATTTCTGTAAGCTTCAGGGGTGTCTGTGCAAATAGCCCAGGTCGCACGTGCTCCTCACGTGGCCGACCTAGGTTCGGAGGGCGTCGGAGGCTCGGAGCGAGGCTCGGGGGCTTCTGGAGGTTCGGCCCCGCCTCGATGCAGCTTCGGGTTGCCCGAGCCTAGGCTTGGGGGCCGAGGCTTGGATAGGGCGACGTGGCGGCCTGAAGACCCTTGGATCAAGATTGGATCCAAGGGATGTCGATGAAGGCGCGTGGCGGCTGGAGAGTCGTCCGATCCGAGGGATGATCAACGGTCGAGGATGAGGGCGGCGAAGGGACGCGTGGCGAAGCGAGGACCGTTCGATCAGATGATCGAACGGTGGCTGCTTCTTCTTCTCTAACGGTTCTCCGCCGCCTGCGGAGGAGAGGCCTGTGCTCCGGTGAAGGCAGCCGAGCTCCGCCTCGGTTGCCAAGCTCCGGTGATGAGCTTAGTCAGCTCCCACCTAGCTCGGAAGAAGCGGAAGAGCACGAGGAGGCCTCCGGTGGTCTCTGGATCCCTGGAGGATGGCTGGAGCTCGGTGTCGATGAAGCTCGAGGAGAGCTCCGGCGAGGCTCCGGCCAATGATGAAAGTAGCACCTGCAAGTGTTAAATATAGAGCCGGAGCTCGTGCGTGCGTTTGTGGAGACGTGATGCTGGTTGGCGAGGCCTAAGGCAACGTGAGGTGGTCAGGCGACGTTGCTCCGGCCAAGTGGCGGAGCTGGAGATCGATGGATGGTGGAGTGGAGCGTCTGAAGGTGCGGAGGGGTCAGCGAGGATGAGAGCTCCGACGCGGAGCTCGGCGGAGTGAAGGCGAGGCGCGAAGATGATCGTGGTCGTGGAATAAAATCGGAGAAGATAAAGGAAAAAGAAGAGCAAGATCGGAGGAGGAATGGAGGGGGTTACCTGGGGATTGGGGCTCAGCTTTGAGCTCCAGGTCGTCGCTCAAGGGGTTGGTAAGGTCCCGAGCTCTAGCAGCTGCTCGGAGGAGTGGCTGCGACACGGCGGTGGGCCGAGGATCTCGCCGGAGAAGAAGCTCTGTCGTCGCTCAACAAATCAGCCAATTGTTGTCACCAATAGGAAGCTTGGAGCTCGAGTGATCTCCCTGGAGTGGCGGATGGGGGTGAATGTCGCCGTGGGTGGCGTATTTATAAGGTGTAGTTGATGGGTTAGCTGGTGGATTGGCGATGTTGGTGGTTGTCGTGGGGCGTATATGGTGGAGATGGTGGTGTTCGAGGGAGCTGTCGAGGGAGAGGGATGAGTGGGGAGCGTAGTGGGGGGGTCAGCGGCCGGAGGAGGTGGCTGACGTGTGCCCAGAAAAGGAAAGGGGGCGCCCCTCCCGCAAGGCAAGGGACGTGGGGGAGAGGGGCGCCTGGAGGTAGGAGACGAAGTCTCCGCCGTAGGATCGTATGATCCAACGGTGGAGATCAGAGCGTGGAGCGACGGGCCAGATTAGATCTAAGGCCCGTGATCGGAGGGATCGGGTGCGGCCACGTGGCGTGATGTGGTCGCGGCGCTGACGGAGGGTCATGATGGAGAGTGGAAGATGATCGAGTGGCTGAGGGAGCGAGTGGTTTGAGTGGTTAAGATGCGAGATCCAGGGAAATGATCCAGTGGTGGATGGATGCGCCACGTGTCTGGCTGAGGAAGCTGCGCAAATGGAGGGATCAGATGACGTGTGGGGGGGGGGGGGGGCGATCTGACGATCGAGGCCAAGGGGCAGCGTGGAAGGCTTTGGACCATCGGATCAAAAACGAGATCCAACGGCGGAGGGCGCGGGCGGATGAGGCGAAGGGCAGCGGGCCGCGTGGCGCAACCAGAGGGCGCCACGTGGCCTACTGTGAATGGCTGGAGAAAGAAATACGTGTAGAGAGAAGAGGAAGCCAAATTTGGAAAAACTCAAAACATGAAAGTTGTAGATCTTGATGAGATCTACAAGTTTCATGTTGACCAAAGACGGAGATGAGGTCAACTATGATACATAAATACAAGGATACATGAATGTACATATGTAGTATACAAAATGATCCAAAAACCCAAGTTTCTCATACAAGCTCCAATTTCAATGAAATCAGTCTCATTTTGAAGGTCTTTTAATGTGTAGTATTCTAAGAGTGATTAGACCTAATTTGGGGTTTGTATGAGGGCTTTATTTGTGTTTTAATGTACACTGGTTCTCAGGATATTCTGGGCTATTTTACAAGGGATTTTTGGCAATCTTTCCTATATTATTAAGGAATATATACATATATTATAGAGAAGAAGTTATTTTGATGAAGAGGTATTTTACAGGGGATTTTTGGCTTCTTATTTAAATGCAGATGAGCTGCTAAAATGCATGAATTATGGATGCATGCATGAGTGTTATTTATGCAAGATAAAAGGAAATATGCCTCTATTTTCTCGGGAACAAGGCTCTATTTTTGACTTTTGGAGTGATGAATAACAGATTCATCATGAGCCTGGGGAGGTCTCGTTCTTATTGACTTGATTATCTAACAAAATCAGATTCTTTTTGGTTGTGGGCACATGTATGACTCCTCTCAGAGTTTGTACTTCCCCATTAAAAATGCAAAATTTCACCGATCCAACTTCCATGACCTGGAGAATTTCTCCACTTGTCATCTTGACCATGTCATCCTTACATGCTTGGTGTATACTAAGCTATTCTTTAGATAAGCACACACGACGTGAACATGATGGGTTTAGAAGTCACCTTTGATATGCCTTCATATTACTTGAGTATGCTAACAAGTCTCCCTCACAGACCGCAATATAATCATCATCTTCTTCTTCTTCTTCTTCATCTTCCCTTTCCCCTCTCGCGTCTCCAAAAATCAACAATCTTATGACTCTTCTTGTCACATTAAAAGCATATGATTGGATTGTATAGCTCTCATCGATATCTCATTCTCATCTCCCTTGATCTAGAATGTCTTCTCTGCTTTCTAGCATGTGACCTTCATCATTGCTACCTATTTATCGAAGTTTATAAAGAGTCATACAAAAGCAGCTAAGAAATTATCTTGTCTAATTTTATTGTCTACTTGCCATAAAAATATCGTTGTCACGGTGTGCTCGTAGGAAGATGGTTGACTTATCCTCCACCTAGATAAAATCTCTTTTCTCAATCTTATCTTCAAGTATGATCGCATATGTCAGAATCTGTTGAATTCATCCATTGTGCCTTTAGCTTTGTCCCATGGTGATTATCTTTATACCATAGAGCTTCATCCTCAATAATAGTTGATTTGTCAGAAATTTGCGCTTGGATCGTCCTTCAATATTCTTCCATACATTAGCCGCATTATATAAGTTGATGACTTCATGTAGAGTGTTTTCCGCCAAAACAGTTGTATTGTACCATTACTTAGTTCCATCATATCCTTTCACTCTTCCTCCTTTATCTTCTTTGACCTCTTCTCTAATATCGGGACAACTTTAACAAGTGCCTTTCGCGCGAATATATTTTAACGGTCTTAGATTTGCTGTAATTTACCTATTCCGGATGGAGGGCATATGAGTCTTTTGTTTCTGATGAAATTTCAATGACATGTTAAAGGACTAAAGTTATGAAAATCCACAGAAACATTTTTCAAAAAAAATAAAATAAAAAATTGACAAAAATAAAAGTGGAGTACGTAAGTTACCTATTCCCTGGAGTAGGATGCCTTTCTCTCCCTCTTCTGTACATATTTTATATATATATGGTCGATCCTGTGAGAACCAAAAATTGTGAGAGCATGTGAGTAGTGAGTTTGGACCATTATATTTTGTTAATTTCTCTCATCCTCCAATAAATCAACAGAATCTAATGGTGCAGACTCACTGCTCTCATGCTCTCACAATTTTTGGATCTCAGAGGATCAACCATATATATACATATATATACACCTACACACACAGATATATATATATATATGGGTAAAATGGGGCTGCCCTCAGGGAGTAGCCAACTTGGCTACTCCCACCCCTATTTTTCCCTCATTTTTTTATTTTTTTGGAAAATAAAAATTTGTATATTCATCATTATATCCCTCTCACATTCTATTAAAATTTCTTCAGAAACAGATACTCATAAGCCCTCCATGCAGACGTCATTTTTTTAACGGTCGCGGGATTTTTTAAATCGACCATGTTTGGATGGAGGCCGTAGGAGTCTCTGTTTCTGACGAAATTTTAATAGAATGTGAGAGGGATATAATGATGAATATACAATTTTTTATTTTTCAAAAAAATAAAAAATGAGGAAAAATAGGGGTGGGAGTAGCCAACTTGGCTACTCCCTGGGGGCAGCCCCATTTACCTATATATATATATATATATATATATATATAGGTAAATGGGGCTGCCCCCAGGGAGTAGCTAACTTGGCTACTCCCACCCCTATTTTTCGCTCATTTTGTTATTTTTTTGGAAAATAAAAATTTGTATATTCATCATTATATCCCTCTCACATTCTATTAAAATTTCGTCAGAAACAGAGACTCCTAAGCCCTCCATCCGGACGTCATTTTTTTAACGGTCGCATGATTTTTTAAATCGACCATGTTTGGATGGAGGCCGTAGGAGTCTCCGTTTCTGACGAAATTTTAATAGAATGTGAGAGGGATATAATGATGAATATAAAAATTTTTATTTTCAAAAAAAATAACAAAAATGAGGGAAAAATAGGGGTGAGAGTAGCCAAGTTGGCTACTCCCTGGGGGCAGCCCCATTTACCTCTCTCTCTCTCTCTCTCTCTCTCTCTCTATATATATATATATATATGGAAAAAATGGGGTTGCCTCCTTGGGGTAGCCAACATGATTGCCCCCTCCTCATTTTTCTGCATTTTTTTTTTGAAAAATATCACAATGTATATTCATCTATATGTCCCTCTTTGATATTATTTGAATTTCATTAGAAATAGAGTCCTATGCCCTCTATATAGAACATGTAGTTTTAATGGTCTCAACTCTAAATATTGATGCAATAGACATGTTCTAGATGGAGTGCTTATGAGTCTCTGTTTATGACACATGTTTAACTAAGAGGGATCAATTCCAACAATTCTGAGATTGTTAAAATTTGATAGTCCTGATGGAGATGATAGAAGTCTCGAATTAAGTTGAATTTGGAATGACAACATGGTGATACATGGTGATTTAAATCCCCCAAGATTTCATTTCAAAAAAATCAAAAAATCATGAAAAATTAGGCAAGGTGTGGGGAGTTTCCTGCACCCGACGGTGTAGGGTCCTTTTTCCCTATATATATATATATGAGAAAGAGATCCTACTCAATGGAGTAAGTAACTTACTGATGAATCTGTGATTCATCACTCTAAAAGTTAAAAATAGAGCCTTGTTCCCGAGTAAATAGAGGCATATTTTCCTTTATAATGCATAAATAACATTTGTTCATGCATTCATAATACCTGCATCTTAGCACGCCATTTGCATTTAAATAAGAAGCCAAAATCCCTTGTAAAATATCCGCTTATCAAAATAACCTCTTCCTTATAATATATACTCCTTAGTAAATATTATAGGGAAGAAAGCCAGAAATCCCCCTTGTAGAACAACCAATAAAGCCCTAGAACTCCTCGACCATAAAATAACCATAGCTCCCTCATACAAACTCCAAAATAAGTCTACTCACTCTCAGAATAATACACATTAAAAGAACTTTAAAATGAGACTAATTTCATCCAATTTGGAGCTCGTATGAGAAAGTTGGGTTTTTGGGCCTCTTTGTATACTACATGTATGTATATTTGTATCTTTATATTTTTGTATCATATTTGACCTCATCTCCGTCTTTGGTCAACATGAAACTTGTAGAACTCATCGAGATCTACAACTTTCATGTTTTGAGTTTTTCCAAATTCGACCCCCTCTTTTTCTATACATATTTTTCTTTCCAGCCATTCACAGCAGGCCACGTGGCGCCATCTGGTTGCGTCACACGGCCCGTCCCCCTTGCCCTAGCCGCCGCCCCGCTCAGCAGTTGGATGGTCTTCCAGATCCAACGGCCACACCGCCTCCACGTGCGCTTTGTATTCCCACCGTCTGATCAAGACCTCCCGCCTCATCTCAACCGCCCGATCGCGCCTCTTCCTTAGCGCCACGTGGCGCTTGTTGCGCCCTTGGATGATGCACTCCATCCCTCCATCTCAACCGCTCAGCCCGCCGTATATCGCAGCCCTTCAATCTTCCTCAGATCTGATCTCCGCCGCTCGTCAGTGCCCTCTCCTCTGCACGACACCTGGCGCCATCACGTCCTTTAGATTAAGCCACTCCTGATGCAATCCACACCGCTCGCGCGTACTTCGCCCCCATCGCGCCACGTGGAGGGATCCTGACGCTCAGATCACCGCGCCCAGATCTCCATCCTACCGCTCCATCCCTCCTCGATCACCACCATTGGATCACAAGATCCAACGGTGGAGACTTCATCTTCCACCTCCAACGCCCCTCTCTCCCACGTTCTCCGCCTTGCGAGAGGGGCAGCCCCTTCCTATTCTCAGCCGCGCTCCCTCCACCGTCGACGACCACCATCTCCTCCACGTCCTTCCCCACTCATCCCTTATACTCGCCAGCTACTGAAGGATATTGAGAATCCTCAAGCGCATCACGGAAGCGTGTCGATCGCATCGTATGCAATCAGAGCAACTAGTCGCACTAGTCGCTAGATGCAGCGGAAATTAAATTTTTTTAAAATTAAAGATGAAACCACATGATCACGAGAACACTTCTCGGATCGTTTCATCTAACCACAAGTATAAGGAATACCTCTTGAAGCGTGGTTGTGATCGCTAGATCCCAAAGTAGAGATCCTCTTATCTTAAGTCCGACCCACGGAGAATGCGCTTGCGGGCACGATGATGAGTCGCGTCCTTCCCGCAATCCTTTGACGAAGATCCAAGCATCGAGGCGTAGCAAAATGATCTCCTTCCTAATACACAAAGTGGACGGCTACTTGAATATTAGGGAGACCCCACAAGAATGAGAGAGAGAGAGAGAGTAGAGTTCTTCAACTCAAGAATGTTGTCATTTGGAAAGGCTACCTTAGCCCTCCTTTTATACTAGTTTAGGATCCAATGGATCTCAATCCATGGGACACATGGATCCAAGGGCTATGCTTGGTCCATGCTAAATCAATGGCTATGATTGTTGTTGGTTAAAACCAACAACATTAATTTAAATTAAAAAATGTTGCAACATTATCAACATAATTTAATTTAACATTAACTAATTAAGAGATAATGTGATAAATAAAATGGAGTCAACCAACCTCCCTAAAATTGTGGTGGTCAATTTTGGCTCCTTTTTATTTATCTTATTATTCCTTAATTAATTTTGTATTCACAAAAATATTCACCAAATTAATTCTCAATTAATTTGTGAATATTTCAATCATGCCATTGAATATTATGTGAATCATATTCACAACCCAAACTAGTTAGTAAATTGCATTTCCAATTAATTAATAAATGTGAATCTAATCCACATTATTAATCAACAAATGCTATTCACATAAATTCTCTCTTATATATGTATATTATAAATCATATTTATAATACACATATATCATGGATAGTGTTATCCACATTCTCCTAATCCTTGATAATTAAATCCCATTTAATTATCTTAGATAATCATTTTTACAATATGAATCATATTCATAATAAGCTTGATAATTAAATCTCATTTAATCATCAAGTCCTCGCTTGGATATTTCATCAAAAGAATTATTCTTGAACCTTTTCAAGAATAATGTGCTTTCTCCGCGGATACTTGGAGATAAGGACAGGGCGATTGTATTATTCCACGTATAGTGACTTGGATGTTGAGATCTCATCTCAAATCCAGATCGTATGAACCTCCCACAGATGCTTGATTAAATCAAGACCGCAAATCCAATCTTCTCATTAAATCTGAATCTCATTCAGATCAATGTCCAACACTTGGACTAAGATCAGATTGCTTCTCTACTGGAAGGAGTCACTAAAATCCAGACCTGTTTCATCACTCCCTCTGAATGGAAGCGTCATGGATATACAATCGTTTATGATCACATCACCCTAAGGTATTCCCAATACCTGTACATCCTGCATACTGGAAGACCCATGGTCAACCCGAAGATCAAGATCAATTTTACACTGTCTTCTTCAGGGTTTGATCACTAAGTTTCTCATTTGATCATTGGGATTTGGTACCGATCATATACTTTCCAAAAGCATATATCATACCTAGGTCTTGATCATATACTTTCCAAAAGTATATATCAAACCTACAAATTCAGTCAAGCTTCCAAAGCAAGACGACCGTGCACGGAATTTGATTCTTCCCAATATCTCATGAGTGAGCTCATGTCTTCCGATTCAGTAGTGAACCTGTATGATCCCTTTGAGAGATCGTATTACTCATATGCCCTTATATGCACACCAGCGCGCCGGTGTATAGACCTTGGTTAGGTCATCAACCTATTGGTCTGCCAAATGTACATACTCAGACATATAGCAATACATCTGTCTCCGGTCAGAGGATGCGTGCCTATGCTGTGACAACATTCAACATAGGACTTAGGTTATCTCGATCTCGTTAAGTCAACTCTTTGACCTAACTAATCTGACACCTCTGAATCTCTATTCCTATGCAGAGGACCTGCATCAAGAGGTCGGTCAAATATCAGCCTATGTGAGAAAGGATTGCCATCTCCTACTCAGGCTGGAGATCACATCTTAACAATCATTTAACGGTGCTTGATGAGTCCTCAATCTAACTCTTTAGATATTCATCCAAGCACCAGCCTCTATGATTCAATTATTGAATCAACAACTGTATGATCATTAAGATAGCCATGGTACATAACCCTAATTGTACAGAGGGACCTATTATGCAAATTATTTATTCTTCATTTCAGATCAGGGAATGATATTCGCAATAACATTTATTGCATAATGGCTCGCCGTGGGCTCACATGTCCAACAATCTCCCACTAGCCCAAAGAGCCATTAATGGGCTAATCATTTAAACCCACACTCACGTGACAATCATAAGCTATTTAGAAATAGCTAGGTAAGCTGATCAGTCACTCTGTTCCCGCGAGACTACGCCAAGTCCTTTTACGGCACTTGCATATCCCTAGGTAACAGTGCTCGCATCCAATGCGAATGTTGCATCTAATGCAACCTATACTCAATCTTGACAAAGCAATTATAGTGTCCTTGACACTATTGCTCAATAACTATTATAACCAGTATTTCCATAATCCTTGTTAGAATAACCTTATTCTGGGAGATCACTATCTCTCAAGGTATCCACAGTTAAGACCTTT
Source organism: Ottelia alismoides (assembly GCA_037367405.1). NCBI lineage: Eukaryota > Viridiplantae > Streptophyta > Magnoliopsida > Alismatales > Hydrocharitaceae > Ottelia > Ottelia alismoides. The sequence continues at coordinate 154,753 of JAZKJV010011892.1, read as the reverse complement.
TAGATCTCTATCTATAAAGTCTTAAGCTCTAAAAGATAAGACTCAGAGATCACCATCTCTAAAGCCTTGTCATCTTTGAAGATATCGTTATTTCTCCAATCAAGTGTTCTTTCTCCATAGTAGGATTAGTAACAGTTTACTACTCCCACTGCATGGCAGATATCTGGCTTTTGTACACATCTAACATACACTAAGCTTCTCGTAACTGATGCACAAGTGCAAGCAGTTCTAGCATTCACTTCCTCAACTCTTTGAGGTGCTATTCCTTTAGATAGGTCAGTACCAAATCTCAAGGAAGGAAGCCTTTCTTGGAATTTCCAGGAATGGAATATGTCCAAGGTGTACTACAAATGTGACAGTCCCAATACCCTCTTTTCTTTGCTTCTGAACTCCTTCAGAACTAAGATCCAAGAGGTATTCTTGAGATCATATCTTAAGGTATGGAATAGCCAGATCATAAAACACTTATTATCATCCTTATATCATTCCAAATGATTAGGATATTATCTACATTTAGCACGATGAACACAATGGCACTCCCACTAAGCTTCACATGGTACATCAAGATTCTATCTGAAATCATAACACTTATGATTTCATCAAATCTGATGTTCCAACTACAAAAAGCTTATTTGAGTCCATAGATGGATTTCTTTAGCTTTCACACCTTACTTTCCTCGACCATGAAGCCCTGGGGCTACTTCATTGTGAATATCCTCAGAGAGGTATTCTTAGAGGAATGCAATCTTGAATTACATCCTGAAGATGCAATAGTCAAGTTGTGTAGCTAAGGTTAGCAATATTCTGATGATTTTAAGAATGGTTACCGAAGAGCAAGTCTCATTGCAAACAATGTCTTCTCTTCCGGTGTGTAGCTTATGGCTACGAACCGAGCTTTGAAGGTCTCTACCTTCTCATCAGGTTCCCTCTTCTCTTGAAGATCCATTTACACCTTAATGGGTCAAACCCTTATAGGTGGATCCTCTAGGGTTCATATACAACACTTGTACATGAAGTCTACTTTAGACTTTATTGCTAATATCCATCTTTCCATGTCACGATCCTCAGGAGCTTCATCACATGAAGTCCGATCATTGTCAGACTCAACTGACACATGGAATACATCCTCAAACTTATTTGAAGAGGTATTAGTGCTTCATCTTTAATTATCCCTTTTAGTTTCCGATTTCAGGAGCCTCATTGTCATTTCAAGATTAAATGAGTTCCTTCACTTCATTTTCATCTTGATTCTCAAGAGTCTCAATCCTCCAATAATTACATTCTCAGAGATGAGATCTTTTAAGAATCTCGAGGTCATAAAGTAGGTATCCAATACCATGCTTTATTTTCCTAATGAAGTAGCACTCTCAAGTGCCAGATTCCAGCTTACATGCATGGAACCTCATTTAGTATATATATTGTAGTCTCTACTACACATATATACTTGGAAACTAAGGATAATTATGCTAAAATTCATCATTGATCAAATCATGTCACACATGATCTAATTGTATCTCCCTACAACTCTATTGAGTTCAGGTTTATCTGGAGGAGTGAGATAGAAATGATATTCATATCTCCATAAGGTATTCTTCGATCTAATAGGTACAAGCTACCTAGGTTAGATCAAATTCATTTATTCTTCCTTCAAATTTTGGTTCTAAACCAAAATTGTGAAATCTTTGAATATTTCAAAGGTTTCTCAGGTGAAGAGAAGAAATCTCATATCATACATAATCATCAATAGATATCACATATCCATAATGTTTACTATGATATAGATGATCTACATACATCAATATGTATGAGATCTTGAATACCTCGACATCTAACACCATTCCCAGAGAAGGGTGTATTGAACATTTTACTTTGAATACAATATTTACAAGTATATAAGATTTGAAATTTTAGACACTCTAAAGTTTCATATCTTACTAGTCTATTGATCAAATCAACAGACAAATGTCCAAGGCTTGATGCCAGATCATTGTCAAATGATCTTCATCCTCCTATTGATCTTATAAGGTTTAATTTTCAGTATTAGAAATCTTAATGAACCATTCATTAATTTTCTAATTTTGTGGAGTCCACTAGATGTTAGATTACTATCTGAAATATTTCCATCATAACTCTTTATGAAAGTACTATCTCAGAGTTCATGTTTATTTCCAACATTTGGAAACAAACAATGAGTGCACTCTACTATCTAGGTCATAGAGACATTCTCCAAGACTAAGGGCTCTCCCACTGAGAATATGAAGTCTATCTATCCAACAGAGATTGGTGCAACAATTACATCAATATCCATGTAGATGACTACTAAACCTTAAGATCAAATTTCTAATCTTCTAATATATATGCAACCAATTGCAAATGTCATTAGAAGATTGGGATACAATTGTCAGATTTTATCTTATGAAATAATAAAGTCAGAGTCAATGATTATATGTAGATTATTCTGATGCTCTATCTGAGTCCTTCACTAAGGATTTTAGACAGACTTGATAGTCATACTATCAACACATCAACATATTGCAGTATTGGCATTCATCCAACTCTTTGGATGTCATATGGAAGTCACAGAAGTAGGTCAACTCTTTGACTTTCCTTCTTACTCGGGTCCGACCCATGCTTCCACTGCACTCTCTTAATCTATAAACAACCATTGCTTAAGACTAAGGATCTCTTATGTTAAATTCAAAAGAATTCAATGTAAGAGCATTTCAACATTTATACATGCTTCATTAAATTCATACAATATGAGTATCATAAAGCTTCATGAATGACTTGAGTATAGATAGTAGAATGATGACACTCATTACATCTACATTCATCTTAACACTTGGAGACTTAGGTTCAGGTAGGTATTCAAACATTTTGAATATATCATCTCTTTCGAGCTACCATTCTACATAATGCAGAGAACCATGTCATTCAAGATTAAATGTCTCGAGCACATATGTATGCCAAAATATCTTCTTTTATTTTATAAGGATTATTCGACAATTACGATCACCATCGACATGTCACTTCTAAAGTACACTCGATCAAAGATCAAGACTATAGAGACATACAAACCCTAAGGTGATGTCTTATTCTCTTATTTAATTGTCATTCCTCATTATGTTTAGGAAACTTGCACATTTCAACCACATACATTATGTGTTCAATTGCAAGTACAATATCTGGATCATGAGTCCAATCCAAGATATTTTACTGGTTATTATTGAGTATAACATTGAGTGGGTTTAATGAAGGATTATCTGAAATAAGAAATTTGCATAAGTGTATATATATAATATATATATATACATGTTTTACTTTGATTTAGGAATTTTTATATCAAAGTTGTCTTGCCTTGTCAACACTGAAAGTTCATTCCCTTAATTACTTTCAATGTAAGAGATATTCTTACCATTATATCTCTAGCAAGATCTGGGATCTCCTTTCCTATCTTTGTTGCATCCCAATAATATGAGAACCTACAACTCGGATAAAAAGAAGCGGGAACACATTCCGCCTTGCAAGTCCAACTTGCATTTCCCAATTCGGTCTTTAACACCCGGGCCCACCACCCCTAAGGCAATGTTGACCCGTCATTAATTGAACCAACCGTCAACAAGCTTAATACTCGCTATATGCAATCCAATATCGCCCCAATAATATGAGGACTCGATACTGGGGTCACTACGTATACGGCCTTACTCTTTCGAGAAGTAAAGAACCCGATCCAATTAAATCATGTACAGGATCTGTCACTTCGGACAGGCGTCTCCTATACACAACAACTGGCGACGCACTCCTTTGCCTTGACGGGAGACCATGGATGTCACTTATGTGATCCTCCACCTCATATTCAAATTTTATAATTAATTATCGTGAATCACATTCACATAATTAATTCTTCCAAGGGAAATACACATCTATTCATGATAGAGTGTTTATTGGATATAATTAATTTAATCATATTAAATTAATCATCAATCCAATCATCAATCAACAAACATGTCTTTTACTTGAATAGTAGGTATATACTCAAAGTACGTATTATTCGAATTTTAATAATTAGAAAAATACACATTGTCTGTCTCTGGTATTATACAGTCCCTACCTGCTGTCATGACCAGTACCGACGAGAGTGGGACGGACCACATACGTTGCAACCCGCTACCCCAATGCTCTCCGACTAGGCACCACATCCGCCTCGGGAAAGGATAATACCAGATAGACCATCATGTACTTTGAGATGTTCATCGGTTTTTCAACCGAAATTATACCATATAATATAAATCAAAACATTTTTGATTATAAGGAGATTTGCTAGACAAATCCCCAATCCTATTCAATCAAAAGGGTTTTTCATGTAAAAGTTGTCCTACAACAATTGTAAGATAAACTATAGTTTTCATGAAAGCAATGTTTGTTGATGAACCAATGATCAAGATCTAATATCTCATCATTGTGGTTTAGGCAAGTGTCATTCAATGAAATAATTATCTCTTTAAATATTTCACAAATATTTATCACTAATTATTCCAGAAAATTAACAATTAATTTTCATCATGATAATTGAATGACATATCACTAGGTTCAAGATCAAAATTGTTAATTTCCAGCAGTGACCCCCAATCACTAAAATCAACTTATCTTGATCAATTTAAATCCAAAAAAATGCAAACTCAGTTTCCAAAGATTGCCTATTTGATTTATTAAAGAACCCAAGTGATAATTCACGCATTTCAAGGCGGATTAAAACTGTAATTATCTCATTAATCACGTTCAAATCCGCAGTTCCCGCAACAGTGAATATAGGCATATTCAAAAGACCATATCTTGAGCAAATGAAGTCCAAATTTAGTAAACTCAAGTCCTATGATTTCCTTGTTTAATGGGGAACAAAATCCAATTGAAAATTTCGTGTTTAAACATTTTAAACAGAGCCGAAAAATTCAATTTTACAGAGGTGCGAAAAATTGAAATGCAGTAAAAATTTCGCAACCCTTTCAAGAACCAAATCGTCTAAGGTCTATGGATCATATCCAAAACCTTATTCAACCTGGCTCTGATACCACTTGAAGGATATTGAGAATCCTCAAGCGCATCACGGAAGCGTGTCGATCGCATCGTATGCAATCGGAGCAACTAGTTGCACTAGTCGCTAGATGCAGCGGAAATTAAAATTTTTTAAAATTAAAGATGAAACCACATGATCACGAGAACACTTCTCGGATCGTTTCATCTAACCACAAGTATAAGGAATACCTCTTGAAGCGTGGTTGTGATCGCGAGATCCCAAAGTAGAGATCCTCTTATCTTAAGTCCGACCCACGGAGAATGCGCTTGCGGGCACGATGATGAGTCGCGTCCTTCCCGCAATCCTTTGACGAAGATCCAAGCATCGAGGCGTAGCAAAATGATCTCCTTCCTAATACACAAAGTGGACGGCTACTTGAATATTAGGGAGACCCCACAAGAATGAGAGAGAGAGAGAGAGTAGAGTTCTTCAACTCAAGAATGTTGTCATTTGGAAAGGCTACCTTAGCCCTCCTTTTATACTAGTTTAGGATCCAATGGATCTCAATCCATGGGACACATGGATCCAAGGGCTATGCTTGGTCCATGCTAAATCAATGGCTATGATTGTTGTTGGTTAAAACCAACAACATTAATTTAAATTAAAAAATGTTGCAACATTATCAACATAATTTAATTTAACATTAACTAATTAAGAGATAATGTGATAAATAAAATGGAGTCAACCAACCTCCCTAAAATTGTGGTGGTCAATTTTGGCTCCTTTTTATTTATCTTATTATTCCTTAATTAATTTTGTATTCACAAAAATATTCACCAAATTAATTCTCAATTAATTTGTGAATATTTCAATCATGCCATTGAATATTATGTGAATCATATTCACAACCCAAACTAGTTAGTAAATTGCATTTCCAATTAATTAATAAATGTGAATCTAATCCACATTATTAATCAACAAATGCTATTCACATAAATTCTCTCTTATATATGTATATTATAAATCATATTTATAATACACATATATCATGGATAGTGTTATCCACATTCTCCTAATCCTTGATAATTAAATCCCATTTAATTATCTTAGATAATCATTTTTATAATATGAATCATATTCATATTAAGCTTGATAATTAAATCTCATTTAATCATCAAGTCCTCGCTTGGATATTTCATCAAAAGAATTATTCTTGAACCTTTTCAAGAATAATGTGCTTTCTCCGCGGATACTTGGAGATAAGGACAGGGCGATTGTATTATTCCACGTATAGTGACTTGGATGTTGAGATCTCATCTCAAATCCAGATCGTATGAACCTCCCACAGATGCTTGATTAAATCAAGACCGCAAATCCAATCTTCTCATTAAATCTGAATCTCATTCAGATCAATGTCCAACACTTGGACTAAGATCAGATTGCTTCTCTACTGGAAGGAGTCACTAAAATCCAGACCTGTTTCATCACTCCCTCTGAATGGAAGCGTCATGGATATACAATCGTTTATGATCACATCACCCTAAGGTATTCCCAATACCTGTACATCCTGCATACTGGAAGACCCATGGTCAACCCGAAGATCAAGATCAATTTTACACTGTCTTCTTCAGGGTTTGATCACTAAGTTTCTCATTTGATCATTGGGATTTGGTACCGATCATATACTTTCCAAAAGCATATATCATACCTAGGTCTTGATCATATACTTTCCAAAAGTATATATCAAACCTACAAATTCAGTCAAGCTTCCAAAGCAAGATGACCGTGCACGGAATTTGATTCTTCCCAATATCTCATGAGTGAGCTCATGTCTTCCGGTTCAGTAGTGAACCTGTATGATCCCTTTGAGAGATCGTATTACTCATATGCCCTTATATGCACACCAGCGCGCTGGTGTATAGACCTTGGTTAGGTCATCAACCTATTGGTCTGCCAAATGTACATACTCAGACATATAGCAATACATCTGTCTCCGGTCAGAGGATGCGTGCCTATGCTGTGACAGCATTCAACATAGGACTTAGGTTATCTCGATCTCGTTAAGTCAACTCTTTGACCTAACTAATCTGACACATCTGAATCTCTATTCCTATGCATAGGACCTGCATCAAGAGGTCGGTCAAATATCAGCCTATGTGAGAAAGGATTGCCATCTCCTACTTAGGCTGGAGATCACATCTTAACAATCATTTAACGGTGCTTGATGAGTCCTCAATCTAACTCTTTAGATATTCATCCAAGCACCAGCCTCTATGATTCAATTATTGAATCAACAGCTGTATTATCATTAAGATAGTCATGGTACATAACCCTAATTGTACAGAGGGACCTATTATGCAAATTATTTATTCTTCATTTCAGATCAGGGAATGATATTCGCAATAACATTTATTGCATAATGGCTCGTCGTGGGCTCACATGTCCAACAGCTACTCCATTACCCACGTCGACCTCCAGCGACGTCCCACGAACCCCTTAAACCTCGCTCCATCACCAGCCCGGCCGAGACCTCCAACCTATAAATACTTGCCCTCCGGCCGATTTCAGACCCATCCGCCACCCCTGAGAGATACCCTGAGCTCGGAGCTCTGATTAGTGACAGTAATTGCACGATTCCTTGAGCGAAGACGGTCGTCTACTCTGGCGAGATCCTCGGCCACCGCTGTGTCACAACCCTCCTCTGTTGAGCCGCTGCTTGAGCTCAGGGACTTACCGCCCCTTCGAGCGACGATCTGGACCTCGATCTCGAGCTCCACACCCCAAGTAAACTCCTCCATCTCCGTTTGACTCTCCTTCTGATTTTCCTTTTGATTTTTCGCTTTTTACTCGACGTCCACATCCATCCTTTCACCTCGCTTCCACTCCGCCGAGCTCCGCGACGGAGCTCTCATCTTCGCGGTACCCTCTACGCCTGCTGACGACGCACTTCGTCCTCCATCAGCTCCAGCTCTGCCACTTGGCTGGAGCACCATCACCAGCCATCTCCGTTTCTCCTTAGACCTCGCCGACCACCCTCACACTTCCACGATTGCACGCACGAGCTTCGGCTATCCTTTTAACACTTACAGGTACTTCTTCTTCACTGATCGGAACTTCACCGGAGTTCCTTTGGAGCTTCGCCGCCACAGAGCTCCGACGGCTCTCTCCAGCTCCTGAGACCATCAGCACCTTCGCCGCATCGCCACACTTCTTCTGGGATATCTCCGACACCTCGGAGAGCTTCACCGACACCTGTAGGGACGGGCGGAGCAAAGGCCTAGTCGCTGGATCCCCGCCCTCTCCTCCGCAGGCGGCGGAGGACCATCGGAGGAGAAGCCCCAGCTACCGTTCGATCCTTTTGATCAAACGGTCGACTTCGCGCCACGTTGCCACTCAGCCGAGCCTCACAGGTGCCGTTGGATCCTTCCAGATCTAACGGCGCCTAGCCCGCCACGCCATCGACATCTGGAGCAGCCAGGAGCCGTTGGATCTGTCGTGATACAAAGATCATCATTCAGCCACGTCGCCCCTTCCATCGCGATCCAGTGCCCGTTGGATCTATCCAGATCTGACGGCCTACCAGTGCGCCACGCGTCTCCTTCCAGCAGCCGTTGGATCACTCTTGATCCAACGGTCTTCAGCCCGCCACGCAGAGGAGTCCGAGCCTCTTCTCCGACCCCATGCTCGGACTACCCGAGGCTATACCGAGCCTCACTCCAGACTACCCGAGGCTAAACCGAGCCTCACTCCAGACCTCCAGGAGCTTCCGAGCCGAGCCCCGAGCCTCCTAAGCCGCCCAAGCCTAGGCCGACCACGTGAGGAGCACGCACGGCCTGGGTATTTTGCACAGAGGCCCTCGAGACTTTTTGAAATTACAAAAAGGTCCCTGTGAAGCAAACCTCACGTGAGGAGCACGTGCCAGTGGAGAAATTGCATTGATACCCCCATCATTATATGTAATTGCATTTAAGTCCCTATCAGCATATTTCTTTTATGTAAATTTATTTTCTTGTATTGCAAATACACCCCTGTCTTTGCACGCATCCCTAGGTCTCATTTTACATCATTTTTGAATTCCAAAAGTTGCATTTTGTTGAGTAACTTGTCCTCTATCTATTGTGCCACTTGTCACAATTGTGTAATTGCAGTAGATTTTTAAATGAATTAATTGGTTGATTTGTGTAATATTTTGCCCAGTGAGACCTTTTAAATTATAATTAATTTTCTGTGACTTCAAAAATTCTCAAAAATTCAAAGTAGCTCTAGCATAGTGAACTCAACCTTGCATAAAAATTTCATGTCATTTGCACGCATATCGAGGCCTGAATAAATTCATTAGTGATTTTCTTAGTTTAATTTTAATAAATTCATTTCACATTGAAATTAAGGTTTGTCAATTTTCCTAGATTCCTTATCATTAGAACTGTCGAGGATAATTTGTGTTCCTGAAAAAGATGTGATTTGTTATTTATTAAAAATAAATTAGTGAAAATCACCCTACCTGCATCTTTAATTCACTGTAAATTCATTTAGTGTCTAAAAATTCCAAAAAAATTAGGGTAGGTGATTTCACCATAATTCATCATCTGGCCAATTTTCATAAATTTTGGACTTCATTTGATATCTTAAATTGATTTAACTTTAAATTGGCTTGATATTGCATGTGCCTGCATAGAAAATAAAAAAAGAACAAAAAAATACTCCTTGAAAATCTAACACTTGGATATTTGCTCATAATTCACCTAAGGAAACAGATGCCTCCCTGAGTTCGACCTTGGATACTACCAAGTAAAAAATTGCCACTCGAAATTGACTTGATTAAATTAAAAGTGGTTTTTTATTAGCCCTCTCGTATCCGACTGCAATGAACGACATCTAATTAATTTGGACATTAACTTGACCGAGTTAACATAGGGTGCGGGGGCGGTTATCACTTACCTACTCCATTTTCATTTTTTTCAACTTTTTTTATTTTTTTTTGAAAAATATTTCCATGGATTTTCATAAGTATATCCATCTAACATGTCATTCAAATTTCGCCAGAAAAAGAGACTCCTACAGCCTCCATCCAGAGCTAGTAAAATACATCAATCTGTAACCGTTAAAAAATGACTGTCCGGATGGAGGCCGCATGAGTCTATGTTTCTGATGTAATTTGAATGACATATTAGAGGGATATAGTTATGCAAATCCATGGAAAATTTTTCAAAAAAATAAAAAAGTGGAAAAAAAGAAAATGGAGTAAGTGTGTTACCTATTCCATGGAGTATATTGGGCAGTTTGATGAGTATTGCAGATCTCATAGTATCAGGTACCGGAAGACTCCATCCAAGATGCCACAGTTGAATGGCTTTATAGAGAGAATGAATAGGATCTTGATGGAGAGAGTTATATGTCTCCTTTATGAAGCTAAGTAGCCTAACTCTTTTTGGTGTGAAGCACTTTATATTGTTGTTCATGTTATTAATCTATCTCCACATGTACCCTTAGATGGTGATGTTCCTGACAGGATTTGGCATGTAAAGAATGTCTCATACAACCATTTGCGGGTCTTTGGATGTCACACATTTGTGCATGTTCTTAAGGATGAAAGGTCTAAGTTGGATGGAAAGACAAAGCAGTGCATCTTCTTAGGATATATACAAGATAATCTTAGCTACAAGTTTATATAATCCAGATGTTAAGAAGCTGGTGAGGAAAAGGGATGTGATATTTTCTGGAGATCAAACCAATGAAGACATCAAGAAGGCTTATAAGGACTCTCCTTCGAGCAGCTATCAACTGGATTATATGGACCCAATCCCTTTGCAGAGGGCTCCACATGTGGTGCCAGACGATGCATATGAGCAGGTACCAGATGCAGGACATGCAGAGGATGTACTGATGAGTCGCTAAATACGATATATAATTTGCACACGTTGTAGTATGGTACTTAACAAACCAATCAGAACCGAGAAAAAACCTCCGTGAAGAGTGTCTCGTCTTTAATTTATATCCCGAGCAAGTTCGGGGTCGAAGACAGGGAAGCAAAAAAAATTTTGGGGCTAATTCAAAAATTAAAATCTATATTTTCAATGCATTTTTTTATATTTTTTATGCAAAAACTAAGCAAACTGCACAATGCATGATGCGGGTGAATTAAGTTACTAAGAAATGACACAACTTAGCCAAATTAATTTTAATATGAAATTAATCCAATTTAGCCAAATTATATTTTTTCAGTAAAATGAATCCAATGATGAATGCAACATATATTTTTTTTGGAATTTTATGGGTTAAAATGCAATAAATAAAAATACACACTTTTTATCGTATTTTTTCACACAAATAGTAAGCAAAATCATGAAAAATTTACTGGAATGAAAACATGATGCAAGGATACTACAATAATATTTTTGGAATTTTCTAACAAAATATGATTTTTATGTATTTTTTAGTGAAAACAGAGTGACAGTGGGTAATCACATTAACAAATTAACCAGAGTGCAAATTATCTCAAAAATATATTTAGATGTTCAACCCAGGAGAGTTGAAATTTCGCAAAAATGATGTACGTGGATTTAATTAAAAATCAAATAGTCAGATCACTCTATAATTTATTTCAGGCACAAGATAACTCCAAATAATGTGAAATTTGGATAGAAAATTAAGCACACTTCAAGTCATCATCTACAATTTTTTACGAATTTTTGGACCGACAGCATGACATATATGTATTAAAGAGTACAGAATGGGTAGATAATGCAGAATTTCAATTAAACAATTTTAATTAATTACCCACAACTCACAAAAATACAAATAAATATTCAGAATATAGACAATTAGTTGCTCAACACAATGACATTTTTCATTGAATAAAATGATGCTCAATTGAAGTCCAAATTAAAATGTGAACGTAGGGTATCCGTGTAAAACAGAAATTGAAAATAAACAACACAGATATGTATAAGGATGTTTTTGTAATTACAAAAACTATGCTGGAAACTTATGCAATCTTTACAATAAAAATTAAAGGAATGACCTCTTCTTCTTTCTGGACGGCGGGACAGGAACCCAAAAAGAGGGTCGGCACGCAGTGGAGTGGTCGGCGGCGAGAGAAGCTGGGCGCGCGTGGGGGAGGACCGCGGTTGGTGGCGGGAGAACGACAGAGCACCGTTGGACGGAGAGGCGGCTGCACGCAGTGGGGTTGCATGCGGATGAGGAAGGGACGAAGGCCTGCGCGTGGTAGGATGCATTTGGGAGGGGGGACGTCGCACGACTGCATCGGGAGAACGGCGGAGCGCCGCTGGAGGCAGCGACTGAGGCCGACGGTGCGACGGCGGGCGGTGCAACAAGGAAGAAGGAGGAGGGGGCGACGGTGTTGCTGCGGTTGCTCCATCCGTGTTCTTTTTTTTATTTTTTTTTATTTTTGAATGATTTTTATTGATTTGATGCAAATAAATTTTTTTATTTTTTTAAAGAGAGAATGCAAATAAAATTGAGAATGAAGGGACATTATGGTGATGGAATGATGAAGATGGTGATGAAATGTGATGTGATAAAAATGCACAAATAACAAGATAATAAAATGAGAAGAAAAATTACCTACGATGGAGAGGTCGCCTATGATGTGCTCATGAGAGCACGATCTTCGCTCGAATCGCCGGTGAGCAATGAGCTCGAGCAGCGCGCGGGTGCGGCTGCGATGTTGGCCAAAAAGCCAACGGATCTTACCGAAGAGAGGGCTGTCGTCGCTCGATCCGGTTGCGTAGCTGTCACCGATTCAACTTTGAGAACTAGACTCTCGTCATATAAAGATAGATAAAGGCAAAAAATGAGGAAAATGAGATGTATATAAAGAGAAAAATTTGAGAGGTTATTAAAGTAGCGGGAGGTTAATAAAATAATGTGGTTGAATTAGAAGTTAGAAATTTTGGTGGAATGGTGGAGTTGAATGGTGGTTATTGTAGAGAAAGGGAATTAAATAATAAAATAAATAATGATATAAAGTAGTCTACTAAAATACAATAAAAATATAAAGAAGGAAAAATAGTGGAGAATTTACAAAGGAATACATACAACATGTACATTTTATGGTTTCTTTTCTAATATATATATATATATATATATATTTCTCTTTTTAATAATAGTTATTTACAACAAAAAAATACAATAAAATACTTGAAGTAAAGTACAACACAACAATGATTTTTTCGAATTTTAAATAATTAAGAAAGATAAAATAAAAAATGAAGAAAGAATATATACATAATATACAATGTATATCAGGGTCCCAAAACCCAACTTTTGAAAATGAGCCCCGATTTTAATGAAACTACTTACATTGAATAGATAATTTTCTAACTTGAACTTTAAAAGTGAGTTGGCAAATTTAGAGTTCATACGTAGCGGGAAATTGGCCTGGAAGTTGGACTTCATGGCTTTTTCTCTTTGACATCTAAGAGCATTTATTTGAGGTGAAATCTGTTTTGTATTTTTGAATTTTATATACATTTTTATGAACAAGATAGAGAAAGAATTAGCCCAAAAGGTATTGAAATAAAATTATTAAAAATACATGAAGTTTTAGGCTATTTACAGGTGAAAACTCCTTTAATTTAGCGGTTTTTATTGTTAATTTATTTTGTACAATCTAATATACAATAATTAATGTGTTTTATTTACAAGAGTAATTTTGTTAATTTATTGATTTTATATACATTTATTTGAAAATTTCCTCAGAGATTTTGCTAAGATCGAGATATTTAGATTATGAATCGTGGATTCATCATGTACCACATATCACCACTCTTGATGACGATAATGTAGATGATGGTAGTGATCATGGTGGGCGGGATGATGAGAGCTCTTCTTCTTCCGAGTCTCTCCCACCACAGAAACCCGTGAGGGAGAGGCGACCCTCCATCAGGTATTCTACACATGGGTACATTTTGTTGACAGATAACGACGGGCCTGAATACTATGAAGAATCCTTGCAAGATGAAAATAAGGAGAAATGGGTAGAAGTTATGAAAGAGGAAATGGAGTCCCTTCATGACAATCATACCTTTGAGCTTGTCAAGTTGCCCAAATACAAGCGGACGTTGAGAAACAAGTGGGTTTATAGAGTGAAACATGATGAATACTTTACAAACCCAAGGTGCAAAGGTAGGTTGGTTGTGAAAGGTTCTAACCAAATGAAGGGAGCCGACTTTGAGGAGAGATTTTCTCCTGTGGTGAAGATGTCTCCTATCAGGATGGTTCTCAGCTTGGCAGCTAATCTTGATCTGGAGGTTGAATAGATGAGTATGAAGACAACTTTCCTCCATGGTGACCTTGAGGAGGAAATCTATATGTTGCAACCAAAGGGCTTTACTGTCAAAGGCAAGGAAGACTACGTTTGCAGACTGAAGAAGATTTTATATGGTTTGAAGCAAGCACCCAAGTAGTGGTATAAAAAGTTTGACTCGTTCATGGGGGAGCATGGTTAATCCAAGACTACTTCAGACCGTTGTGTGTTCGTGAAGAAATTCTCAGGTGATGATTTTATTATATTGTTGCTTTATGTTGACGACATGCTAATTGTAGGCAACAATGAAGAGAGAATCTGACTTGAAGAATGAGTTGAGCAAGTCCTTTGCTATGAAGGACTTGGGGCATGCAAGTCAAATACTGAGAATGAAGATCACTCGAGACATGAGAATAAGGAAACTTCAACTTTCACAAAGAGAAGTACATTGAGAAGGTACTTCAAAGATTTCATATGGAGAAAGCAAAGGCAACCAACACCCTTCTTGGAGCACATTTCAAGTTAAGTTCTAAAGATAGCCCACAGAACAATGCAAAGAAGAAAGATATGGAAAGAGTTCCCTATGCAGCAGCCACAGGTAGTCTCATGTATACCATGATTTGTACGAGGTCATATATTGCTCATGCAGTTGGAGTTGTTAGTAGATTCATCTCAAATTCAGGAAAACAACATTGGGAAGCAGTTAAATAGACCTTGAGATATCTTCGAGGTACTAGCAGTTACTCTCTTTGCTTTGGAGCAGAGAAGATTATTCTTCTTGGATACACAGATGCAGATATGGCGGGTAACATTTGATGGGAAAAGATCCATATCTGGCTACATGATGTCCTTTGCAGGTGGCGTAGTTTCTTGGCAGTCTCATTTCAAGAAGTGTGTTGCTTTATCCACTACAGAGGCAGAGTTCATTGCAGCTACAGAGGTGTGCAAAGAGTTGTTGTGGATGAAGAAGTTCATGCAGGAACTTGATTTTTATCAGGACAAGTATGTGCTTTATTGTGATAGTCTGAGTGCTATTCACCTTGGCAAGAACTCTACATTCCATGCAAGATATAAGCACATCGATGTCAGATATCATTGGATACATGATCTGTTAGAATCGAAACAACTTGTACTTGATAAGATCCACATAGATGACAATGGTGCCGATATGATGACAAAGACTTTGCCGCTTGGAAAGTTCGATAGATGTTGCTCCCTCGTAGGTTTGGAGCAGTTCTCACATCGTCGGTGAGAGGGAGATTTGTTGGATGGGTTCCTCTCCTTATGGGAACATATTTCATATATATATAGGACATTGGTAGTCCTATCTGGAAAAGGAAAAATCAGTTATTGATTGGAGAAGGAGATCAATTACCTTTTAAGATTAGGAGTTATCTTTTCCTAATCTTATTAGAAGTAGGAGTCCAGGTTTTCTTATTTGTTCATCTGTATGGGGTATAAATATGGGGTATGAGGTGCGTACCAGGATCATCCCAACACAAGCTCTCCTAGCATAAGAAAGAAATAAGAGAGAGGAAGAAGAAAGAATTTCCGTGGTTATCGCGTAGTTTGTAAGCCCCTCACAGGAGGTTACTTTGATTATAATGCTGGGTTTTGGGTTGCGATCAACCCTGTGTTTTTTTCCTCACATTGAGGGTTTTCCACGTTAAAAATTCTCTGTGCATATGTGGTTTATTTTTTTGTGGTTGAGATGCTTTCTCGTAGTTGATATATCATGCAGTATCCACCTATCGACTTCGGTTATTTTTCCGCAATTCAATTTATACGGGGAATATGTTCCCAACACAAGCTCTCTAGTATAAGAAAGAAATAAGAAAGAGGAAGAAGAAAGAAAGTTTATGGTTGCCGCGGAGTTTGGAGGGAGTAACCTTTGTAGTAGTTCTTCTCCAGCATTCTTCCATATAGTTTGACGACGGATTTACCATTTGATGATATTTTTCCTCTCTATTATTTCTTTCTTATGCTAGGAGAGCTTGTGTTGGGATGATCTCGGTATGCACCCCATACCGTCAATTTATACTCCATGGAGATGAGCAAATAAAGAAACCTGGACTCCTACTTCTAATAGGATTAGGAAAAGATAACTCATAATCCTAAGAGGTAATTGATCGCCTTCTCCAATCAATAATTGATTTTTCCTTTTCCAAATAGGACTACCAATGTCCTATATATATATATATATATATGAAATAGGTTCTCACAGGGAGGAGAACCCATCCAACATATTACAACAGACAAGCCATGATCCACGCACGGTTGGATGTCGGGTAATACTATCTACCTTTTTTCTTCAATTTTAGAATTGTCATGTCTTGCTTAATAAATATTTCACATTGTTATAATCTATTAATATTTGCAGCATGACACTAACATTTATATTTTTTTTGGTAAATGCAATTGTGTCATTCAAATATCTCATTGATTTTCCATATTTTTTTGGGATTGGTTCTGCCATTTAAAAAGGACCAGCGGCCCGCTTGTCTTCTATTTCAATGTATTGAGTAACGTATATTTATTATGTTCCCAATTAACATTTGAAATCCTGATCTTAATCTTTCTTCATTGTCGAGGCTCATCCCCCATCAACTTTTCAAGTGATGATCTAACATGCTTATCCCTGTTAAGTTTTTGGTCTAATTTATGTTCGTCGTACACAACGCACTTGATTTTTTTTTGAAAAAAACGATTGAGGGTCTATCATCCATTATCAGAAAACATAACGTTGAGAGCTAAATTACAACAAGATAGAGTATCATCCCACATCAACACTCGCACAAATGCGAGGTAACAAAAAAATAACATTTCATCTAATAAGAGAGCCTAGATTAAAGTATTTACTACTTCTTAACTAACTGTTGCTTCCTAAAAGAAAAAAACTTTTGCTAGCATCACTCTCCATGCTAGATTCCATGTTGGAGTTCATCTGATTTTGATATCCTTCTCACGGTAGCTGCCACTCCTTTCTCCTTGATCGAGCGTTATTTGCTAGCATCGCTTGCTGGAGTTGTATCTGCAATGAAAAGATTTTGAAGTATAGCATAACCAACACATGGTAATGAAAGCATCAAATAAGCCCCCATAAGAATCCATGATGGTTATCCCTTGTGATCCTTAACAAGAGCATGTTTAATATTATGAAAACACAACTTTTTGATTAAGAATGAAACATTGCTGTGATTTATTTTAGGGTTAAATGCTTATTGATTTTGTCACCATATGCAATATATCTTTTTATGTTTCCGAGCTAGGGATGAAAACTATTGGATACAAATAGGAATATCTTATCCATTTTAAAATACAAATACGAATGCGGATACAATTATTGATGAATATGAAAAACGTGTTACCATATCCTTAAAAACAAATACAAATGTAAAATGAATACGAATCGGATACGAATAATAACAGAAATAATTTACTAATATGCATGCTTAGGATAGTTTAAACATAAAATAGATATACCAGATATTGTAATTTCATAAGGATTATATCAACAATGGTGAATGAAATCATAAAATATTGTTACGCACATTTATAAATAAATATATTACCATACTTATGTTCGAAAACAAATATAGATATGAATGCAAATATTAATGAATGCCAATATGATATCCATATCTATTTTAAAATAAATACGAATGTCAAAAAATATATAAAATGAATACGATAGAAGATCGAATAGGAATATATTCACGTTCATTTTTCATCCCTATTCGGAGCTGCTTCTTAGCTGCTATCTTTCCCAATGTCGAGCAGATTGTTAATACAATCACATTCTTATCTGCAATTCTTACACATATAGACAAACACTACGTGATGCAAGTAAAACAAATCAACAATGCTTATCATACACATTAAATGATATTACATGATCATATTATGAGGAAAAATGATTATTTTATGTATCACCTTAACTATATGTTGTATTTTAGGGGTTAAAATTTCTTAATTTGCTTGCTGCCAAATGAATTTTCCCCCCAAGATTCTTTCCAAGGAAACTGAAAGAATACAAGAACTTTCATGTCGATTACATGTTTCCTTTTCATTGTATTTACAAACTGATCGTGCTCA
Source organism: Ottelia alismoides (assembly GCA_037367405.1). Lineage (NCBI taxonomy): Eukaryota > Viridiplantae > Streptophyta > Magnoliopsida > Alismatales > Hydrocharitaceae > Ottelia > Ottelia alismoides. The sequence continues at coordinate 136,376 of JAZKJV010011892.1, read as the reverse complement.
AGATTTCATTCTTGGCATTGAAATGCATATGTCATCAATTGAATATTGCATTGTTCCCAAATATTACCTTATGATCCATCTATTCTCAGCTAATGAGGCATGTCCACTATGCCGCAAATACTGCTTCGACGCTTTTGGGAAGCATGCAGTTCATTGTTGTGATGTCACTGGTTTTAAATATAGACATGATCTTGTCAGGAATGTTCTTTATGGTGTACTTATGCATGTTGTGGTTGCTTCCAAGAAAGAAGCACTTGTGAACTTTTGACTGATCCACAAGAGAGGAGATCGACACTTAGACCAGTAGTTGTTTTAATATTTGGATGGGCTGGAGGGAAACATGATTGCGTTGATTTGACGGAGTCTCTTCATTGGAGGGCATGATAAAGGTGATTTTATTGCACGATACGCTGTACAGAAAGCTACCTCAATTAAAGTTGCTAAGTATGAGAAGGCATGTATCGATAATCAACACATTTTCATCCCTTTCGATTTTGATACTTTTAGATTCGTAGCAACTGAAGCTATCGAGTTCCTCAAGAGGGTCCAAAAAAGTATGCACAGTGATGTTATAATTCCCAAGTCTGTGGATGTTGGGTTTCGAAGAATTGGGTTTGTTATTCAAAAGGAATTGACAGCGTAGTTTGTTGCCCGTCTTCCATCGATCTCTCTGTAAAACAAGATTTTTTGAATGCTCATATATTATACCTGCCTTAGATATCTTTGAACTCGATTGTGAGGTAGCAACTTGAAACCTTATACCAAACCTTATACCAATCAAATTATTCAAAAAGTTGTGAAGATATTGCCATGCTCATATGCCACTGATGTTATTCAAAAGTGGTGAAGCTATCTCATCAATTATAGTCTTTTTCATTGCTACCAATCTTCTTAAGCATGGTTTTTGAAATTGAATTGGAGATTGAATCGGAAATCCCAACAAAAAGATTGGATTAAGTTGAATCATGGAATCAAACTGATTAACCGGATGATGATGCCATTAGTATTCAAGAGATCTATAGGATTGTCTACTCCATGGATTCAACCTCTTTTTCTCTTACTCTTGCGAGTATTTTTTTGGTCATCATGACGATATATGATTACATTTATGTGATGATGGAAAAACAGTAGAAAATCCTTATCTTACAATGGTTGTGTTCAATGACATACACCCAAAAAGAAGATGTGAGAAGATTCTTTTAAGCTTCATTGAATAAATAAAGTTAGAACACAAGTCAATCTTTTTAAAGTTTTATATACTCAAGAAATCAACATGTTTGCTTAGCCCACATATTCAACCAAAAATATACGAGACACATATAAGTCATTAATCTTACAGATAAATATATTGTTTTTATGTAATTTCAACATATACTTAGTATCATTTATTATGCAACTTACATTTTTTGCGATGTATATATCTACGGATTTTAGATTGGATTCGGAATGATGCAATCAGAAAAAAAGTTGGTGTAGCTCTGATCGAGGATAAGATGCGAGAAAATCGCTTAAGATGGTTTGACCATTTATAAAGAAGATTAGCTAAGGTACCAGTTAGGATATGCGAGTATTGGGATGTTGAGCCGGCTAAGAGACAACGATGACGGTCCAAGACGTATTGAAAAGAGACTATACGAATGGATCTTAGTTTTTTGGATATACGTCCGAAATTGATCCAAGATAGATCTGAATGGAGGTGAAGAATCCATGTAGCCGACCCTACTTAATTGTGAGAAAAGGTTTTGTTGTATATAATCTATAGATTTTCCAATAGCATATAATATGAAAAGTTTATATATGAATGAGATGTACAATGGCTTATTTTATGGTCTGTGATGCAAAGCACATGTTTAATGATATTAATTTTATTTTTTAAGCCGATATAATATTTTGTATATTTATGACACTAGTGAAATCTATTGGGCTTGAAATGCAAATTACCCTTAAGAGGACACAAACCCCACCACCTGATGTAGCTCACAAAACTGTAAACATCTCTGCTGCAAACCAAATCGGCACCACACCTCTCCCCTTCCAATGCCTCCCTCCTCCGCCTCCCCTCGCCACCACCGCCCCTCCGGCGGCATCTTCGCCTTCAATTGCATCTGCACCGACGCAAAAGCCGTCTCCATCTCCTCCGTCACCACCACCACCTCTTCCTCCTCCTCCTCCTCCACCCCCACCTTCTCCGGCCTCCTCCGCCAGCTCACCGACCTCGAACGCAACGTAATTGCATTGGATCATACTTCGAGGCACCGTCGGTGCGCCAGCGAAGGCGATGGAGGGAGGGAAGAAGGGAAGAGGAAGGTGAGGGAGAGCGTGGCGGTCGTCAGGGAGACCGAAGATCCCGTGAGGGACTTTCGAAGCTCCATGGTGGCGATGATAGTAGAGAAGGATATAGTGACCCCTGAGGAGCTCAGAGTCCTCCTCAGACGGTTCCTCGCGCTCAACCCACCGGAGAACCACCCCTTCGTGCTCACCGCGTTCGCGCGCGTCTGGGAGGACATCTTCTCCGCGGGCCGTCGTGTTGTTTGATGGTTTGGCTAAGTGTTGGCATTGTATGGTGATCTTCGTGTTCTTTGCGATTCTTTCCATGTTGGATGATAATTGCTGGGAAGCATCAAATATATGTAACTAATTATATATATTATTTTTCTTGTTCTGTGTTATATATTGGAGATTTTGGATTTGATTTTAGAGTGTTAGGAAATCTTAATTGTATAATATTGGATTTTTAAAAATAACTAAAACAATTTAGCGTATTTATTTTTTTTATTTTGATTCGTTTCTTTCAACCCTCCGCACCCCATACAGAGACTTCCAGCGCTCTTTATATTTAGTTAATTAATATTAATTAATTAATTAAATCAGATTCTACCTGACCGTGCACTTAAAAAATTGCCGAAATATATATAATTATTCTTCCAGCTCAAATGATCTCACCCTATTGGCTTACCGTACGATAATACAATCATAAGAATTCGAAAAAATAAGACGACTTTATTTAATTAATATTAATATTAATATTATATGTTACATGCATTATTAGACGTTAAATAATTAAAAGGTGTGGGGGGCTGTCGGTCCCCGTGGAGGGAAGGCGACAATGTAAAGGTGAAGAGGCTTTAATTTTCTCGGCTGGACTATTTTGTTCCCATTACCATTAGACCTTGACACCTTAACAAATATCGCATATATATGTTGGTCAAAATCTGTCCTTTATTAATAATTTCCCATTTTTTAAAGTCTAATAATAATCAGGGTATCTTTGTACTAGTAAACATTTGTAGCTCAGCTGCATATAATTATTTTCATGTTCATTACCTTTCAGACACTCATTTGTGTTGGAAATTTTTCCATATTATTATACTGATTGGGAAATTTTCCATATCAGAAAAAGAATTCAAGTTTTCTTCCATTTCCATCACTTTTCCCTACGTTACTCAAAAAAAATTTGGCATGTGATGATGGATATAGTAATTATTTCTTTGTTGTATCTTTTATAGTTATATGTATCAATGTTTTTAAATCGAACCGGACATCGAATCGGAAACCCTACCGAAATGGTCGGATCGGGTTGAACCGTGTAATCAAATCGGTTCAACCGGATGGTGATGTCATAATTATTTAAAATCAGATTAAACTAGATCGGTGAGAAAAAAAGTGGTTGAACCAGCTAATCATACCGAAATGAAATGAAATATATATATACATACACTTAAATATACTTGAAATATAACTACATAGACAATGTATATATTTCACATTATACATAAAATATTTTTCTGTATACACAATTGAATGTCATACATAACATATATATATATATATTATTTAGACCAGTTGCTCTATAACATAATAGTAGTTGGATTATATTTCAAACCTATTACATACAAAAAGTTATGCTAGTGTAGATGGTTATGAGTTTGAATTAAGTAACCAAAAGTCATGAGTTCAACTCCTACTACAAGCATTATTTTTAAATAAATAAAGAATTAAATATGATTCAACTTCAGTTGAACCTGATTAAACCAGATTAAAAATAATGGGTTGGCTCGGGCGGGTTAATTAGAATCGAAACTCGAACCGAAACGGTATAAACCGATTAACCGGACCGGTACGAATGTTGTTTGTTGATAACATTATCTTTGATTTTTCGAATTTGCAGCGATTTATTCCTATATTTCTAACAATGAGTCATAATATTCACGTAAATTACATGATATATAAGATAATTTTATAATATTAAACAATATTGTGTGCTATAGATTTAACATCTGAACTAACAAGGAAACAAGTATTAAAAAATTATTACCATATATTCAAAATTTTTAGATTGACAGTCAACTTAGCTATTACAAAATATGAACTTAGCAAATGCAATTTTAACCCAAATTTTAAGCATTTTATGTAATCATGGACTCAACCAACTTATTTTTTATAAGTTTATGCAATATTTATGATGCTTTGTTATCTATCAAAATAAATGTAATTAATTTTAAAATAAAATTAATCATATAATTAACCCCGATTTTTAAGCTAAAGCTAAATGTATGAGTATAAACATGTCTGATCTTATGCGGTGTGGAAGGCTATGCTGAAGATGAGGATCCTCATGATTTATGCTTTGGTAATCTATATTGTCCTTACTCATGGACTTTCTCGCCGACAGACTTCTCTTTTCGCTCCTCCTACGACCTTGTTCATGTTAGAGCCCCTCCTATTGAATGGTGGAAGGTTGGCCCTGAGCATAAGTGTTGCCTCTACATAATGGTAAAAATCAAAATTCCCACACGAGAAAGATTGTCCCGTTTTGATTTTTGCTTCCACCTCGATTGCTTGCTTTGTGATCGCCCTCTTGAATCTAAGGATCATTTTTTTGAGAGTGTCCCTACTACATTGATGTTCGGAAAGGTGTACGTGCGGTGATTTCACTACCCCTATCCGAGTATGGAGAGTGGATCTTGAACTCTCTTACTCGGATAAAAATGTTTCATGCATTGGACGCTCAGAAGGGTGGAAGGCTAAAAACCGCCTTCGTTGTTACTATCTGGCGAATCTGGAGAGAGCGAAACTTGTGTTGGACTAAAATATCGAGTGTGTCTGGTCAAGATCTAATTAAGAGTATCTTAGAAGACATATTGATCCTCCTTAACTGATTTAGAGCAATCTCCTATTTTTGAATTATTTTTAATTTCACTCTCACCCGATGTGGAGTTTTTTTGACTGGGAGTAACCTTTTAACTTTGACGTTCCATTATACATTTTACATGGAATACTAATGAAATCATACCCCATTTACCTTTGAAAAAAAACATGTCTAGTAATTACACCAATACCGATGGTAAATGAGAAAACAAAGTTGAGGTAAACTTCTCATAAGAGAAAAAAATATTAGTACAGATATAGAAATTTCAAAGTCCACCGAAATGGTCCAATTGGAATAAATGCAAACCATTAGTGGTTCTTGAATTGGGGACCATTTTTCGATTTTGCTTTTAATGTCCTTTGTATGATACCTTGATGTGAATTATGGAGATCTGCTATGCCAGCTTTGATACAAGGAATGAGAAATACAAAATATAATAACAAAATAGAGTAATTGCAGGGGGAGTCCTAAACACTTCATCTAATATCAATGTGGTCCCCAAACTCGCATGTGTATCGCATCGAGGCCCAAACTATTTAAAAGATAATAATGTGGTCATTCTTTGGTTGATCGTCCACCGTTATTGTTATATGACTTGAATCCTACTATTCTTATTCTCATCCCATACATGCATCTTCTTAGTATCCTTTTATTCTTTCTTCATATAGTGAAAACCGATCGATGCCATCAAAGGACGTAGTTCAGTTACGGGCGAACCTTGTAAAGAAGACCACAGTTGCTGTAGTGGCTCAAGGAGGTGTAGATTCTGAAGATGATTACGTTCTCACTGTCACATATCAGAAGTTGATAGATAATATATGGATTCTTGATTCAGGTTGTTCTTACCTTATGACTTCCAATGAAGATTGATTCTGCACCTATGAGAAGATAGATGGTGGAAATATCATCATGGGGATAATGCAGCATGCAAGATTGTAGGGATCGGCTCTGTGAAGATCAAGATACGTGATGGAGACGTGAGGATAGTGACAGAAGTACGTCATGTTCCTGATCTGAGGAAGAATATGATATCCCTTGGAGTCTTGCAGTCTAAAGGATATAGGTACAACATTGAAGGTGGAGTCATGCAGGTTGTCAAAGTTGGGGATGTTGTCATCAAGGGCAACAAGCAAAAGACCATATATGTCTTGCAAGGGTCTATTGTTTCTGGGAGTAAGTTCAAACACTATTTGGACTTGCTCAATGTCAAGAGTTGGCGGTAGTCCCAAGGAGGGGCTGGCAACGGCACGATGAAGCTTGGCATGGCTTATCCGAGGATCAATTTAAGGTGGAAATTGTTAATATAATCCGGTTATGATTCTCATCCAATATATGTATCTTCTCAGTATCCTCTATGTTCTTTCTTTCTCCATATAGTGAAAGCCAATCGTCGCCGCCAAAGGACGTAGCCCAGTTACGGGTGAACCTTATAAATCCATGTGTTTGCGTCTTGCTTGTTTGATCGTATTTATGCGTGTTTGCTTCCATGATTCGCAACTATTATATTTATGCAATGCATTTAGACCAATTGAGAACGACATTGCCACATTTGAAATAGTTTGGTATTCGAAACGTTCGTAAGCTTGAGGACCATATTAGTATCAAATGGAAAGTTTAAAGACCTTCACATAAATTAATCCAATAAATATATACCCAATTCGATATTGTAATGTATCACTCGATCTCTAAAATTAACTTCAGATGTGATATAGGATTAGGTCGTGTTTGGTGTATGATAACATCAATGTATCTTGAAATAAAGGAATTTTATCCTAAAAAATAGGTTCTTACATGATAATTGTTACATTATCATCTATCATATATGCATTTACAATATTTATCATTTTATTGCTCCTAAAATCAACATATAAGAATGATGGATAAATCTCGCTTATCTATTATTGCACATTCATTCTTTTCACCTAGTTTGAATAGAGAATTGTGTGTGTGTTTTAAGAATTTTTTTATTAATTATTAAAAAACATCTCTATACTTTTTTTAATTGAAGTTATGTATAAATAAGGTTTCGATTTCCAAAAGCCTTGAGAGGTTCGGTCCTTATATATCGTTAAAACAAAGAGGGGAAAGATAGCTTCTAGAGAGGATGATGAAAAGGAGTTGGAGAAATTTTGGTTGAATTAAGAGGTAACTAATTGTATGTCCTTTTATTTTTAAATATGATGCCAGTTTCAAGGCTCGATATGCAAAATTTAGAATTTTGAAAAATGCAATTAAACTTGTCTTGAATATTCTTACAAGATTTACACTAGTATACTTTTGCTATTACATTTATGCCCATATATCACACCAGTGAAGTGGCAATGCTACAACTCATGTAGGGACACAAGGGCACAAGTATAATTGCAAAAAAATAGGGATATAATTATTATTGGGAAAATTTAAAAGGATACAAGTGAAAGTATAAATATTCATGCGTAGAAAAAACAAAAGAAAATATGAGAAATTACAAAAAAAGACATGTATATGCCTCGATCCAATATGGACCTCATTTTCAAAATATAACAAAGACTAACGTCAGCATAGAAGCCGTTTAGGCTTATGAAATACTGTATTTAAATCAAGTCCATCTCATTGCATTTCAAAAATGAGATCGGCAATTAAGAATGGAGGCATAGTTGACACCTTTTTATAATTTACCAAAAAGACCAAAGTTTGTTTTAACAAATATTGTATAGTCTATAGACTAAAGTGTCTTCATCCTTTCAACCAAGGTCACATATAAATTGGGGTGTGAGCACCTAAGTTCTCATGGAAGAAAGGACAATAAAGTGAAGAAAAAAATTAGGATTTTCATTAGTCGAATGAGATATTACAATATCAATTATACCATTCTTTTTTTGGAATATCGGTTCGGTCAAAAGGTAATATTTTTATGTTACCAGTAACTTTGATAGATATGAGAAGTAACTTCTATAGTTATCAAAACAATTCGTAAATTTGATAGCTATTATAAGTAACATGTAAATTAGATGGCTATTAGAAGTAAGTTTCTTTTATTTATCAGTAACTTTTTTTAATACTTTAGTAGCTTTGAAGAATGCATCATTTTCTTTGAAGCATGTATCAGTAACTTTGAAGCATGTATCAGTAAGTTTCATTTTTTTATCAGTAAGTTTAATAATCACATGTAAAATAACAATAGAGCTATGCATCAGTAAGTTTGAAACATGTATCAGTAACTTTGAAGCATGCATCAGTATGTTTCTTTTATTTATCAGTAACGTTTTGAAAGCCGTCAGTAGCTTTGAAGAATGCATCAGTAACTTTAAAACATGTGACTTATATGTTAAAGCCTCAGTAACTTTGAAAGACGTCAGTAGCTTTGAAGATGCATCAGTAACTCTTAGTATCAGTAACGTTTATCATATGTAAGAAATTTAGTACCAACAGTATCTCATAATTAAACGATATGTAACTTAAAAAGCTTTAAAGGGTTATTCGATCTGTTAAAAATGCAACCACTAGTGTTTTTTCTTACCATCAGTAACGGTAATTGAATTATCACTAAATTTGCATCAAAATTTAGTAATATATGATTCGAAATTTGTATACTTATGAAATATGGAATTAATATACAATACGTAAGAAATCAAGCTGAAATCAACACTAGATTTCTAATGGTAACATCCGATGGTTTGTCTAGTATTTTTTTCTACATCACAAATAAACTCTTCAATTTAATTCAAGTAAGTTGTTATGTCGTCTAACAATCTCAATAAATAACAATTAACATCAAGCAAAATTTTCTCATTCATAAAGATATACATGTATTCAAAATAATGTTGCTATTTTACATCTTTCAGTACAACATGTAACATATATTTTTAGAAGATTTCTTTAATTACATGTCTAAGAGATTTCATTTTCTTCAATCTTTCTTCTCCCCACTTGTAAGTAGAATGACTGCTACCTCGGCGCGAAACTTGGAATATCTTCGATGCGGAAGACCGGCTCTTTTCCCTTACAAATGAATTCCATATATTTCATGACATAAACTCCACAATCAATGGAATCACTTCGTTGTTTTGGGATGCTTTTTGCTATGTCTATGGGCCACTTTTAAGTTGTCTCCAGTGAATAGCATGAAGTATTCTGCCATCCAATCAACCTAGCAAAATTAAGAAAGAAATTTGTTAGAAGTATATAAAAACAAAAATTAATGTAATGTATATATTTTTAAATCAATATTTACCCATTTTCTAACATCCGACCAGTGTTTCTTCATCCCAGTAAGTGAATTGTAGGAAATGAATTTTTTGGCATCAAAATCAGCTACGAGAAGATGCCAATGATTGGATGTGTGGATTACACAAAAAGCCTTCTTTACACTATCAAACATGGTTCTTGTACATGAGAACAAATTGTATAGAGGCTCATAATCCTCTTCAGTTGCTTCTTGTACAGTCTTTGGGAACAATTGCTGCATTGAACAATAATTAGGCAATATAATATAACTTACAAACCAAAATTGTTAAGTACTATTAACATTTGAGCTGTATTTGCAAAAATAAAAGGGCATTCGACGTCACTTTCTTGATATGATTTGTATAGCACATCCATGAACATGTCAAATATGACATCAATGACCATTCTGTTGTAGAGTAGGTCTTCAATGGGTCTTCCATTGCAAAAGTTGTCTCGTGGTCCATGGTAAGTTGCTCCCATACTGCAATATAAATTATGTTGTATCATTCAAAACATCCCATCATAATTTGGTTAACCAATAAAGTTATCTAATATATTTAGTAATTCTCTATTCTTACTTGGCGATAGGATCCTTCAAGAATTTGTTAATTGTTGCTCTCTCTGATTCTGAAATCGCATCATATCCAGCATAATCGATGCGAGTTACATTGTAAACCTATAAATAAATTAATAAAACCTTATACTTATTTTTTGTCACTGCATCATTGAAATTTTGAACATCTTAAACATCAGCATGAATATGTAAAAATTAGTATTATGTAAGCATCTATAAATATCAGTAAGATCTTAGCTGACACAAGTAAATTTTGCAAAATCAACAGTAAGTTCTTATGTAGCATATGTAAGTATCAGTAAGTTATCAAATGAGAAAAGTAATATTTTTTAAAATCAACAGTAAGTTCTTATGTAGCATCTGTAAGTATATGTAACTTAAAGCATCCGTAAGTATCATGTACTATATGTAAGTATCAGTAAATTATCAACTGAGTCAAGTAATATTTTCAAAATCAACATTAAGTTCTTATTTAGCATCTATAAGTATATGTAACTTAAAGCATCCGTAAGTATCATGTAGTATATGTAAGTAGCATCTGTAAGTATTAGTAAGTTATCAACTGAGACAAGTAATATTTTCAAAATCAACAGCAAGTTCTTATGTAGCATCTGTAAGTATATGTAACTTAAAGCATCCATAAGTATCATGTAGTATCTGTAAGTAGCATCTGTAAGTATTAGTAAGTATCAGTAGCAAAATCAACAGTAAGTTATTGTGTAGCATCTGCAAGTAGCATATGTAGGTATCAATAATTTAAACATTAGTAAGTTCTTATGTACCATATGTAAGTATTAGTAAGTTATTAACTGACACAAGTAATATTTTCAAAATCAACAGTAAGTTCTTAAGTAGCATCTGTAAGTATCAGTAACTTAAAGCAGTATTATATTAAACTACCAACAATTAAACAATGCAAAATCAGTAAAATTTAAATACAACAGTATCGGTAAATTATGAAATGTTGATTTCATACCTCCAAAGCTAGCTCTTTGTTGTCTTCGATTTTTTGAATTTCATCTTCATCTTCAACATTCATCACTTCTTCAAAATTCTTTTTTTCAAGCTTTCTTTTTTCCTTACAACTTTCTCCTTAGGTGGACTTGTTTGTGTTTTTTCTTCTTCCTTTATTGCTCTTCTTGATTTGACCCTTTTTGACATGCTGCTAGGAGTGATAAGCTTCTTGTTTCTACCTCGCTTTGGAATATTTGTTTTATTTTTGTCACGATCTTCCAAATCTTCCTCAAATCCAAGATCAAAGATTGGTGATGCATTGTTTTTTGTGAGCTTGTTTTGATTTTCATGTTCAACCTCCAAAGTTGTCTTCTCCTCTTGTTGCTTTACATTAATTGATTTGGCAAAGAACTCTTCAAACCATTGCTTTAGAATTGTGATTTCGAGCTTTAGCTTTTCATTCTCGTTCAATGTATTCTCATAATCAACTTTTATTTTTTTGTTCTGACGTGGGCAGTTGAGATATGAGACTCTCCAAATCACTTATTTCTTCTTGTGTTCTTCACATTTACACTCGGGTAAATTTTGGTGTTGTGCAGTCTTCACAAGTGAGGTCATTGAACAATCATCAATTTGCTGTGGGTGTGGTACAATGACACGTAATGCATAAGCATTTGAAATGAAGCCCTCGGTAACGAAGGTTTCATAATCAAAAATGAATTCATTTGGGTCAATCTTGAATATCTTCTTTTCTCCAAAATCTAGCTGGACAATAATCTAATGCAAGAAAGTATATTTAGGTTGCAAGTAATAATCATATTGATAAACAGTAACATTATTGAATGTATCAGGTTGTCAGTACTAAAAGTTCCCTATATTTGAAATCCAATAATATAGTTACAATTAAAATCACAACTGAAAATTTATTTAAATTGTCAGTATCTTATCTTCATCAAAGTTAATGAATTGTTCAATGGTAAGTTTGTATGGAGTTGACCATTTTCTAATTCTTGACTATAGATTTTGGTTCAATGCAAGTGATGGGAATAAGTGCTCTAGAGCCCATGCCTGAAACATAATTCATGATTAAGTATCATTTAAATATTTTTTAAAAAGATAACAGTAGATAGAGATGAAATAAGCTTACATATAAACATGATGCACATCCTGTTAAGTATCCAACTGTACTTTTCCCATTCGGTGATGCACGTTTTCTCATTTTTTCTACTATATCTTCCAAACGGTGCATTATCATAGTCCCAACTGCATTAGACCGATTGAAGAAACGCGTGTCTTCAATTGAATCTATGTAATTGAGTAAGACCTTTGGGAAGCAGAAGTTGGTTTCAGGGAATAGGAATGTACAAAACATTAATGATATTAGGCATCTTATGTACATTCTCTCTGATTGATCATCTTCTTGAGTTCTTAAAGAATCAAACATGTCACAAATATTATGACGATTTAGTAACATGCTTGATTGACAAAATAGCTCTTCGAATGAACTTGGCCATTCAAATGAAAACCCCTTAAGATGTATAGGAAATCCGGATGTTGGCAATCCCAAAATCAACCCTATGTCATTATCTGAGAATAGGAGTTCCTTTTCTCCGAACTTGAAAACCCGATCCCCTTAATATCTTTGAACAATAAAGTCCAAGACTTGATAATTAATATCAAGTTTTGTAATAGATACTATTCTGGAGAAAGAGGACTTATCAATCAACTCCTTATGCCTCCCAGTCAACTTGTTGTTACCAAGATATGTTACAAATTGTTTTATCTAACATCGGTGTTGTACACAATATCTTGCTGCAATATTGAAAATAAAATCAGTTAAGATTATGCAATTAAAAAGAGTCTTTTCATAACTTAAAATCTTATTATATGTTAACTTACCTGGTATTGGTTCTATGTTTACATTATCCTTTATAGTATCAAGCTTCAAACCCGAAACTCTTTCTACATAGCACAATTTTATGGTCAATAATAAGTTGGGATTTTATCACTTGTGCCCCTCCGAGATGTTGCAATATCAGTTATGCTCCTATCTTTTTCGTAATATCAGTTGTGCCCCTCAAAACTTGCTATTTTATCACTTGTGCCCCTCGGGTTAGTGACCGTCCATCTACAGTGCAAACGGACGTTAACTTTGAGGACACAAGCGGAATTATTTTTTTTTAAAAGGTTATATGGTCATTTCTTCCTCCTCTTCCCCAACCTCTTCTTCTTCCTCCTCTTCCCATCTTCTTCCTCCTCCTCCGACCTCCTCCTCCTCCCTCTCCGCTCCGAGCTCCCCGCAGCCCCTACCCTCCCCGGCGCCGCACCTCCTTCCAGCCCGCCGCCCCCTCCCCTCCCCGGCGCCGCCCCCTCCCCTCCCCGACACCGCCCCCTGTGCCCCCTCCCCTCCCCGGCGCCGCCCCCTCCCCTCCCTGACACTGCCCCCTGTGCCCCCTCCCCGGCGCCGCCCCCTCCCCTCCCCTTCCTGGTGTATCTCCAGGGCTTCATCAAAGCACCCGTTGAGCGTACATTCAGCTGAGCATCAATTGCATACTCCCTCCAAGCCCATCGAGCTGAGCTGCCGTTCACCCATCAGTAGAAGAAGCCAAGACCTTCTGCAGTTCCAACACCATCTCCACATCTTCACCTATGGTCATAGCAACAGAGATCTCGGCCGGATTGAAACCCTTCCTCTCTCCCACGACAAACGTTGGGCACCCAGTCCTTGAGTACGAAGGAAGGCAGAGGAGATAATATAAGACGCCCGCTCATATCCTTCTCCAGATCATCAGGTCGTGCAGGAATCAACGGAGCAGCACTCAATGCAACACTGATCGGCCTCCCTCGCATTACCATTCTTCCGCCCATAGAGATCCGCGAGCCACCGGCGAATATGCACGACATGATGAAGCCGCCCTACAACATTGTGCGATTGGGAACACCCGGTGTCGGGGAGGGGAGGGGGCGGCGCCGGGGAGGGGAGGGGGCGGCGGGCTGGAAGGAGGTGCGGGGGGGAGGAGGTGCGGCGCCGGGGAGGGTAGGGGCTGCGGGGTGTCGCCGGGGAGGGGAGGGGAGCTCGGGGCGGAGCTCAGGCCGGAGAGGGAGGAGGAGGAGGTTGGAGGAGGAAGAAGAGGTCCCTAGACAATAATACCCCTCTTAAATGCACCAAGGTTTGAAAAAACCATGGTTAAGTCAATTCATTGACGGTCAACCTGACGGAAGGGCACAACTGATGACGGAGAAACTTTTGAGGGGCACAACTGATATTACGAAAAAGATAGGGGCATAACTGATATTGCAACATCTCGGAGGGGCACAAGTGATAAAATCCCTAATAAGTTTTGATATTCATTATTACCACATTGGGCGTTGATATGTACGCTTACCAGTGGAAACTTCATTAGTTTTATCACCTTCAAAGCTAGTATCTGCATAAAGTTACTTCTTAATACATAATTCAATTAGTATATATTTATTTTATATTTAATAACAAAATTACCACTTGCAGATTCCATTGTAGCTTTTTTGACATTTTCTTGAAGTCGTCTCTTGTATGAAACCTCAAATGCTTTTGCTTGATCCATCTGCAAAAGTAGTAAATGCAAGACTAAATACAATTAGTGATATAATTTTGTTAGTGATTTCAGCAACAACAACAGTAAATTTCTAATAAACTCAAGTAACATATGAAGAAACTTCAGTATTTATTTAATAAGCATCTGTAAGCATTATTAGAATTAAGCAACAGTTTAATGTATTTACGAACAGGTAAAATATGCAACATCAGTAATATTTAAATGCAACCGCATATGTAAGTATGCTACATCAAAATGTATGAATAAGTAAGCATATGTAAGCACATTACATAGCACATCATTAGTTAAATTTGTTTATTAAATTTAGCAAAGAATCGGTTAAACATGCAACACCATTAAATATATGTAAACATTTATAAGCATTAGTTATAATTAAGACAACAGTAAAATTTTCATCAATATAAGTAAGCACTTCTAAAAGTTCAACAACATCAATAGTTATCAACAACAGTAATAGCTGAGTACAATACCAGTAATATAGACATCAACATCAGCAATGTCACGACCCGCCCCGCTAGCCGGGACGAGTGCGACATATAAACTATCCAATCATCTTTATAATAATGAGCGTGCCCATAAAAATTTCGACGGCAATTCCTTTATTTTGTGAACTCCCAAACGCTACCATGTACCTGAAACAATTCATATAAAACTTTTTGCATAAAAATTCTCCATAAGCAATTCACCACCACAACCACCCAAGTCATAATCCGTATTCACATCATCAAACGAATTTACATTGTTACTTATGTACAACCACCATCTACTGTCAAAGTTCATATACAATTCCTTCCACTCTACCAAAAATAACTATTCTTTCAAGTTACTAACTATTTTACCTGAAGAACCAAAAATTTTCTGTAATGTCACAAGGATGGAGTGAAAGTCCCACTGTCTGCAAAAGGCTTAGTTCGTTCCCTCACGTCTCCTATGGCTCCTTCCCAGATGTGTCTGTAAATAATATTTAATAATAGAGGGTTGAGTCTAAACTCAAAATGAGCTTAGACCCAGCGAGTGGATCTCAAGCATTTTGCTAAGAGAATATATAGGTTATTTTGAAAATATCTTTGTTGGCTTGTAGAAATAAAATGCAATGCTATAATAAGGAAATTTCATTAAAAAAATGAAGCTTTGCAAAATAATATTGTCGTACAAAAATTGAAATATCAAACTGACAAACTGAAATTAATTTACTATATGGCTGTTGAAAATCTTGCGGAAATGAAATTTCCTATTTTTCAGCTGTTATAACAACACCATTGTGGCTAACATACTACGTCCATGAACACTGAAACAAACTGAGTCATGCGCGTAGACAGTCCCAAAAGCCAAAGAACACCATGCATACAGCCCAAAGCCTATGTGTATACAGAATGCGGACCCAAAGTCCTCTGAATCATGTCTGATGGTTACCATATCTGATGGCATGTTTCAGGGTCATAACTGATGACATCACCATATCTGATGGCTAGTTCAAGACCATGTCTGAGAGCTGCTGTGGTGGTCATTGATTCTGATATATTTTCTGATCCATAGCAATATAACCGTTGTAAACGGAGAAATTTATGATATCTAAATCATAACATCATACTGAATTTATCTATAATGTCTGAAAACATCCGTAATATGAATACAACATAATTGAAGACTGAAACATAAAACTAAGCTTTTCTACCATACATTAAGCTTCCATACAACACCGACTTTACTAAGCTGCCATCATCTTGGATAAAAACAAACTTATCCGATTATCAAACTAGACTATACAAGTACAATAGCATAGTTAAAAGGCATCCGAAACTGTAATATTGCAAAGTATTTGTAAAAATAGGGTTATATATTAAAATAGGCTCAAGACCACTCACCTATTTATTGCATGTATCTAGCAGTTCGCATATGCCCAACCTCCATCGATCACCCGATTTATATTTTTTTTCTAGTAGAAAGTGTCGAAGGTAATTAGAAAGATATTAGAATATCATGCCTATTTCATATTTTCGTACATTCATTAGTCAAGAACTTTTTGATGCCAACCCACTACAACTCACTAGCATGGTTTGGTAGGGATCTTATACCATTCAAACTATCCACAATGAAACCAACCCTACCAACGAACTGGATATCTCCTTTTAACAACTTATCCTGATTTATTCCATGTAATGACTTGCGATGTATAATATGCATAGTGTCACCGGAGTGAAGTGTAATGATCTCCCATAGCTATGAAATTTAAGGATGATCCGTTGAAAACTAAACCAAATGCTTGGATGAAAATTTCATGTTACTAAAATATTATCCAAGATCAGATTCTCTCTTCTTGAATCACATACGAGAGTTAAACAACATAACAACCATATGTATTATCTTCTCACGACTAACAATTCTAAGAGTGCAAAATATACCTCTACCAGAATCACCCTACGTTATTTATATCCCCAATAACAGTTTGTCTTAGTAAAAGCATCATCTCTATGTTCTCCTTTCATATATTTCAGTACTTACTCAAAATCTCATCTAAACACTATCATATCCCATCTAAAATTATACCATCTTCGTGATTAGTTAAGACCATATCCAACCCAAAGAATATTTATACTAACAAATTTATCCATAGAACATCATCAAAATCTATTTCTATAAAATCAGTACTTGAGAACCTCTCTGTTAGGAATCACGGAAAGTTTACTTCAGCAGAGGTCTTTCTATACTATCAAGAGGCTTCCAAGTTAACGAATGGTCAGGGTAGATGAAATTGCCGGAAGGGTTATATATATACATAGTGTCATAACCTTCATGCTCTGAGACGCCACCTGGGACAGTGTTGGATGTAGAAGAGTGCATATCTAAGATGTTGTACTTGCCGACTTATATTTCGTGCAACAGTACAACAGTGCACACAGTACAGGTCATACCATCTATTCAATTCTAAATGAAATTCTTAGTTTATACTTCAGTCCGATTTACATATCTCGTTCAAGGTAGTAATTTTACATCTATGACCCTAGATCTTTTGGATCCATTAATATTAAAATAAGTTAATTGTAACATATCTCATTCTTCCCATTAATCTAACGTGTCTTCTTCTATCTTTCTAATTCTAATTTTATTCCTTGCAATAATATAAAATTAAGTTTAATTTAGAGCATATATAGAGATCAAGCTTATTACATTCAATTTGCAGTATAAACAGGAAAGGTAACTGACTATATCCATATATCACATCCCCGATCCCTTCTATGTTTATTGATATATATGTGTCTGTGGATATATAGATCTGTATCCATCTCAGAAATGCTTATGGTAACATTTTATCTCCATCAGTCAATACATGCATCTACAATTAAAATCATATGGCTCTGTACATGGCAATTGACATATATATGTGTGTGTGTATATATATATATATATATATATATATATATAACCAGTACTTAAACATTTGATCTAGAATGAATGTCACAACTTTCCCCCACTTAAAATAAATTTCGTCCTCGAAATTTACTTACCTCAGTCAATTTTAAAATAAGTGTGGGTATTACGATCGCATTTCATCTTCTCGTTCCCATGTGGCTTCTTCTATTGCATGGCTTCTCCAAAGGACTTTTACAAGTGGTATACTTTTTGTTCAAAGCTCTTGGACTTTATAATCTAGAATTTGTACTGGAATCTCTTTATAAGAAAGGTTCTCCTTCAACTGTATTTCTTGCGGTTGTATGACATGTGATGGGTCGGGGATATATTTTCGAAGAGTAGAAACATGAAAAACGACATGTATTCTTGCGAGCTCAGACGGAAGTCGAAGACGATATGCTACACTACCAATTCTTTCTGTAACTTCATATGGACCAATGTATCGTGGGCTTAGTTTTACCTTCTTTCCAAATCTAATTATACCCTTCCAAGGAGATACTCGTAAAAATACATGATCACCCACTTGAAATTCTAGATCTCTTCTTCTCTTATCTGCATAGCTTTTCTGTCTATCTTGTGCAACCTTCAAATTTTTCTTGATTTCTTCAATTTTCTCCACTGTATTTTGTACTAATTCCGGTTGGACTAATTTACGCTCTCCTACTTCGGTCCAACAAACAGGAGTTCTGTATGCTCGACCATAAAGGGCTTCATATGGCGCCATCCCAATACTTGCCTGATAGCTATTATTGTAAGCAAATTCCATAAGCGATAGATGTTCATCCCAACTATCTTTAAAACTCAATGCACAAGCTCTAAGCATATCTTCCAAAATTTGAATAGTTCGCTCAGACTGTCCATCAGTTTGTGGATGAAAAGCTGTACTGAATGGTAATTTTGTTCCCATCGCTTTATGTATGCTAGGCCAAAATCTAGATGTGAAACGTGGATCTCTATCAGACATAATTGAGACAGGTGCTCCATGTAGTCCTATTATTTCATCCACAAAAATCTTGCCCAGACGATCCAATGTATATGTCATATTAACTGCTAAGAAATGAGAAGATTTGGTCAATCTATCAACAATTACCCAGATTGAATCATGACCTCGACGAGTCCTGGGCAATCCAGTAACGAAATCCATATTAATATGTTCCCACTTCCACTCTGGTATTGGAAGAGGTTGCAATGCACCAGCTGGTCGCATGTGTTCTGATTTAGTTTGTTGACAAATCAAACATCTCGATACATATTCTGCAATCTCTCTTTTCATTCCTGACCACCAATAGCATGGTTTCAATGTTCTATACATCTTTGTGCTTCCTGGGTGCATTGCATACATAGAGTTATGTGCTTCCTCAAGAATTTATGTTCTAAGTTCTGCAAGTTGTGGGACACAAAGCCTTTGTTTGAAAAATGATACTCCATGCTCGTTTATCGTGAAATCAGGCAATTCTCCTTTCTCCACTTTCCCTCGCATTCTTTTAATGTCCGGATCATATTCTTGAGCATCCCATATTTTATCATATAATATAGGCCTAACCTGTAGGGTAGCAAACAAAATCCCATCATCATATACTGACAAGTTTGCACGTAGTCCCCTTAACTGGGTCAATAATGGGTATCGACCAATCTTTATATATGACAATCCACCATTAGACTTTCGACTAAGAGCATCTGCTACTACATTCGCTTTTCCGGGATGGTACTCAATAGTACAGTCGTAATCTTTTATCAATTCCAACCATCTTCTCTGTCTAATATTCAATTCTTTTTGAGAGAATATATATTTCAAGCTCTTATGGTCGGTAAAAATCTGACATGTCTCACCATATAAATAGTGCCTCCAAATTTTCAAAGCAAATACTACCGCAGCTAATTCCAAATCATGTGTAGGATAATTTAGCTCATGAGGCTTAAGTTGTCTAGAGGCATAGGCAATCACCTTTCCATTCTGCATTAAAACTCATCCCAAATCTTGACGTGATGCATCGCTATAAATTATAAATCTGCCATTCTCAGAAGGAAGGCTAAGAATGAAAGCTGAGGTCGAACGATTCTTAAGTTCCTGAAAGCTCTCTTCACACTCACTATTCCAGACAAACTTCACTTCTTTCCTGATCAATCTTGTCAATGGTGCTGCAATTCATGAAAAAATTTTCAACAAATCTTCTATAATATCCCGCTAAACCAAGAAAACTTCGAATTTCTGACACGCTTGCAGGTTGTCTCCAGTTCAGAACTACCTCTATTTTGCTTGGATCAACAGATATACCTTCTCCCGAGATAACATGCCCTAGAAATGCAACCTTCTTCAACCAGAATTCACATTTATCAAATTTTGCAAATAACTGATGGTCTTTCAAGGTTTGTAATACAATCCTCAAATGATCTTTATGCTCTTCCTCTGACTTCGAGTATACCAAAATATCGTCAATAAACACGATCACAAATTTATCAAAGAAATGACGGAATACTCGATTCATCAAATCCATAAAGGCAGCAGGGGCGTTCGTCAATTCAAAAGGCATTACCAAAAATTCATAGTGTCCGTAACGAGTGCGGAAAGCTGTTTTAGGGACATTTTCGGTTTTAATCTTCAACTGATGATAACCTGATCTCAAGTCTATCTTAGAGAATACAGAAGCCCCTTGCAATTGATCAAACAAATCATCTATTCGAGGAAGAGGATAATTATTACGTACCGTTACTCGATTCAACCTTCGATAATCAATACAAAGTCTCAAAGAACCATCCTTCTTTTTAACAAAAAGAACAGGTGCCCCCCATGGAGAAATACTAGACTGAATAAATCCCTTATCTGTTAATTCTTGCAATTGAATCTTCAGTTCCCTAAGTTCAGCCGGAGTCATTCGATAAGGAGTCAATGCAATCGGGGTAGTACCAGATATTAAGTCAATATTGAATTCAATTTCTCTGTCTGGTGGAAGTCCCGGTAGTTCATCAGGAAATACTTCAGGAAATTCTTTCACTATCGAAATATTTTCTAAGCATATAGTTTCGGCTTTTGTATTATATACTAAAGCAACAAAATATGAATATTATTTCCGAAGTAATTTATGTGCCACTATGCTAGAAATGACACGGGTAGGATATACACGTCTTTCTCCATAGAATGCAAACTCTGTCTCGCCTGGCATTCGAAAAATAACTTTCTTCTGAAAGCAATCTAGTAAAGCATGGTATGATGTCAAGCAGTCCATCCCTATAATGGCATCAAATTCTTTAATTTCCATAGGGATAAGATTCACAATAACCCGACCTCCTCCTATTTTTATCAAACAATCTTTAAAGACATTCCAAACAATCTCAGGCTCTCCTTTAGGTAAGGAGATTGATAATACGTGACCGAGTGTATCCATTTCTTTATCCGCAAATACGAAGAATCTTCGAGAAATAAATGAATGACTGGCACCAGAATCGATAAGAGTATGTGCATTTCTGCCAAAAATAATAGTGGTACCTGACACCACATCCTCAGCAGAGATGGCTTCTTGAAGTGTCATTGCAAAGACTTTTCCTTGATTTTGTGCATTTTTATTGCCTTTTCTTGGAATATCATTTCTCTTTTCTTCTTTCCTTGGTCGGGGTTCTTGAGTTAGGGTACTAGCGTGGATATTCTGTTGAGTCGGTCTTCTTACATTTCCCCAATTTGACATTAAATTTGAGCAGTTTCGACGCATATGGCCTGTCTGGCCACAATGATAGCAACCTGACGATCTACTGCGACATTCTCCTGGATGACGCTTCCCACAATTGGGACATTGCAGATAAGAAAATCCTACATTTCTAGAATTTTCTGGAGCAAATCTACCCATTTGATTTCCCCTATATCTTTGAGCAGATAAGTTGTATTGCCTTGGATTTTCAAAATTTCTTCTAACTTTATTCTCAGATCCTCTCCATGGTGGTCTTTCCCCAAATCTTTTCCTACTATGATCATTACACCTTTGCCTTTCCCGCACAACACGTTCAGATCTACGGGCAGCTTCCACTAATTTACCATACTCAGTATATCCATTGGCTGAGACCATTGACTTAATATCTATATGGAGTCCATCTTCAAAACGTCGGTATTTATCTTCTTCAGTCTTCACTAAAGAGGCCGCAACCTTAGTAATTCCGTAAAACGCTTCTCATATTCATCAACAGAAAAACTTCCCTGAGTAAGAAATAAGAATTCTTTGCATCGATCTTCTTGATATACTCTCGGATAATATTTTTCATTGAATTCTTTTTCGAATATCTGCCAAGTAATCTCGGATGGATCCGTGTATTTCATCTTCACCGACTTCCACCAATCATCAGCATTTTCTTTTAACAGAAATATTGCATATCTCAACTTTTGTACTTCAGTACACTCCATCAATTCAAATATTTTCTCCATGTGTTCAAACCAGTCTCTTGCCACCTTCGAATCTGTCGTGCCTACGAAATCTTTTGCACCTAATTTCCGAACGTGCTCAAATGATAATTGATTTTCATATTCAGGCGGTCTCACTGATCGAGCAGCCATGCTTCCCAAGGTCTGAGCTATCAACGCCAATGTCTCTTGCATATTGTTATTATTACTCCCATCATGTCCACCGCTTGGTCCTTGTGAGGTCTGAGAAGGTTGCTCAGCTTCCATTATGTCCTACATAAATAAAATTCCTTAATTAGCTCTCCCAGAATTATAAGTCCTCAAATCTCATGGCAAAATATAGATAAATTCTCAATAACAAGAACATCATTATTCCAATATCATTTCCATTTCATATCCAAGTCCAAGAAATAAATCATACCCACCAAGGGATTCATATATCAACCTCGAATATCAATTTGATCGAATTTCATAAACCATTGCTCTGATACCACCATAATGTCACGACCCGCCCCGCTAGCCGGGACGAGTGCGACATATAAACTATCCAATCATCTTTATAATAATGAGCGTGCCCATAAAAATTTCGACAGCAATTCCTCTATTTTATGAACTCCCAAACGCTACCATGTACCTGAAACAATTCATATAAAACTTTTTTGCATAAAAATTCTCCATAAGCAATTCACCACCACAACCACCCAAGTCACAATCTGTATTTACATCATCAAACATATTTACATTGTTACTTATGTACAACCACCATCTACTGTCAAAGTTCATATGCAATTCCTTCCACTCTACCAAAAATAACTAGTCTTTCAAGTTACTAACTATTTTACCTGAAGAACCAAAAATTTTCTATAATGTCACAAGGATGGAGTGAAAGTCCCACTGTCTGCAAAAGGCTTAGTTCGTTCCCTCGCGTCTCCTATGGCTCCTTCCCAGATATGTCTGTAAATAATATTTAATAATAGAGGGTTGAGTCTAAACTCAAAATGAGCTTGACCCAACGAGTGGATCTCAAGCATTTTGCTAAGAGAATATATCGGCTATTTTGAAAATAACTTTGCTGGCTAGTAGAAATAAAATGCAATGCTATAATACGGAAATTTTATAAAAAATGAAGCTTTGCAAAATAATACTGTCGTACAAAAATTGAAATATCAAACTGACAAACTGAAATTAATTTACTATATGGTTGTTAAAAATCTTGCGGAAATGAAATTTCCTATTTTTCAGCTGTTATAACAACACCACTGTGGCTAACATACTACGTCCATGAACACTGAAACAAACTGAGTCATAAGCGTAGACAGCCCCAAAAGCCAAAGAACACCCTGCATACAGCCCAAAACCTATGTGTATACAGAATGCGGACCCAAAGTCCTCTGAATCATGTCTGATGGTTACCATATCTGATGGCATGTGTCAGGGTCATAACTGATGACATCACCATATCTGATGGCTAGTTCATGACCATGTCTGAGAGCTACTGTGGTGGTCATTGATTCTGATATATTTTCTGATCCATAGCAATATAATCGTTGTAAACAGAGAAATTTATGATATCTAAATCATAACATCATACTGAATTTATCTATAATGTCTGAAAACATCCGTAATATGAATACAACATAATTGAAGACTGAAACATAAAACTAAGCTTTTCTACCATACATTAAGCTTCCATACAACACCGACTTTACTAAGCTGCCATCATCTTGGATAAAAACAAACTTATCCGATTATCAAACTAGACTATACAAGTACAATAGCATAGTTAAAAGGCATCCGGAACTGTAATATTGCAAAGTATTTGTAAAAATAGGGTTATTAAAATAGGCTCAAGACCACTCACCTATTTATTGCATGTATCCAGCAGTTCGCATATGCCCAACCTCCATCGATCACCCGATTTATATTTTTTTTCTAGTAGAAAGTGTCGAAGGTAATTAGAAAGATATTAGAATATCATGCCTATTTCATATTTTCGTACATTCATTAGTCAAGAACTTTTTGATGCCAACCCACTACAACTCACTAGCATGGTTTGGTAGGGATCTTATACCATTCAAACTATCCACAATGAAACCAACCCTACCAACGAACTGGATATCTCCTTTTAACAACTTATCCTGATTTATTCCATTTAATGACTTGCGATGTATAATATGCATAGTGTCACCGGAGTGAAGTGTAATGATCTCCCATAGCTATGAAATTTAAGGATGATCCGTTGAAAACTAAACCAAATGCTTGGATGAAAATTTCATGTTACTAAAATATTATCCAAGATCAGATTCTCTCTTCTTGAATCACATACGAGAGTTAAACAACATAATAACCATATGTATTATCTTCTCAGGACTAACAATTCTAAGAGTGCAAAATATACCTCTACCAGAATCACCCTACGTTATTTATATCCCCAATAACAGCTTGTCTTAGTAAAAGCATCATCTCTATGTTCTCCTTTCATATATTTCAGTACTTACTCAAAATCTCATCTAAACACTATCATATCCCATCTAAAATTATACCATCTTCGTGATTAGTTAAGACCATATCCAACCCAAAGAATATTTGTACTAACAAATTTATCCATAGAACATCATCAAAATCTATTTCTATAAAATCAGTACTTGAGAACCTCTCTGTTAGGAATCACGGAAGGTTTACTTCAGCAGAGGTCTTTCTATACTATCAAGAGGCTTCCAAGTTAACGAATGGTCAGGGTAGATGAAATTGCCGGAAGGGTTATATATACACATAGTGTCATAACCTTCATGCTCTGAGACGTCACATGGAACAGTGTTGGATGTAGACATGAGTATATATCTAAGATGTTGTACTTGCCGACTTATATTTCGTGCAACAGTACAACAGTGCACACAGTACAGGTCATACCATCTATTCAATTCTAAATGAAATTCTTAGTTTATACCTCAGTCCAATTTACATATCTCGTTCAAGGTAGTAATTTTACATCTATGACCCTAGATCTTTTGGATCCATTAATATTAAAATAAGTTAATTGTAACATATCTCATTCTTCCCATTAATCTAACGTGTCTTCTTCTATCTTTCTAATTCTAATTTTATTCCTTGCAATAATATAAAATTAAGTTTAATTTAGAGCATATATAGCGACCAAACTTATTACATTCAATTTGCAGTATAAACAGGAAAGGTAACTGACTATATCCATATATCACATCCCCGATCCCTTCTATGTTTATTGATATATATGTGTCTGTGGATATATAGATCTGTATCCATCTCAGAAATGATTATGGTAACATTTTATCTCCATCAGTCAATACATGAATCTACAATTAAAATCATATGGCTCTGTACATGGCAATTGACATATACCTGTATGTGTGTGTGTGTATAACCAGTACTTAAACATTTGATCTAGAATGAATGTCACAAGCAAGCATATCACCAAGTTTAGCATCTTTAAAATATGCAACAACATTAGTAATAATAAAAAAGAACATCACTAAAACTCGGAACAAAGTCTTATAGCGTATCAAAAAGTTTATCTATTTAACTACAGTTAGGAAATCAGTAATTTATCAACATCAATAATTTATAAAGAAACATAAGTAATAGTTGGGAAATCATCTGTAAGTTATTCGATAGCATCTTTAAGCATCGTTAAATACAAGCAGCAGTATACCAAACAACGATCAAGATAGGTTCTATGCATGCAGCTATTGTAATCAATCGCAAGTGTTCAATTTAAAAAAGAATTTGTTAATAAAAAAGAATTTGTTAACGTAACCCTAACTCATCAACTTCCTTAAAAACTCTTTGTAGAAATTGACTTAGCATTCCAATGGAAGATGACGTTTTGTTACAAGATTTCTTACCGTGTCTAATCGTGTCTTGCCCGCTCTGTCCGCGATGCAATCGAAAAGAAATTCTTCTCTGCTCTGCTGCGAACCGAACTCTTTCGCTGGTAAGTTTTTTTGAATGTTAACCTAACTTGTAACTTTTGATAAGGCAGTAAAAAGTAAGATATTGTAAATACAGCTTTAAATATCACTTTGGTAATATTTTTATTAGGATAAGTAACTTCTATATGTACTACAAGTAATTTTAAAAGGAAACTATAAATTTATTCACATACCATAAGTAACTTTGAAGCATTTATCAGTAAGTTTTGTTTCACACATGCATCAGTAATTTTGAAACATGTATCGGTAACTTTGAAGCATGCATCAGTAAGTTTCTTTTACTTATCAATAACTTTATTAATACGTTAGTAGATTTGAAGAATGCATCAGTATCTTTGAAGCATGTATCTGTAACTTTGAAGCATGGATCAGTAAGTTTTCTTATTTTTATCAGTAACTTTAATATTCACATGTAAAATAACAATAGAGCTATGCATTAGTAAGTTTGAAACATGTATCAGTAACTTTGAAGCATGCATCGGTAAGTTTCTTTTATTTATCAGTAACTTCTTTTAATACGTTAGTAGCCTTGAAGAATGCATCAGTAACTTTGAAGCAGGTATCAGTAACTTTGAAGAATGGATCAGTAAGTTTCTTTTTTTTATCAGTAACTTTAACAATTACATGTAAAATAACAATAGAGCTATGCATTAGTAAGTTTCTTTTTTTATCATTATCTTTTTTTATTTGTAAGTAACTTTTACATATTCATTAGTAATTAAAATATACGAATGTGTTGATATTTACCAATGACGTTTAACATATGTAAGAAATTTAGTACCAACAGTATTTCATAATTAATTGATACGTAACTTCAAAAGCTTTCAAGGGTAATTCGATCTGTTCAAAATGCAACCACTATTTTTTTTCTTATCATCAGTAACGGTACTTGAATTATCACTAAATTTGCATCAAAATTTAGTAATATATTATTCGAAATTTTATACGTATGAAATATGGAATTAATAGTAACGATTCGTAACTTCTGAGCATCAAAAAGTATTCAGATGAATTTTAAAAAATAAAAATCGCTTCTTAAGAAATATAACACTTATTTATATAATTCTAATTTTTCGCAAACACATACTAATCGAAAGTTAGATATAAAAATTTCAAGTTTAATAGAAGAATCATAGAAACTTACTGATTCACGATCCAGAAGCACCTTCAAATGTTTTTCAAAGAGGAATGAGAGTAGGGTTTGGCTTTGTTTGATCGTTGTATGCGTAAGGAAGAAACCCTAATTGTTTTTTTGGTAATTAATCGATTACTAACTTCGTTCTAGAAAAGAAATTAACACCCTTTTTTTCGCGCTAGCGGTTATGGAAACCAGAACGTGCCATATTTAACATTAAATTTAAATATTTATTTTAACCGCACGATCAATATCGGACGTATGTCATTAGGGGCTTATTAAATCCTAAATGGGCACAGGGCCCTCTAGATAAGCCATATATATAGGAAAAAATGGGGCTGCCCCCTGGGGGCAGCCAACATGGCTGCCCCCGCCCCATTTTTCGGCGTTTTTTTTTATTTTTTTTGAAAAATAAAACCATGTATATTCATCCATATATCCCGCCTACATGCCATTCGAATTTTGTCAGAAACAGAGACTCCTACGGCCTCCATCTCGATGGTATCGATTTAAAAAAAATCATGTTACCGTTAAAAAATTACTGTCCGGATGGAGGCCGTAGGAGTCTCTGTTTCTGACGAAATTCGAATGGTATATAGGAGGGATATAGGGATGAATGTAAATGGTGTTATTTTTCAAAAAAAATAAAAAATTTTACCCAAATAAGGCGGGGGCAGCCACATATGACCCATATATATATATATATATATATATATATATATATATATATATATATACATATGGAAAAATGGGGCTGCCCCCTGGGGGCAGCCAACATGGCTGCCCCCGCCCCATTTTTCGGCGTTTTTTTTTTATTTTTTTTTGAAAAATAAAACCATGTATATTCATCCATATATCCCTCCTACATGCCATTCGAATTTCGTCAGAAACAGAGACTCCTACGGCATCCATCTCGATGGTATCGATTTAAAAAAATCCTGTTACCGTTAAAAAATTACTGTCCGGATGGAGGCCGTAGGAGTCTCTATTTCTGACGAAATTCGAATGGTATATAGGAGGGATATAGGGATGAATGTAAATGGTGTTATTTTTCAAAAAAAATAAAAAATTTTGCCCAAATAAGGCGGGGGCAGCCACATATGACCCATATACATATATATATATATACACATATATGTATATATATACATATATATACATATATATACACACATATATATATATACATATATATATACATATATATATATACACATATATATATATATACATATATATATATATATATACCTATATATATATATATATATATATATATATATATATATATGGGGTTGGGGAGCATGCACCCAAGTGCATGTTATTTTACATACATTAGGGTTTATATCTTTCATGGTTTTTTTTACTTTTTTAGAAAATATCATCATATATATTCATCCATATATCCCTCTTATCTGCCTTTGAATTTCGTCATAAATAGAGACTCTTATGCCCTCTATCTAAAACATGTCGATTACAACAATTTTAAGACCGTTAAAATTACATGTTTTACATGGAAGGTATATGACTCTCTGTTTCTGACGAAATTCGAATGACATATGGGAGGGATATATGGATGAATATACATTGTGATAGTTTTCAAAAATGTAAAAAAACGTGAAAGATATAGACCCTGATACATGTAAAATTACATGCACCTATGTGCATACTCTCCAACCCCTATATATATATAGGATTTCTTTCAAATGGGACGCAGTCCTTCCATAGTTAAGGAAGGCCAGCCCCTTTTTTGTATAATACATGATGACTTTGGTAGAATACATATACAGTTTTGTATTATAATGTGCAGTTTTAATGTTTGTATTATAATACGCGTTTTGTATGCGGCTTTGTATTTATAACGTGCACCTATAATACAAACTATATACGTATTCTACTAAAGTACTCGTTTTTATACAAAAAAGAAGTGGCCTTCCTGAACTCATGAAGGATTGCATCCTATTTGAAAGGGCCCCTATATATATATATATGAATTTTTAGTTTTGCTCCTTCTAAATTTATGTAAATACACTTACACTCTTACTTTTTTTTTACAATAACAGTTGTGCCCCGTTATTCTTAAAAGATTCACATGTACCACACATTTAGTAGAGTAATATAGGTGTATTAAGTGTGATAACAAAAAGACAATGCTATGAATTTTAAGAATACAAGCACACGTTTTATTGCAAAGATGACATGGGAAAAAGTGTATCTGCAAAAATATACATGAGCACAAGTATAAAATCCTTTACTTATATGTGAATTTGATATATGTAATTATTATATAGGATAAATTACAATTTGAATCAACATATATAGGTCGGATCCCATAATGGGTCCCGGTCTTTAAATTGTAACGATTCGGATTCCAGAGCTATTAATGTAAGGAACTTTTTGGGGCTAATGATGAGTATGCCCTTGTTTAAAAGTTGAAACCCAACACACTTTCCCTTCCCAAACAAGAACATATTCGTCATGAACCCCAAAATTTCCATTTCTTAAATGGTTCTGAGACCCGAATCGATACAATTTAAAGATCATGACCCATTCTAAGATTCGACCCATAGATGAAGACCCAAATTGTAATTTACCCTATTACATATCCCTGTAGACCCAGCTAATATTATAGTCCCTGTTTATAGACAGAGGAATATATGTCTCCTGGTTTGTATTGCATACTTCGAAGAGGAAGTCAGTCAAATCTGTAGTGCAGTGCTCAGAGAACCTGACCCCTTTCCAGGAGTAAATTACACAAAGGCCCTCAATTTTATATACAAATTTTATATTGTGCCCGAACTTTAAAAATCATTTAAAAATAACAATGCGATATTCGATCTTTGATATTTATTTCAATATTGTCCCAGTACCCAGACTAATGGAAGTGAGATAATCATGTTTACGAAGATATACGTGTGATTAGGGATGATGCGAACTAACATTTAAGATGCAGATATAGTTTTTTTACCAGATGCGGATACAAATATATTGTTAATATTGAAGATCTGAAATTATATAAAAAATAGGTGTGACTATGGAAATGAATAATCATCACACGTAACAAATGGATAAGATGACCGGTCACCTTCACGGGAAGGACCTGATGCAGAGCTAGAGGTGAGAAGACCCACTAGGGTGACGCCACGTTGAGGACTCATAGGGCTTCTTAAGTTACCAGGTATTGTAACCCGGTCCACGTTGAGGACTCATAGGGCTTATTAAGTTACCAGGTGAGATGACCGTCTGTATTTGTTGGGTTGGAAATTCATCACAAATCAATGTAATATTATATAATATTTATTATTTCAACCTTCTCTAATTCATCTCAATCATCCAAATAACTACTATTCACAAGAGGATGTCCCAACCCACTTCAACTCACTTACCAAACATGCTCATAGAATTCGGAAAACTCAAAGAACTTGAAAGAATAGAAAGAATTGATAAATTATATTAACTGAAGAAGTGCGAAACATGAAGATCGTTCATTTTAGTGAGATCTATATTTTTGTAAAAGGAAGGTTTTACAAATTCAATTATATACGAAGGAGTTTTCATCAGTTGTGTCTCTTCCAGAAATTACAATTATAATTATGCCCTTCTTTTTGGGAATATCATTTGTGTCCCCGACTTCTTACCGTTGCATCACTTGTGTCCCTCGAATTAGTAACCGTTAATAACCAACGCAAGCGGATGTTAACTTTGACGATACAAATGGAATTAAATTTTAAAAATGGGATTAAAAAATCATCTTCATCCTCTTTCTCCTCCATCATCTTCTTCCTCGTCCTCCCTTCTCTTCCTCCTCCCCAACTCCTCCCTCGCCCTCGCGGCCCCCCTCTGCCCACGCTCCTCCTCCACCCCGAGCTCTCCTGCAACCTCCTTTGCCCCGAGCTCCCCCCGGCCCTCTGCTCCTCCCCCACGCCTCCCCCTCCGCCCTGTCCTCCTCACCTTGCTAGCAACCTCCTCCTTTGTCCCCAGAATTCTCCTTCGCCCTCGACCTCCTCCTCATACCTCTGCCCGTAGCCTTCCCATCCACCCCATCCTCCTTACCATGTCTACAACCTCCTCCTCTGCATGCGCATCCTCCCCCTTCACCCTTGTTCTCCCCACCCCACCCACAGAGTCATCCTCTGCCCCCAGCATCCTCCTCCTCCTCACCCATTCGCCTGTAACCTCCTCCTCCCCCTGCAACATCCTCCTCTGTCTGCAACCTCCCCGACCCTCCTCCTCTACCCGCATCCTCCCCCTTCGCCCACATCCTCCTCACCCCGCCCACAGCCTCCTCCTTGTTGTTAATAAGAACGCCAATGCATATATTAAACAGTAAAACATCGGATCCAAATGAATTAACAGAGAAACAATACCGAATAAGTTTACATTAAACGTATGTTTCCCAATCATTATCCGATTATACAATGCAAACAGGAACCGATTAAAAGAACAGAAACAAAAATAAGGGCATGATCCAGAAAGGGTAAAGCAATAAACATATTGCGGCAACCAAAATAAAATAAAGATTAGTTTAGAAGTCACCGAAGCGTCCATGAAATGGACTGTCCTTAGAGAAGATATCGCCCCCACAATACCGGTGCGTAGGGTACTGGCGATCTGCTCCCGGGATACGACGGCTCACGATCGTCGTCGGCGCACACCAACGGGATCGTCCTCGATTGTACCTCAGAGAACTGCAGCCGAGAGAGGAAGAGGAAAAACGTTCGTCCGCGAGAGGAAGAACCAGAGAGAGAGACGGCGTGAGAGAGGTTTTTCTTGCATGTGAAGAAAAACAACGTCGAGTGAGGGATATATATAGAGGGGCTCGCGTGCCCTAGCGCGCGGTTACCTTTGATTTCCGAAAATGCGTCCCCAAAACGCAGCCTTTCGGATCCCAAAATCGCGCTCATAATGGCGAGTTGAATTCCCATTTAAGTCGACTTACCAAATTAATCGTGTAATTAATTTAATCGACTTACCAAATGAAAATCGCAGCAAAAGTATCGAGATCCGAGATCCGAATTGACTCTCCCGAGCCCGAGCCCGAGATCCGAGATCCGAATTGACTCTCCCGAGCCGAGCCCGAGCCCGAGCCGGAGACGAAGACGGAGCGGAGCGCGCGCGCTTGTGTGGTCCTCCATTCCTCCTCTCTACTATTGCTACAAGAGCTTGGGGTGTGAACTCATATATAAGTCCACCAAAAGTTTAGTTCTCCACGATGTTGTACTAAACTTCCATCCAAACTTTCCATATTTCAAATTTGGGAATTCCCAGCTTTCCCTCCAAAACATTTGGTTTCTTAATTGAAACCAAATTATTTCCAATTGTAATTACATAGACTTTCCAATTAAAGTCTAAATACAATTTTGAATACAACACTCCTGTAATCACATTCTCCTCCTCCACCCATAGCTTCCCCCTCCTCCTCTGCTCGCAGCCTCCCCCTCCACCCCGGCCTTTGTCTCCTCCTTCCCCTCCCTGCCTCCGACCTCCTCCTCCTTTTCACCACTCCGTCTACAACCTCCATCTCCACCCCATATTCCTCTTCCCTCCGCCCAGAGCCTCCTTCTCCTCTCGGTCTATCAGACCTCCTATGTTCGACAAGCGCTACCCCGTCCCAGAATTCGTTTTGATCTTAAAAATCGAGAGCAAAAAAACTAATATTCTCTTATTTATGTATAAGATATACAGATACAAACAAATTGGTGTATATTATCCAATCCACAATCATACTTGTTTTATACATATTTCATGTATCCTATCCATTTTAAAATGGAAGCGTACATGGATACCACTTTGATATCCGCAAATATCCATATTTGTATCCATATATCCATTTTCAACATATAATTATATGTTTATTTTTAATCATATGTAATATAATTGTATACATTCTTTGAGTTGTGATAATTATTAATTACGATGCAAGCATATTTAGTATATATTTTTCATTTTAATACATCCTATAAATGTATATTTAAGATAATATATAAAGTATTTCTAATATTATTCGTATCTAATTAGTATCTGTATCTGTTTTTAAGGACATGATAGCATAATTTTATTATCCATAATACGAATCCAGATCCGCATCTGTTTTTGTATTTCAAAACGATAAGGATATATGTATGCATGTTTCTTTATGGGACTATTTGCATCCCTATTATGAGACCTCTCATTGTCGTAATTTCTGGTTCCATCACAGTTTCCAATATGGGTCAATATTTTGGTTGTAGTGTTACAACCTCCCACCTTATACCGGTAATCCTTGTTACCATTTTGCAATATTTTGATAACATAGTTTTGAGATGCGCTTCCGCGGAGGCAGAGCGTTACAATATATCTAGACATGTTGATATATGCCTATATAATATACATAAATATACCCACTTATAAAAATATCAACATCTGTGTATGCCCAAAAATAATTATATTTGCAATTGTATCGATATCAAAAAAAATGAAAACAGTATGCACATACATACATACTTGTATATGAGGAAAAATGAAACTAATACCTTTATCTTGTATCTATATCTACAAAAAAAATAAAAAAGGATAAAATGACAGATGGAACAACATGAGTATATTTGTATGAGTGCGTTTGGTTCATGGGTTATCCGGGGAGGGTAATCTTTTTTGTGTTTTGATGTTTGGTTGGTGGGTTTAGAGTTGTAAGGGTTTGAGTGTTGTGACATATTGACATTTGAAAAAGTGGGTAGTTATTGTGATATTGAAGTTTGAAAAAATGGATAATTATTGTGATGTGATTGTATTGAAGTTTAGAATATTGAGTAAAAGTTGAGTAATTTATAATTTTTAGATGATATAATGACATAATATATTTTTTGATGAGGAGAGAGTGGGCCCGATAAGAGGGTTTGAGAAATGAGTTTTGGGGTAATCCCATCAAAGTGAAGGTAACCCCCAACCGAACGGCCCTTATATGATTAGACGCCTACGTCTGGTTATGTGAGTAGAAGGGTGGCAAAGTGACAATAAAAAATTCTCATTTTTAGAACATTTAGTTGGATTTCTCTCTCTTTCTTGTTTGATCAAATTCAAAGAACAAGACAAAAAAAAACACGTCAATCGGGTTCGGATTTCTTGCTATGAGTGGAATCACGATAAGACTTATTGTGATAATCCTAACATCCATTCACATCCTTATTTTGAGGTAAAAAATCAGATGATTTCATAGTGAGATGTAGAACGGGGCATTGTGCTCCACCCGGCTCTACATGGGAAAGTTCTATTTCGAGCTCGTTAATTTTCTGTGAACTTTGAGCCGGGTTGAGGTCCGATTTTTTTAGCAAATCGAGGACTCAAGTCCGACCCAAGGCATGGGAGATCGGGCTCAGGTTCGGACTGGGCTCAGCTCACGTTCATGTCGGTTCCATGAGGTTGCACTTTGATTCCAATTTATTGTTATGATATAATTCGTTCAGAAAAAATATTGGATGCATTGTTATGATATAATATTACTATCCATAGATAAAGGAAATATTAGATCTACTGTGACTGTAAATTTATGTCCCCTAATTTAGTTCCAATATGATTTATGTGTGAATTGTTGTACGTGGATTGTTGAAATCTGGAATGATTTACAGAATTCTTTTCCATGTGATCTAATCGTAATGTAATTTAATTTAGTAATAACATATGACTGAAGATTATTAGACTATTAACTATTTAAAGACGGTAGCATATGGATCGAGCGTAATATTTTTGAAATATGATAGTCCAAGTCCAGTCCATGTGTACATCGGGTTTGGGCCGGACCCGACTCGAGTGTGATATTTTTGAAATATGAGGGTCTGAGTGGCCCGAGCTTTTTCAGGTCGAGTCAGGGTCGGGTCCGAATCAACATGGCCCAATGCTCCACCCTAATGAGATGTATCATTTACCGATGGATGCACATCTTATCGTGCTATACTCATACCTCAGAGTTATTTTTTTGAGTAGTAAAGAGGGATATCCCTCCTTATTCCTCTCTCATTAATGTTTTAGGAATAAAGTTTCCCTTGCTATTCCTCCATTAGAGAGAGTACAAATAAATATTATCCCTTTGTCCCTCCTTATCCTCTCCATCTCACCGAATGAAAAATAGCAAATAACTACCCTGTATTCATCCTTATTCCTCCTCATCATTTCCTTCCTACCAAATGAAAACAATATATTATCTATCATTATATGTTTCCTTTATTCTCCGATGAATGGATGCGTGATATAGATGTTGTGATAAGTAAGTAACCACCTTATTTAGGGCATGTTTGGTAACTATATTGGATTGGGTTGAGGTCATGTGAATAATAATTGTTTGGATGATTAGGAGGGTTGGCGAAAGTTAGAATGACAAATGTGATGTGACGTGCCATTGATTACGTGCTACATATTAACTTTTTAATGATTATAATAGGTTTTCATATTAATTTTTTATTTGAACATGATTAAAAAATATTATAACAAAAAAATTATACGGTTTATACAACTAATTCCAATCCAAGAATGCAGAGATAAAGCAAGGGGTCCAGGTTACCTGAGGGTAACCTCCGAACGGGCCCTAAGGCCCTGTTCGGGTAGGGGGGTTAAATCCCTCTTTAGAGGTTTACCCCCTCAACCCATTCTTTCTCTCTCCCATGTGAGACCCAATTTTTTTCTCTTTTTTAATATATTAAATAAATCAATTCGTTAATTCCATAAAAAAATAATATATTATACTACCATATCATATAAAATTATAAATTGCTCCACTTCTACATACGGGAAAAGAAGAAGAAGAAACCATATGTTTCCTCAAGTTCCAAACACATCGCTCAGCTCTGAAACCTGAGGCCCGCTGAGGGGCCCGATCTGCCCACGTCATGCGTCGGGTCCCACAAAAGAGACATGTCAAAGGTGATCAACCGGAAGGAAACACAAGATCTGGAGCGGGAGCTCATCCTTTGAGCTTCACGGAGCCAGCAAAAAGAACATGGAGGTGACAGGCAAGGGATGTGTGGAAGCCAGCTATCAGTCGATAGCACGGTGAAGGTGAAGGAGATGACGATGACGAAGGCGAGGGAGGCTGAGACCGGTCTCTACCATGAATGCAGAAGACGAGCAGCCACGCATCGGAGAGGTGAACAGCACCCAGCCCGAGTGAAGGGCGACCCCCTACCTTCAAAGGCGGAGGAGGACAACACAGATGCCCCGAGCGCTCAGCAGGTGGGGAGCCGTTGCTTTCAAATTTAACTCGAATGTTCAATATGAGGAGTGATCCTATGAGAGCAAAAAGTTGTGAGAACATGAAAGGGGTGATTCTGGACCACATGATTCACCTAGAGAGAGAGAAGACCATGAGAGAAAAAATAGAATCATGTGATTTAGAATCATTCTTCTCATTCTCTCACAACTTTTTGCTCTCACAGGATTATTCCTCTGTTGAATATAGTTCTTTTTTATCTTTATATGCGTAACTTGTGATATTTACCCTTCGAGGACTCCTAACCCTTCGAAATTGTTTCTAATGCTATCGTTATCAAAAGATCACGATATCTTTATCTGACCCGCAATCCACGGAAATGGATATCAAAGACAGTGATATCCAAATAAAACGATGATTCACAGATAGAGATGGGTTGCTAATTACGACTATTTCCTATTACATCTGATTGGACTTAAATTAAGGTTTTTAAAAATTGGGTCAGTTATTGAACCGTTCAGTCTTACCGTCGGCCCAACTGGTCGGACCGTCAGTTCAAATCGGTCGGATCGGTGATGATGTTAGCATGATGTCATCATCCCTATCGAGTCAGAAAAAAATCACATTGAGGTTAATTTACTGGTCTGATCGGTCGAACCGGTTTTTTGAACCGATAAAATCAGATAGATACGTGTAATTATGTATTTATATATCAATGAAATAATTGTTTAAAATGGCAAATCTTTAGTAAAGTAGTCATATTTTCTACCATTATATCTAAATATAATATTATAACAATTTATTTATAGTTACTTTAGAAAATTACTCTAAGAAAGTAGTGACACAAGTTATATTCCAAAAAAGAGAGGGACATAACTGGAATTGCAAATAATAAGAATGACATAAGTGATAAAAATCATATTATTTCATTATCTAAACCTTTATTTTTTGAAAATATACTATACCACCAAAAATAGGTTAATCTGGATCAACTCAGTCCAACCACCTGAGTCAACACGGTTTGACCACCAGTCGGACCTTCTTCTTTTTAATTAATTACATAAAATCAGCCGAATTTATCGGATCGGAGTCAGTTCTCGATCCAACCGATCTGACCGACCAATCTAATCCGATTTTTAAAACCCTGCCTTAAATAATTAAGTTAAAATCACTACAATAAAAAGTAACAAAGTTATCTTATATACTTGTAATTCGCAACGATATCATGTCGTTGCTAAAAATTCATATAACAACGATTATCCATGACTTTTTATTTAAAACTTTATACAAATTACTGTTATTGCAACAACCTTGAGAAGATAAGAAAACTAATAAATGTTTTTTTACGATTCGTTGCTAAAAATATAATAATGGATACGATATTTGTGCAAGAAATAGTATTCATTGTTATATATTTGACTATAAAAGATAGGTCAACCGATTTTAGTTGTTGTCGTAAATCAAATATTCAATAATTGTAATCGTTGTGGACAAATATGATTAGGGATGAAAACAATCAGATGCGGATATGAATATAGGTATAATAATACATTTATCTATTTTAAAATACGAATATGAATGCGGATATGAATATTGACAGATATGAAAAATGAGTCACCATATCCTTAAAAATGAATACGAATATAAGACAAATATGAATCATATATGAATAGATTAACTAAAATATACATATTTAGGATGATTTATATATAAAGTAGATATACCATATATAGTGATTTCATAACAATTATATCAACAATGATGAATGCAGTTATAAAATATTGTTACATACAATTATAAATAAATCTATTATCATAATTATGTATGAAAAATGAAAATACAAATATGAATACGAAATTATCGAAAGTCAAAGGGACATCCATATCCACATCTATTTTAAAACGAATACGAATACGAATGTCAAAATATGTATAGAACTAATACGATAACCGATCGGATACGAATGTATCCACATTCATTTTCATCTCTAAACGTGAGCAATGACACATAAGAGGAAAATAATTAAAATGAAAAAAACGTAAAATCTCATGATCCCCACCACTTATAGCCCACCCTCACACTTTGTGAGTTTTATATGCGGGACTATCTTTGAGGGTATGGATGTTACATTCTTCGTCCTTAATTGCGTTGCTTTTTTTTATAGCTTGATCTTGATTTACTTTTGAATCTTGACTTAAGATTCATTATAGCAACAAGTCATTATTATTAACTTGATCTTCATTGCATCACAAATCCAAATACAAGATAAACAAACAACTTTTTTTATCTTTATTAAAATGTATGTACATGTAATGTTCCAACAATTTCCTCCTTTTAAAGAAGACAAAACTATTTGATCAGGGACGAAGACATAATTTTCTACTTGGGGGAGGGCAAATTATTGAGACCATGCACATACATATACACATACACATACATATATATGTAGATACACGATATATATAAAAAGTTCATATATATTATTATTTATCATTTTAATTAATAATATTTATTTACAATGAATTTTACAAAGATATCCCTACAAACTTACGATTTCACATAAATATCCAAACAAACATTATATGGACAAAAAACTCTTTACAAAATTCTTCAAATCACAAAAGCTTTTATTAATACGATGTTAAGTAGTACCATTAAATCTAATATTTTTAAAAAATAAAAGTATATTACACTTTAATGACGGGATGCAAAGGGATATAAATATATATATGTACATATTCCTTATAATATATTTTGACTGGTGTGTATCTATCTGTATTAAATGAATACATACATAAATGTAACTTTTGTATCCACATACATTTTTATTTATATTTTTATATTTTTAATATATAATTGTATATATTATTTTTAATTACATATAATAGTTTTTTTAACTTTTATGTATATTTGATACTTTTTTATGATATGTATATATATTGTATTTGTATCATAATAAGCCATTCAATTCATATATATAAACTAATTTATAAAGTATTTGTGATTGTATTCGTATTCAATCCATATTCATTTTTATATCTATACCCAAATTTCAAGATACAATAACACATTATTCATATTCGTTGATATCTATTTTGACATCTGTACTCATGTATTAAAATAAATTTGGACATAATAACACCTATAGGCTTGTCCATAACTAATAATTATATCTTTATTTTTATATCTTTTGCATAGTGTACTTACTTTTTATAGTCTAGATTTTGATGATTATTTAAATAATCCAGTATTTTTAATATCTCTATTTATATTCAAAATGAAAGTTCATAAAAAGATATAAAGTCCAGCACACATACAACATGTAAATGCTAATAATTGATTATACATCTTTAATAAAAGGAATGATTCAATGGAATGTGTGTATATGTACGTTTTTTTAATCTATTAATATTTCATTAGTTGCTAAATATATAAATATGAGTATTATTTGTTAGAAAAAAATTTTTATGTAAAAATTAGAGATGAATGTCATATCTATTACTATATCATTAACAAATGTCAATATAGCTATATTTATTCGTCATATTTTTCAGAATTTAACTGATCGACGATATTAAAATTGTGACGATTAAGCCACTATATGGACCAACAGTATTGATATAACAACGGGTATTACATTCTTTCCTAATTGCAAGAATAAAAAAATCCTATTAAATATTATTTATCATTATATATTAAATAACATACGATATGTGGTGAATTTAAAAATCTCTACATCCTTATTTTGTTCTTGTAGTTATGTATAGAGGGATTCAAATGGACAGTTACATATACAGATATAGGTATTATCGAATCCTTATCTGTTTTTTTAATACGATCAAGGATACATATATTGACGGATATTAAAATTATCTTACAATATCCTGAAAAAACATATATGGATGTAAAACAGATACTGATCGCATACAAGTAATGTTAGAAATACTTTATAGAATTGATTTAAATATATACGAATTGTATGGAAAATACATAATATAAACTTATTAAATGTGTTTGTATCATAAAAATTATACAGATATGATAAAAGAAGGTGTAGAATTATGCTATATGGTTAAAAATAATTCTATGGTTATATTTATATATGAAAACGGATATACGTATACGGATATTTGCGGATATCAAAATGATATTAATATCAAATGGATACGGATGTGAAAAAATAGTATAAAACGGATACGGCAGCGGATCGGATATGGATATATCCGTAACTGTTTGCATCTCTATATGTATAGCATGTAGTTCCTATAAAACATACATGTGTTAATAATTAAATTATCTTATTCGGATCATATTATTTATTTTTTATTGAGAAATGAGGATGGAATAATTATATACAACTTATAAATGAAAGATGGGCGGACCATTTTATACAACTTATTACCATTTATATTTAACTAATGTAT
Organism: Ottelia alismoides; assembly: GCA_037367405.1. Taxonomy (NCBI): domain Eukaryota; kingdom Viridiplantae; phylum Streptophyta; class Magnoliopsida; order Alismatales; family Hydrocharitaceae; genus Ottelia; species Ottelia alismoides. The sequence continues at coordinate 95,397 of JAZKJV010011892.1, read as the reverse complement.
TTAAATCATTTAATATTACTATTATATAATATATAATAAATACTTATTGGAGACCCTCCCGTCCCCCTTTCTCTGTCACTGTCTTTGATAGTGTTTCACAAAAATATAACCTCTTTTAGAAAGTTTGAAAACTCATCATTTGACAAACACCATCTTCTAGTATCTCTCCCTTCCACACACTATTCAAAGTATGAGACTATAAGTTATTTTTTTTTTCAAATATTTATTGATATTAATTCCATATTAAGCTTTTTTAGACATCATTCTTGTCTTTTTTTTCATAAGAGATTCCCCCTTTTTTTTATATTAAAGGCTTCCCTTTAATGATAGAAATGGAGAGATCATAGTTAAGGTAGAGTTCTCTAATCATGTAAACAGTGAATCTTGGTTTATATTTGACATCCCAAACATAATCTCTCATACGATAATCACAAAGTGTGATAGTGTGTTATAAGTAGTGGGGACTACTACTAAACAAGTTGAGCTTAAGCATTCTGTACTATGGTCAATAGACCCAGTTGAGCCTAAGCACAACAAAATTGTATAGGCCAGTTATCCTCGGTAATGGCTCAAAATTAGTTCTGAGAAATTACAAATACTTTCCCCTGAAAAAGATGAACCACAAAAGTCCGAGACACACTTTCGTCTCAATTGAAGCTTGAATCATCACAAGTGGCTTGAAATACCCTTTTCTTCGTAAATTGTCGCACCATTTCCTTCTCAAGTATGGTTTAATTTTATTTCTACAACTTGAACTCCTGCATTTGAAACTCTTGGACCCCGTTCGGGTAGGGGGTTTAACACCCTTACCCTATTTCTTTTCTCTCCCATGTGGGTCCTACATTTTATCTTTTTTAGTACATTAAATAATTCAAATCTCTTTCATCAATTCCATCAAATAATAATATATTATACCAAAATATCAGATAAAAATAATAAACTACTCCACTTCTAATCGTTTTTCCAAACTTCAATACAACCACATCACAATAACTACTTACTTTTTCAAACTTTAATACAATTATATCACAACAAATCCACCCAACCCATTATCCAAATATCAAAACACAAAAATAGATTACCATTGTTGTTGACAAACTTGATCTGCATATGTACGATGAACCATTTGAATTACAACGCATCACCCTTTTGACATCCCCATCTCTATCTTCATCGAAATCCACATTATTAATAAAAAAACAGGTACATGTGAAATTTTCAATGAAGATAAATATGTAAACATGCATCAATGCATTTAGGTCAAACCATGTGGATCAGATGAACCGCACATAGATATTTCGAACCGCTACGACGCGGAGGGCTAACGGACACACAAGTCGCGCAACAGCAACCGATCGGTTCGGTTCGGGCCGGAGATATGCCTCGGGATCAAGCTGCTGAGCCATCACCTGATTTGACCCTCACCCCAATCCCTTCGTAAAAAAAAAAGGAAGAAAAAGGAAACCTCGCATCCCCCGACATCTCCCCGTCCTCACACCCCCCACATCAACCACCTCGATGGAGATGCTGGAGGACGAGGACGAGCCCTCGCCCCCTCACTTCCCCATCCCCTCCTCCTCCCTCGAGATCCGCCTCTTCTACGTCCGCATCTCGCCCTCCTCCCACCCCTCCCCGCCCTCCGCCCTCTCCCTTGCCCTCCTCCCCCGCGAGCCCGGCGCCCCCCTCGACCTCGACGGCTCCCGCCTCCCCCCTTCCGCCGCCGCCTCCCTCGCCCTCCCCCGCCACCCCCCCGATCTCACCTTCGTCTCCACCCGCCCCCTCCGCCTCGCCGGCCCCCTCGAGTTCGAGCTCCGCGGAGACCTCCACGGCGACCTCCTCCTCTGCGGCTCCCTTCATCGCGTCGAGCCCCCCTGGGGCACTGGCGCTTGGACCCTCCACTGCCACGCCGCTGCCGCTGCATCAGGTGGTGGATTCACCGAGGTGGAGGTCTACGTCGCCGGGTGCTGCGGTGGCGGCCCTATTATGCTTACGCAGACGGTGCAGATGGGCGGGCGAAGGAAGGCCGCCCGACCCGGGGGTCTCGATGTCATACCTGAGGACGAGGTCAGAGAGGAAGGGAAGGAGAAGGGTTTGCTATGCCGGAGGCCGATGCAGTTGGTACGGATCCTTTGCTCTCTCGCTCTCTCTGTCTCTTTCGAGTATTTAGAATTTAGAATCACAAGAGATTACTGGTATTCCAGATTTTAATATCGGCTAATAAATCTACTATCCGGTTCCATCTCATATACTAAATGGATAGTATTTTTAATAGTATTTGTTACTCGTTTCCTTAAAAATGTCTATCATGACACACGCTTCTTTTTTTCATAGGCTACGTTTGGATGGATAGATTAGGAGAGGATGGACGGGATACGAAGGGAGGGGTGGCTGAAGGGAAAAGAATCTTGCAAAATAAATAACTAATATACCACTTTCCTTTTCCAAGTATGTCTGATATAGGAGAAGGAATCACCCCCAACTACTCCCTTCCGGTCCATCCTATCCATTTACTGTATGTATGCACATAAGTATAAGTTTGTGTGTGTGTGTGTGTGTATATATATATATTTATATTACATGTATCAGGTTTGAATATGTTCTGGTTCGGTTATCCACTAACAAATCACAAACGTGGCCCCACTTCATGGCTCAAAAATTCGGCAAACTTTGCCGAGATTTTGATTTCGTCAAGTTGATGAAATCAATATAGGGGATATGTCTTTCTTGCCTATCGGTATATAGGTAATAGGTGACATATCAGTGATATATTCTCCAAATTTCACTCGTATCCTTTGAACCCTTAAACAAAATTTCATTTTGGGGTTGTCTAGACCCTTGTCTACATGGCATGCCTTGCCTGGCAGTGTTCGTGGGCGCATAATAAGCTCTACAACGTGTCTGATTGAAATGACGGATTTTAATTTAATGTTTCTCGAGATTTTTGATAACAAATTCATGCTTTATGTAGTTAATATGATACATAGTGTGTGCATGTGTTCAATATATGTTTTAAATTTTAGAGTTTTATTGTTAATATAGTTATGTTTTATTGTAGTCTTACTTTTGATGAGTGATGAATTTCTCTCCAACCTATTAATGTGGTAAATATTCCCACTATTATTTATTCATATATTATGAATTTTGAGTTTGTGAGAGTATGTTATTTGTTATTTCAACTTATTTATGTGTTTACATGATTAAACTTATTGTTGTATGCCTTACTCAGTTTTGTATATCAACATGTCCGGTGCGGTGATTATGATGATGATACTACTATGAAACTTGTATTTAAATCTTTATTTTTAGCAAAAAGTGCGTGCTTTCCATCTTATGTATTAATCAAAATACTCTGGAAACCTTAAGTTCCAAAACAAATCGAATTTCATGTACATTACTTCATTTTTGTCTGGTTTCGACATCTCGTCGATGATATTTCATTTCTCCAAGCCTTTTCTCAAAAAAATTTATTTCTCCAAGCTAATGCAATGCCATCAAAATTGACATTTCGGGTTATGGCCCTACATAGGTAGTTGACCAAAGATGTGCATGGGTTGGGTTTCGAATGCTCCAATCATTGACCCTCCCCAACCCATCATTATCAAGACATGGGTCAACTTGATCCGTTCCAAGAAAAAGGCAACATATATTCTATATGGTTTTAGGTATTAAGATGTTTTACATCGATTTTACTTACACACATGTAAAGCAAAAGCTTGAAAACCATAGGAATGTTAGAATTATGATGTGTTTTTTTGAAGAAACAATATATTGATTATGAGAAAGACAAGGAACTCGATCCGCTCCGTATGTATGGACGTGGTGGCATAGGCACGAGCTTTGTTGGCTTGATGACGTAAGTTGTGAACAAGTTGGGGGTGGAGGAGTGGTAGAGAGGTGGTTAGAATTTTGATGGTGATGGAAAGGGTAGGCGAGGAGGGGGGAGCAAGGGAGGTATGTATGGAGGTGGCGCTGCTCGAGATGACACTAATGGAACATAGATAACCTGGAGGATGGCATAGAGGGTGTTGGAGTGGATGAAGGCGGGGGAGGGGGGGGGGTAGAGCATGTCATTGATACCATGTCATCATAATACGATCGACCCATGGATACCCAATGATTTTTGGGTCGGGCCCCAAATATTATGTGTTAAAATAGGATAACCGCCTAAAACGAAGGGAGAGAAGATCAAGGGTGCATGAGGGGGTGGTCGGACTAGGCGGGCTTGAGGATGAATGGGACTTGGAAGAGAAAGAGCTGGAAGAGAGAAGAGGGTATCTAGATGAGATCCATCGTGAGGATAAAAAGGAGATTGCATGCATGCATTGATCCAGGCAGGGATGGGTGTGCGAGGGGGATGCAAAATGCAGTTTTTCCACATCGTGGCTTGTGGGAGGAGGCGGAGGAATCTCATCCACTCGGTCGAGATTGGTGGTGAGGTGGTGGAAGGTGATTGTGAGGTGGGGGTGGCGCTACGAACGCATTTCTAAGCTTTTGGAAGAAGGGTTAGTTGACCAGATGGGGATGATGAGGGGAGTGTCACAGTTATATGGCGAGGAGGCTGATTTGCTGATCAGAGAACTTACTGAGGATGAGGCAAGGCGACGCTTTTCCAACTGAATGGGCAAGGTGCACTGGGCTCGGATGACTTCCCGATGGGCTTCTATAGGGAATTTTGGGAGATGGTGAAGGGGGATGCGATGGAGGTGCTGCTGGAGTTCCGTGAGGGTAATCGGGGTTTCGAGAGGCTCTACAAGGTGCTTCTTTTTCTGTCACCGAAGAAGTATGTGCTGATCAGGGTGGATGACTTCTGATCAATTGCCTTATCTAACGTGGTTTACCTCGTCATCTTCAAGATTCTCGCGGAGAATTTAAGGGGGGTGCTTAAGCGGATTATCTCACCAGAACAAATGGCGTTTGTATTAGGACAACATATATCATAGGTGTTTGCTTCAGAGATAGTGACAAGCTGGAGAAGGAATAAGACAAAAGGAGTGCTTTTGAAGTTTGACTTCTCGAAAGCCTATGACTACGTGGATTGGTGGTTCATTTAAGCATCTTTGGAGAAGAGGGATTTTCTGGATTTGTGGATTGCATGGATCAAGCAGCGTATGACCATGGGCTCGCATGCGGTGTTGGTCAATGACAGTCCGGAAAGGGGCCGAGGAGGACAAGATCCGAAGAGCGTCACATATTATGGATATCTTTGGGAGCTATTGGGCCTCCATTTGAATAGGGGTAAATTAGAGGTGGTCCCTTTCGGACTCTATGAACAGGAGGTGGAGCGCGTGTTAGTAGAGCTGGGGTGCCCTGCAGCATCGCTGCCAATCACATATCTGGGCCTGCCGTTGGTAGCAGGAAGACACAAGATGAGGGTCTGGAAGGGGTTAATCGAGAGGCTGGAGGGGAAGCTGGTGAGGTGGAAGACGAGAATGTTGTCAGAGGAGGACTGGTTCTCTTGAAGCACGTTCTTTCGGCCATTCTTGTCTTCTTTTGCTCTACAAGGACAATGCCTACTGGGTTGCGTTGGAGAATGGAGACCTTGATGAGGAGGTTTTTTGGTCAGACATGAGTCAATCTAAGAGGGGAGTGCATCTTGGTGGATTGGAGTAGGGTAACCTCGTCAAAGAGTAAGGGTGGGCTGGGCATCCTGTGCATGGAGGATATAAACAAGGCATTCATGGCCAAATGGGTGATTCGTATCCCGGGCTAATCAGAGGACCTGGTATGCAGACTGTTGAGGAAGATATACGAGATCTCGACGTCGTTGGAGGTCGCGACTGGGCTTTTTAGGTTGGGTAGAATCATCACAAAAGGACGTAGGGGGCGGTTGTTGGGGACAGAGGATGTCACCTGTGATAGATGTGGAGAGGTGATAGATGTGGAGAGGTGACAAAAGATCTGGAGCATCTGTTTTTCTCTTGTGCCAACACAATGCTCAAACAATAGCCAAAGTCGTGACCCTGTCATTGGCTGAGTTGAACTAGTCCAATCTGATCCAATGGAGTCCTCGAAATCGATATGTTTATGCTATACATCATTGCTTTCATTCGCATCCATAACCTCTTTAGACCTCCCATTGGTGGAAAAGAGGTAGTCCACATATTCCCTAGTCCGAGAGCAATGCATGCTGGACCCATCCACCCCTTAAATGAGGCTACCCATACGATCCTTAGTCATCACATTCTTCGTCATAAAAGCGACAGGATAATGTTCAGTCGATGTAGAACTAAAACCTTCCAATTTTAAACACCGTTTATAATCTTGTGCATAAATCCAGAGATAAAAAACCACAGAAGCAAATAAAATAGGTAAGCCCCTACCTATTTCTTGTTACTGCAAATTGAAGCGTTATGCCCCTACCCATTTCTTGTCTCGATGAGGACCAGAAACCTTTTTATTAATGCTTGCGCCCTTGTTCTGTAAGACTAAATGGTCAAACCATGAGGTATTGCATTCAGAAAACTAAAATAAAATAAAAGAATAACAAATCAATATCCAAAGCGTAACTATTTTCTGTTTTGCTAATCATTCTTACTTCTTCATCTTTCATCCTCCATCTTCTATTCCCTCACCCATCACCCCTCAAAGTGGCTCACTCCAATGATGCAGAGTCGGGCTTGAGATTGTCGGGTTGGTGGTGGTTGTGACACAACTCGATTTTTATGAAGATTTTGGTGGTTTCTCGTGCCTACCTATTAACTGTAAGAAATATGTGTTTGTATCATCTTAACTTTCTCCTTTGACTAGGGGAGGGCGCAAGAGTGGGATTGTATGAGGGTTTGTGAGCTAGGACCATCGTAAATCGATCAGGATAAGAAAGAGGCTTTGTCAGAGGATGAAGAAGATGTTGATGCCATGAAGGCATGGAGGTAGGCCAGTGTGTGAAGCATCGATATGAAAGAGGCTATGGATGATGTTTATCACTCTTGGTCTTCAATGGTTCATTGGAGATGCCAACTGCACCACCAAGTGATTTTAAGGTGCTTCGTATGCATTGAGGAGGGACGTTTTGCTTGGATATGTGAGCATCACGTGCCATGTTGCGAGTGATCAAAGAAGAGGGCGTGACACAAAGAAGGATCTGATGGTGAAGCCACCCACGACTGAGGTACAATACTGATTATTGGTGTCGGAAAGGTACGCCATGACTTGTGGTTGTTGCTTGCGTCGAAGTTTAATGGCGATGAGATGTGGTTGAATGACATATTGGTGTATGGCTTGGGCTTTCAAATTTCAATGCAGGAAGAGCATATGTTGAAAGGGGAGGTTGGTCAACCAAGGCGTTAACCGTGGCGTACGTCCGTCATCCATGATGACGGTGCTCTGCTAGTAGGGGTGAAAAAGAATATTAATATATATGTATCCAATCCGTTATTATATTCATTTTATACATATTTTAATATTCGTATTCGTTTCAAAGTGGATGCGGATATGAATATCAATTTAATATTCATGAATATTCGAATTCATATTCCTATATCAATTTTAGTACATAAATAGTCTTAAAATTATTTATAATTGTGTGACAAAATTTTATGTTTTCATTCACCACCTTCAATATAATTGTTATGACTCTTATGAGATATATTTAATATATTTATTTTTTGTTTAAACCATCCTAAACATGTATATCTTAGTTGATCTATAAAATGTTTTGGTTACTATTCGTATAGGATTTGTATTTGTTTTATGTTCATATTCCTTTTGAAGGTTACTGTCATACATTTTTCCCATTCGTCAATATTCGTTTCACATTCGTATTAGTATTTTCAAAATGGGTAACGATATGACTAATACATATATTCGTAGCCGTATCCAGTCGTTTTCATCTCTATGTGGTTGTGATGCATAGCATGCTTTCGCTTGTGGGAGTTCCCTTTAGATTTCATGGTTTTGAGATTTTTATTGTTTAACTGAAGCCGATGGAATACCTCATCACGACGGTCAGTGATGGTTTTAGGTCATGCTCAAGTCTGGCGATGATGGTGGGGATCTTGGATGCCTCGTAATCAGTGTCGGATGCCTTACCTCTTCTTGTTGGTCGGGCAATGTTCTGGAGTGGTGTGTCGAAGGTGGACTCGCCCCTCTATAGGTTCCGTAGCAGGAATGGATGTGGTGATGCAATTGGAGACAATGATGATCATTATTTTTAATCGAAAGTCGGATGACTAATCGAATTTAGTAGAATTGTATACATATATTTTTTACATTTTTAATATTTTTAATATATAAGTCATTTTTATACATATATATTCTTATATATCTGTACAGATTTGTACATTTATAATATCATAATGAAGTAAAAGAAACAACCGAATTCAAATAAAAAATTAAGCATCTTAGACTAATTTTGCTTTTAAAAAAGGAATACATATATATAAAGATTTTTAAAACATCGCATGGTTAGTCGACCAACTAATTGATTAACCGCTTATTGATCAAGTAGTCAATAGTTAGTCGGCCTCCTGGCTCACCTCATCGGTTCAATTAGTTGGACTGACTAGTCGTCTTAGTCGATCGATTTGTGCAATTATATATATATATTGCATTTTATGTTGAGAATGCGACATACTACATAAGGGCATCACATACATCGTATCGTGAGTGCACTTGCATCGTTGAAAGGTTGGAAAAGAGTTGTGTTTGTACATTTTGTTGTTATTTTGAATAAAATATGTATAACATCTGGTATCAAAAAATAATATTTATAGCATCCCAAGCTAGATGATCATATTTTGATGCTAAAAGAAATGATTGGGAATTTGAGTATAGCTTAAGTTTGACTCGGGATAAAAATCTTGTTCACTCATGGTTGATCTTTGTGGTCGTGTGATGGTTTTCTTATTTGTCATATACACTATTACAGTTCGATTCGTCTCCTCACACCTTTTTTCAATGAAAATGAAAGGATTGAAGAGGGAACTATTTTAGCCAAATTAATCTTTTCTACTTTGATAACGCTCCAACTACATTGCTTAATCTATACACTTTCTATACATCATTTTTTTGGGAGGGTTTTATATTTTTGAACACTTATAATCTTTTTCAGATTACACAACAATTCCTGTAATCTTTGTAATTGCATAACAATTCCTTTAATCTTGTTTTGTTTTATACCGTTAGCCCCGAACGTTAAACTTCACCAATCGGCTCATTAAGTTTGACTGCATGGACCAAGTAGAAATTCAAATTTTGTTGGTAAGAACTTCACAATTGTGTAATACATTCTACTCCATCTGTTTCTTTCGTATCACCCTCATGTTCTTTTCTTTCCTCCTCCAACACCTTCAATTCACCATGTCACATCTCTTTGATTCTTCCTTTAGACTCTTTCCTAAAGAGTCTCTTCAGGCACCTCTGTACGATCTCTAAATTGTCATTGCAACCAAAGAAGGAACCGATGTTTGTGGTATACAGAGTCGTTCTAACCCTTCACAACCATAGTGGCCTCGTGCATCGTACTCAACAAGTTGGATGTTGTGTTTAACGGGTGGTAGGGATTGCATGAGCATCTGTCAAATGAGCTGGGGGTGATGGGGAACTAGGGAGATGTGAATGGGGTAGAGGTGGAGAGTCTGATGTCATGTCGAGGGATGGGGGGGACTCGGGGGCTTGTAGGAGGGCTCTATAGAGAGTAGGGTTGAGGGATGACTCAATAGAGGGCTCGAGAACGGAGAAGCAACAGAGAACGGAGATGGATGGAGCTGAGGGAGGGCTTGAAGATAGGGTGGAGAAGAGGAAGGGATTCAAAAGGTAAGGAGAAGGAGAGAGAAGACATGGAAGAAGAAGCACATGTTTGGGCTGAACATAGAAGGGTAGAGAAAAATTTTGCTACTCCATCTTGCAATGGTCAAGAAGATCCTCCGTAGACCAACACCCCACCCCCCTTTTCCAGCTCCAACCACCAATCGGTTGTCTTTGCAATACGGAACAAGTCCGTTTCATTGCCATGGCTTCTCTATTTTCGACCCCAAGGGCAACCATTTCTTTCGAGTAAACAACTACTCCCCCGCTCAAAGTTCCCCCATTTTCATGGATGTCTTCGGTGAGCCCCTCCTCACTGTACGTCGCTGTCACTGGGTATCTATTTTCCTTTCAACATTGATTTTTTCCCACAAGCCCACCTCCTTAACCATTTGGCTTCATCGTCATAACATGTCTTCTTCTTCTCCGTCGTCTCACTAAGCTTGTGCCAAGAGGTGCACATGGCGGAGAAATAATGCATGCCTTTGATTTTGGTGAGGAGACATGTCCCCCTTGAAGGAGTTACCATGTGTGTGAGGCGCATGGTGCCGTGATGGGTATAATGTGGATGGGTGCTAAGGGGAGGAGCTGCATGGTGTACAAGGTGAAGAGGGTCGTGGTGGAACTGCAAAAGGAGGGGTTTGTGGGGCAAGGTTTGACGGTGGCGTCCTCAAGCTGATTGTGCGAGAGGGCATTGACAACATCACGACTGTGGTCCATAATCTCATCCTTGATTAGATCTTTGGCTTCAATTTGATCTTTAGTCCGATGGTTTGAGGGTAGGAGACAAAGGGAGTGGAAAGGATGAAAAGATGAAAAAGATTATATTGTAATTGCATTTTTATTTTTAAATTTTAGTCCCTATGGCCGAACCTGAAGATTGACCAACGGATTTTAACAGCATGGGCTAATTTTGCAATAACAGAGCAATGATTCCAGGGGTTATAGTGTAAAGATTAAATGTATTTGGAAAAGATTATAGGGATATGGGTGTAAAATACCATTATTTTTTACATTTCAATTCGGAAACTTGAGAAAGTAGGTATGCCGATTTTGTTTTGTTCGCAGGAACGGCTGCTTTTGGGATTTTGCCTGGTTAGTTAGTCAGGCAAATTCTGTTTGCGGACCAAAATGTTACAAAATCTCGTATAAATGAAAATTAGTATGCACCCTTGTCGATTTGTTTACCTGAAGTTTTTTTATGGGCTGTAATTCCTAAGGAAAAGATTAAATATTTTCGGGGAACAATTAGATAAGAGTAGTTACATTTGGATTTCGTTTCAAAAAAATGCAATTACCGTCGGAGACATTGTGTTCTAGTTATTCCTCTCCTTTATGATCACTTGTATGAGTTGCAACAACAATAACAAAGCCTTTTCCCACAATTAAGTAGGGTCGGTTACCTGGATTTTTTACCTCCATTCAGATATGTTTTGGGTCACTCTCGGATGTAAATTCAAATAACTAAGATCCCTTTGGATGGTCTCATTTCAACACTTCTTGGACCTTCATCGCCCTCTCCTAACCGGCTCAACATCCGAAATCTCGCATCTTCTAACTAGTGCATCAACTGACATCCTTTGCAAATAGCCATACCGTCTTAAACGGTTTTCTCTCATCACTTGTATGAGTTCTCAAACAAAAATTATCCCAAGTTTGTCATTCAACTTGATGATATTAAGTGGCCAAATGTAGGAATCCTAGAGACAATAGCTCCAAGATTCGTAGACTCCAGTCTCCAATGGTCAACCAAGTCTCAGAAAGCTAAAATCTGAGGAAAGGTTTGACAAGTTACATCTATGACCTCTACAAAACTATTGGAAACACATGGTTTTTTAAGTACCTAAATTATGTGGGGATTTTTAAACTTGATGCAATCTATGTGTGCAATAACCTAAATGACAATTCAAGCAATGGAACTATTGAAAACAAAACGACGAACGAGACAACTGATGCACGATAGGCCAAAATCAGCAACAAAATAGCCAAGTTATTTGCGTTTTAGCACCGATTTCGATCCACAAAAGTTAGGGCAAATAGACGAGTTAAGAGTATTAGAAAAGTTATCACGATGTTGCAACTACTAGGGGTCTCAACGATTCACCAAACCAAATCCACAATATCACAGGCCACAAACTACTAATTATGCGGTAGAATATGATAACGGGCACTCATACCACAACCAACAAGAGTTCGTTGGCGCGCTTCAGATCTGGTCTTCGACGGCGGGAGGGACGTGGGTCAACTTCTCGGCACTTGGGGACGCCCTCGTGGTAAATCAGGAGTCGGCAGGGACTCGAGATGGCGGGCGGATGCTGGGCGGCCGACTGCAGTGGCGGTTCGGTATTGGCAGGGCTGGGGGTAGGTAGCGGCGTGTGCGGGGATGGGTTTTGCGCGGGGAGGCGCAGTAGAGTCGCAGGCGGAGGGCTGAGGGGTGGAGGGTGGTCGTTGGGCGCAATTGGAAGGGGGAGGCGGGAGGAGCGATTGGCGGAGGTGGGTCGGGGGAAGGGTGGAGAGAGTCTGGGCGGCGCGGGGTAGAGAGGTGTCGCGCGGAGGGGAGGCGAGGGCGAGGCGATGTCGGCGGGCGGCGGCGATAGGGCTGCTGGTGCGGGCAGTGCGAGGGATGAAGGGAGGCGGCAGGCGGCGCGGGGGAAACAGAAGAACTGGGGCGCGCGGTCGGGTGAAGATGGGGAGATGGCGTGGGAGGAGAAGGGGGGAAGAAAGGGAGAGGGAGGAGGAATCGGGAAGAGAGAGGGGAAGGCGACGACTGTAGGAGGTGGGTTAGGGTTGGGCGAAAGAGGGAGGGAAAGAAGTCGGGGAAGGGGGGAGGGTGAGGGCGGCGCCCGAGAGAGAGAGAGAGGGAGAGAGAGAGAGAAAATAGGGATGGGGGAAAATTAATCTCAATTCAACTTGATTAAAAAAAACCCTAATACAAGGGAGCCCTTTATAGAGGCTACTCCCCCTCAAAAGAAGCAACAAATCCCTAAAATTAGGGGAAGAATAAATCAAAGGGAAAATATAAAAAGAGGCCTTTTATAATGAGCCTTTTACATGAGAGTGAGATAAAATCAAATAAACAAAACAAATGCTAAATAGAATAAATAACATAAAAGTTCATAAAAATTGTTATCATGCTGCATCAACTCCCCCCTGCTGAAAAGAATCTCGCTCCGTCGAGATGGTATCGCGGAAATTCTGAAGTATATCAGGGCGAAGTTGTTGGAGTTCATCCTCGTCAATCCAGGTGCAGTCAGTAAAAGGTCGTCGCTTCCATTTGACTAGATATCGTCGGAAGAGACCACGTCTAGTCGTCATATCTCGGATGTCTGCAATATCTTCAATCTGATCAGCATCGGATGCGGCTGGCGGGTGGCGCATATCAACATCAGGAACTGCTGGCGTAGTGGCATCTGTTTGTTCATCTTTATGATATAAAAAGAGATCTCACACGTTGAATACTGGCGATGTCTGGACGTCTGGCGGCAGGTCGAGTAAATAAGCATTGGGACCAATCTTTTTGAGAACTCGGAATGGACCAATCTTTCGTTCGCTCAATTTTTGGTGGACTCTCAAAGGGAATCTCTCTTTTTTCAGGTGGACCATCACTAACTCTCCAACTCTGAACTCGCTCTCTCTTCGGTGTAGGTTGGCTTGGGTCTGGTATTTCTGGTTCATGGATTGGAGTTTGGCTCGGATTTCAGTATGGATGTGGGTTAGGTGTTCGACCAGATCCTCAGCAGCTGCACTACTTCTCCCTTGCATGGTTGTGGCTTTTAGGTCAAGAAATTGGGTAAGTGGAAAGCCGTACACACTCTCAAAGGGCGATTTTCCGGTGGACCTATTAGTGGAACTGTTATATGCGAATTCAGCTTGGGGAAGAATTAGATTCCATTTGGACGGAGAGTCCCCTGCAAGACATCGCAACAAATTTCCTAATGACCTGTTAACTACTTCCGTTTGCCCGTCTGTTTGTGGATGATAAGCGGTGCTATACTGCAAACGAGTACCAAGACGAGACCACAACGTGCGCCAAAAGTGACTCAAAAACCGAGTATCACGGTCAGAGGTTAAAGAACGAGGGACTCCATGCAAACGGATGACATCACGAAAAAACAAATCTGCGACATGAGATGCATCTGAGGTTTTCCTACATGCAATGAAATGTGCCATTTTAGAGAATCGATCCACAACCACAAAAATGGAGTCAACTTTTCGCACAGTGAGGGGTAACCCTAGCACAAAATCCATGGTGATGTCTTCCCAGGGTCGCAGAGGAATCGGTAGGGGTGTGTATAGTCCAGTGTTCTGCCGGTGGCCTTTGAATCTTTGACATGTTTGACATTTCTGTACGAATTTTGTTACATCCTTTCGCAACTGCGGCCAATAAAAACGTTCTTGGAGAAGGATCAAGGTTTTGTCTCGTCCAAAATGTCCAGCTAAACCTCCATTGTGTAGTTCCGAAATTAAATTCTCTCGAAGGGACGTGGCCGGGATGCATAGTTGGTGGCCTTTGAATAGGAAACCCTCATGAAGAACAAAAGTGGCTGTTGGGTCCTGCCCAGTACCAACACAGTCGGCATGAATTTGACCGAAATCAGGATCAGTGGGGTATAGGTCCTTGAGAGTTTCAAATCCTGTCGTGCTGACGGTCATCGTGGTCAGGGCATGTGCTCGCCGGCTCAACGCGTCGGCCACACGGTTCAGGGTTCCGGCTTTGTGTTTGAGATGGAAGGTGTATTCTTGGAGGAAATTAACCCATTTGGCATGACGCTTGTTAAGAGTTTTCTGGAAATTCAAGTATCTCAGGGCTTCATGATCAGAGTTAAGTATAAATTCACGCTGGATCAGGTAATGTCTCCAATGCTTGAGAGCTTGGACCACGGCATAAAATTCAACATCATAAGTGGAATACCGTGATCTGGCATCGTTCAATTTCTCGCTGTAGAAGGCGACAGGTCGTCCTTCTTGACTGAGGACAGCGCCAATCCCGGCATGTGAGGCGTCACAATCGACCACGAAAATCTTAGTGAAGTCAGGGAGTGCCAAAACAGGAGCATGCGTCAATTGATGTTTTAGATTTTGAAAGCTCGTTTCTGCTTCGAGAGTCCAGGCGGGTGCGCCTTTCCGCGTACAATCTACCAACGGAGCTGCACAAGTGCTGAAGTTCCGTATGAAACGTCGGTAGAAAGAAGCTAATCCCAGGAAGCTGCGAATTTCCGTGAGTGTTTTGGGCACGGGCCAACTCTGAATGGCCTGGATTTTGGAGGGATCAACCTTAAGTCCATCAGCGGCAATGTATCCTAGGAAGAAGACCGTGTCAGACATGAAGGAGCATTTATTGAGGTGGACGTACAGTTTTTGGTCTCTCAGGGTTTCCAGGACTTGTCTTAAGTGAGACAGATGGTCTTCTTTGGTCAAACTGTAGATCAGGATATCATCGAAGTACACGACCACAAACTTGCCAATAAAGGGTCGCAAAACATGATTCATTGTCCGCATGAAGGTGCTTGGGGCATTAGACAAGCCGAAGGGTATGACCGTCCATTCATACAGACCCTCTTTGGTTTTAAAAGCTGTCTTCCACTCGTCTCCAGGTCGGAGGCGAATCTGATGGTAACCGCTGCGGAGATCCATTTTGGAGAACAGTTTGGCGCCTGATAACATATCAAGCATATCATCAAGGCGTGGAATGGGAAAACGATATTTAATCGTTATCTTGTTGATAGCTCGACTGTCCACGCACATTCTCCATGTGCCGTCTTTCTTCGGGGTCAGCAGAGCAGGAACCGCCACGGGGCTCATACTCTCTCGAACATACCCACGTCGCAGCAGATCAGTAACCTGCCGGTTCATCTCTTCATGCTCGCTTGGGCTCATTCGGTAATGGGGTAAGTGAGGGAGGCTGGCTCCAGGGACTAGATCAATGTGATGTTGAATGTCTCGCAACGGGGGTAGTCCTTCAGGCAACTCTTCAGGCATGATGTCCGCGAACTCTTCAATGATGGGCTTTATCTCAGGCGGGACTTCAGGTGGAGTTGTCTCTTGGTTGTCCACTTCACGTCCCACTAATGCATAGATGGTGGAGCTTTCTTGAATTTCACGTTGGAATGTTTGGGCTTCTATCAACAAAACAGAGCCCGTGGTCGCAGTCTTTGCAGGTGGGGTTTTGTTACAAGTTTGGTTGGTCGCAGCTCGAAGTGTAGCCACTTGGTGAGGGCTAAGGGCTTCACGTTGCGGTCTGAGGGTTACACGAACCTTGTCTATGAGAAAGGTGTACGTGTTCGGTTTTCCTCGGTGTTCGGTGTCTCGATCGAATTGCCACGGTCTCCCTAGAAGTATGTGACAGACATCCATAGGGGCTACATGGCACCACACCTCGTCCTTATATGTGGGACCAATGGAGAAGCTAACGAGGCTTTGACGGTGGATCGGGATTTGGGTACCACCTCGAAACCATGCCACGCTGTACGGTTTCTCGAGTGGTTGCGTTGGTAGTCCCAACTTATCTACCATTTCTTGGGAAACAAAGTTTTCAACGCTTCCCCCGTCAATGATTAGTGAACAACATCGTCCTCCTGAGGTGCAGGTGGTTCGGAAGATGCTGCATCGCAGCCAGCTATCCGCATCGTGGACAGCGGGGGTGAGCAGAATGTTTGTGGGTGCGCTGTCGGGAGCGAGAAAGTTTTCGTGTTCGATCACCAGGAACGGACCGGAGTCGTCTCCATCCACTCCTAGAGGTTCATAGTCATCGGCTCCCATGGTGTCAGCGGTCAACGCAGTCGGATCCTCTTCAGGGGAATCTTGTTGGTCAGGGTCGGGGTATTCAGGATCGTCGGTGGTGCATAGATGGACAGGTCTAGCCTTAGGGTTTGGGCACTCGACGGCACGATGGCCCTTTTGATAGCATCGGAAGCAAGTATCAGGCCCTACAATAGGTCGGCTTCCCAAGATGCCTTGGCCGGGGTTTCCAGTAGGTGGTCGGGCGACGGCAGGAGTTGTGGGTTTGGCTTGGGTTTTACCCGCCAGGACAGCTGAGGAACCCATGGGTTTGGAGTAGGACGTCGTGGTACTGGTACGAGGAGCAGAGTTCACAGAAAAAGGCATCTTCCTCGTCTGGGCTTTAGCAAGTTTGATCTCAGCCCGTTCAACCTGCTTGTAGGCTTCGTCGACATCGCGGCAATTGTGGAGGTAGAGTTCATCCTGGATGACTTGGCGGAGGCCTTGCATGTAGCGGGTGACCTCCTGAATAGAAGTCTCCTGCAAGCGGTTGCGATAGACTAGGGATTGGAACCCTTCGGTGTATTCTCTCACACTCATGGTGCCTTGTCTCCATGATTGCAGTCGTGCGTATAGATCTCGTTTGTAATCTTCCGGCACGAATTTGGTTTTTAGTTTGGCTTTCATCTTGCTCCAACTGCGGATCTTACTCTTCCCTTTTCGTTTGCGTTCAGATTGCAAACGGTCCCACCATAGCAGTGCATGTCCCTTTAATTTTATAGTGACGAATTGGACCTTACGTTCGCTAGGCATGGACTTCCACACAAAGAAGTGTTCGACGGCTTGGAGCCAGTCCAAAAAGACGTCAGGATCTCGTCCTCCGTCAAATTCTGGGACATCGAGACGGATACCTCGATCCCATCCATCGTCGGGTTTGGTTCCATTTCGTGGTTGATGTTGATGTTCACCATTAGTTTGTGGAGTATAGCCAAAGGGGTATGGATCTGGGGTCTTGGGAATGAAGGGAGTGTATTCTCTGGGTCCTTCTTCCTCACTTTCCTGTGAATGATACTCGCTGACATGTCCGTCAGAAGTAGAAGAGCTAGAGTCTCGGGAAGTGCTATTCCAGGAGTGTGATTTCCGGCTAGTGCGTCGACCTTTGTTGGGGTTTTCATCACTAATGTCTGGTCCTAGCACGCGGCTATTCAAGGTAGCAATTTGTTCATGGGCGACGGTGATTTTACGGTCTAGGCCGGCAATTTGGGTACTCAGTTGATTGTTCATGTGTTGTAATTGGGCAAACAAGGCTTCTAAGGTTAATTCAGGGTGTGTAGTGTAGGTGGGTTTAGAGCCACTGGATTTGTCGGCCATGGCTATCCTAGGGTTTTGTTTTGTGGTTTTTTTTTGTTTTTTTTTGTGGGTTTGTGTTGTTTTTTTTTGTTTTATATGCAACGACTAAATGGGGTGCAGTCGAAATGCAGAATCGTGAGGCTCTGATACCAAATTGATGCAATCTATGTGTGCAATAACCTAAATGACAATTCAAGCAATGGAACTATTGAAAACAAAACGACGAACGAGACAACTGATGCACGATAGGCCAAAATCAGCAACAAAATAGCCAAGTTATTTGCGTTTTAGCACCGATTTCGATCCACAAAAGTTAGGGCAAATAGACGAGTTAAGAGTATTAGAAAAGTTATCACGATGTTGCAACTACTAGGGGTCTCAACGATTCACCAAACCAAATCCACAATATCACAGGCCACAAACTACTAATTATGCGGTAGAATATGATAGCGGGCACTCATACCATAACCAGCAAGAGTTCGTTGGCGCGCTTCAGATCTGGTCTTCGACGGCGGGAGGGACGTGGGTCAACTTCTCGGCACTTGGGGACGCCCTCGTGGTAAATCAGGAGTCGGCAGGGACTCGAGATGGCGGGCGGATGCTGGGCGGCCGACTGCAGTGGCGGTTCGGTATTGGCAGGGCTGGGGGTAGGTAGCGGCGTGTGCGGGGATGGGTTTTGCGCGGGGAGGTGCAGTAGAGTCGCAGGCGGAGGGCTGAGGGGTGGAGGGTGGTCGTTGGGCGCAATTGGAAGGGGGAGGCGGGAGGAGCGATTGGCGGAGGCGGGTCGGGGGAAGGGTGGAGAGAGTCTGGGCGGCGCGGGGTAGAGAGGTGTCGCGCGGAGGGGAGGCGAGGGCGAGGCGATGTCGGCGGGCGGCGGCGATAGGGCTGCTGGTGCGGGCAGTGCGAGGGATGAAGGGAGGCGGCAGGCGGCGCGGGGGAAACAGAAGAATTGGGGCGCGCGGTCGGGTGAAGATGGGGAGATGGCGTGGGAGGAGAAGGGGGGAAGAAAGGGAGAGGGAGGAGGAATCGGGAAGAGAGAGGGGAAGGCGGCGGCTGTAGGAGGTGGGTTAGGGTTGGGCGAAAGAGGGAGGGAAAGAAGTCGGGGAAGGGGGGAGGGTGAGGGCGGCGCCCGAGAGAGAGAGAGAGAGGGAGAGAGAGAGAGAGAAAATAGGGATGGGGGAAAATTAATCTCAATTCAACTTGATTAAAAAAAACCCTAATACAAGGGAGCCCTTTATAGAGGCTACTCCCCCTCAAAAGAAGCAACAAATCCCTAAAATTAGGGGAAGAATAAATCAAAGGGAAAATATAAAAAGAGGCCTTTTATAATGAGCCTTTTACATGAGAGTGAGATAAAATCAAATAAACAAAACAAATGCTAAATAGAATAAATAACATAAAAGTTCATAAAAATTGTTATCATGCTGCATCAAAACTTGTGGTGCTACAAAACATCAGAATTAAGCTTACACTCCTACTTTTTCATAATATACAATGATCCCTCTTGAACTTCGAAAATTGTATGCTCACCCCTATTTGGACTTAACGACATTGGTAAATGTATAAATTTAGAATATTTATAGGGATGTTTGTGTAAATACGAAAAAGGGATGGTCGCAAGGATAATAAATTTTTTTTGCAAGTTTTGCTGGTACACATGTAACATTTCTGATTTTGTAAGTATAGTTGTTGCTTTAATTTTGATTTTTGATGGTGATGCTGTACATTAGCCACTAAGTTAAACATCCCCAGTGAGGTTTCTTGTAATTGGCATAGGTTTGTAGTTTTTGGTTTGTTTTTGCCTAATCACTGCCTCATAAACTGGTGCTTAATATACTTCAAAATGTGGGAAATGGTTGCTAGTTATAGACTATGGTTGTGTAGGGCATGTAAAAGAGAAGAAAATGAGATTGTCAGTAGGTGGTCCTATTTAACTCTATGTTATATTATAATTACATGGTATCTTACGATTTGGTTAGGATGCAATGTGATAAACAATTATCTGCATTTTTTATAGACGTGCTTTTATATTGTTGCTGTGGTGTGACTGCTACCTTATTGATAGTATTTATTTTGGATGGATATGGTGGGAATTCGAAGAATTAATTTGAAAAATTGACGAGGCCGAGAAGTAAGGATATTCCACTTCTTTCTCTTTTGAATAGCACTACTCGTCCTTCTAGAACTGTCATCTACAGTGATCCAATCTCACTCAATTAAATTAAAAAGTGCAGCAAATTATAATTTCTGTAATAATTCTTGGTTTAGCAACAACATCCAACCTAATAAAGACCCGCTATTTCTTTTCAATTTTGAAGTGGCCACAAGAAAGCCTTTAGTACTCTTCTGTCGCTAAGTCTCTTCTATTTCGTGTGCTTGACTCAAACTAGTCGCTAAGCCTTTAGTCTCTTCAGTCCGACTAGTCGAGTCGGGGGGTAGTCGACTCGACTAGGCCTGGTCGGCCATTGGTCGGTCCGCCCAACTAGTTGGGCCGACTGCTCGGCCGACTTTTACAACAAGTTTTATACTTTTTTTGTTTTTTGTTTTTTAAAAGCAAACTTATTCTAAAAATACTTAATGTTATATTTAAAGTCATTTACTTCTTTTGTTCCATTATGTAAGTATAGAAAATATACAAATCTATGTTAATGCACAAGCAAACTTATCCTAATATGCAATAATGTTATATATAAAGTCAATTATTTCTTTTATTTCATTATGAAAGTATAGAAAATGTACAAATCTATGTATAAAAATGATTTATATATTTAAAATAATTAAAAAAATCAAAACCGACTAATGACCGACTAAATCTGATTAGTTGCCCGACTGCCGACTAATCTTTAGTTAGTGACCCCGCCGACCGAGTACCGACTATCGCTTTCTGCAACCTTGGCTTGACTTATGGAAACAATGTGCATCACTTCTTTCTGCTTCACATCTTTTAACCCTATGAAATAAACCTCGTTAACTGGAGGTTGATAGCTGGTCATCTTGCATGCTCATAGAGAAAGATTTGTTAATTTAAAAGGTGCTTTTGCTTGTATGGTAATCTTATTCGTCATTATTATTACACGGAATGCCTACCAGATGTCTTGAAATGGAGAAAATGATAGTGCAAGTTTCACCGCGTTAGTACTTGTTATATGCAGTTGTAAGCAAGGCGCCAAGTATCGGTTTCGGTCACCATTTTGGTGACCAACCGAAACGAATTTTCCGTCAAAATTTGATGGAAATTTCGATCATTTTTGTACTAGAGCCTCTCATATTTCGGTCATTTTAACCATTTTGGCTGAATTTCGGTAACTGTCGAAACCGAAATTTGGGTGAATTTTGCCGACATTTGAGGGCATGGTTTTAAGGCAGCATGATTTTCCTGCTATCACTTCTATTTTCTAGTTACATCTCTAAGGCATATGTGTAATATTCGATATAAGCTACCGTAGAACTTGATGCTTTTCAAGAGAAGCCCGTTATTTGGGAGCTGCTGATCAGTTTTCTTTTGATCGAAAGATGTCCGTTTTCGATTTTGACAGTTTGCCATCTCTTTGTTCTTTATTGATTGGACCTTGGATCTCCTCGCAAAAATTAATGTATGGTTTGCTCCTATACATATCATTTCTGATCGTTATTCCTATCCATATTCAGCAGCTGGATTCGGAAGGAGAGAAGGACGAATACGCAGCCAAGCTGAGCGCAGGATCTGGCTTTTACCCCGAAGGTGCGTACTACGACGAGGACGGCCAGCTTTCATGGTTTAACGCCGGTGTCCGAGTAGGTGTTGGCATAGGCTTGGGCATGTGCATCGGAGTAGGAATCGGCGTCGGAGTCCTCTTGCGGTCCTACCAGGCAACAAGAAATACTTTCAGGAGGCGCTTCTTCTGAACACGGTGCTTGCAATTGCAGTAAAAAGCATCTTGAGAATGCTCCTAAAGAGTCTAAGAAGGTCGAGAATGGCAACTGGCCGGTGGAGGGATGCGTGCTGTTCGCTGAGGCTTTGTTTACTGTGTACAGTATCTGATACTTTTCGACATGTACATCGCTGATGTCCCCCTGAAAACGCTGTGATCGCGTGCGCTGCTTCGAGACGGTAAAGCAGATTATCCGCTGCCGAGGTCGGGCCTCGATTGGTGTGTTTGTAGTTGTTCTGTACTATATTTCCCAGGTTTTCATATTTGCATTTTCTGAAGTTTTGTAAGAATGCATCCCCCACCAGTAACAAAGGAAAAAAAAGGCAAACCACTCATTCCATGCACATATAATAAGTGTGTTTTTTTTGTAGCGTTTGGAACTGTTTGGAGCCTTGTTTGTAATGATATGAATATATTAGTTTTGGCCCCAACTTTCTATGTATTTGCATTATTATTTTTGTTGTATTTTCGGTTATCTTTTTTTTATTTCTTCGCGCATACTCGTAAAACCGATATTTCTTACTGGAGTTTCAAACTGGAGAGTTCTTTAGAACCATCTCTAGCAGTTATAAAACCTCGCGTGCCTCATGAGGTGCGAGGTTACGATGATTTGTAAGATGTATCTGAGCGATGTAACGGATAGATTGGGCGACAAGGAAAAAGGAATGATATCCTTTGTTGTGAAAGAGATCAACGAGCTTCAGGAGATTGATGCTGATGAAATCGGCATTCGTGCTGAGCGGATGATGAGGGTAAGGTGTACTGAAGTCGACTGCAGCAGCTTGAGGTCCCAGGTTTCGGAGAAGAACCGACATATGATGGTTTCGCAAAACCTTGTGTGGGCATGGATCAAGGAAGACATGGTCCTATATGAGATAGGGATCCTCGACCTTGGTTTTACCATGGAGTGCTAACTAAACATGTTCGTTTGATTAGAGTTTATTTGATAATAGAAGTGAATATGTTTGTATTCAATTACAATTTATTTGATAATAGAAGTGAATATGTTTGTATTCAATTACAATTTATTTGATAATAGAAGTGAATATGTTTGTATTCAATTACAATTTATTTGATAATCGTTTGAAAAATGTCTGTTTAATTCTAACGAACTAAACATTAACTTCACATTTTTCACATTTTTAGTACGATAGCTTAACAAATAAAACATAAACATAGCATATGTCGTTCGAAGGTTAAGCTCGATACGTGTAAATGTATGTGTGTGACTTCATATTTGTACACATGAGAAATTTAGTGTTAAAAATTATGGTAAAAATATGTGAGTTTTGTACCACTTCAACTTAAATATTTTTTTTATTTTTACCACTTACGGAACCTTATTATTGAACTCCAATTTTGAACGTGTTTATTGAAAGAAGTTTTAGTTAAGTCAAAGGTCTGCTATCAGACCAAACTTTAATGTTTGTTTTCTAAATGAATCGAACTCGAACATATCCTGTCGAACCGAACTTGACGTCAAACTTTTTTATCGAAACAAAATTGAACTTATGTTCATTCAATACAATCAGTTCGATTAGCAACCTTAATCTAGATTCTAGGCGTTAGTTTACATAAACATTTGTGAGTTTAGTGGTGTAACTACTAAGGATAATAAGAATGTTGTTATCAACGTTGTAGATGATAGTAGTAGATATTGTTATGTTTGTTTGCCTAGACTACATATGTCCATTTATTACCATAATTGTTCTTCTATACCAAAATAAATACTTTCACAAAGAAAGCACCAAGGTACAAAACATCACCAAAGATTAATTTATCTTCCATTTGAGAATAATAACCTTTGCATAGAATGCCTCTAAGCCAAAAACAAAGTAAAAGACAATATGTACAATAAAGTCTTTTCAAAATAAAATAGAATATGAAATGTAAGTAGAGGTCTTTTGGAGTAAAGTTTTGAAGTAATGTAAGAATACACATATAGGATAGAACTTCATTAAGCCCTTCTTGATGCATTGAGAAATTCACTAAAGCATATAATGCATAGCAAGTGAGTAAAGAAATGATGTAGTATTGGTGTGTGTTAAAGAGAGTGCGTAAGGGGTCCTTTTATAAAGACCGAAGCTGGGGTCCGCCCACCCATCTCACTCATGGATTGGGCTTGGGCTAGGAGATTGAGGCATGGATCAACCTAGTCCGGTCCTTAAAAATGGAAAATATATAAATATAAGCTGAATAATACATTAACATGATACACTTCAAATTTATCATATGTAACACTAGTTTAAAATAAAAATTAATAGTTTACATATCAAGCAACATGTAAACTACTTATAGTAGTTATATAAACTTTAAATGGTATTAATAAAGTCATTTATACTCATTAAATATCATTAAAAATTCAATGGAAAATTAACAAAATGGACCATGGGCCGGCCTATGGTGAGCTTTGGACATAGATTTTTGAACCTCGGATCGTTCGGCCTGGCCCATAGGCCGACCTGACCCGCATTTTGGCCAGGTCTAATCACGGGAGAATAACACTAGCTAAATGAGCCAAGATCAAGGTGTACGGGTGAACATCTAGTATCAAGAATGAAAATGTCAAAATACTTTATTTCAAATAATTAAAATTGCAAAATATGATGGTGTACAATGAATGTATAGGTACAACAACAGATGGAAAAGTTGGTTTGAGCCGAATCAAGTTTTTGCATCGGTGAACTAGGTGTATTGATGCCTAGTAATGAGCATGTACTGGCACACTAGTACATGTAAGTTACCATGAAAGGCCATATCGATAGCATTTCGATATTGTGTCGATACGATATTTCGACGACATATCGATGATATGTCACCAAAATATCGCACATATCGACGCACTTTTGTGAAGGAAATGCCTGAAAATGAGGATATATCGCCATATCGATACCGATATCCGTCTCATTTTTATATCGATATATCGTGATATTTCCTTCTACGCATGTAACCATGCAATAATATTGAACTTCTGTGAGACAATGAGAGCTAAGGTCTTGATGCAATAGACTCCAAAAATGTTGGTAAAGCGAGTTTATGCATGAAATACTTTCTACACTTTCTAGCTATGTTAATACAAGAAGGGTCGATGAAAAATATGGAAACACAACTTCTTTTCAGTTTTTTCGTGTTGTAAAGATGACATCTATTATGTGTACCACTTGTTGTCCTTGTAGATTACTTGAGATGATCCGATATCATTATCTACTTGGAAAACTGATTTGTGCAATGAATGTCATTTTACAAAATGAAACAATTATATCTTATTAAAGATTCTTCGATTAATTATTATATAAATAAGGTATTATGATAAATTCTTCCTTGGCTAAATATAACACAAATATGTGACAAATGTGTTAAAGATAAAACAAAAAAGACATTACAACAAAATTGCTCTATAGTGATGTTTTTTCGAAATCCGTTACTAAATTAGCCGTTGTTAAATATATAATGACGGTATTACTCACTGCGAAATGATTTTTCGTACTTGAAATTAACAACGAATATCATATATGTCGTTACACCATTAGCAACGGTACATATAGCGACGCTTGTCCGTTGTTAATTTTTAAAATATCAACTAATCGTCGCTAATTTTTTAGTTCAAAATCTAGCGATAATTAATTAGAAGTTTGAAAAATAGCAACGATAGGTGTTACTATGTGGATCGTTGCTAATGATATAACGACATATATGATATTCGTTGCTAATTTCGAGGACGAAAAATCATTTTCCAATGAATAATATTGTCATTATATATTTAACAACGACTAATTTAGTGACGGATTTCGAAAAAAACCGTGATTATAGCTCAATTTTGTTGTAGTGAGAGATTATATCAGCAAATAAGAAGCAAGAAAATCTCCCCATTTCGTTATAAGCAAAAGTCAAGAATATATAGCAAGAGAATAAGAAACATACACACAATTAGTACTCATAAAAGGATGTTCAAGTACACCACAAGCAAAACATAAATAAAACAGCGTCTCATACAATCTTAAACTTTTAGATGAATGCACTACAAAAATGTATTTAATTATCAACTCAATAACCACTCATTTAGATGTAGTAGCTCACAATCCAACATTCGTCCATAGTTGGATTATATTGATTAGTCATACAATATTATTGTGAACAGGTTAATGATTGGACAAATGTATAAACATGTCTTCTAAAAAATGTATTTATCACGACACACCATTTCATTTCTTGCAATCCTAGTTTTTTTTGGATATAATAGTTGATCGGATCTCTTTCCTCCCTTTATTTATCTTTCTCATCTCAGAATGCATACCAAAATCCTTCCCAATGGTGACGACTCTACCTAAAAATTATGAGACGAATTAATTGCACGTGAAATATGTAATAAATTTTCCCATAAACATATCTATAACCCTCACTAATGATGGGTTTTCATAGCTTTCACGACACTTGGGGCATGTTTGGTAACTGGGTTCGGTTGGGTTGGAGTAACTTTCTGTGCCTGCGTTATTCGAGGTCAATGAGCCATTTGAGGGAAGATAAATTGTGCCTGCGCTAAGGGGGACAGATTGTCTGTTGTATTAGGGCACCTCTGTTGTAACGCAAGCATTCGATGAGGATCGACGACCCTCATAGGGTGCTGGGATGGTCAACCCCTATGAGGGTCGTCCGATCCCCATCGAACGGACGCCTGCATTACAACAGACGTTGTCATACAACTGACGATACTTGTTGTGCATGCTAAGCCATACCCGCGTTATAGCTCGAGCAGATCCTCTGCTGTACAACAGAGGCCTGTTGTAAAACGATTGGATGCCCAAGCCACTCGATCTTGATCGAGCAGTTCGCACGAAATCCAGGTTTTGTGAGCTCTTACCGCGTGAACCACTCGATCAAGATGGAGTGGCTCGAGCGTCCGATCGTTTTACACCAATCCTCTGATGTACAACAGAGGATCTGCTCTCCGTTATAGCTAAGGAGAGACTGGGGAGAGACCAAGTGGACCAAAGTCGACTGCAGAGCTCTGAGGTTGTGCCACATAAGCACGAAGACTTGATTTCTTATCAGTTGGACTTGACATGAAATCATAAGAAATTAGAGAAGTTTATTTCATGCTTCCATCTACCATGCAAACAAAGCAATCACTTCTCATATCCCAAAAACAACAAACATTGTACATTATAGTCAAAATAAAATTTAAGTAATATGATATCAAGTCTTCTCGTTACTCTTTAGATGTCATTTTGTATAGTTCTCAAACATTTACCCCTTGTCGCTATACATATAGTTAGCTTTTGGTCGGGCATGGTGCCTCTACTCTGATATGTCATGCGGTTGATAAACACTTGTAGAGAAGGTCACTAGCATGGAAGCAAAACACAATGCAAAGAAAAGATAAAATTATATTTTTATAAATATACGACGAAATGCCCATAAAGGCAAGTCATGTAGGGATGTCAATCTGGGTCTATTCATTGGGTATCCGACGCGAACACACCCCATTTAAGGACTCGAAGTCCGTCCCATTTACTTTTGGACGGATTTGGATTTTGAATTGACTACCCATGCGGGTATGGATATGGGTTTGAGATTGCCTTGTGGGTACCCGAACCCAAACCCACCCCAACCCTGAATAAAAAATATATAAAAAGATCGATGTTTGTGTTGCATTTTAATCGAACTAGACTCAAACCCATTTCATATCTAATATGTATCGATCTACATGTATAAATATCTAACTCGATTTTCTCCTCTCCATCTATTTATTTATATTCAACTAACTTTTTGTATCTTTAATAAATAAAAACTATCAACACAAACGAGTTAAACACTTAACATATATAAAACATTTAATATTATCTATATTTTGCACAATTTTATGTATCACCATATTACATGATCTCACTCTATTTCGTCTGTCTGTGAAAATATTGTATACATTTATAAATAACTTAAGATTTACCATGTCGAAGATATGGATACCCATTGGGTACATGGGTATCCGATGGGTATATGGGTACCCGCTAGAAATTACCCGTTTAATGAATTGGTAGGTATGTGTAATGATATTATAAATGGGTATGGGTTTGGGAATAGTAATACCCGCCCCAAACCCGACCCGCTGACATCCCTAAAGTCAAGGTATCACACTTGCCTATGAGAGGAGAACGAGTTGATATAATAGAAGGAAGAAAAGATAATAAGGAAGAGAGAACTTTCTTGTTGCTCATTTGATGATGCATAAAATGGCCTTATTTGTATGTTAGTTTAGTGTTTTGGGTCTAATTGTTACATGTGCATACATCAAACTCTATGTGAAGTTAATTAAAATGCATTTAATGTGAGATGTTTATCAATTTCGATATACTAAAGCAATGAGTATGCGATTCATTACACAAGCATGCATACATATGACTTGATCAATGGAAGCTACTAGTAAATATCTTACCTTTTATTTCCTTATAATTGAATTTTTCAAATACTAGCCATTATATTATTGAATGTTAATTATTAACGAGTATTGGGATCAATTCTAACTAAGGTCATGATGTGCGATACACTTAGATTCACCAAAATGTTTAATTCTTGTTTTGCACGATCCATCCTTAAAATTTGAGATAAAATGCGAGAACATTAACATTTTCATTTTATTTGGTAAATTATAGAAAATTCACAAAAGACAATACAATATACATCTACAAGAAAAGAGTTACAATAAAAAAATTGGAGTCCAACATCACTAATAACAGGAACAACAACATAGAGCTCAAAACTAACTTAGAACCCTCAATACATATTAAAGCTTTTGTGGGATAAGATTTAACTGCAAACACTTATTAGAAGGCCTATAGAAAAATCTAACAAGATAAGTAAAATGAGTAAGATAAACAATAAATAAATAAAGATGATTATGTTATTCATGGCATTTCACACAAATTTAGAGGAATGTGACATCTTTTATTTGAAAAAAATCTTATTGGGCTAAATCCACAAAAAAATCCCTCTGGTTTGAGCCAATCATGATTTTCGTAATGCATTGAAAAATGGAACCTAGTATATTATATGAAAACAAATAATGGAAATAAAAAGATGATGTAAATAATAATGAATAATATATTAATGATTTTTTTTGCAAAGGATGCATTCTGTAGTTAAATGATTTTTCAAGTTTTTTAAGTTCTAAGTTTATATTAATATACACAAAGAAAATAATTTCTGGGAGAACTTTATATCACTAGAATAATTTGTACATGTGATTAATTAAATTACACGAAGCTTTGCAAACTTCATATTTACACCACGAACCCTATGAACTTATTAACTCCTTGTACCACTGTCCTTGTGGTTAACTTCCATACATTTGAATGTTAAAATTAGGTAGAATCCACAAAAGGTGACAGATTTACAATACATGTTGAATTAATACAAAAACACCACCCTTCCATTTTCTCATATCTTCCTACCTCCAAACAACCCCGCTTTAGAAAAGTGGCTTTCGACCCCTCCATGTTCGCCATTCATCTATATGACACTCATTATGCACTTCCTACGCGAAACTCCCAAAAAATCAAATCCTAAAGTGGAAAAGTGGAGATATGAAAATGACGTTTCTCTCTTATCCAACGAGACCCTATGTTAAGGCGACGAAAGGTGGCAACAATGATCAACAACAAGAACTCGAGTATCGGAACATGAGCATCAAAACAAGATAGTGACAATGATGAATAGGAGGTTCAAGCAATGGAATACGATGACAACTATGGTGGGGGATTTTAGAGCTAGATGGGTGATGCTGATGTGATGCTTAGGTGGTATTGCTCACCCATTGGTGGCGATGTTTGAAGTTGGAAGGGGGAAGAGTGGTATCGATTGGTTGCATGGAGGAGGGTGTCATTGGGAATCCAAGGGGAGTGCAAGTGGTAGGCATGGGCCGCACGAAGGTGACTGCATTGATTCAGGATATCTCTTTGTCTTACGGGGTGTTAGGGGAAGGTGGAGGTGGGCTAGTAAGATGAAAGGGAACCCTCTTTTTTTTTGTTTTTTACTCTTCTCCAAAGATCCACCATAGTTTTTCAAATAACTAAATTAAATCAACAAGATTAGCTCAAGAAATGTATGTTCAATTGATGCAGAGATTGCAGAATAAGAGGAAGTATGTTTGCATAGGTTTGGCGTAAATTTGAAGTTTGCAGGGTCTTACTTGTAATTACAAAAGTTTATAGAGGTCTTGGTGTAAATTGATAGAATTGAATTTACTAATTAATGAACATGAGCCTTTAGAGAAAACCACCACTAAATCAAATAATTAGTCACAAGCTTCTAGCACCACTTCCAAGTTCCCAATTAAAAGAGTTTAATGGGGCTACCCCCATGCCATTTTCGACGTTTTATTTTTATTTTTTTTCAAAAATATCGTCATGTATGTTCATCCACATATCCCTCCTATATGCCATTCGAATTTCGTCAGAAACAGAGACTCCTACGGCCTCCATACAGACAGTCGTTTTTTAACGGTAACATGATTTTTTAAATCGACACTATCTCGATGGAGATCGTAGGAGTCTGTTTCTGATGAAATTCGAATGACATGTAGTAAAAAAAAAAAATAAAAAATTGCCGAAAATGTCATGGGGAAGCCTTTGGGGCAGCCCGTTAAACTCCAATTAAAATGGCGAAAACTGTAAATACCGAACATCAAGCCCCATCCTCCACTGCTATCTCCAAAACCCCACACCACCCAAAATAAAAAAAAGGCTACAGCAGCTACTCCACCCATCACCCCCGCCGGCGACCTCCCCCCTGGCTGCCGGAACCCTAGCCCCTGACCCGATGCGCCACCATCGCCCGGGCGGGGATCCGCCGCCACCTCTGGTCGTCGCCCTCAACTGCCTTGAAGACGTCTCCGCCGAGCGCGAGGCCCTCGCCGGCGTCGCCGCCGTCGAACACGTCGGTCTTTCCCGCATCGCTGACGGCAGGATCGAGACCGCCGCCGCCGTCCTCATCCACTCCCTCGCCTTCCTCCCCCGCGCCGCTCAGCGCCGCCTCCAGCCGTGGCACCTCGTGCTCTGTCTCGGCTCGCCGGACCGCGCCGCCGACTCCGCCCTCGCCGCCGACCTCAACCTCCGCCTCGTCCATGTCGATGCCGCCCGGGCCGAGGAGGTCGCGGACACGGTGATGGCTCTCTTCCTGGGGCTACTGAGGCGGACGCATGCTCTATCCAGGAATGCTTCATCTGCGGCGTCGGGATGGCTTGGGTCGATCCAGCCTCTCTGCAGGGGGATGAGGAGATGCCGCGGTTTGGTGCTCGGGATCGTTGGGAGGTCTGCATCCGCACGGTGTCTTGCATCTAGGAGCCTTGCATTTCGGATGAGCGTGCTATACTTCGATGTGCGGTGCGAGGTACGACAATGATGTGTGCGTGGAGGTTGATTTCTGGTTGATTGAGAGGGCTTAGAGCTTTTGGATTGAGGCATGGAGCTGATGCATGGGTAAAGTTTCTATCTTTTTGTGTTTTGGAGCTGGAATGCGGAATGAGAACTCTTCCCAAGTTGGAGGCGAGGAGTTGTCGAGATTTTTTAGTAAATTTTTGATACATTTTTGGATTCTGAAGTTGAAATTGCGGGTTAATGAGAGCTCATGAGTTGGAAGTACACAGTTGATATGTTAGTAATGTTATGAATGATCTTATAGGTTTTGAAGTTAGATTGTAGTTGTATGAGAGCTCCTGTATTGAGATATGGAGTCAAGTTGTAGGTTTATGAGTCAAATTTGGATTTTTTAGGTTTTGAAAGTTGCATCATGGTTGAGTTTGAGCCCGTTAATTTGGGGATTTAGCGGTTTCTTGTTAATCATATAGTAAACTGGCCAGAGTTGGGACTGCAACTTTTCCATGCATTGAAATGTTGATGTTGAATCGTTGAAGATCGTGACTTGCACGTGCTGCATTCCAATGTGTTGTTTGTGATATATGACTGGGTGGAAGTAGAAGGTGTGATCTTTGAAGTTTTGCAAGTTAGAAGTGCTACTGAGGGAGAAAACTGGCGATTGGGAATTTTGATGGTGGTTATAAGATAGTTATCTTGATATCAGGCAATTTTATACCATAAAGGGAAATAACGGCTAAAGGTGTCAAAAAGAAAACCACTCGGTAATGGCAAACTGGTGGAATAGCTACAACCTATCTTATATATGAATGAAAGTAATCGGTATGGGGTACAGAAAAGAAAACAATTGGTAAATACAAGCTAGTGGAATTGTGGCACTACTGTTACGTTTATTTTGCTGTTGAAATTGAATTATTTGCTATTAGGCATTCAAATGTGCAGGAGAATACTGCCAGACACTTCGCCAAATTAATAATTTAATTGTTTAAATAAGATTCGGTAGAAGAATTTTTATGGGTGGATGTGTGGTCATACACGAAAAGATCGGATTCGGAATGATGCGATCAGAAGGAAAGTTGATGTAGCTCTGACAGAGGATAAGATGAGAGAAAACTGCGTAAGATGGTTTGACCATTTGCGAAGAAGGTCGGTTGATGCAGCAATTAGAAGATGCGAGATTTGTGATATTGAGCCGGTTAAGAGAGGGCTATGAATGCCCAAGAAGCGTTGTAGTGAGACTAACGAAGTGATTTTAGTTATTTAGATTTAAGCCCGAGAATGACGCGGAATAGATCTGAATGGAGGCAAAAATCAATGTAGCCGATCCTACTTAATTGTGGAAAAAGGTTTTGTTGTTTTAGAAGACTTTTTTAGGCTATTCTTCTCTTAGATCTTTTGGACCTTTGTAACTCCAATTTTTGATTTAATTTCATGCCTAACACATTAATTTAATAGTCTTTAATGGCTTATGTTTCAGGGGGAAGGGAGTTTAGAAAGGCACACTATCGCATTTCCTCCTGCTGCAAGACAAATGGATACATTGAATGATTTGCTTGCTGCCAGCGATCTTATTTCTCTCCATTGTTCTCTTTCCAATGAAACCATTCATATCCTCAATGCTGATTGCCTACAGCACATAAAGCCAGGTAGGCTTCTCTTTCCAACTGCATTATTTTTCTGTGCCGCTCTATGCTGGCAACATATCATCCCTATGCTTGATAATTCTGATTATCACTATGCAGAGTAAAATGGAATGTTCTTTTTGGAACTAATTTATAGGTGTTCTTTTGTGCAGGTGCATTTATTGTGAACACTGGAAGTAGTCAGTTGATTGACGACTGTGCTTTAAAACAACTTCTAATTGATGGAGTGGTCGCTGGTTGTGCACTTGATGGTGCTGAAGGGCCACAGTGGATGGAAGCTTGGGTACGTGGGGTCACATATTCTTGCAATGTTTTCTTGCAAGCAAATTAGACATATTTATCGGCATTTGTTCCAGCTTACTATTTAAACCATTCAGGGGATCCACTATCCAGTGAGATTCTTTCTTTGAACCCTCAAGTATAGACTCACACAATTTTGAAGCTTTTAAAAGCATCCCAAGGCTTTACTCTATCTATCTTGGTGAGATATAAATAAAAAATTGCAAAGCCTTCTCCTACTATAAGTTGGGTCGGCTACATGGATTCTTGCTCAAATCCATGTTGAAAGATTCACCTATTTTTTATGCTGGTGGTCGATTACCTACCACAACCCCCACAAGGGGGAATTTGAACCCTGGTTTTTTGGGTGGTAGGCAGTAGGCACACTACACTACCACCAGATCATTTAAGTGGGTTCATATAAAATAATAAAATTAAATTTATCTGAGTCCATTTTAGGAGGGTATTTTTCAGTCATTCCTGCATCAATCTAGGACTAGGACTTGAATGGTGGCCTTTTGATGGGAAGAAACCAGTATCCGCATTTTGATATTTTATTAGGGGAAGGAAGGTCCAGGTGGGTGTAATTAAGTGTGGTTTTTGACGGTGTTCTGTTAACACTTCAACGTGATATTGATTCGCAAGATCATTTTCAGACCGGCTACCTGACTTGTGGAAAAGTGAAATGTTGTTATAGATTGATGCACATTCACTATTTCTTAATTATTGATGCTTGCAAATCATCAATTTTATTTTATTTTATAAACATAATGGAGATACCTTTATCTAAATGCTGGCTTGTTTTTCCTTCTTAAATCTTTGGCATGAATCTTGTCCGCACCAAGGTTTGGAATTAGTGCTTCAAGTTTTTTTTCAGAAGGCAAATGATGGCAACCGGAGACTAGGGGTCATTCAAAATCAGTTTTAAAGATTTTTTGATTTGACCACTTTGAACAAGAGGAAATGGTGACATCTTGAGATAAAAGTAACTCTCACAGCATGGGCCTAAAAGACAGCAACGTATTTTTTCTGAGGAATAAAAGACAGCAAAACATTGTATCCTATCTAATGCTATTCTGTTTATTTTGTATTTTTTAAGTTAAAGGATTCTCATGAAGCTTTGGAGAGCTGATCCAAGAGGTTGTGGTTAAAATTTGCAACTAAACCCCCTTTCCTTAGAAAATTATAGAAGGAAGGAACATGTAGAGATGGAAAACGTTCAAAAAATTGGAACAAATCGGGATCATTTTGTCATGTGGTGCCATGCAATTCATGAGGGGATAGATTCTTCAAAGCGGTATAGAGCTGATGCATCGTGGAATTTGGGAAGTCACGATCAATTAAATTAGGGTTGTTGTCATTTCAGTTCCGTCCAATTATAGTATCTAATTAAATTAGAGTTGGAATTAGTTGTTAATTTTGTCTAATTCGAGTCCGTCGAGGTTACGTTGTTATTTAAATAATGAAATTGCTTGTGATATCCAATTGGTTATTGTGGTCGAGTAATTTTAGGGAGTCAAATTAAGATTTGTTAGAATAAGTAAGTTCCTTATTTCATTATCTAATTCCACCCATGGTATCAAATCTCACCGAAATTCGATCGAATTTTGATTTTGACAAGTGACCAAAGTTCGATTGAAATTGGCATCATTCGAGCCTTTAGGGTTGTCGATAGAAGGGTTGGTGACATAAATGGGGAAACTTCGGTCGAATTCCAGTTGAATATTCATTTCCGTCGATTCATGAATGGTGAACAAATTCAATATCTAAGGACTTCAACCCCTTTTATATAAAATGGATGGTAGTCATTATTGAGATGAGAAATCTCCACCTCACTCCCCTTCCAGCTCTTCGTGCTTCTCTACCCCACTCCCCTACCCCACGCATCTTCGTGCTTCTCTACCCCACTCCCCTACCCCATGCATCTTTGTGCTTCTCCTTCTTGAATCTCACGCTATAGGCATTTTCTTCACCTTCGCGATCCCTATTCCAAATTTCTTCTCAACCTAAAATCCTTTCTCCATTAGTCACACATTCTGTCATTATAAATAGGTCTAGATACATTTCTTGCTAAAATTTGACTCAAATAGCGTACTCATGAGAAAACCACGTCGATGGAAGGAGATAATTTTATTGAGGGAATAAGATTTTCTTATATAAAGTGAAACTCAGAAATCATAATCACACAAAAGAGGAAAAATATAATGGAGTCCTTAGGTAGGCTATTACTAATGTCTAAATACAAAGAACACTCATACTTCCCCTCAAGTTGCAGCATATCTATCGATCATGTCCAACTTGGAGATCAACAATGAAATACAATATTCAAAAGGAGGAGATTCGCGAAGGATTCTTGTGATATTTACTAGTGAGTGGTATTATTGGATTGATCCTTTGGTCTTCAGAAGAGCTTTGGCAAAAATATCTGTTAGCATAACTCTGTAGAAATGTGAGGGTTGCACAACCAATCTTTCCTCCACGCACTACATTCCTAATAATTGACAATCTACTTCAATTTGCTGGAGAGAATTGGGTCTCTCCCATCTGGCACAGAGAATGGTACCCTACTATGGAGTACCTATGATACCACATGAATACCCTTGCAAACATGACATAAGGAATGGTCCTCTACTTTGGAGCCCTTATGGCTCACATGAAAACTATGGCCGAACAACAAGAAAAGATGGGGACCACTAAAAAAGATTGCAAACATGTGCTCATCTGAAAAGAAGACCGCATACTTGTGCGTGTCTGAAACTTGAGACTCGGAATCTGACATCGAGTCTGACAAAATATCTGTAGAGTCTGGAAATCGGCTTGTCTGGAGAATACCTGAATCTGACCTCTGAATCTGGAACAAGACCTGTGACTCTACACCATACTCCCCCTTTCTCCCATACTTGTCGGAAAATCAACATCGACAAAGTTGAGAGAAGACAAGATAGATGGGGACCAAACATCACTAAGCCGATCACAATTTATCTTCAGCTTTCAAACATTCATTTCATCATTTTTTTGAAATATTTTTTTAAAGCCGTTGATATTTTTTTCCCGACTTTTCGTCATTTTTTTGACATAAGCCATTCATTTTTTGACTCTTTTTTTCTTCCTTTTTGAAAATACCTCATTGGGGCTCTTGAACTCAGCCCCTTGTTCCCCCCCTTTTTTTAATATAATGAATTCGACCCAATTGGGCTCTACGGTAAAAGCTCCCGTTGGGCTCCACAAAAAATATTTTTTTAATAAGACAAGGCCCCACTTGGAGATAAAATAAACTCTCACCAAAATAGGGTTCCTCGTCAGGAACCCCTCTCTTCCAAGAGAATAGGTGCTGCTGCCATAGGGTTCCCACGGGGGAACTCTCATGTGCGTCGCCATAGAACGTATGCGCCATCGACTGTTGAGGTGGCACCTTCTGTCATTGCCATCGCCTGTGAGCGCCGCCACCAAGGAGTTGCGGGAGCAGCGGGGCCGAGGCTTCTTCGACGTCAAGGAGTTGCAGGGCGAACTGGTGCGCGCACGCGAGGCTAGGAGCCACCGCCTGGAGAGAGCTTCTTGCGGTCTGGAGACACGAGTTGCATGATGCCGCGCGACCCTTTGGGAATAGGGCTCCGCGCGCGCGGCCATCTGGGAATAGGGCTCCGCGCGCTGTTGATATGAAGTCGTGCGTGGAGACCTGCTGGAGGGGTCTGTCTGGACAAGATGCGGCCCCGCTGGATAGGGAGCGCCACTTGCGTTGGAGGTGGCTTCTGGAGGCGTGCGGCTCCTACGTTGCTACTGGGTCGGATTTGGATGTCACGCCGCCTCCTTTTTTTCGTGTGTGTTTCGTTGCGAGTGTCGCCGCCTTTCATCTTCTTCTTCGACATCGAGATGACGCCACAACCTATGTTGCCTTGAAGAATTGATGCCGTCGAGATTTTTTATAAGAAAATCCTTAAAGATCAGGATCAACCGCCTGGAAAGGTAATGGTATGCGTCGCCTTGGAAATGCGGCACCGGGAGCGCGCTGCCAGATGCACGCAAGGGACTGGCGAAGGAGAAGGCGGAGATGAGTACCGCCATTGCATGCAGCCGAAAAAAAATTGGAGCCCATGAGCGCCGCCATTGCATGCGGTGCAAGATCAGGACAAATCTAGGGTTTTAAAGAACCCTAAAAAAACTCTCGAACAGAACATGAACTTGAACAGAATAATTGTCTTTACAAACACATCTTTAAAATCAACATTGAATCTCGAAAAAATAAAGAACATAAAAACCTCAAGAATCGAACCAGATACCATGTTAGAAAATAAACATTCGGAAGTGAACATGGAAAAAGATAAAGAACAATAAGAACAACAGGATTTAACGTGGAACCCTACTCCCTAAGGAGCGGAATGAAACCACGGGAGAAACCCTCAAGGGGTATATGTAGCATTACTTTTTCTCCATAGATGCAAGGGGTTTGTGGCTCCTTATATAGCCTCCACAGAGCCTCCAAGTCCCACTACTGGTAGATGTGGGACTAAACATTGTGATGGGGTAAATGAATCTTCTCCAGGATCCATTTACCCTGCTACAACTCATATGGCGCACAACCAAATACTCTAACATCTTCCTGTCAGGAACTCCCCCTTTGCCACCTCCCTTCAATGCCATGAGTGGAGATTGCGGTCACGAATCAAGGATTCGACGACGTGCCCTGACAGCTGGGGTTTGCTCTAAAACAGATGATTCGCTTGGCTGTTACTATCTAGCGGCAGGAGAGGAGAGGACCTGCCACTGCCCCCAATCTGAGAGATGGAGGATTTTGGAGGAGATTTGTGCCACCAACAGGGACCAGGAGGGCGCAACTGCCTGGAATCACGCTGGAGTTTTGTATCTAGATCGTCTGGAAC
This sequence comes from Ottelia alismoides, assembly GCA_037367405.1. NCBI lineage: Eukaryota > Viridiplantae > Streptophyta > Magnoliopsida > Alismatales > Hydrocharitaceae > Ottelia > Ottelia alismoides. The sequence continues at coordinate 57,511 of JAZKJV010011892.1, read as the reverse complement.
AATTAGGGTTTCCAAAAGAAACCCAAAATTTAGTATCGATGATGATATGATCTTCAAATTTGGACTTGATTTCGTGGCTCTCAATAAGAAATTCGAACCAATATATGAACAAGAGAACTCTGAATATATAATCAAATCCCAAAATGAAAAAAGTTGCAGCTTGAATCTAAATCCCAAAAATGAACCGCTTTGATACCATGTTAGAGAACTTGAATGCGGAAGCGTATCGGAAATAAAGGATGAAGACGCGACAACTTCAAGGCACGTGGGATGGCGACTCGGAGGGCGACCGGGAAGGCGATCGTGCACTTTGATCCTAGCGGGAGGGACAAGGGGAAGGGCTGTGCTTCGTCCTCACAGGACGTCAGCCCACAGTTCGTGGCTGCTGAAGGGGAGGAGAAGTTTCTTTCAGATGAAGGTTGGGTGACGGTCTCTCGCAAGAAGCATGGTCGCACATGTTGGCGGTGTGGGGTGAAGGGTCACCTGGCTTCGGTCTGTGCGGCGAGGCCTCGCTGCTTCTCTTGCGGTGGCCTGGGGCACAAGCAAGCGGGGTGTGGTGCGCATTCTCGGGGGGCTGTCGGTGGGTTGGGGCGCTCGAGCGGTTTCTCTCTCGGTGGTCATTCCCAACGAGGGGTTGCTGCTGGCTCGGGAGGGCCTCATGCAGAAGGTTTTGCCTCGGGCGCTGCATGCAGGTCTTTCGCGCAGGTGGTCGCAGGGCGAGGACCGCGTTCTTCGGCGGAGGGTGGCGGCTGCTTTGGGCGAAGTGCTTTCGGTGGAGGGGCTGCTCCCTCGTCCAGGGTGAGCTTCGAAGCTGGGAGGGTGGTGGGTGCTTCTGGGAGCGTCTCGATGGAGGGGGCGGGGGGAGCGGGGGGTGCAGCTCTTTCGGAAGGGGGACCTGGTGTGTCGCGCCAAGGTCGGGTCCTGGTAGGGGTCTTCCTCGATCGGTGCCTCTCCTTGGAGGAGGTCCGCAACAGTCTGCTCGAGCTTCTGGGGTCGAGCTTCTCGGGCGACCTGTTCTTGCTGAATTCGAAAAGATACGGCGTTCGAGGCCTTCTTGGGGACCAGCGTTCTCGTTTGATTCAAGCAGGTCCTCATAGAGGCATCGTGTGGAGGGATCTGCGTTTTGCAGACGGTGCCTGCTCGGACCTGGAGGTTTGTGTGGCTGAGGTCAGGGGGGTCCCTTTCTTATCTAGATCCGTTCATTGCCTTCGGCGTCCTCTTCGAAGGTGGGGTGAGGTTCTAGCCGTTACCAGCGACGGCCTAGCACCTGGAGATGATCCTGCGGCAACGAAGGTCCTTATGGAGTGCAACAAGGCCTTCCTCGACCGGGCGGTAGGCCAGGTGTTCTTTGATGTGTTAATTTGGGAAGATTCTTCTGTAGAATCGAGCTCTCTGTGGTGCTGCCGCCGCCGCCTCCCTCGCTGCCGGAGCAGCGGGCTCCGGGGGGGGAGACCGACAACAGAGTCGTTTCGTTTTCCGAGGAGTCGCGGCCACGGTGGGGGTTCGAATCGATTTTCTCGCCGCAGCTGGGGGCGCCTCTCGAGGGTGCACCTTGCTATGATGTTTACGTAAGGCCCTCTCCCTCTGGTGTACGTGATGGCCATCCCACCGCATGGCATCGTTGCATGGTAGCTGCCCTCGGGAGTACGCGGGGGGACGTGGCAGGCGGTTGGGATGATGTGGAGGGTAGGTGCACGGGTTTCGGTGCGGATATGACATTCTCGGTGGGGTCGCAAGGCTCTGCCTTTCGGATCTTCTCTCCTGGCACTTCCATTCTTGGGCGTGCCGCCTCGCCATCATTCGGTACCATGCGTCATTCGGCTTCTCGGGGTGCTGACGCAACCCTGATCCATTTTTCCAAGGCGGTTCCATCCTTTGCGCCGGGTCGGGCGGGTGCGATTTCGGGTTCGGGGCTCCCTCTGGACTCTCTTCCGCAGTCAGACCCGGGCGCCCTGCTCCTCTCCTCTCCTTTGCCCCATGTCCCGCTCTCAGGTTCTTTGTCTTTCAACCAGCAGCCGGGCTCTTCCTCGTCTCAGGCTGGGGCTTCGGCTATGGTGGGGGGCCCTCATGGGGCTTCGGTTGTGCTGGGGGACGCTCTTGACCTGGAGTCCCTCGTTGACATGGCTCCTGCCATCGATTCGTCGAAGAGATCTTGCAAGCGTTACAGAAGAAGGCGGAGCGCTCGCTCGCGATCTAGGGAGCACCACACCTGCCAGTCCTTCGAAGAGGCGGTGGCGGAAGCAGCGGGGGTGGTTCCTTCAGGGGGTCTCAACGAGGTTTCTAAATGAAGGTCCTCTCCTGGAACGTTCGGGGCATGGGGGATGCGGGTAAGAGAAATACCCTGGGCTCCAGATTCAGGGAATGGGGGTGCGACGCGGTCCTGCTTCAAGAAACCAAGTTGGCCTCTCTGGACGATGATGTTTGGCGCTCCCTCATTGCAGGGGATCTTGATCAGTTCTCTGCTCTTCCTGCGGTGGGGAGTGCTGGAGGGTTGCTTATCGCCTGGAAGTCTTCTCGGTTCTCCCTTGTCTCTGCTGTGAAGGGTAACCATTCCATCTCGATTCTGCTCTCAAGGAAGGACGACTCTCTTTCCTTGGTTCTCTCTTGCGCCTACGGCCCTTGCGACGCGGCGAGAAGGAAGGAGTTATGGGATGAGCTTCGCAGCATCTCCGTGGATTTCGCGGGGTTGCCTTGGCTTATCGGATGAGATTTTAATGTCACGCTTCATTCGTCGGATAGACCCCGGTTCAGGGGAGGTTCGGACCCGGGCTCGGCGGAGTTCAAGGCCTTCGTCAATGACCTGGCTCTTCAGGACTTAACGGCGGCGGACGTCAGGTTCACATGGAGGAGCTCTTCTTCGAAATCATGCATTGATAGGTTTCTCGCGTCGATGGCTCTCATGGATCTATTCCCTTTGGCGTCGGTCCTCTCGCGTCCTCGCGCGTTCTCCGACCACTCTCCGATCGTCTGGGAGTCACAGGTGTCTTCCCCACGGGCTGGGTTCTTCAGATACGAGAGATGTTGGATGCTGGAGGAGGATTCCCGCGTGCTGGTGGCTTCTTCTTGGGCGGAACCTTGCGAGGGCCGATCGGCGGTCGTCAGGTTCCGCAAGAAATTAGAGCGGCTGAGGGGCGTCCTGTCCCACTTCAAGAAAAGATCGCGGGAGGCTAGGCTTTCGGCGAGGAAGGAGGCGGAGGCTATCGTCAGCGAGCTGGACTCCTTGGAGGGGCTGAGGGAGCTATGTGCTGACGAGTTGGCTTCCAGGTCGGCGGCGATGGCTGCGATTGAGAAGGAGGAGAGGAAGAGGGTCACGGAATGGCGCCAGCGTGCGAAGTTGAGGTGGATCAAAGAAGGAGACGCAAATTCCTCCTTCTTTCACAGAGCGGCTTCAAACAGGAGGCGGTCAAATCTGGTTCGCTCGATGTCGTTTGGGGGGCGCGAGGTGGTGGGCGAGGACGCGATTGGGAATGCTGTGGCGGACTACTTCAGGGACTTCTCTTCGGTTCCTTTGCCTAGGCGCTGGCTGGGGGAGGAGGTTCCTACCCTTCGCTCCGCGCAATGTGCGGAGTTGTCTCGTGGCTTCTCCATCGCTGAGATAAAGGATGCTGTGTGGGATCTCAATGTCGATGCCTCGCCGGGCCCCGATGGCTTCCCTATTGCTTTCTACAAGGATTTTTGGGACGTGGTGGGACATGAGGTTTGGGAGGTTATCGTGGAATTCTCTTCGGGGAACTTTGGCTTCGATGGGATTAACAGGGCTCTTATTGTTCTTATCCCGAAATCTCAATCTCCAATTGCTATTGATGACTATCGCCCTATTGCAATCTCCAATGCTCTGTACTTGATTGTTGCGAAAGTGCTTGCGAGGAGGCTGGCGGTGGTTTTGGATGGTCTGATCCATCCCTCTCAGGTGGCCTTCATCCCCGGCCGTTCGATCTCCGATGTGTCGGCCCTTGCCTCTGAGATGGTTGACAGCTGGCTGAGGCGGGGGAAGCAGGGCTTTCTTTGGAAGGTGGACTTCGCAAAGGCGTATGACTCCTTGGACTGGAGCTTCCTCTGGTCTGTGCTGCGTGCTCGCGGGTTCCCAAATTTATGGATCTCCTGGATGCGCCGATGCGTTTCTACGGCATCTTTTTCAATCATGTTGAATGGCCGTGTCGTTGGTAGCCGGTTTCAGCCAAGGAGGGGTGTTCGGCAGGGGTGCCCTCTGGCACCCATGCTCTTCGTCATTGCCGCCGACGTGCTCCCGAGAATGGCGGATAGGGTGATCGCGAGGGGCTTCTCCTCCGGCTTCTCGTGTAACTACAACAACTCTCCAACCCTACAGTATGCGGACGACACAATCGCCTTCATAGAGGGGGGTCTGGAGGAGGTTAGAGGTATGGCGGTCACTTTCGCCATCTTTTCCGAGCTCTCGGGGTTGCGAATCAACCATTCCAAGTCCAAGTTGATTCCTTTCGCGTCGGATGATCGGTCTGCGGCGGCTTGTGGCGTGATTCTGGGGTGCTCCCCCTCTGCCCTTCCAATCGATTACCTGGGTCTACCGCTGGGCGCGAGAAGGCCGAGATTGTCCCATTGGAACAGGGTCATGGAGAGGGCGGAAAGAAGGCTTGCTGGGTGGAGTGCGGCGATGCTTTCCAGGGGTGGGCGTCTTGTGCTCATCAGGTCGGTTTTGGCGGCTATTCCAATCTATTTTTTGTCCAACTGGGCTATTCCGGTGGGGGTTAAGAGGAGGCTTGAGGGCCTTATGCGGACATTTCTATGGGGAAGAAGGGGCTCCGCGTCGCGGGGCATCCATCTGGTGGCCTGGAAGGATGTGGCGAAAAGGAAGTGCGATGGTGGGCTCGTCATTCGTAGCCTGGATCTGGTCAACAATGCACTGATGCTTAAATGGGTCAACAAGCTTTGGGGTAGCGCCTCCGGCTTCTTTCCCTCTATGCTGCGTGATATTCTCTCCATCGGTGCGGACTTGCTGCGAGACGCCGACGCTTCGCGTTCTGGGACGCCTTTTTGGAGGGGGATCGCCTCGGCGGCTAGGCGGTTCTCTCATCTGTTCAAGCAGGTTCTGGGTGATGGCAACTCGTTTCTTTTTTGGCACGACGCTTGGGCGGGGGACGCCACTCTCGGTAGCTCCTTCCCTCGTCTCTGTGCCTTGGCGTCCAACTCTGGTGCTTCGGTGGCTTCCGCTTGGGGCGGGGGCAGCTGGTTCCCTTCCTTTGCGGCCAACCTCTCCGACGAGCGCTTCGATGACCTCTTATGCCTCCTGCAGCAGCTTAGGGATGCGCCATCGCCATCCGGTGGCAGGGATCACTGGATCTGGCGTGACGGCGCCTTCTCTTCGAGGCGGGCTTTCAAGGTGATCTCACATCAACCTACCTCTGATCGTACCCCCCTTTGCAACGATTTGGGGTGGTTGTGGACTTTAAATTTGCCAGAAAAGGTGGCCTTTTTCCTGTGGCTTTTGCGCCGCGGTAGGGTATTGACCCGCGATAGATGTGCTATGTTTCTATCGGGGGTTGGCTCCATGGATTGTGTGCTGTGTTCCGGCGAGCTGGAGACTTTGCAACATCTTTTCTTCTGTTGTCCGTGCTCGACCTCCATTTGGGAGGGCCTCAATGTGCCCTGGTTGGACGCTTCTTCGGCCGACTCGTTCTGGATCTCTTTGCGCTCTTGTGCTGATCGGCCAAGGAGGGAGTTGCTCCGCCCACTCGCTTGCACCTGGGCTTTATGGCTCGCTAGGAACGCCAAGATCTTCAGGGGCCAAAGATTCTACAGGGAAAACGTTTTAGAGCATGTGGAGTTAATTCTGAATGATTGGATGCTGCGGTAATGCTGTTGTCGCATGTGGATGTTTGGGTTGTGGACTGGGGTATGGACAGGGATCTTCTCGATCCCTGGTGTTTGTATCATTTTGTACCTCTCTTCTCCTCTCCCTCTTCTCGTTTTTAATAAAATTTTGGGGCGAACACCTCCATGTGTCTCCCCCGAACCGTTCTGATTTCAAAAAAAAAAAAAATAAAGGATGAAGAACAATGAAGAAAGCGAGATTTTACGTGGAACCCTACTCCTAAGGAGTGGGATGAAACCACGAGAGAACGCCTCAAAGGGCCTGTTTGGTTGCAGGGTTGGGCAGGGTTGGCCCAACCCTGGTTACTATTCACAAGGGTACTTCCTCCTCACAGATTACTATTCACCCAGCCCAACCCAACCCTGCCCAACCCTGCAACCAAACAAGCCCAAAGGGTTGATGTGTTCATTCACTTTTCTCATCTGATATAGGAGGTCTGGGGTTTCTTATATATCCTCCACATGCTTTCGAAGTCCCACCACTGGTAGATGTGAGACTAAACACTGGATGTGGTAAATGGATCCTGGAGGGATCTATTTACCCATCTATACAAGAATGGCACATATACTCTAGCAGTTGACATTTTGGGAGTGGTAACTGATTGCATCAAGGCTTTTTAGGACTCACTTGGGTCAAAACGACGTGGGCTAGACATGGATAGATTGTGGGCGATTGCTGTGGCATGGGCTCTTTGACGGGCGAGGAAGAGTGTGGTATTTAGACATGAGAATACATTTTTATGTAAAGAATGTTGTAGAGCATGCAATATTTCTGACTGAATCCTGCTCTATATATTAATCTTATGGCTACATTTTTACATACCTTTACATTTTAATGCTTTGATTGTATGGAGAAATTTTAGGCCACACACCTTAGTGGTAAGCACCCTTTTCCTTTCAAGAAGAAAGTGAAAATTTATCATTTTGTGCATTAAAAGGGCCGGGGAGTTATATTCTCATGTGAACATTGTCCTTTCTTAATCGAGTGGATCATCACTACTGTCTAGTTTTTTTGAGGCTAAAAAAAGGGGGATACACTCGTTGGTGTTCGCCTCAGCATTATATATATATAAAGAAAAAGAGAAGAAGGAGAAATACTTATAGCGTCAAGGAAGGAGGGAAGGAGTTAGAAACCCTACGCAAAAACAACAAAAACCTGGGTTTAAAGAGGAGACAAGCTTACAACAAAAAGTCCCAAAACCCTACCGAATACACCAGTCGGTTATAAATCGAGCGCACAAGATGAGAATGTTTTCGCGATAAAAACGCTGCTTGGAGAAAATACCTTTGTTCCTGCCAAGCCAAATACACCACATCCACGCGACGGGTGCCAGAAGTTCCCGCCTATCCCTGTTCCTGTTGGACCAAAGAAGCTCGCAGAAAGTGGAGAGGTTGTCCGCTCTCGCCCAAGGCATATCGTCCCAAATTCCCGACACCAGTTGGCAACCAAAGAAGAGGTGGTCAATCGTTTCATCCTCCGCGTTACGAAGGGAGCAAGAAGGACTGAAGTTTGGAAAAAATAGCACAACGATCGCGAGTCATCAGCCTCCGTCTGCGAAGTAACCAAAGGAAGATGCCGATGCGCTCCGGCAAGCGCAAGCCCCAAAAGAAGCCACAATCACGCACGAGAAGAGAGGAAGCAGGATGTGGAGGAAGGACCGGAGCCCGATAAGCCTTCCTACTGGAAAAAGATCCGTCCTTCCAACGCCAATGATCTACCTGCACATTTGGCGTAGCAACAACACTAAGTGCCACCATCAAAGAGACGAAATCCTCCACCCGTTGCTCGGAGAAGTTCGCAGAGAAGCGAGGGCTCTAACACCCATCCACCCAATATTCAGCCACAGTCGCATTCTTATTTGACGCAAGCGCGAACAAACGAGGAAAACGCACCTGTAGAAGACCACCACCCGACCAATCATCCAACCAGAACTTGAAAGAGTCCCCCGTCCCCAACACCGGGGTGAAAAGCGCCGCATTCCTCGCCAGAGCGGCCATCACGCTGCGCCAGAACGGCGAAGAACGAAATCTCAGATCCCCCCGCTGCAGGCCGAACCATTCGTTGCCCAAGAGCACCCTGAGTACATTTTTTTTGACGCTCAAAAAGGGGGACGCACTCGATGGTGCTCGCCCCGATTTATTAAGAAATTAAAGAGAACTTACGGGCGACACGCGGACAGGAGACAAACAAAGATAATACCAGGAGGTATCTAGATCAGATACCCCCGCTAAAGTAAGAAATCCCTACACAACAGTCCAATCACGAGTGAGACGCGAAGCCGAAATTAGAACGTTCTCGGAATAAAATCTCTGACGTGCAAAGAGGGCCTCATTCCTCCCAATCCAGATGCTCCAAAGCCGCGCAATAGCAAAAAGCAGGTCAGTCCTCGCCCTAGCCCGAGAGGAAACCAAGCTGTCGCAGAACGAAGAAGAAGACGACACGTCAAGCCACTCCAGATCCACCCAAATGCCATGGGTTATGCCGCATCGAAAGAATAAATGTTCGATAGTCTCCGCCTCCAAGTCACAAAGCCCACAGATAGAGCTTACGTTGGGAAATATCGAGGCGCACCGGCTACGAGTCAACAAACGGCCACGCCGAAAGAGCCACAGAAAAATACCTATACGTTTGGGGACCCCGAGGCCCCAAAGGAATTGACAATCCCGATAAAGAACAGCATCGGCCACATCAGGAGGAGGAAGAATAGCACGGTAAGCCGCACGAGTGGAGAAGGAGCCGTCCTTCCAAAGCAAATGGTCGCGACCGACCGAGGGCGTGGGAGCGCCATCGAGAATAGCCAATAATGCGAAGAAATCCTCCTGCCGTCGATCAGAGAGATTAGCCACGAATCTGGGGCCCCATGAAGCACCATCCCAGCAAGAGGTCACCTTGGAATCCTTATCCGCCGCCAGAGCGAAAAGACGGGGGAATAACTCCTGCAGAGGACCCCTCCTGGTCCAATCATCGCCCCAAAAGCGGATCAAAGAACCGTCCCCCAGCTTAATTCCAAATAGGGAGCGGTTACGAGAAAGGGAATTGACAATGGCACGGGTGAAAGAGGAAGAGGAGCTCCTCTGGCGGCCGCCGGGATCAAAGAACCTGTCAACTCCCACCGCCTCCCTCAAGAAGTTCATCATAAAGTTTTCCTCCCGGCCCCAAAGGCGAGCCACCCATTTGAGAAAGAGGGCCTCATTAACCACCTCCAACCTTCTCACGGCCAGCCCCCCCTCCTGCTTCGGCCGAGTAACCTCGTCCCAGCCAATCAAATGCACCCCCTCTTCCCCTCCCCCTTCTTACCCCAAAGAAATCTCCGTAGGCACGAATCCATCCTCCGTCTGATCCCCTTTGGCATACCTTTAACAGAGAAAAAATAGATTGGGATCGAAGACAATACAGATTTGAGAAGAATCAAGCGACCACCGCGCGAAAGAATGGCCGCGCGCCACCCGGCCAAGCGAGATTCCAGCCTTTCCACCACCGTCTGCCAGTTACGTATGCGAGCACGCCCCACCGTCAAAGGGAGCCCCAAATAGTCCAAAGGAAGAGCGTCCACAGAGCAGCCCAAGATCCGCGCATACTCCGCGACCTCATCCCGCGGAATGTTGAAAGGGACCATAGAGGATTTATCATGATTTATGAGGAGGCCCGAGGCCTCGCTGAAGAGATCCAACGTGGTAGCCATACCAGCCACATCCGAAGCACCGCCCTCAATAAAGCATATCGTATCATCGGCGAATTGAATAATAGGGATATGGTATGGACCACGAGAGCACCCGCGGGTAAGGCCCGCCGCAGCTATGTTATGAATCATCCGAGGTAAAACGTTAGCGGCCAAGACAAATAACAGAGGAGCAAGGGGGCACCCCTGCCGAACCCCCCGCCGAGGCTGGAAGAAGCCCCCAGCCATGCGCCCGTTGACAAGAAGCACCCTGAGTACATTGATAAAGAAGTTATCTTCCGTCCCCCAAATTCTACTCACCCATTTGAGTAATAGAGCGTCGTTAACCACATCCAATCTCCGCACACCAAGTCCCCCAAAACGCTTAGACATAGACACGTCATCCCAAGCAACCATATGCAAGCCCCTACCATCCCCCCCTTCCGACTCCACAGGAACCGTCGCATACACCGCTCGATCCTCAAGCGAACTCCCGCAGGCATTCTACGAACGGAAAGGAAGTATAAGGGGATAGACGATAGCACCGATTTGAGAAGAATAAGCCGCCCCCCGGGAAAGCAAAGCCGCCCGCCACCCAGCCATGCGCGTTTCCACACGCTCAATAATAAGACGCCAATCTCGGGCTCTGGCCCGCCCCACCGCTAAAGGCAGACCAAGATATGCAATCGGAAGCTCACCAGGAGAAGAGCCAAGCAGCCGACCGCACTCATCCGCCTCCGCAGGCGACATGCCAAACGGCACCACGTTGGATTTGGAGGCGTTAATCGATAGGCCCGATAATTCACAGAAAAGGGCAAGTGTAGTGGCCATACCGGCGACCTCCGCAGTACCACCCTCGATAAAGAAAATAGTATCGTCCGCAAACTGGATCAAGGGCACAGAGAGATCCCCCTTACGGAATCCAATCGACAGCCAAGCGTCAACAACGCGGTTCACCATGCGTGCAAGAACATCCGAGGCCAACACGAAGAGGAGAGGCGCAAGAGGACAGCCCTGCCGCACCCCCCTTCTCGGCTGGAAGGAACCACCAAACGGCCTGCCATTGATCATCACAGAAATGGAAGCAGTGGTGACGTATCTACGCATCCAAGAGATCCACAAGTTTGGGAAACTACGCCTATGCAAAACGGACCAAAGGAACCACCAATCGAGGCAGTCATATGCCTTAACAAAGTCAATCTTCCAAAGTACCCCCTTCTTTTTTTCCTTTTTCCACTCAGCGACCACTTCGGAGGCAACGACAATGCAATCCGCGATCTGCCTCCCCTTAATGAACGCGCCCTGAACCGGAGAAATAAGAGCGTCCAAAACCCGAGCCAAACGGGTGGCTAAGATTTTAGCCACGATAAGGTAGATGCCATTGGAGACGGAGATTGGCCGATAATCCTCAATTCGTTGCACCGGCGTTTTCTTAGGGATCATAACAATATTAGCCCGATTAAGGCGATCGAAACCGAGGTTGCCCACACAAAAATCGGAAATGACTTCCATGACGTCTCCAGCCACGATCTCCCAGAAGTCACGATAAAAAGCCACGGAGAATCCATCAGGGCCCGGAGAAGAGTCATGGTTTAAGGCCCATACAACCGCTTTAGTCTCTTCCAAGGAAATGGGGCGAATAAGAAACACAGAGTCAGACTCCGAGATGGAAGAAGCTCTACTGCCCAGCCAGCGCCATCTACGCGGAGAAGAAGACGATGAGAAACGCCTGAGGTGATCCACAATGGCGCCCCCTATCTCTCTTTCCCCAAAGAAGTGAATATCATTGACGGAGATTCCCCGCATCATATTGAACCGCTTTCTGTTGCTCGCCACACGGTGAAAGAATGCGGAGTTCCCGTCGCCCTCTTTCAACTATTTTATCCTCGAGCGCTGCCGCCATTCACAAGTTCTTTTCTTGTCCTCCGCCTGCACCCGAGCTTGAGCGGATTCGCTCTCCCGAATTTCATCATGCGAAAGGTCCCGCTCATTTTCCAACGAGTCAAGTTGCCAAATAATTTCCTCCGCCTCCGCGCGCACATCAATACGCGACAACCTAGAGTTCCTTTTGAACGCCGCAAGCACCCTCCGTAGCGAAGCAAGCTTTTGATCAAGTTTGTGGGCCGCAGAGTCCGAGACGGGAACAAGAGCCCAATGGTCCTGTACGACCTGTTTGAAATTGGGTTCCAACAACCAACATTTCTCGTATCTAAAAAGTCCCTTAGGACGAAGACCCTCGCGAGAGTCCCATATGATGGGAGAGTGGTCCGAAAAGGATCTGGGACGAGAGCAGACAGAACAAAGGGGGAAAGATTCCAACAACTTCCCATTAGCCAAGAATCGATCAATTCTGGAGCGAGATGAATTGTTCCGCCACGTGTAAGTGATATCGTTAGGGACCAAGCTATCCAACGCAAGATCATGAAGAGTATCAATAAAATCCCGGGAGCCCGGGTCATGCCCATCCTTGTCGCGAGGGCGATCGGATGAATGAATGGTTACGTTGAAATCTCCTCCCAAGAGCCAAGGGAGGCCCCCAAATGAAGCGGCCGCGCTACGAATATCCTCCCATAATTCCTTTCTCAAGAGATGACATGTTGGGGCGTAAATACAAGAGAAAAACATCGACTCAGTGGAATCGGCCCGGTTCAGAACGATTGAGATCATATGTCTGCCCACAAGCATCGAGCTATAAGAGAACATTTGAGATCGCCAAGCTAACAGAAAGCCTCCCGCTGAGCCCAACGCATCGACCGCGCGAAACTTATCGAAAGCATCAGCGCCAAAAGAGCGCCACATGATATCATCGATACCTGGCAACTTAGTTTCTTGGATGAGAGCAATGTCACAACACCATTCAGAGAGGTGCGAACCCAAGGATCGACGTTTGACCGAATCCCCAAGGCCTCTAACATTCCATGAGAGAACCTTCATTAAAAACCTCCATCGCTTCCCGCAAGGCCACATAGGCCCGCAACATCCGCCACCGCATCCCGCAGGGTCGCACAAGAGTGAGTCACCACAGGGGCCTGCCTGGAAGAAGTGCGCCTCCCGTAAGTCTTCCCAAAGCGTCTGGAAGACGTGCCGTCCTCGTCGCAAGAGAGCTAGAATCCCGAGTGAAAATGGGATGAAGAGAAGTCGCCAAGCAGATCCGTGGAGGCCCGCACCGGGGTCTGAGGAGTAGCCAAGAGCAAGGACCCCCGTTCTGGGTCAACATTAACACGCAGTTCCTCGATGTGAATTCGGGGCAAAACCGTAGGAGATACGGGGGATAAAGCCCGAACAATCGGGTGAGAGGTCCGCCGCCAAGATCCGAACGTGACGGGTCCGCCAACCCTCACGTGCTGAAGATCCGCAGAGGTACCCGAGAAGTCAACAAACAAGGCGGGAGCCGACTCGACCTGACGAGAGAGAAACACAGAATCGACCTCGGGCACCCCTAAGTCAGAGTAACCAGGAGTTGCAGGAGGTTGGTACGGGGATCGAAAAGGCGCCTCGAATGTTCCAACCACGTCCGCCAGGAGCGGTGACGCTTTGGAATAATCATCAGCACGCTCCACGTGGCAGGGCAGAGGCGAAGCGTCGCGCTCCGACCCCGAGGCAAATCGACCCTTCGCCGACGCAGAGGCACCTCGACCGTCCTCCAGCGCCTCCCGATCCGGAGCAGCCGCCGGCGAAGGGACCAAGATGGAGAGCTCGAGTTTGAAGCACCATCGCCCAATCTTAATGGAGCCGAAGAAAGTCTTACCATGCGCATCAGAGAGAAGAGCCGAGCTACATTCGAAAAGTACCCTGGTTATCTTCCAATCAGCCTCCGGAGCAAGCCCGTCGTCGAGGACCGCCATGATCTCCCCCTACCAACGAAAAGCATTGGAGAGGCAGGGTACAGACCGCGAAGAAAAGGAACGCCACGAATAGCCGCCACGCAGACCTCGATGGCCTGAGAGGCGCCATCCGCCACTCGAGGCATCCTCCAGACAACATCGCCGGTAGAGCCAGCGCACAACAGCCTATCCCGTTGCTTCGGGGAGAGGCCACGCACACAGCAATGAGAAGAGTCCAACAAGAAAAGGTCCCTATTGAAGAGAGGTCCCAGGAGAGTAACAACATGCGCACTAACCACCGCCCAGTCGACATTGCGCACTGACGCCGCATACAGAACCTCCCCATGCACATTCGCACGTAGCAAGACCTCCTCCAAGGACGCACCATCCTTCACAGCCGCCAACCCAGCCGAATCACGACTTGCACTGACAACCGCACCACCACCCAGCAGCTCATCGCCCTTGCCATCAGAGGAGTGAGGAAGCGACTCCGCACCTTTCACCAGAAGACCCGCATCGAAGGAGCCATCGCCCGACGAGCAGCGAGGATCCACCACCTGAGCGTAAGAACGAACCTGCCTCCAAGCAACCGGACCGGAACGAGAACCTGGCAGAGCACGCACCTTCAAGGAAGAGGAAACCACCCTAGACTGCAGCGATCGGCGATCACGAAGAAGCCAGCAGGAAGCGCGACGGTGTCCCGGCTTACCGCATGCAAAGCACCTAGGCGGAAGAGAACATCGAGAAGCCAGATGTCCCCTCTCCCCGCAACGAAAGCAACGCTTCACAGGCTTCTTATACGAGACGAGCGTCCATATCCCCTCCGGCGAGCTCCTCGCGATAGCACCATCCCCTCTCGTAGCCTCATCCCCGACGTGAGAGAGCACCCCCTTCCCCTTCGCAGCAGCCGCATGAGCACCCCCTTCCCCGTCGAACTTCGCACGCCCTTCGCACTTCGGGCTCCCGTCGCTCTCCCTTCGCACTTCGCACTTCGCACTCCTTCCGCACTCCATCCTGTTCATCCCGTCGCTCCCGTTGCTTTTACTTCATGTTATCCACTACTGTCTAGTTACCATTTTGGCTTTTAAGAAGCGCCAAAAGAAGGTGGGTATCTAGTCCCCTTGAGTCTTGGTTGCGTTCTCTTGGCTGCCAACAATCTAAAATTGGCCTTGCAAACTCTCTTGGCTGCCAACAATCTAAAATTGGCCTTGCAAACTGATGGAGTAGGAGAATTAACAGAAGAATAATTGAACATGCTCACTGATCATCAAAACAAAACAAGAAGCCTGAACTCTTGTCCACTTTATGCACAAAGAAGTTTGTCAAGTCTTTCTATAGAATCATGATCCTCCATGGCAGATTCATCATGCATGAGGTAAACTACAAACTTAAAGCCATTCATGGTAAGAGTTTTTATGGCATAACATTAATCCTAAGATGTTGAAACAAAATATAATGTACAAGCATACCGTTAATGTTTATCATTTCGAGGAAACTTCTTGATTTAGGTTAATTCTTCTCTTCAAGCTTAATATGCTGCAAGAGGTCTTTGAAACACAAATTTTGTGATGATCAGAGTTCTAGTGCTGTCACTGCAAAATCTATATGGTATCATTTGTCAATCTACTTCTGACCAACTTTATAGACTACCATGGTAATACAATATCCTTATATTGAAGTAAGATGAGGTGTGAAATGCCACTTTAAGGAGCACTTTGGGTTCATCAAGCTGACGTTCTACTTATATGGTTTTTTTAAACATGGCTGTTGAGATTCTTCGGTGGATGTTCGGATTTTCTCTGCAAAGTTATATATTTGTGCTGTAAAGAGTGGACTAGGCTCTTCGGTGTATTGGAGAAGCATCGTAGTGGTCATCCTGAGATGTCACCAATCATAGGTGGGAGGTTGGGAAGTGGCTGTGACTGTGCTTATGATTTGATGATTGGTCTGTAAAGGGGGTGTTGGGGAATTGTTTCACTTAACTTATGGGCCTAATGGCTAACCCTTGGGTTGTGGTTGCTGAAATGTAGAGCGATGATCTAGGGAAGGGGGTTGGTTGTAGCTGGAGCTTATTCTCATGCTAGCCCTCTCTGATCAATGCTTCAAAGAGCTTTTTAATCTTTTGAGGTTGATAGAGGGATATAGGCCACTTTTGAGGAGCCAACTTTTGAGTGTGGGTGGACATAGCTTTTTCTAGGGTTTAGTATCAAACATTGTGACATCCTCTTGGCCAACGTGATTTTATCCTGAATCGTGAATCACATTCACATGATATGGAAGTCAACTCCGTCATTAAATGTCAATATCTTATTATGTTTGTTGTTTTTAAAAAATCTTATTATGGTGGTTTAGACCTCTGCGATGGTAACCACAGTTCGGACCATGATTTTCCTGCTCTCGCTGCCAGTATGGGATGTGATTGCTATTCCCTAGATCAGTAATTTCACCTTGCAAAGTTTTAGCACAACCGTTGGGGAGGTAGAATTTTCGGAAGCCTTGACTCTTGCCAATATGTAGGGAAAATGGCCAGACCATTTGCAGTGATCTGGTCAATATGGATGCAGAAGAATGACATGGTCTATACCTTATTTATGAAAATGCATTATTTTCAGACAAGAACATGTTATTCACATGGGTTGCGGGGGGAGGGGGGTGTGGAGAAGTAACATGTGTCAGTGCATTGTAAGTGCTTCATGCAAGTTATCATTTCTTTTTATAATTAAATGGATGGCTTTTTGTATCTCTTATCTATCATTTGACTTGAAAAAGGAAGTAAATCATTTGGTGTATTTGCGTTCCTCTACAGGTGAGAGAAATGCCGAATGTGTTGATTCTTCCTAGAAGCGCGGATTACAGTGAAGAAGTATGGATGGAGATAAGGGAAAAGGCTATCTCCGTGTTACAAACATTTTTCTTAGACGGAGTGGTTCCCGAGAGTGCTGTTTCTGATGATGAAGAAAACAAATCTGGAGTTGAGGAGGATGTCCTTTCTGAGAGACAGGTGAGAGAAAGTTCCCTGAATGAGCGGATGTCCTTTGAGAGCCAATTGGTCCCTGAATGTAACAAGAAAAAAACTTTAAAACCTTCGAAGGAAGCCTATACACACTCTCAGGGTTCAGGAGGTAAAAGCATGGGCTCACTTCCAGAAGGTAGGCGCAGTCGATCAGGGAAGAAGGGTAAGAAGAGATCTGCTCGTCGTCGATCTCAACCAAAGTCGGATGAATCCTCTGGGGTGGAAGGAAGTAGCAATTCTACATCACAGTGGGATGATGATTCTGCTTTGAGCGGTAGGGATCAGATTTTAATGAGCTCAAGCTCTGTTCTTGTTTCTCCAGAAGACTCCACAAGTAAACAAATATGCCTAGCAGAGTCTTCATTGGAGTCAAGTCTTGACAGAAAAGGGTTAAAGATAGTATCAAGCAGAAAAACCGAGGAGCTACTGAAAGAAGGTTACGTGATAGCTCTATACGCAAAAAATAAGCCTGGTTTTCATGTTTCCAGACAGAGATTACCTGGAGGTGGTTGGTACCTTGACATCATAACCAATGTGACAAAGAGAGATCCTGCCGCACAATTTATTGTTAGTTTCAGAAGCAAGGTATGGTTTTGGCAATCATTATCTTTCATACTGGATTAGTTATTTACAGTTTCGATTCATACAGTTCTTATCATACTTCTTGTTCAAAAATTTCTCAGGATACAATAGGGCTAAGATCTTTTGCTACTGGTGGAAAATTGCTACAGGTATTAGAAACTGCTCCAATTATGTTTTTTTTTCACTTTCTAATATGTATCATTATAGTTCGTCCGAGGATTTTTGATAGAAAGTGTGATTTTAATTGATGATCTATTTCATGTTCTTGTCTATTTGGAAAATTAAATCCAGCTTTTTATATCCGTAGTATCTATTTTATTTGTGGAAATTGTTGAAGTAGAAAAAATGGAGTATATACTACTTGAAGAAAGAAAAAGTATGTTAAGCATTCATTTGCTAATAAATCAGAAGATTCCTAACCCACTTTACTTATCATCAATAACACGTGTTGCCACATTCTCCTAGAGTAGCTTAAAAGGCTGCAGAATAAAGATCACCAACATGATATTTGTTGGAGTAGATGCATCACTTGTGTTGATGGGTCAGTGTTTTGTGAACCCCTCAGGATCCGGGTACCCGTTTACGCGCAATTCGCAATATTTCATTCACAATTTGATCGCACAAGTTGCACAAAACATAGAAAATTTTTCGCGCAAATATGACATTCATTTCCATCACATGACCACACAGTAAAAGAGACAGACAACACCAAAATTTCTTTTCATTAATATTCATATCCATTTACAACATGTACAAGCATCTTCCATATTACAACATATATCCCAACTGTGATACAAAAGAGATAGCATTTACATTACCAACTACACAAAAACTGAGACAAAATACTTCATACCGTCTGGTGTATACTCTGTCTCCAGGAAGCATGTATAGCTACTGGACTGTAGGCTGTTTGCCTGCCAAACATGTTAGGAAAGAAAAGGCGTCGGCGGTTGCTGGTACCTCCCAAAAACTTATAAAATAACTAGACATTTAATATGTGCAAAAACAAACAAGTAGAAAGGTGGAAAGTAAAGTCTACATCTACTTGCGTAAGTAAAAAGGCTTTTCAGGCTATTTGTAAGCATCTCAAATGTTTGTCCCATAACCCGACATTTCCCACATATGACATATTTATATAGTAGTTGCGTATTCATGAGTGTATGAGTGTGAGCACATATATCATTTTCTTCAGAGATCAAGTTGATGAGTGAAAATGGAAAAGTTAAGATTGGAAAGATCTTTTAATTTATTTAAATTCTTGGGTAGAGAGAGAATAGTCTTTTGATCGTAACTTCTCCAATTCTTAACTTCAATGATTCAGACATAACTCCAGATGATTTAGATGTAGATATGAATGATCTAGATATAGAATCACCAAGTCTGTTGGCGAAGTAAACTCAAGCGGTGAAGAAGCCAACAAAAGGGCTCTTCCGTCTCGCCCTCTAATTGGAAGCGCGGTCCAATAGAGGGATAGGTCTACTCCCAAACTACGCCACTGAGACGGGTGAGAGAGACTCCCTAGAAAAGTCGCTCTAGAAACCTGCCTGACTAGTACAGGCGAACGAGCTCGTACGTAAAACAGAAAACCAAGGATCCCCCGCATGGGTATCCTAAAAGACAGGGTCAGCGGAATGGTCTAAAGTCGGGATCCCAACGAGGCGTAAAAACACTGCGAGCTCGCGTAAAAGCCGAAAAGGGATTGGGATCCTAGACCCGCGCACTTGACGGCCGCTGCCCTAACTGGGCTTCCTTTCCTCCGCCCAGTTGAGGGTCACCGCGCCCTCGCACGGTCAGGTGTAAAGGTCACCATGACCAGCACTAATATCTGTTAATCATCACTGATTCTCGATATTTTCACTTGATCACTGATTTACTATTATATGGACGCACATAATTATAGATTCAACTCGCATTCCATTGTGAAAATCAGTATGGATGATGACCGGGACCAAGTCTTTTGCGCCCAAATTAAGAATAGTAACCCATGATAAGATGTAGTGTGATCATCTCCCTCCTTAAGGACAAACTTATTTGAGTAGAGCGACCATAACTCCATCAAAGAACCTATTTAACTTAATCAACTTATGTAGTGACACTTTTACCTATTGGTGGACACCTATAATCATTAAATTCATTAACACAGGGGAAGAAAGTTCACTTACAGATAGTATATAAATTCAAGTATCTAAATAAGTTAGACTAATTCTGTCTTAAAACATGTTTTGCTACCTACACATCCAATATTATAATAGGTATTTACCCCATAAGGTACAATTCTCATTGTAGGCAAACATTGCTTTTGCATACATCCAGGGACACTATTTTCTATGCAAGTCCGAACCTCCCTACGCAAAATATAAGAGCATTACCACAGTCTGACTATACTTATGGGATTTCCTTATTATTATCTTTAATACCATTATCATCATAATAAACAATACAAATATTTTTTTGGTTGATTTCGCTCGAACTACTTTTGATTTCCGATCAGTTGATCGTTTTAGGTTGTCTAATATTGCCGAATAACTTTATTGACTTAATCGGACCCTAATCGGGTCGGGCTCAAGTTTGGCGGATTTCGGATGTTACAATTATAAAAACCTCAAAGGAAGTCTCGTCCTCGAGACTCGAGTTAAGGCTATTAGGTGTCTTGTTGGAATTTCCTATTTCCATAAAAATCTCAAAGAGTTTTAAACCCATAAAAACCTCAAAGAGAAAACAAGCCGTATATTTACCATGTATCTATTTACAAATGCTTGTTTTGATGATTACATCAGAAAAGCTGCGGGTATCGTGCCCGCATGTCGGCTTCGGTCTCCCACGTCGCTTCTTCGACGCCGTGTCGGTGCCACAATACCTTGACCAATGGAATCTCCTTGCTGCGAAGCTTCTTCACAGCACGATCAAGTATCTGGACTAGCTTCTCCTCATAAGTCAGATCTGGCTCTACGTCGAGATTCTCATAACTGATGATGTGCCGAGGGTCGTGCACATACTTCCTCAGGTTGGATACGTGGAAGACATCATGGATAGCTGAAAGATGTGGAGGAAGGGCTACTCGGTAGGCCACTTTCCCCACTCGAGCAAGAATCTCGAACGGTCCAACATATCGTGGCGCCAATTTGCCACGAACACCGAATCTCTGCACTACCTTCATGGGAGATACACGAAGAAATACCCAATCTCCCACCTGTAATTTACAGGGATGTTATTAGTATGTGATTATTTAGATGTCATACATATGTTATAATTGAATGGATGAAGAGGAAAGATTTGATTACCTGGAACTCCAAATCTCTTCTCCGACGGTCTGCATAGCGCTTCTGGCAGCTTTGTGCCGTCAGAAGCCTCCGTCTCACAAGATCAACAGCTCTCGCAGTCTCCTCCAAGAGATCTACGGAGTAGAGAGTATGGTCACCTACCTCCCGCCAACTGAGGGGTGTAAGACATCTCCGCCCGTATAAGACTTCGAATGGTGCCATACCGATACTAGAGTGATAACTGTTGTTGTACGTGAATTCTACTAACGGCAAATGATCCTTCCATGACCTTTTCCACTCTAAAGTGCAAGCGCGGAGTAGATCCTCAAGCGTCTGAATGGTGCGCTCACTCTGTCCATCTGTCTGAGGATAGTATGCAGAACTCATCTTCAGCTCTGTCTGTAGTGCTGACATGAACTGATGCCAATAATGAGATGTAAATCTCGAATCTCTGTCAGACACCACCTCTCGTGGTATACCATGCAGCCTGATAATGTTCTGCACGTATAGCTTGGCCAATCTGGATGGAGTGTAAGTCGTGTTGACATGTATGAAATGGGCTGACTTGGTCAACCTATCAACAACAACCCAAATGGAATCATGGCCTCCTGGTGTCTTTGGCAGACCTGTGACAAAATCCATAGAAATGCTCTCCCACTTCCATTCGGGAATGGGGAGAGACTGCAGTAATCCGGGTGGTCTCCTGTATCAAATGAGAAAGTGCAATAGACACATCAACCCTTTGAGGCATTCTCCCGTGGTTTCATCCCGCTCCTTAGGGAGTAGGGTTCCACGTATAAATCCATGTGCACGTGTTTATCTTTCTATAGTTCTTGCTCCATTTATCACTTCGCTTCCACATTCTTCATTTTCTAACATGGTATCAGAGCGGGTTCGATTCTCGAGGAGTTTATGTTTTTGTTTATTCGAGATTCGATTATCAGATTCATTCTCAATTGTTCTTGAAGATTTATATTTGAAGATCGTTATTCTGTATCTTTCAAGATTCAAGTTCTAGAGTTTCTTTTGAAGTCCTAATTCTGCGCCAACATTCCGCCGATCTCCAGATTCAGTTATAGGGTTCAAAACCGTAGCCATAGCAGCGACATATTTGCGAAAAGTGGTGGTGCCGCCAAATCTAGATCTGATCGATCTCCTCTCAACTTCTAGCCGATTCACGCGTGTTCATCTCTGGCAGAGCGCAATTCAACCCTCACTTGATGAACTCACGCAAACGCGAGCCCTATATCCACGCAGGATGTCCTCCAAATCCCGAGCGCTAAATTCTCCACACAGGAAGAAGATGCGCATCAACACCGTCGAAGCTCCAGGTTGCATGCCAAAATATTCGATCAATCTTCCATGCTGTGACACACCTTCTCGTACACACCTTCATCTCTGGTGCACCTTCTCGCGCACCCCGATCCAGGAGCAACCCTCACGCGCAAGGCTAGGTGGAGCTCCATCGCGTCATATGGCTGTAGCAACAGTCGCAAGGGCTTTGCCTCCAGCCTTTTATGGCGGTGCAGAGCACCTCCAGCTGCATATCACGGTGCATCATCTTCGTTCCCCCCTTCCGATTATGATCTCCAGGCGGAGGTCGCACGATCTCCCAGTTGGCGACGACCTCTTCCATGAAGCAAAGTTGGGGCTCGAGCTCCAACCCACGATCCTCGCGCCCCTCCTAGCAGTGCCCTCCTTCCAGGTGGTGACATCCGAATAAGCACAAGCCTTTATGGGGGGCAGTGGCTCACGATGGAGAAGTGGTTCCCAAGTGGGAACTTTACATAAGGGAGAAAGGCCCAGTTGGGCCGAAACGTGTTAAAAAATTGTTTTTTATTGTAAAAGCTCAAGTGGGGCTATAAGGTATTGAAGAAAAGGGTGCGACAAATTTGGGTGGCCCATTGGGCTGAGAGCTTTAAAAAATGATGATTGAAAAAAGATGTGTACAAAAAAACCATACGTGGAAAAAAAGGAGGGAGAAGTCAGCTATAAAAAAAGAGAGGAAATAAAAAATGTACTAAGCCTTATCCCACTATAAGTAGGATCGATTACATGGATTCTCACTCAAATCCATGTTGAAAGATTCGACAATTTTTTACGCTGGCCATCGACTACCTAATGCAACTCCTGCAAGAATGGGATTTGAACCTTGGTATTTTGTGTGGTAGACACATTGTACTACCACTAGACCATTATGTGGGTACTGAACCATTATGAGGAAATAGTCAGAAAAAATATTCAAAAATGTTTGTGAGAAGAAAAGCAGGAAAAAAATAAGAACGAGTTATTAGTTTTTTGTTCCTCCACATCTTTCTTATCTTCTCCCAACTTTGTCGATATAATTGTTTTCTGACAAGTATGATAGAAAGAGGGAGTATTGTGTAGAGTTACAAGTTGGATTCTGTTTTTCCAAATTCCAGACCAACCATATTTTTCAGACTCTATAGTTCTGTTTTAGACTTTGCGGATTGGTTCAGAGTTCAAGTTAGAGGTACTCCATATTTGAGTGAACCAATTTCTTCGAGTTCTCCGGAGAGAGGCCCCTTTTCAGACGCACATGTGTGGGATCATTTTTGTGTGGTTCTAATCTTTTTTTTTGGTCTCAGAGTTTTCATGTGATCCATACGGATTCTAGAGTAGAGATCCCATTCCCTATACCATGCGGGCTAGGGTTTTCATGTGGTTTCATAGGGACTCCCTAGTAGCGATCCCATTCTCTGAGCCAGTATGGGAGAGATCCAATTCTCCGACGAGGAGACTTTTCAGACTCCATTCTCCAGCGATCGTGGACTCCGACAAGGATGTCTCCACAACTTTTCAGTTCGACCCTTCAGAGATGGAGCAATTGACCACGTGATTATGGCAGGCCAAAATACTCCGACGAGGAGACTCATTTCCAGTTGCAGTGATTCTGACAAGTACGGTACATAGCACATGCTCTCCGATGAGGAGATTCTGTTTTCTCACACTCCAGCCCGTTTGTTCCTCCTTACCTGCACGACATGAGAAGCAATGTCCTCGACAACAACCAACAGTTGTATTTGCGTTGAGTTGATATTTGTCTGTAGTGTTTTGTAGTGTGATTTTGAGTTTTCTTTTTATTTATCCAAGCTGAGCATTGCTTGCTCCAACGTGAGGGGGGGGGGGGTGTTGGAGTAGATGTGTCACTTGTGCATGATCCATTTACCCCATCCAATATTTGTCCTCACATCGACCAGTGGTGGGACTTGGAAGGTCTATGGAGCCTCAAACCTCCTGTATCAGATGAAAAAGTGCAATAGACACATCAACTAGTTGAGGCATTCTTCCGTGGTTTCATCCCGCTCCTTAGTTCTACGTAAAAATACATGCGTTCATGTTTATCTTTCTATTGTTCTTGCTCCGTTTATCAATTCGCTTCCGCATTCTTCATTTTCTAACAATATTAAATCAGATCTACTACTAGAGTCTAGTATTGGGTTCAGATAAACCTGAGTTGATTTGCAATAAGCCAGATCATGTTTGCAAACAAAAGTAAAAGTTGCCCCCCTCCGGTTCCACATTGATAGTTCTTCCTCGAATTCTTCTTATCTGGCCTGATTCCTTGTGAAGATCCGGTAGGACTTCATTTAAGCTATGAGAAATTGGGCAGACCTTATTCCATTGGTTCTTCTTTACCCATTGCCTTGGTTCGAGTAATCATCTTGAGTTTTTCTAATGCCTTGGTAAAGTTTTTTCATTGGTCTACAACAAAACCAAGGATTAAAATGGCGTAGGTAGTTGATGATATAAAATTGCCGGATTTCTTTAACATGGTTTTTTAGCTACAGATTTTGAACTAGCAAGTGTGTCCCGATCTACCCATGCTTTGCATTACGTATTAGCTGTGAAAACATTACGAGGGCCATCACATTGTCCTTAGTGATGCTTTGCATTGCATGAATGTTATGAAAAGTTTACAAAGGTCATTACATAGTCGCCTAAACATAGTGCGGAGTTTGGAAGGGTCCTCATTTCGGGGGACGCATGTGAGTAAAAGGCTATTCCTGCTGACATCGTCACTTGGGTGTTGCTTAAATAAAGCTATGATCTCCCCATCTTGACAAACGAATGCGGGAGGTAAGAAAGCTAGTCTAAAAAAACATGTTGCAGATTAGGATTTGGAATATTTATACTTTCGTGGTAATTTAGTGGAGGCAACTGACACAATAAAAAGGGATGGGATTAGAATCTTAAGCTTATAGGAGGCAAAATGATTTGGAATAAGGTTAAGGAGATAAAAAATGGTTCTAAATTATAGTATTTAGGAAAGAAAGCTTGTAATGTGGTTACCATTATTGCGGAGAAAAAAATAGTGAGTGTGATAGGAGTAAGATCTGGAGATCAAGTCTTATGTGATGAAATAGATTTTTAGTTTATTTGGAGTAAAATCTGGAGAGCATGCACCCCAAGATGGCCTACATGGTAGATTAAAAATGAAGTTTAGGTGTATTTGGATATGATTTCTCAAGGAATTCCACTAAATCATTGGTTTAGATGGAGATTTGGATGCATGTATTACTTGGGGTTTAGTTCCCCCATCAATATGCTTTGGCTTCTGATGTGAGTTGTTGTGGTTGGGAGTGCATGGAGGAGGGTGCTTAGTTGCCTTGACTTCATACTTTCTTATCCGATCAACACTTCACTAACTTTTTGCTTATCTGATCAACATTTCACTAACTTTTTGCTTTTCTTGCTGTTGGCGGTTGGGCATTGCGGAGTGTTGGAGTATTCGTTTTATGCGTCACATGTATGGAGATCCATTTACTCCGTCCAGTTATTCAGTACTACATCTATCAGTTTGGAGATGTTGAGACTCAGTGGAGGCTATATATAGACCCCCACCCCCTGTAGTCAGATGAGAAATTTCAATAGAATATTCCCCCTTTTGAGGGCTTCTCCCGTGGTTTCATCCTGCTCCTTATGGAGTAGGGTTCTACATTAAATTCTTTGTGTTCCATGTTAATCTTTCTAGTTTATGCTCTGTTTATCATTCCGCTTCCGCATTCTCTATTTTCTAACATGGTATCAGAGCGGGTTCGATTCTCGAGGAGTTTATGTTTTTGTTTATTCGAGATTCGATTATCAGATTCATTCTCAATTGTTCTTGAAGATTGATATTTGAAGATCGTTATTCCGTATCTTTCAAGATTCAAGTTCTAGAGTTTCTTTTGAAGTCCTAATTCTGCGCCAACATTCCGCCGATCTCCAGATTCAGTTATAGGGTTCAAAATCGTAGCCGTAGCAGCGACATATTTGCGAAAAGTGGTGGTGCCGCCAAATCTAGATCTGATCGGTCTCCTCTCAACTTCTAGCCGATTCACGCGTGTTCATCTCCGGCAGAGCGCAATTCAACCCTCACATGATGAACTCATGCAAAGGCGAGCCCTATATCCACGCAGGATGTCTTCCAAATCCCGAGCGCTAAATTCTCCACACAGGAAGAAGATGCGCATCAACACCGCCGAAGCTTCAAGTTGCATGCCAAAAAAATTCGATCAATCTTCCATGCTGCGACACACCTTCTCGTACGCACCTTCATCTCTGGCGCACCTTCTCGCGCACCCCGATCCAGGAGCAACCCTCGCGCGCAAGGCTAGGTGGAGCTCCATCGCGTCATATGGCTGTAGCAACAGTCGCAAGGGCTTTGCCTCCAGCCTTTTATGGCGGTGTAGAGCACCTCCAGCTGCATATCGCGGTGCATCATCTTCGTTCCCCCCTTCCGATTATGATCTCCAGGCGGAGGTCGCACGATCTCCCAGTTGGCGACGACCTCTTTCATGAAGCAAAGTTGGGGCTCGAGCTCCAACCCACGATCCTCGCTCCCCTCCTAGCAGTGCCCTCCTCCCAGGTGGTGACATCCGAATAAGCACAAGCCTTTATGGGGAGCAGTGGCTCACGATGGAGAAGGGGTTCCCAAGTGGGAACTTTACATAAGGGAGAAAGGCCCAGTTGGGCCGAAACGTGTTAAAAAATTGTTTTTTATTGTAAAAGCTCAAGTGGGGCTATAAGGTATTGAAGAAAAGGGTGCGACAAATTTGGGTGGCCCATTGGGCTGAGAGCTTTAAAAATTGATGATTGAAAAAAGATGTGTACAAAAAAAATCATACGTGGAAAAAAAGGAGGGGAAGTCAGCTATAAAAAAAGAGAGGAAATGAAAAATGTACTAAGCCTTATCCCACTATAAGTAGGATCGATTACATGGATTCTCACTCAAATCCATGTTGAAAGATTCGACTATTTTTTACGCTGGCCATCGACTACCTAATGCAACTCCTGCAAGAGTGGGATTTGAACCCTGGTATTTCGTGTGGTAGACACACTGTACCACCACTAGACCATTATGTGGGTACTGAACCATTATGAGGAAATAGTCAGAAAAAATATTCAAAAAAGTTTGTGAGAAGAAAAGCAGGAAAAAAATAAGAACGAGTTATTAGTTTTTTGTTCCTCCGCATCTTTCTTATCTTCTCCCAACTTTGTCGATATCATTGTTTTCCGACAAGTACGATAGAAAGAGGGAGTATTGTGTAGAGTTACAAGTTGGATTCAGTTTTTCCAAATTCCAGACCAACCATATTTTTCAGACTCTATAGTTCTGTTTTAGACTCTGCGGATTGGTTCAGAGTTCAAGTTAGAGGTACTCCATATTTGAGTGACCCAATTTCTTCGAGTTCTCCGGAGAGAGGCCCCTTTTCAGACGCACATGTGTGGGATCATTTTTGTGTGGTCCTAATCTTTTTTTTTGGTCTCAGAGTTTTCATGTGATCCATACGGATTCTAGAGTAGAGATCCCATTCCCTATACCATGCGGGCTAGGATTTTCATGTGGTTTCATAGGGACTCCCTAGTAGCGATCCCATTCTCTGAGCCAGTATGGGAGAGATCCAATTCTCCGACGAGGAGACTTTTCAGACTCCATTCTCCAGCGATCGTGGACTTCGACAAGGATGTCTCCACAACTTTTCAGTTCGACCCTTCAGAGATGGAGCAATTGACCACGTGATTGTGGCAGGCCAAAATACTCCGACGAGGAGACTCATTTCCAGTTACAGTGATTCTGACAAGTGCGGTACATAGCACATGCTCTCCGATGAGGAGATTCTGTTTTCTCACACTCCAGCCCGTTTGTTCCTCCTTACCTGCACGACATGAGAAGCAATGTCCTCGACAACAACCAACAATTGTATTTGCGTTGAGTTGATATTTGTCTGTAGTGTTTTGTAGTGTGATTTTGAGTTTTTTTTTTATTTGTCCAAGCTGAGCATTGCTTGCTCCAACGTGAGGGGGGGGGGGGTGTTGGAGTAGATGTGTCACTTGTGCATGATCCATTTACCCCATCCAATATTTGTCCTCACATCTACCAGTGGTGGGACTTGGAAGGTCTATGGAGCCTCAAACCTCCTGTATCAGATTAAAAAGTGCAATAGACACATCAACTATATGAGGCATTCTTCCGTGGTTTCATCCCGCTCCTTAGTTCTACGTAAAAATACATGCGTTCATGTTTATCTTTCTATTGTTCTTGATCCGTTTATCAATTCGCTTCCGCATTCTTCATTTTCTAACAATATTAAATCAGATCTACTACTAGAGTCTAGTATTGGGTTCAGATAAACCTTAGCTGATTTGCAATAAGCCAGATCATGTTTGCAAACAAAAGTAAAAGTTGCCCCCCTCCGGTTCCACATTGATAGTTCTTCCTCGAATTCTTCTTATCTGGCCTGATTCCTTGTGAAGATCCGGTAGGACTTCATTTAAGCTATGAGAAATTGGGCAGACCTTATTCCATTGGTTCTTCTTTACCCATTGCCTTGGTTCGAGTAATCATCTTGAGTTTTTCTAATGCCTTGGTAAAGTTTTTTCATTGGTCTACAACAAAACCAAGGATTAAAATGGTGTAGGTAGTTGATGATATAAAATTGCCGGATTTCTTTAACATGGTTTTTTAGCTACAGATTTTGAACTAGCAAGTGTGTCCCGATCTACCCATGCTTTGCATTATGTATTAGCTGTGAAAACATTACGAGGGCCATCACATTGTCCTTACTTAGTGATGCTTTGCGTTGCATGAATGTTATGAAAAGTTTACAAAGGTCATTACATAGTCGCCTAAACATAGTGCGGAGTTTGGAAGGGTCCTCATTTCGGGGGACGCATGTGAGTAAAAGGCTATTCCTGCTGACATCGTCACTTGGGTATTGCTTAAATAAAGCAATGATCTCCCCATCTTGACAAACGGATGCGAGAGGTAAGAAAGCTAGTCTAAAAAACATGTTGCAGATTAGGATTTGGAATATTTATACTTTCGTGGTAATTTAGTGGAGGCAACTGACACAATAAAAAGGGATGGGATTAAAATCTTTAGCTTATAGGAGGCAAAATGATTTGGAATAAGGTTAAGAAGATAAAAAATGGTTCTAAATTATAGTATTTATGAAAGAAAGCTTGTAATGTGGTTACCATTATTGTGGAGAAAAAAAATAGTGAGTGTGATAGGAGTAAGATCTGGAGATCAAGTCTTATGTGATGAAATAGATTTTTAGTTTATTTGGAGTAAAATCTGGAGAGCATGCACCCCAAGATGGCCTACATGGTAGATTAAAAATGAAGTTTAGGTGTATTTGGATATGATTTCTCAAGGAATTCCACTAAATCATTGGTTTAGATGGAGATTTGGATGCATGTATTACTTGGGGTTTAGTTCCCCCATCAATATGCTTTGGCTTCTGATGTGAGTTGTTGTGGTTGGGAGTGCAGGGAGAAGGGTGCTTGGTTGCCTCGACTTCATACTTTCTTATCCGATCAACACTTCACTAACTTTTTGCCTATCTGATCAACATTTCACTAACTTTTTGCTTTTCTTGCAGGTGGCGGTTGGGCATTGCGGAGTGTTGGAGTATTCATTTTATGCGTCACATGTATGGAGATCCATTTACTCCGTCCAGTTGTTCAGTACTACATCTACCAGTTTGGAGATGTGGAGACTCAGTGGAGGCTTTTTATAGACCCCCACCCCTGTAGTCAGATGAGAAAGTTCAATAGAATATTCCCCCCTTTGAGGGCTTCTCCCGTGGTTTCATCCCGCTCCTTATGGAGTAGGGTTCTACATTAAATTCTTTGTGTTCCATGTTTAATCTTTCTAGTTTATGCTCTGTTTATCATTCCGCTTCCGCATTCTCTATTTTTTAACATGGTATCAGAGCGGGTCGATTCTCAAGGATTTTATGTTATGTAGTTTTATTCAAGATTCATGAGTTTCTTTATTGAAGATTTGATATTTGAAGATCACAACGAGTTTCAGTTTCTAGGGTTTTCTTGAAGCCCTATTTGTGCTTCAAAGATTTTTGTCGGCATTTACAGGCATCGATCCTCGCTCAGCACATAGCCATGAGGATCACTTCGCGCAATGGGTTCTCTGGAACTCCCAGATCGCACGAGCTCCCCCTTCTACATGCTCCCTCCAGGCCATCGCGGAGTCCTCAATTGGGGCATCGACTCCTCTCTAGCGTGCCAAGCCTGCGGGTGCGCCTAGGCAGCGGGTCTCCTCTTCCTGGTGGCATCTCCAAGTCTGACTCCAGGCCACGCGTGGTCTCGTATCGCTCCTGGCTCCAGGCGTGAAATCTTAGCATGCTAGCGGCGCGGTGCCATGTGAAGTCATTTCCGCTCTTACGCGATTTCTATGCCCCAAGCGGCTCTTGGTAGCCACTCCAACATTCGGCGGTGACGCTGCACTGCAACAACCTCTGCGCGAGCCTCGTGCTTCCCGCTCGTGGTAGTTCACCCTCCTTATCACAGGTCGCGAGCCCAGGCTCCCTATCCTCGTGCGTTGTGGTGGCGCATCTCCTGGTGGAATCACCAACCGCCAGGGCAGCGCGATCCTCCAGTGCAGGTTCTCCCGAACTCCATCAGGTGCAACACCTCGGCAACAAATCTCAGGCGACACGGGTGGTGCAAGAGAAAAAGGGGTTCCCAATATGGGGAACCCTAGATAGGGTTACGACCTACGAGCATCCAGTTTAAAAAAAATTGTTTTTATTGTAACGGCCCAAGTGGGCATGTGATGTACGACCCAAATATAAAAACATGAAAAAAAGAGGAACGTCAGCTGTGGAAAAAAAAGAAAGAGAAGCAGTGTAGTTTTTTTTAAAAAAGGGTGTTTGCTTTAAAAAAGGTGCGTACCAAAAAAAGCCGTACACATATTTGCAAAAAAGGAGAAATGGCTTAAAAAAGTGAGTTAAAAAATAAGAAGAAATTTTTTTGGGATGACTATTAAAAAGAAGTCGAAAAAATGTATTAGAAAAATCGAAAAAACCAAAACATTTTTTTTGAAATGTTGATTATCAGCTCATGTTTTGTTACCCCAATTTTCTTGTCTTCTCCTAACACAGTCGATTATATATATTCCGACTAGTATGGGAGAAACGGGGAGTATTATGTAGAGTCACAGGTCGGTTCCAAATCCAGTTTCAGATTCTCTAGACCATTCATATTCTGGACTCTACAGTTATTCAGACTCGACAATGACGCATGCCATCATTTTTCATAATCCCCATCATTCTTGTTTTTTCGGTCAGAGTTTTCATGTGAGCCATAGGGACTCCAGAGTCGAGGATCATTCCCTATGCCATGTTGGCAAGGGTTTTCATGTGGTATTGTACTAGGGACTTCACAGTAGAGTACCATTCTCTGAGCCAGATGGGAGACGCGCAGTTTCACACTCCACCCGGTTCGTCCTCCTCACCTGCACGACATGAGAAGCAATGTCCTCGACAACAACCGACAATTGTACGCGTTGAGTTGATATTGTCTGTTGTGTCATGTAGCGTGAGTTGAGGCTGTTTGTCCAAGCTGAGCATTGCATGCTCTGGATTGAGAGGGAGTGTTGGATTATTCGTTATATGCATCACATGTATGGGAGATGGGTAAATGGATCTCTCCAGGATCCATTTACCCCATCCACTTGTTTAGTACTGCATCCCTGTAGTCAGATGAGAAAGTTCAATAGAATATCCACCCCTTTGAGAGCTTCTCCCGTGGTTTCATCCCGATCCTCAGGGAGTAGGGTTTCGCGTTAAATTCTTTGTGTTCCATGTTTAATCTTTCTAGTTTATGCTATGTTTATCATCTCGCCTCCGCATTCTCTATTTTCTAACATGGACCAATGGACTTGAGTGGATGTATATTTCACGTTACGGAAGGCATACATGGCCTTCTACTTGGATGCGTTCTTAGTCTTAGAATTGCATCTAACCAACACATGCATATCTGACTGTGGAAGGTACCATTGTTTGTTCGGATCTTCATTTGACTTTTGATGATGGATCAACCCATGAGAAATCTTCCTCTTCTGAACAACCACAAAAAGATCTTTATCTTTCTGTGAATTTCCCAATTCCATATGCTCCTGTAGTTCGTGATGCACCCCCCGAGGTCGAAAATCGTTGGGCCCTTCATTGCCATGTACTCCTTGTGAATTGAAAAACTTCTATCTCACCAACTCCAACTGCCCATGCCCTCAGTAAGCCCCTCCACCCTATCTAACTCTGCTATCATCACTAGAAGTTCCTCCAACCATTGATAATAAAAATCTGATCTAAAGTGGGGGTAGGAGTGTCCATCCCATAACTCCGCCACTGAGCAATTGCGATCAGTAGCCGTCGCCATAAGGCACACCAATCTATCACCTAGCACCCCATTGTCATTCCAATCGTCTGTTCAGAATCTAAAGCCAGTTCCATCCTCCGCAATTTATCTCAAAAAAGGACAAATCTCCTGCACCATACTGCAAATACCTCATCAGATGTAGGAAGGGTCCTGTCCCAATTCCTCCAATCTGGGGAGAGTGGAGCCAGAGCCATAGATCTTCTTGATCAACGATCACACGAAATTGTCATAATCGTCCCAGATACGTGTGACCCACTTGCTCAGTAATGCCTTGCTTATCTCCTCCGAGCTACGCACATGAAGCCTGCCATCCTCCTTCGTGCAGGTAACGGTCTTCCAATCCACTAACAACATCCCGTTCAATTGTTCAGAAGACAACCATAAGAAGTATCTCATGATGCACTCTAGCCTCTTCCGGACATCAACGAGCATGCGACTTGTCGAGAGGAAGAAAATGGGGATCGCGGACAACATCGATCACAACAACACTAACTTGCCACCTCTTGATAGGGATGCAGACTTCCACCCCGCAAGCTTCCACTCTATCTTCTCAATCACCAATATCCAATATGCCAAATGCATCCTCACAACTACCAACAGTACTACACCTAGGTATCGTAGTGGCATCTCCATGCACGAGGATCGAAGCGATCGTGCACACATCTCAACCTCTACGGAGGCCCTAAATATCGATTTCGGTCACCATTTCAGTGACCGACCGGAACGGACTTTCGGTGGAATTTCGATCGAAATTCGACAAATATTTCGGTCATTTTTTGTACTAGGGCCCCCATATTTCGGTCATTTCGGTCAAATTTCGATTTCGACAGGATATCGATATTCGACAGAAATTTGATCGAATTTCACTGAAATTTAAGGCCATGACCTCTACGTCGTCCAACCTGAATGAGACTAACTACTCGGAGGCAGCCCTAAAAAGATCTAGAATCGTAGAGAAACTCGGCAACTTTCCGCACCACCCTCTGCAAAAAGAATCGTGTCATCTGCATATTGGAGGAGGGGAATAGAGATCTCCTTCCTCAAGTAACCAAGACATATCCCCATGTCACCGCACAGTTAATCATGAGCGCCAAAGCATCACTTGCTCGTACAAAAAGGAGAGGGGCCAGTGGTCATCCTTGACGAACCCCACATCGCGACTAAAAATACCGATCCTTTGGTTGTCCATTCACTGGAACTACAGAAGATGTAGTCGTAATGCATCCCTTCATCCACGATATCCATCTATCTCGAAAGCCCACATGTATAAAGACTCCAAATGAATTGACAATCCATGCAATCATATGTATTAGAGAAATCAACCTTCCATAGAACTCCTTTTTTCTTTCTCCTATGCTAATTTGTGACAATCTCGGATGCCAAGACCACACTGTCCATGAGTTGCCTGCTATGTAAGAAAGCGCTCTGCACATGTGATATAATCTTACAAAGCACCCCCTTGTAACCGATTTGCCAAAACCTTTGCCACATTCAAGTAAACTGTGTTCGAAAGAGCAATCGAGCGATAATCTCTAATTCTTGTGGCGACATCCTTCTTGGTAAGCAAGAAGATGAAAAACCTGTTGAGCTGCTCATAACCACAGCCCCCCCGTAAATTCTTTCATTACCTCCATCACATCCTCATTAATCACCTCACAGAATTCCCTGAAGAAACATACTTGAAAGCCTTCCAATTCAGGGTAACCATCTGAATTCAGATCAAAAACCACCCCCTAACCTCTTATGTGGTGAAAGGTCTTGTCAACGATTCTTACTTTTGAAGAAAGATGGAACTCACCCCAAGCCCTAGCCATATAGAGCCGCCATATGACGACCGTCTTCTATTGTTTCAGAAGTAACCCGTCAACACCCACGTGATCTCCTCCCCATTAAATATCTCCCTACGACTTTAATCGAGTGTATCATGTTCTTCCTCTGCTTTCCGTTTGCCACCACATGGAAGAATTTAGTATTGGCTTCCCCCTCCTTCAACCACTTCTGACCGGATCTTCCTCCACTCCAACTCCCTCTTCCTATCCTCCTCCCCAAGTATCCTCTTCACAACCCACTTGCTCACCAAGTCCTCCTCGGGCGGTTCCGTAGTATCTTCCAGCTTGTCTAGCCTTACTGCCTCTTCCTAGGCTTCATTCCTCCTCAACTTCCTCTCAACACGAGACTTCTTGAACCCCATCAATCTGTGTCGTAGTGCCAGTAGCTTCAAGGCTACCATTTCATGAAGGAGACGTCCATTTCATGAAAACTCTCTTCATCATCAAACATCTCTCGAATTTGAAGTATGATGGTGTCCCTCTCCCACTACAAGTATCCAAGCACGACGACATATGGTCCAATCTCGATCTAGGTAGGGAGATAACTGCTGCTAAGTTGTATTGCTCCAGAGCCTCAATAGGCATCATAAAACGATCAATACATGACCGGGATGATGAGCTCCTCCATGTATATTTACAGTTCGCCACATCAATGACCTCCAATGCGAGCTCCTCCACCACATCCGCATAAGCACCGAAACCAGGATTCTACGCACTTGTCTCATGATTTGTCCTCTACAACAATGTGGCATCAAAATCATCGTCCACAAACTAGTCTGCTTCTGGAGTATGGAAATGTACATTTAATATCCCACAACTCATCCCCAAGGTCGTATTCGATGAGGCCCCCGTAATATTGTACACCGAGGTGACCACAAAAGTAGACTGCTCCTTCCTGTTTGTCAGAACCACAATAGTCGAATGAAATGGCATGACCTCATCAATCAATTCAAATAAGTCACAATTCCAAGCAACTACGATTCCTCCTGAACTTTTATTCACCAACATATATTTGAAATCATTGAGATGGGGTCGTCAACGAAGTTCCATCCCACTGACTCTCACGAATCAATTTTAGTTTCCTGTAAGCAAGCCACATCCACCTTACATGTAGCCAATAATGAGATGATCACCAACCACTTCTCTAATTGACCTAGCCCCCACACGTTCCAAGATATAATTTTCATTTGAAAACCCTGAGGGGAGCCCTAGCCACCTTCACCCCTACTATATGTGCAACCGTCTTCTCGAATACCAACTCTTCTGCACACCCTTCTGGCTCCTTGGGTTTGCTCTGGTTGTGGCCTTCCTCACCTTTCGAGTTATTCTCGTTTGATACCCTATCATCATTGTGCTGCCACTTCCGCTCAATGAGGGATTCTGACGTTGCTGCTGCATGTCCTGTCTTAGTCCCTTCTCGATTACCCACCATAACATTATGCTTTATTTTCAATGATTCTCACTCACACGCGTCCATGCAGAATCGCTTTCGCGAGAAAATTTTTACTTGCTGACCTTCCTACAATGCGCCTTTGAAAGAGAAACTCCTCTTGGAGTTGTACTCATGTTCCCTTTCGATCATTTGTCCCCTTCGCTCTCCATCAGCAGTGTTTCAATGATGCACACATCTGGCACTTAGAACCCAACACAGGCTCAAGACCCCCTCCTTCCTTATCTCCCTGCCACAAACATCAACGTTTTGAGGTTCCCCCAGAGCCTCTGCCAAACCGATCTTTTATGAAGATCCACTGCGAGTTGAAGGGGATGGGCTCCTCGCCCACGTCACCACTAGTGCAGGTGGTCTAGAAAGCCATCTTGGATGCCTACGACCACCGCCAATCGAGGAGGTAAGACTTGGATGCCCTGAGGAGGCGAGACTCGGACCCATCAAGGAGGGTAGAAATGGAAACCACACTCCTCCTGTCCTTTGGGCCTAAACTCACTCACATCTCCTTAACTCCCACGACCGTCTATTAATAACCAAGCTCTGCCTGTGCGCCCTTCTGCGATGGGGTGTATACGCGGCCCGAAGGTCGGGTCGTACTAGAACCCACAATGCTTTGAGCTGGTTGCTGTTGCTGTCGTGTTTCCCTGAGGACGTGGAAATCCTCCACCACTCAGACGAGCGACATGAGCTGACACCTGTGTAGATGCAGCACTGACTGCTTCCTGTCAGAGTCCTCCCTGTACTCGTCGCTCGCTATATACATGTGGAGGTATTCGCTTTGCTCGGGCAGTCCCTCTTGATGTGTCCCTGCTGTCCGTACCCACCGGTAACAGGTCCAGGGTCATGGCCCGGATATTATATCCGACAGCACTCTGGGCCACTCACTCTCAGGGACAACCTTCAGTTGCAGGACCCATACAATGAAAAATTGTTACACGTGCACAGTCACAGGGCAACGCTGGCCGAGGTGAGTCGTAGTAATATATTAGAGCGCAATTTATGGGTGGTCGGAAAGAGTATATAGAAGTGAATGAGTCTGCACGATTGACGCAAAAATACTACAGTAGGTTCATTTTTTAGGTTGGGAATTCTTAAAAGAAAGGCATGGCCTACAACAACCTTCCTTTATTGGGCCATTCTATCAAAGATTGGAGAAGGGTCTCTTGATGGTCGGCGTGGCAATAGGCTTCTTTTCTATATGAAAATATGCACCTCTGACTTCGCACCCTAATCCCAAGATGGAATTGAATTTCTCTCAGGATCACTTGATAAGACGCTGACACTGAAAGGAGCTAGAAGAACGATTTCTTTCTATTATATTAAGGACCCCCTTGTGACGAGAGATTCAGACCTTCCGATGGGGAATGATTCGGACCCACAGTTAGGTTTTTCGTCTTACTCAGTCCAAATGATGGGTCGTCCTTGGCCCAACTAAGCGTTGGATGTGGGGAGGTGGTCATGTACGAAGGAGGAGGCTTTTACCCACAATCGAGTCCGGATAAATTTGAGGTTATCAGGCTAGGCAAACTCGTATCCTCCTCACTTAAAGCTTGATTCGTTAAAGCTCTAAAAGTTGAAGCAACGAGCGAGGTGCCGAAAAGTAAGGCATTCAAGAAGTAGGTGGCTACCGAATGAGGGTTTCTCCCTTTCACCGTCATTGAATCTGTTTCGAATCCCAAGGTTTCTATGACACTTCCTGGGCCTTACTATCTATGGTGATCGTTCTTTCGCCCCTGCCTTGCCATCGTCGCCTCGATGGTTCCTAACAGAAGACTGCTCCCCTAACACCTCCAACCATAACAACATCTTTTTCTTTCCAACTTTCATCACCATGTTCGTGGTTGTTGTCGGCCTGATATCTCCCACAAACGCTACGACATATAGGCCTTCTCCAGGCTTCATACCCGAGCACCGCCAACTCCAACACTTCACCGACCTTCGCCAATGTCTCCTTTAAGACATCGAACCTCCTACACTGTGAGACCCCTCAGGATCCGGGTACCCGTTAATCACACATTTTGCATTACAACATTCATTTCTATCGCATTAAGTAACTGAAAGTACGGGGAAATTTTTCGCGCGAATAATTTTCCACATGACATTCACAATCAACATTTATAACCACAAACACATAGAACAATGGTAACCAAAATCTTATTTCATTTCATTAACTTCCATATATTTTACATGTACAAAGTCTGACAGTACATACAATATATCCCAAAATCTGACTGAAGAGAAAGAAACATAATACATTATAAATTGAACAAAAACTGGCACAAAATAAACCATACCGTTGGGTATAAAATTTATCTCCTGGTCCCATGTATAGCTACTGAACTGCAGGCTGTTTGCCTGCCAAGCATGTTAGGAAAGAAGAGGAGTCAGCGGTTGCTTGTACCTCCCAAAAACTTATATAAAAATAACAGGCATTTATTATTTACAAAAGAAAGCAAGTAGAGAGGCATGAGCAACTCAAATTTAAAATTTATTTCTACTTGCAAATGTAAAAGGTTTCCAAATCTCTAGTAAGCACCTCTTATGATCGGCCATTATCCCAACATTTCCCACATGAGTATATTTCGATGGTGACTAATTGATCATAAGTATGTATATTTTATTCTCATATTACTCCGAGATCATATTTTTGGATTTTGATGATGGGAAAGATAAGATGAGAAGATATAATGGTTTATTTAATTCTGAAGTCTAGTTACTCCTTTAAGTTAGTGGATAGTCTGTGGTCTTGGTTCTTGTGAAACCTCACACTATGACTCTAAGACTTGGGGAATGTCTTAGGGTTGGGGGGCCTCCGTAGGCATGCGGTGTTGTATAATGCATCCTAACTAAGTTCCCAACACGTCCACTAGCTAAATGAGATTTCGAATTAGATTATAGTCTTTCCCATTTATTCAACTTTAATTGTAACCCCTTAAAACCTCAAGTGCAACTATCTCGGATGTAACTCTATATGATGTAGATATAAAAATGGATGATCTGGATGTAAAATCAATCCTTTCAAACCTCTGTGCAACAAGCTAAATGTAACTCTAGATGATGTAGATATATATATGGGCATTGTTTAAAATTTCCCGAAATTTCGACGAAATTTCAGCGAAATTTCGGTTTCGAGACCCTACCGAAATCGAAATCGAAATGTCGATATATGCCCTTCCTTCACAAATCTAGACCGATTTTGGCCGAAATTGTCGAAATTTCGACGAAATTTCGAAATTGTCTCGTTTTTTCAGCATCTCGAAACGAAATCGAAATCGAGATTTAAAACCTTGGATATGGGTGATCTGGATGTAACATCGCCAAGTCTGTTGGCGAAGAAAAACTCAAGCGGTGAAGAAGCCAACAAAAGGCTCTTCCGTCTCGCCCTCTAATTGGAAGGACGGTCCAATAGAGGGATAGGTTTACGTTCCAAACTACGCCACTGAGACGGGTGAGAGAGACTTCCCGGAAAAGTCTCTCTAGAAAACAGCCCGACCGGTAACGGGCAACCGAGCTCGTACGTAAAACTGAAAACCAAGGATCCCCCGCCTGGGTATCCTAAACAACGGGTCAGCGTAACTGGTCTAAAGTCGGGATCCCAACGAGGCGTAAAAACACTGTGAGCTCACGTTAAAAATCGAAGGGGGACTGGGATCCTAGACCCGCGCACTTGGCGGCCGCTACCCAAACTGGGCTTCCTTTCCTCCGCCCAGTTGAGGGTCACCGCGCCCTCGCACAGTCAAGTGTAAGGTTCATCCTGACCGGCTCTATTAGTTATCATTACACACTGATATACAATCTTACATACATACTGTTCAGAATCAGATGATGAGCATGCTTTATCCTTGAAGGTGTATTCAAATCATTATGATAAACTCCTAATTTGATTATGAGAGAACACTCAAACACTAAGCACTTTCACTTAACCAAAAGTATATTGAAGTACTGCCACACAATTTCGGCAAGGTTGTTTATTGGAAGTATGGATTTATTAAGTAGAAATGTATATATAATCAATATAAAAGATCTCGGCTGACATTTTTCCCGTTTAGTGGAAGAGGTGTTGGTGCTAACTTAATGGCTCTCTCTCTCTCTCATGTGTTAACAAAATAATGAATTTTCATTATTGAGTGGATAAGACGAGGTATGCCTACTCAAAAGATAGATTTTATTAAAGATATGTACAATTACTGCATACACATAAATTCCTGATCTATATGCTCTGTATCAAAACTTAATGTGGTTGTCTTTAGTGTGATGGTAAATATTTAGACAGAGTGAGATAACATATATTCCAATTTTAATTGATAGGTGTGACTTATATACAGGAAAACATATATCTTTTGTAAGTGTAGATCTTTGCCAACAATAATGTCGTAAACAGATGCGACAATCTAAGGGTCCTATACATGCTATAATTTAATTGTATTGTATGCTACTACCTCAACACCATCATATGTGCATCTGTATTTGTAAATAATTGGTTAAATAGTAGACGATCTTTCAAATGTTTCATAATATAACTATTTAAAGGCATCCAGACCTATTTATTTAGGATGTATCTGTTCGAGCTTAAGAATATAACATGCTTAATATTATTTGCAAACAGGAAATTGTTTTTGTTAACAAATCACGGCCTCATCATAAACAATTAGCCTATTCTAGTATTTAACAACCTGGTGGTATCATGGAAACATGGGAGTAGTTTAATTGCATAAGTAATTATTTTGCTCAAAGAACTTAATTTCTTTTTACATTAAGCATCAGTTCTCCTGAAAGAACTGCATCAATTCTCATGAAAGAAATTTGATTCATGTTAACTATATATTTAAACATTTGCACACTCGATTTTTTATAGTTAACGGACTACTGTGATAATATCTTAATTAAATTCTACTAATCTTATTTCATTTCATTTCATTTCATTAACTTCCATATATTTTACATGTACAAAGTCTGACAGTACATACAATATATCCCAAAATCTGACTGAAGAGAAAGAAACATAATACATTATAAATTGAACAAAAACTGGCACAAAATAAA
Source organism: Ottelia alismoides (assembly GCA_037367405.1). NCBI lineage: Eukaryota > Viridiplantae > Streptophyta > Magnoliopsida > Alismatales > Hydrocharitaceae > Ottelia > Ottelia alismoides. The sequence goes on along the minus strand of JAZKJV010011892.1, from coordinate 17,319 downwards.
CCATACCGTTGGGTATAAAATTTATCTCCTGGTCCCATGTATAGCTACTGAACTGCAGGCTGTTTGCCTGCCAAACATGTTAGGAAAGAAGAGGAGTCAGCGGTTGCTGGTACCTCCCAAAAACTTATATAAAAATAACAGGCATTTATTATTTACAAAAGAAAGCAAGTAGAGAGGCATGAGCAACTCAAATTTAAAATTTATTTCTACTTGCAAATGTAAAAGGTTTCCAAACTCTAGTAAGCACCTCTTATGATCGGCCATTATCCCAACATTTCCCACATGAGTATATTTCGATGGTGACTAATTGATACCAAACTGTGAACCCCCTAGGATCCGGGTACCCGTTAATCACACATTTCGCGTTACAACATTCATTACTATCGCATTAAGTAACTGAAAGTACGGGGAAAAATTTTTTCGCGAATGAAATAATTTCATCTGACATTCACATTAACATTTATAACCACAAACTCATAGAACAATGGTCACCAAAATCTTATTTCATTATCTTCCATATATTTTATATGTACAAAGTCTGACAGTACATACAATATATCCCCAAAATCTGACTGAAGAGAAAGAAACATAATACATTATAAATTGAACAAAAACTGGCACAAAATAAACCATACCGTTGGGTATAAAATTTACCTCTTGGGCCCATGTATAGCTACTGAATTGCATGCTGTTTGCCTGCCAAATATGTTAGGAAAGAAGAGGAGTCAGCAGTTGCTGGTACCTCCCAAAACTTATATAAAAATAACATGCATTTATTGTGATCAAAAGCAGCCAAGCAGAGAGGCATGAGCAACTCAAAATAAAGTTTATTTCTACCTGCAATGAAAAAGGCTTCCAGATTTCTAGTAACCACCTCTTATGATTAGCTATTATCCCCACATTCCCCACTTAAGCATATTTCTCTTGTAACCGAGTGTATATTTTATTCTCATAGTACCCAGAGATCATATTTATGAGTGATGATGGAAAGTTTGGGATGAGAAGATATCTTAATATTTTTAATTCCTAAGTCTAGTAACTCCTGCAATTATTAACTTCAATTGTTTCAGATATAACTCCAGATGATGTAGATAAAGATCATGATTCTAGGTCTTGGAGATCATGTCGTGGAACTTGATGGCACATGAAATTGCTAATTTCTTGTCATTGAGATTATATCATGGTTTTCGATATAGGGCTGGTATGATGATGATGATGGATTTGATCCTTAATGTTATTTACTCCTTTTAAGTTAGTGGATAGTCTGTGATCTTGGTTTGTGTGTAACCTCACACTATGACTCTAAGGTATTTAAAAGTACCTTAGGGTTGAGGTGCCTCCGTAGGCATGCGGTGTTGTATAATGCATCCTAACTAAGTTCCCAACACGTCCACTAACTTATAGGGATTTCGAATCAGATTAAAGTCACCTCCAATCAACTTAATCTCAATTATTATTTCCTCCAAACCTTAACTGTACTCTCTCAGATGTAACTCTCGATGTTTTAGATGTAGATATGGATGATCTGGATGTAGAATCGCCAAGTCTGTTGGCGAAGTAAACTCAAGCGGTGAAGAAGCCAACAAAAGGCTCTTCCGTCTCGCCCTCTAATTGGAAGGACGGTCCAATAAAGGGATAGGTCTACACTCCCAAACTACGCCACTGAGACGGGTGAGAGAGACTTCCCGGAAAAGTCGCTCTAGAAACAGCCCGACCGGTAACAGGCAACCGAGCTCGTACGTAAAACTGAAAACCAAGGATCCCCCGCCTGGGTATCCTAAAACAGGGTCAACGGAATGGTCTAAAGTCGGGATCCCAACGAGGCGTAAAAACACTGTGAGCTCACGTTAAAAACCGAAAGGGGACTGGGATCCTAGACCCGCGCACTTGGCGGCCGCTGCCCAAACTGGGCTTCCTTTCCTCCGTCCAGGTGAGGGTCACCGCGCCCTCACACAGTCAGGTGTAAAGATTACCATGACCGGCAATATTTATTATTGATTTACAACCAACCAATTATTTCACAGACTTCATAATGGTATAAGGTACTTAACTTCCTTAATCTTCCTTAATCAGATCAAATACTGAGCTTCCTGGATTTGAATGATTTGATCTAGAATTGGAGTTAATTCCATACATCCCTCCAATGCTCTCTTCCTTAAGATCATGCAATTATAACCTATTTATTATGATTTGGAATTTAAGATTTATTTTGAGGTAGAAATCCCTGAGTATGGAAATTTATTGACAGTAGGCCTCAAATTTTAATTCTTCATGGCAATGCAGATAGAGCCGCATACACACTAAATGTAGATAGAGCCGCATACACTTCCTTTACAAAACCAAGTCAACATCCTCTTCATAAACATACCATTCACCATGTCCAAGAAAGTGGCATCTTTTATTGATATAAACATGTATTATTGTGAGGGCAACATTAACGGATTTTTCACCAATCCATATCTATAGCTGAAAAGATAATATTATAACTTAAGATTCTTGAGGTCTGATTCTAATATTGTCATATATACATAGAAATTATAATATTTTGAAGCCCTGAACCTTGGCTTCTGTTAATTCACTACTTTCAAACTCTTGAACAATTTGGCTGCTTCTTTTAGACCATACTCTTCGAAATAACTATAAGTATTGATAATTTTATCATTTAGAAATAACTATAAGTATCAAAATTTTTGGTATCCAGGTTAATAACAACCCATTAAATTTGTGCAACAATATCACTATATTCTATATACTTGGATATTATACATATATATTGATTGGTAGTTATACGGTTATGAAATTCACACCAATTTCAAAGAACTTCAATACATCAGGCAGCTCAATCGACTAAGGATTTATATATCTAAGATCAGTAGCTATATATATTTACGAAAATCAGTAGCTATAATTTTATGAAAATAAGCAGTTGTAATTTTGTATTACTCCTTCATTCAAAAGACAAACTCTAAATGAATATTCGTCACTAACACCTACAGTCTAAGTCTGTGACTATTATGGATTTCAGATTATCAAAAATGGAAAACAAAAATCCCTGTTCTAAGATTTGGAATTAATCTTCTTTCAATGGTAAACACCAACACCCTAATCTATAGTTTAGGGCCATAGTTGACTGTGCATATACGTCAATTGACTGTATGAAATCCTAATTCCCCATACATCCAGTTTAGCTCATTGACATAATATTTTAGAATTTAACAGATTTGAGAATCCAAAAATCAATTGATGTCAATAGTAGATCGAACGAAGGAATCGAATAACCGACAAGAATATGGATTTTGAACTTGAGTCTCAATCTACATGCAAGGCAGCAAAGGAGGGTATTAGGAATGTACCTTTGAATGGAATTTTGGAGGAAGGAGGCTGAATCTTGCATGCATGAACACCAATTCAAAGAGGAGCAGCTTCCTCCTCAGACTTCTTTGCTTGCTGCATTCTCTAGAGCTCAGAGAAGCATTCCAGGACTGCTGGACAGCCGCAGGAAGGGGGGTAGAAGATGGTTCTTTTGTCTGGAATTGACAGGGAATTTAGGGCTTTTTGGTGTTGACTTAATTTAGGAGAAAAGGAGAAGAATAGAAAGAAGAAAATGAAAAGCAAGGTTTAGATAATACCTCTTTGAATTCGCTTCCAATGGATAACTCGCATGAGGAGTTTTAATTGAAGGAGCAGCAGCCGTTGAAGACTACTTCCCAGCAGCCGCTTTAGGGAAGAGAAGAAGAATCCCGTTGAGGAGAAGGAGAGGAAAAAGGGTATATTTATATAGGACATGAGAGGGGCAAGTGGCTACTTGTGCAGCAGCAACAATACACGTATTGTTGTATGTTGCTAATTTAATTTAATTTTTTTAACCGAACTCTGTTATGTTCTGCTTGCATGAATTAAATTCTTATTTATATATTATTATTATATTATATTATAACTCTTTTTATTATGCACTCATAAAAATCGACCGCACGTGTACCTCGGGCATCGGATTTTGACGCGAAATATCTCGATTTGACCGTCTCGAAATAACGGTCAATATGAGTATAATGTTGATATACTTCCGATCGAGTTTTGAATACCCGAAATTTTCGGATACGGTTTTTGTTTAAGATTAAATTTTACGGTTTTAAAATATCAAACGACCTCCGATTGACGAACGGTCGATTTTGTTGGTCTTCTTTCGTCGAATCGGATCTCATGGCGATCTCGATTCGTTTCGTGGTTTCCGAATTTGCGTCGCGACTTTTTCGCGGCGCGCATTACGATGCAACCGAGTTTTGATCGTTTTTTCCCGAACAACTTTTGATTCATGATCAATTGATCGTTTTAGGTTATTTAATGTTGTCAGATAACTTTATTGGGTCAATCGGACCTTAATCGAACCAAGTTCGGGTTTACGTGGATCCTGGATGTTACAATTATAAAAACCTCAAAGGGAGTCTCGTCCTCGAGACTCGAGTTAAGATCATTAGGTGTCTTGTCTGAATTTCATATGTTCATAAAAACCTCAAAGGGTTTTGAACCCATAAAAACCTAAAAGAGAAAACAAGCCATATATTTATCATGTATCTAATTACAAAAGCTTGTTTTGATGATTACATTTAGAAAAGATGTGGATGTCTGGCTCTCATGTCAGCTTCAGTCTCGCACGTTGCCTCTTCGACGCCGTGACAGTGCCACAAAACCTTGACCAATGAAATCTCTTTGCTGCAAAGCTTCTTTACAGCATGGTCAAGTATCTGGAATGGCTTCTCCTCATAAGTCAGATCAGGCTCCACGTCAAGATTCTCGTAACTGATGATGTGCCGAGGATCGTGGACATACTTCCTCAAGTTGGATACGTGAAGGACATCATGGATAGCTGAAAGATGTGGAGGAAGAGCTACTCGGTAAGCAACCTTCCCTATCATAGCCAGAATCTCGAACGGTTCAACATATCGTGGCGCCAACTTGCCACGAACACTGAATCTCTGCACTCTTCATGAGAGATACACGAAGAAATACCCAATCTCCCCATGTAATTTACAGGGATGTCATTAATATGAGATTAAGTTAATTTTGTAATAATAGAAAGAGAAGAAGATTGGATACTTGAAACTCCAAATCTCTTCTCCGACGGTCTGCATAGCTCTTCTGGCGGCTCTGTGCCGTCAGAAGCCTCTGTCTCACAAGATCAACAGCTCTCGCGGTCTCCTCCAGGAGATCCACGGAATAGAGAGAACGATCACCTACCTCACGACAACTAAGAGTTGTGAGGCATCTCCGCCCGTATAGGGCTTCGAATGGTGCCATGCCAATACTAGAGTGATAGCTGTTGTTGTACGTGAATTCTACCAAAGGCAAATGATCATTCCAGTTGCCTTTCCACTCTAAAGTGCATGCACGAAGTAAATCCTCAAGCGTCTGAATGGTGCGCTCACTCTGCCCGTCTGCCTGTGGATGATAAGCAGAACTCATCTTCAGCTCTGTCTGTAGTGCTGACATGAACTGATGCCGATAATGAGATGTAAATCTCGAATCCCTGTCAGACACCACTTTTCGTGGTATACCGTGAAGTCTGATGATGTTTTGCACATAGAGCTTGGCCAATCTGGAGGGAGTGTAAGTCATGTTGACAGGTATGAAATGGGCTGACTTGGTCAACCTATCAACAATGACCCAAATAGAATCATGGCCTCCTGGCGTCTTCGGCAGACCTGTGACAAAATCCATAGAAATGCTCTCCCACTTCCACTCGGGAATGGGGAGAGACTGCAGTACTCCTGGTGGTCTCCTGTGCTCGGCCTTGACCATCTGACAGGTCATGCATCTGCTGACATGTAGTGTCACATCGCGCTTCGTTCCATCCCACCAGAAATGTCGGCGCAAATCACGATACATCTTCGTGCTACCTAGATGGATAGATAACCGTGAGCTGTGTGTCTCATCAAGAATATCTCTACGTAACTACTCGTCGTTGGGCACAACGGCCCGTCCTGCCTTCCATAAATTGGATTCTGCCACAACAAAATCATCAACCTCATCCTTGACGGCGCGCATGTATCTATCTCGGATCCAAGGATCTGTCATCTGGCCTTCGACAATGCGATCCCACAAACTACTGAATCGTAGAGGCACGACAGTAGAAATGGATGCGCTCTCCTGAGGATGCCAATCAGTCAAGACTGCAAGCGTATCCCACGTGTATAGCCAGTTCGCCGTACCCTCTGCATGCGCTCTCCTGCTAAGTGCATCAACCACCACGTTTCCCTTACCAGGATGGTAAGAGATCGTGCAATCATAATCCTTTAGTAGCTCGAGCCATCTGCGTTGTCTCATGTTCAGTTCCTTCTGATCAAAGATGTACTTCAGACTCTTATGATCTGTGAAAGTCTCGAAGTTCACCCCATAAAGATAGTGGCGCCAGATCTTCAAGGCGAAGACAACTGCCGCCATTCCAAGTCATGTGTGGGATAGTTCCGCCCGTGCGGTCTCAACTACCGTGATGCGTAAGCAATCACCTGTCCTCTCTGCATCAACACTTCTCCTAGACCTTCTCCAGATGCAACTGTGTAGACTGCATACTCCTGAGTGCCTGAAGGAAGAGCAAGAATAAGTGTTATAGTCAATCTCTCCTTCAGTGTCTGGAAGGCCTGCTCACATGAATCATCCCAATTAAATAGGATTCTCTTATGCTTCAGTTTGGTATCAGAGCAGTAGTACCCCGATACACACATTCGCAGTATTTTAATTCTGATCGCATTAAGTTCTCAGATAACGGCAGTCTTCTGACTTGTCGTAAGTCTGAAAAGGGAATATGACATTCATATTCAAATACCACAGTTGTCACCAATTTCATTAACTTTCATATTATATCCCAAGAAGAGAAAAGTATATATCATATTATCTGCGAACCATCGATTTTATGACTAACGGGTATCGTGCCCGCATGTTGGCTTCGGTCTCCCACGTCGCTTCCTCGACACCGTATCGATGTCACAGCACCTTGACCAACGGAATCTCCTTGCTGCGAAGCTTTTTCACAGCACGGTCAAGTATCTGCACCGGCTTCTCCTCGTAGTCAAATCAGGCTCCACGTCTAGATTTTCGTAACTGATGACGTGACGAGGGTCGTATACATACTTCCTCAAGTTGGATACGTGAAAGACATCATGGATGACTGAAAGATGTGGAGGAAGGGCTAATCGGTAGGCCACTTTCCCCACTCTCGCAAGAATCTCGAATGGTCCAACGTATCGTGGCGCCAGCTTGCCACGAACACCGAATATCTGCACTCCCTTCATGGGAGATACACAGAGGAATACCCAATCTCCAACCTATAATTTATAGGAATGTCATTAGTATGAGATTATATTGAACACATATATATCATAATTGAGTGGATGAGGAGAAAATAATTAGATTACCTGAAACTCTAAGTCTCTCCTCCGACGGTCTGCATAGCTCTTCTGGTGGCTTTGTGCCATCAGAAGCCTCCGTCTTACAAAATCGACAGCTCTCGCAGTTTCCTCTAAGAGATCTATGGAATATAAAGCATGATCACCTACCTCCCGCCAACTGAGAGGTGTAAGACATCTCCGCCCGTACAGGGCTTTGAATGGTGCCATGTCGATACTGGAATGATAGTTGTTGTTGTACGTGAATTCTACTAATGGCAGATGGTCCTTCCAGGACCCTTTCCACTCCAAAGTGCATGCGCGAAGTAGGTCCTCAAGCGTCTGAATGGTGCGCTCACTCTGCCCATCTATCTGAGGATGGTATGCATAACTCATCTTCAGCTCTGTCTGTAGTGCTGATATGAACTGATGCCAATAGTGAGATGTAAATCTCGAATCCCTGTCAGACACCACCTCTCGTGGTATACCATGCAGCCTGATAATGTTCTGCACATAGAGCTTGGCCAATTTGGATGGAGTGTAAGTCGTGTTGACAGGTATGAAATGGGTTGACTTGGTCAACCTATCAACAACGACCCAAACGGAATCATAGCCACCTGGTGTTTCCGGCAATCCCGTAACAAAATCCATAGAAATGCTCTCCCACTTCCACTCGGGAATGGGGAGAGACTGCAGTAATCCTGGTGGTCTCATGTGCTCGGCCTTGACCATCTGACAGGTCATGCATCTGCTGATATGCTGCGCCACATCATTCTTCATTCCATCCCACCAGAAATGTCGGCATAGATCACGATACATCTTTGTGCTGCCTGGATGGATAGATAATCGTGAACTGTGTGCCTCATCAAGAATATCTCTGTGTAAGTGCTTGTCGTTGGGCACAACAACTCGTCCTGCCTTTCATAAAATGGACTCTGCCACAACAAAGTCGTCAACCTCGTCCTTGACGGCGCGCATGTATCTATCTCGAATCCAAGGATCTGTCTTCTGTCCCTCTACAATACGATCCCAAAGACTGCTGTATCGTGGAGGCACGACCGTAGATATGGATACGCTCTCCTGAGGATGCCAATTTGTCAAAGCGGCAAGCGTATCCCATGTAAATATCCAGTTCGTTGTACCATCAACATGTGCTCTCCTGCTGAGTGCATCAGCCACCACGTTTCCCTTACCATGATGGTAAGAGATCGTGCAATCATAATCCTTCAGCAGCTCGAGCCATCTGTGTTGTCTCATGTTCAGCTCCTTCTGATCAAAGATGTACTTCAGACTCTTGTGATCTGTGAAAATCTCGAAGTTCACCCCGTAAAGATAGTGGCGTCAGATCTTCAAGGCGAAGACAACTGCCGCCAACTCCAAGTCATGTGTGGGGTAGTTCCGCTCATGCGGTCTCAACTGCCGTGATGCGTAAGCAATCACCTGTCCTCTCTGCATCAATACTGCTCCTAGGCCTTCTCCAGATGCATCTGTATAGACTGCATAGTCCTGAGTGCCTGAAGGAAGAGCAAGAATAAGTGTTGTAGTCAATCTCTCCTTCAGTGTCTGGAAGGCCTGCTCACATGAATCGTCCCAATTGAATGGAACTCCCTTCTGCGTCAATCTTGCCAAAGGACGAATGATGCGTGAAAATCCATTGACAAAGCGTCTGTAATAGCCCGCTAGTCTGAGGAAACTCTGAATCTGAGTAACAGTCTTGGGCTGCTCCCAAGACATGACTGTCTCAATCTTCGCAGGATCAACTGCGATGCCTGCTCCAGAAATGACATGCCCAGAAATGAGACCTGAGATAACCAGAACTCACACTTGCTCAACTTAGCATATAGCTTGTGCTCCCGTAATGTATTTAAGACGATCCGTAGATTATTTGCATGATCACATTCATTTCGTGAATATATGAGCACATCATCTATGAACACCACTACAAACTTGTCCGAGTATGGACAGAAGATCCTGTTCATCATATCCATGAAAGCCACAGGTGCATTGGTGTGTCCAAACGACTTCAACTCGTAGTGTCCATAGCGAGTCCTAAAGGTTGTTTTTGAAATATCTGACTCGCGAATCCTCAGCTGCGAGTGAAGATCGATCTTCGAGAACACCGAAGATCCTTGGAGTTGATCAAATAAATCATCGATGCGCGGCAAAGGATAACGGTTCTTCACCGTTCTCTTGTTCAACTGCCTGTAATCGATGCATAACCTCATGGATCCGTCCTTCTTCCTGACAAATAGAACCGGAGCACCCCAAGGTGAAGTGCTCGGCATCACGAATCCCAAATCAAGTAACTCCTGTAACTGCATCTTCAGCTCCCTCAACTCGGCTGGTGCCATGCGATATGGTGCCATAGAGATCGGTTGTGTATCTGGCAATAGTGTGATATCAAACTCAATCTCTCTCTCTCTGGAGGTAATCCTGGTAGCTCATCAGGAAACACGTCAGGGTATTCTGAGACTACTCGGATATCTTGTGCCATCGGTTCCTGATCAGATATCTCCCGCACAAATGCAAGGTATGAATCACAACCCTGATCAACAAGTCTCTGGGCTCGCAACACTGAAATGTACTCCATGGTGCAGTCATGTATAGTACCCTCAAAAGTGAACTCGGGTAAATTGGGAATCGTGAAGACAACTGTCTTCTTAAAACAATCAAGTAGTGCATGATGAGCGGATAACCAATCTATGCCTAGAATCAAGTCGAACTCATCAAGCTGTAGAAGTAGACAATCTGCGAGCATCTCGTGTCCGTCAATAAGTACGGGTAATTGCCTGACTATCAGGGAAATGACAAACAACTGGCCACCTGACCCTCGGATGTGATATGAAAAAGAGAGAGTCTCTGCGACTCTACCTAAAGAAGCAAGTAGCCTCGAAGCAAGAAAAGAATGTGTCACACTAGAATCAAATAGAACATGGAAAGGTCGGCTCAAGTCTGAGACCATGCCTTTTACTATAGTAGCTGTTGAACGGGCCATTTGTAGATACTTATCATATATGCTTTTTCTCTTGTTGGGATATAATATGAAAATTAATGAAAATTGGTGACATCTGTGGTAATTGAATCTAAATGTCATATTTCCCTTCTTATACTCACGACAAGTCAGAAGACTGCCGCTATCTGAGAACTTAATGCGATCGGAATTAAAATACTGCGAATGTGCGTATCGGGGTACCACTGCTCTGATACCAAACTGTGAGACCCCTCAGGATCCGGGTACCCGTTAATCACACATTTTGCATTACAACATTCATTTCTATCGCATTAAGTAACTGAAAGTACGGGGAAATTTTTCGCGCGAATAATTTTCCACATGACATTCACAATCAACATTTATAACCACAAACACATAGAACAATGGTCACCAAAATCTTATTTCATTTCATTAACTTCCATATATTTTACCTGTACAAAGTCTGACAGTACATACAATATATCCCAAAATCTGACTGAAGAGAAAGAAACATAATACATTATAAATTGAACAAAAACTGGCACAAAATAAACCATACCGTTGGGTATAAAATTTATCTCTTGATCCCATGTATAGCTACTGAACTGCAGGCTGTTTGCCTGCCAAACATGTTAGGAAAGAAGAGGAGTCAGCGGTTGCTGGTACCTCCCAAAAACTTATATAAAAATAACAGACATTTATTATTTACAAAAGAAAGCAAGTAGAGAGGCATGAGCAACTCAAATTTAAAATTTATTTCTACTTGCAAATGTAAAAGGTTTCCAAATCTCTAGTAAGCACCTCTTATGATCGGCCATTATCCCAACATTTCCCACATGAGTATATTTCGATGGTGACTAATTGATCATAAGTATGTATATTTTATTCTCATATTACTCCGAGATCATATTTTTGGATTTTGATGATGGGAAAGATAAGATGAGAAGATATAATGGTTTATTTAATTCTGAAGTCTAGTTACTCCTTTAAGTTAGTGGATAGTCTGTGGTCTTGGTTCTTGTGAAACCTCACACTATGACTCTAAGACTTGGGGAATGTCTTAGGGTTGGGGGGCCTCCGTAGGCATGCGGTGTTGTATAATGCATCCTAACTAAGTTCCCAACACGTCCACTAGCTAAATGAGATTTCGAATTAGATTATAGTCTTTCCCATTTATTCAACTTTAATTGTAACCCCTTAAAACCTCAAGTGCAACTATCTCGGATGTAACTCTATATGATGTAGATATAAAAATGGATGATCTGGATGTAAAATCAATCCTTTCAAACCTCTGTGCAACAACCTAAATGTAACTCTAGATGATGTAGATATAGATATGGGTGATCTGGATGTAACATCGCCAAGTCTGTTGGCGAAGAAAAACTCAAGCGGTGAAGAAGCCAACAAAAGGCTCTTCCGTCTCGCCCTCTAATTGGAAGGACGGTCCAATAGAGGGATATGTCTACACTCCCAAACTACGCCACTGAGACGGGTGAGAGAGACTTCCCGGAAAAGTCGCTCTAGAAAACAGCCCGACCGGTAACGGGCAACCGAGCTCGTACGTAAAACTGAAAACCAAGGATCCCCCGCCTGGGTATCCTAAACAACGGGTCAGCGTAACTGGTCTAAAGTCGGGATCCCAACGAGGCGTAAAAACACTGTGAGCTCACGTTAAAAACCGAAGGGGGACTGGGATCCTAGACCCGCGCACTTGGCGGCCGCTGCCCAAACTGGGCTTCCTTTCCTCCGCCCAGTTGAGGGTCACCGCGCCCTCGCACAGTCAAGTGTAAGGTTCATCCTGACCGGCTCTATTAATTATCATTACACACTGATATACAATCTTACATACATACTGTTCAGAATCAGATGATGAGCATGCTTTATCCTTGAAGGTGTATTCAAATCATTATGATAAACTCCTAATTTGATTATGAGAGAACACTCTAACACTAAGCACTTTCACTTAACCAAAAGTATATTGAAGTACTGCCACACAATTTCGGCAAGGTTGTTTATTGGAAGTATGGATTTATTAAGTAGAAATGTATATATAATCAATATAAAAGATCTCGACTGACATTTTTCCCGTTTAGTGGAAGAGGTGTTGGTGCTAACTTAATGGCTCTCTCTCTCTCTCGTGTGTTAACAAAATAATGAATTTTCATTATTGAGTGGATAAGACGAGGTATGCCTACTCAAAAGATAGATTTTATTAAAGATATGTACAATTACTGCATACACATAAATTCCTGATCTATATGCTCTGTATCAAAACTTAATGTGGTTGTCTTTAGTGTGATGGTAAATATCCAGACAGAGTAAGATAACATATATTCCAATTTTAATTGATAGGTGTGACTTGTATACATGAAAACATATATCTTTTGTAAGTGTAGATCTTTGCCAACAATAATGTCGTAAACAGATGCGACAATCTAAGGGTCCTATACATGCTATAATTTAATTGTATTGTATGCTACTACCTCAACACCATCATATGTGCATCTGTATTTGTAAATAATTAGTTAAATAGTAGACGATCTTTCAAATGTTTCATCATATAACTATTTAAAGGCATCCAGACCTATTTATTTAGGATGTATCTGTTCGAGCTTAAGAACATAACATGCTTAATATTATTTGCAAACAGGAAATTGTTATTGTTAACAAATCACGGCCTCATCATAAACAATTAGCCTATTCTAGTATTTAACAACCTGGTGGTATCGTGGAAACATGGGAGTAGTTTAATTGCATAAGTAATTATTTTGCTCAAAGAACTTAATTTCTTTTTACATTAAGCATCAGTTCTCCTGAAAGAACTGCATCAATTCTCATGAAAGAAATTTCCTGTTAACCATATATTTAAACATTTGCACACTCGATTTATATAGTTAACGGACTACTGTGATAATATCTTAATTAAATTCTACTATTTTTTTAAAACATTTGAAACTGATTTGAATTAGACACAAAACAACATCCTTGTTTAACTTTAAGGATCCGAATGTGTCAAAATGACTTGGTAGACAGCAAAGGAAATGGGTTACTTGAGCATGCATGTGTAAAACATTGGCATCAAATAAACTTAAAAAGATTATATGTAAGATCAATCTACTTCATACCATAGTATGACAGTATTTCTCTACGATCTATATTTTAAGGATAGTAAGATCCACATGTAATCAACTCAAAATATGATTACTAAATAGGAGTGTCCAAATAAATGATGCTTTAACAAGGCAAACTCCTCACATCTAATTATACTCGTATATGGAAAACACAAGTATTTTCATACCATAAGCATGGAATCTGCTTAAAAAGAAATAATAAGAGTTTATACTTAAGAAGCTAATGGGATTTTTTTTGAACTGATCTACGATCATATCTACAATGTAAAACAGTCAGATTTTTTTTGTTAACAGCAATAATAATAACCTTTTTGTTTAAATTTCTGAATTTATATTATAAGAAAATTGATCTGTAGTAGCAAGAACCACAATAACAGTTGCACCTTAAGTAAAGAAAAACTTAATTTTTTGCAATTCCATTTGATGGAGATATCCAAATCAAAAGAGTATATGTACAGGATGGCTGTACAAGAGGCTGGAGATGGTGCATGCAAGGCTTCAAGAATGAAAGAATGGAATTGAACTCATGTATGGCAGCAAGATGGAAGAGGGATTGTACCTTAGATCAAATCCTAAGTTCTGAGATGCAAATTTGGGATCCCAACTGCAACATGCAAAGGCTGATTTCCAGGAAATGAACAGCAGTTGGTCCAGTAGTTCTTGAAGTATTTCAAGCAACAACCATGGATGTTGATCTACAAAAACTGTTGAGCAACAAATCCCAACAAGAAGAGGATTTAAGGAGAAGATTTAAGGGTTTTCGGGAAAGGCTGATGTCTTTGGAATGGCTAAATAGGGGAAGAGGCATCGGAATTTTATGCTAACCTGTTGCTTCAGCTGCAGCCGACGAGGGATTTGAACAGCTTCTTAATTGCAGAGAGAGCTGGGGGTTTGGCTTCCTTCGGATGGGAATTTGGAGGGGTTTTGTGTTAAGTATATATAAGGAAAGGAACTCAAGGAGGTGTTGCCAAATGTAAGGTCTTTTGGGACAGATGGAGGGCTACCGAAGAGCAAATGGCAAGAGAAAGGGCAGTCATGCTCTGCCGTCCTGTACAGTCTGTACAGAGAGAATATTATTTATTTTTTTTTCTCAATTTATTTGAAATAATTAAAGTTGACTGTATTTACGCCTCGGGCCTCGGATTTTGATGCACAATATCTCGTTTTGATCGTCTCAAAATGACGGTCAAAATGAGTATAATATTGATATACTTCCGGTCGAGTTTTGAATACCCGAAATTTTCGGATACGGTTTTTGTTTAAGATTAAATTTTGTGATTTAAAAATATCAAACGACCTCCGATTGACGAACGGTCGATTTTGTTGGTCTTGTATCGTCGAATCGGATCTAATGACGGTCTCGGTTCGTTTCGGGGTTTCCGAATTTGCGTTGCGGCTTTTTCACAGCGCACATTACGATGCGACCGATTTTTTTTTGATCGATTTCGTCCGAACGACTTTTGATTCACGATCAGTTAGTCGATATAAGTCATCCGATACCGACCGACAATTTTATTGGGTTAAACGGACCCTAATCGGGTCGAGTTCGGGTTTGGCGGATTCCGGATGTTACATACACCACAGGGGAACCCCCACCAGTGTTTCAGATTTCGCGAAATTTCGACGAAATTTCGGCGAAATTTTGGTTTCGACAAGGGACCGAAATCTCGAGCGAAATAGCGATACGAGGCCAATTTTTCGATCATTTCTTCACAAATGGTGGTCGCTATGGGCGAAATTTCATCGAAATTTCGATGAAATATCGTATCGACAGGGTATCGATACGATATCCGAAACCGATATTTAAACCCTTGACCCCCACAACCCTCAACTTCCACACCGAAGCAACGCTCTCCGGACCTCCATCCAAAAAATGTGGTCTCTACTGCACCTTTCCCTTTAATTCCATAGGAAGCCCCTTCTGCAACGCACCTTCAGCCATCATCCTCGCACCGATCGAGGACAAACACCTCATACACAATGATCCTCCCGACAGCCAAATGGCATCGACGAATCCATTGTCAGCCACACACTACCAAAACCAACCTTCCTCAGGTCGAGGGTACCCCCTTCACGACCAATAGGCCCTCCAAAGGTCGTTTCATCAGTGCCCCTCTTTGAAATCACCGGTACCACATCTCGATCAGAATCAGAACAAATCTTCGTTGACCACGACTCCTGCTCTAAGCAGTCCTTTTGATGGCCCGGGCGACCACACCCGAAGCAAAGTTGTTGAATAGCATAGTAACCCCTTGAGATATGGTCAGTTTTGTACCAATCGACTTTCCACATTTCTTGCGTCTCATGGTATTGTCCATGAAACATCTTATGCTTATACTTCGCAACAGAATGGAGTGGTTGAAAGAAAACACTGCCATTTTTTAGATGTTACAAGGACCCTTTTGATCCAAAGTCATGCTCTTCATTCATACTGGGAGGATGCGGTCCTAACTGCTTGTTACCTTGTTAATCATATGCCCTCTTCTATTCTGGGAGAAAAGATCCCGTTCTTGATTACGTTTCCCAAGATAGATCTTTTCACTCTCACACCTCGAGTTTTTGATTATGTGGCTTTTGTTCATCAGATGCCCCCTGGTCTTGACAAGCACTCTCTTAGATCGATCAAATGTATGTTCATTGGGTACTCCAAAACCCAAAAAGGATATCGTTGCTTCGACCCTGTTCGACGAAGGTACTATGTTAGTGATGATGTAACCTTTTTTGAGTCTATTATGTATTTCTCTCCTACAGGTGGCAAACTCATTTCTTCTGATGATGGAGAAGAGGTATATATGCCTTTACCTTCGATCTCTACTCCGCCAACGCCACCGCATCCATCTCCTCCTACGTCTTCTTTACCATCGCCACCACCTCTACCACCTCTATTCTTTCCCAACGTTTATTAGCGTAAACCTCATGCTTATGTGCCTAGCCAGTCATCCTGCACGCTCGAGGTATGTTCTGAACATTTGAGTTCTTCTAACAGCAATGATGATTTGCATATACAACATGAGCTGCAAGATATCCAAGATGCTACACCTCCTGTGAGTACTGAAGGTCTAGATGTGCCTATTGCTTTACGGAAGCAGAAGCGTGCATGCACTATGCATCCTCTTGCTTCCCATGTGTCCTTAGGTCGCCTTTTCGAGGAATTTCAGAAGTTCGTTATGGGGTTGTCAGCAGTAGAGATACCACGTTCTTATCAAGAGGCGTTGCATATTAATCAATGGTGTCTAGCAATGGAATAAGAAATGGCGGCTTTATAATCTCGAGGTACGTGGAGCATTATGCAAGCTCCTTCCGGTGTGTCTATTGTTGGCGGCAAGTGGGTGTTTACCGTGAAACATCGTGCAGATGATACAACTGACATATATAAAGCCAGGTTGTTTCCTCGTAGGTTCACCCAAATATATGGGGTGGACTATCATGATACCTTTTTACCAGTTGCACGTCATTCCATGTTGCGGATTCTTATTACGGTTGCTGTAGTACGTGACTGGCCGCTATACCTGCTGGATGTAAAAAATGCTTTCTTGTATGATGATCTGTAGGAAGAAGTTTACATGCAGCAGTCACCTGAGTTTACTGCTGAGGGGGAGTCTACTATGGTGTGTCGACTTCACAAAGCGATATATGGACCTAAGCAGAGTACGAGGGCTTGGTTTCAGAAGATCTCAGAGTTGATTGAACAACATGGTTTTGTCAGATATATTACAGATCATTCTCTCTTTGTTAAGAGAACTCAGGGAGGTACGGTTGTTGTTCTAGTTTATGTTAATGACATTGTTGTTGCTGGTAGCGATGAACATGGTATTCAATCTACCAAGAAGTTCCTTGA